>WOVY01009865.1:0-710865 GCA_013436015.1 Rhipicephalus annulatus
AAAGAGAAAAAAACGTGGTTCGCTCTCACATTGTGTACTCTACAACCATTGCTCACTTCGGTTACGGCACAAGGCTATGCTTGCAGGAGCTGCGAGAGAGCAAGGATGACGGAGACTACAGAGCTCTTGTCAGCAGCCCACGTTTCTCCGGAATGGACCAGGAGGAAGCGTCACACCCAGCAATCACACACAGGATCGTGTTGTTGGGCGAACGCACGTTCGAATTCCTCCGCACCTCATGAAGTACTTCACGACAAAGATGACGCAAGCGACGGAGCGGGACAAAGCTTGGCAATACCCTCGAACTATGTCACTCTTCGCCAGCAGGATTACGCATGGATCCTATAGGCACTGCTTTCGCACAATCAACGTGGCAGTTGCCAACACGTGCCCAACACGCATTGGTTACCTCATTCCTGAAGGTTGATTTTTGCCTATTTCTACGAAAATAATTATGACGAGAGCGATCTGGGATAATTTTTCCCTTTTTGTTTCTACGATTTTTAATTTGCAGATCACGCCTTTTAGAGCAGGGAGCAAGGGTTTTAAGCAACAAGCCAAAGTTGTTACCCGCCCTCCTGAATGAACACCCACCCTGAATGCAGCCTACGGATGTTTGAGAAGCTGGCCATGGCATACGGAGTCTTCACTATATTTTGCTAAATGGCACTCGCCTTATTTACTCACATATCGCAGTTAATAATGCTTTGTTGGGGTAAGTTGTAGAGACGGCACGTGTCTTGAGCCCATTTGTGAGGCGCCCAGTGGTCAGTGTGTGTTAAAACATAATCGCACTCCGATGTCTCTAAATCGCAATCGGCTTGTACATTTGCGTCAATCTGGAGACTATAGTATCAATATGTCTGCGAAGTCTTTGCCCCAACCCTCGTTCAGGAATTATCCGTATATCACACATGAGAAATCCTTTCTGCTAATTTACGCTTTCGGTGACATTTTTTCCCCTGTTTGAGGTAACTTTCACACCCCTATCTCTATGATTCTGCGTGGTAAACTCAAGGAAATGACTCTGCGCATGGTTTTCACCTTGGATCTCAACTCGCGTTGACTTCCTCCTCTGGCTGCTCTTCCTGCTAATTATGCAGATCAGTCTAAGTAACCGAATAATGCTATAGGACGTGGTTGGTTTAGATCCAAGCTGATCGCTAGGAGCCTCAGACATGACCTTTGACAAGCTCATTAGCCTATTTAGGCTACATTTGATTTACGGTAAATATGCTGTTTAATGCTGCCTCTTCCAAGCGAATTCAAAACTGAACCTGTTGGATTTTTTGGTAATTTGCATGATTTTCAAGATGACCACGGTAACACTTCATGCATTGGCAGTACGAGCCAAATACCAACCAGCTCTACTCGGCCACAGCCTTGCACGACCTGCGTGACTCATTGCAAGCTGCGAGAAAAATTTTCAGAGTACTCTATTCTGCACCTCTTTCTACAGAACGGTTGCGTTCTCTGAACATACCCCAAAAAATGATTTAAAAATAGTCACCTGAATTCTGTTTATATGTTTGAAAAATAATACACACTACTGCGAGGGACGTACGGATACAGTATTTCTAAACGTACTCGAATTCTAAAGGAATCTCGAAATGAGGTGCCGCCTGTTTCATGGCGATGCCCAGCGATGGTTTGCACAGGTCACTAAAGAATAACCAACCAAAGAAAATTGCATAGAACGTTGGTCCTTATCACTTTGTGTACGTTTGAGCCCTTAAAAATCCCATTTATTTTCGAACCTTTTTGTGAGTCAGCGAATTACTTCTATAAAAAGGCACCACACCTGATACGTGGCCCTGCCCCGGAGTCATTTGTGCTAATATTTTGAGGAACCAGCCAACCAACCAACCTAAGTAAAGAGTGCTCATCTTCAGCACGTATAAAGTGTCAGGGGCACGACACTTTCTCGGCCCATGCTCACCCTTATACATGTACCAGGTGCTCCTCGGATTCCTCACTGTCGCGGCGAACATCGCCGGGCGGTGGAACACGGCATCACCGAATCTTGGCCAGGACCTATCTCAACTGATCTGCAGTCATCGAATCGTGCTTTCCATGTACCACGGGATGATTTGCTGCAACCTGCGTGTGATCTCCGGCACACCGAGACCAATTCTGCGCATCGTGGAACGTTTCCGTTTCCGCTGCGTAGTGGCCATAAAAAGGGTCAACCTGGCCTGCAACAACTGGGGCACGACACTTTTCTCGGCCCATGCTCACCCTTTTACATGTACCAGGTTAGTTACCTAGGTGGAATAAATGTTATCGCTCCAACAATCCTATGTTTTTAAGAGTGTCGTGCCCCATTAAAAAGCGACAACTTTTATGTTGTCTTAATCATGTGAGCGTGTGTTTTATTGATGCTGTGCTCTTTTTGCTTTGCGATGGATGCTTGATGCTTCTCAATTTTCGATACTTTTATCTAGAGGCGTAGAGTTAAATCCAGGACCCATGAGTGCGGCAGAGCATGAGCAAATAACGAACATCGAGAGGATTCTTCTAGAAATGCAAACGGGCCAGGAAACTGTGCTTGCGAAGTTAACAGAAATTACAACTAAACAAAGTGAACTGGAATCTAAAATAATGAATTTATTACTGAAAACAAACCTTGTGGAAAGTCGCATCACTCACGTGGAAAAAATTGAAGACAAATTATTGGCGAAAGTGGACGAATTAGAGAATAGAACCCGTAGACAGAACTTGTTTTTTTGTGTGTGTGCCTGATACGGAAAGAAATGAGACTTAGGAAACGTCAGAAAACTTAATTAAAGGAATATGCAAGGATGCGATGAAACTCGACGACATATCAATTGAGCGGGCTCACCGCATAGGGGCTTTTAAGGAAACCAAGAACCGGCCCATTGTTGCGTGCTTTTCGCAGCGGAAGGCTAAACAAACTGTCTTTAAAAATGCTTTCAAGCTAAAAGTATTTCGTACAGTATTTTTGAGGATTTAGCCAGGCCGTGCAGGAAAAAAGGCGACAGCTATGGAACTATGCGAAAGATAGAAGAGAATGCAAAGAAAACCATCTACGTCTGAGTTATGATAAACTGATTATCAATGGCCAAGCTTTTGTCTGGGAGAGCGACACGCAGGATGGCGGTTCCATTGAGGGGCATGCGCAAATGGATAGAGGCAAATGACCTACACTAAATTGTGGTTTCCCTCAACGAAAATACAGAGGGTTTGCTCACTGCCTGAACAGGCTTTCTGTTTCTGCTAGTAATTGTCGCAGCATAAAAATAAAGTGCGATAGCTTCATGTCCTTGATAGCTACCATTAAGCCCCAAATTGTAATGGGCACTGAATCATGGTTGGACGACTCTGTGTGTATTGTGAATCTTCCGCCAGGTTTTACTGTCTATCGGAAAGATAGACATGGGCATGGCGGGGGGGAGTGTTTCTTCTAATATCAAATACATTGCCAAGCACTGTATTTTTTTTTTGAAAAACGACTCGAATCTGTCTGGTGCCTCGTGAATTTGCCCAAGGGAAACAACGTCACGTTTGGGACAATCTATCGCCCATCCGGGCAGAAGCGAGTCGTTCAGTTTACTGTCTGATGTGCTATCTGTTATGACTAACAGCACATTTGTTGGGGGAGATTTTAACTTGCCGAATTTGAGATGGAGTGCTGGATGTGGTATTGGTGACGGTTCCCGTATCTACTTAGAGTTTGAAGAATGCTCGGATTGTATGACTTACAACACTACGTGCTGGAACTTACACGAGATAACTCAATCTTAGATTTGGTGCTTTGCAATGAACAAAAGTACCGTGCACCCAGGTATTAGCGACCACAGAGGTGTTGTCGCGGAGCTTAGCGTACAGCGTGTACGGACATCTCAGGCTCCACGAAGAAAAAGTGTTCAGCTATAACAGAGGAGATTATGTTGCTATTAGAACTGAACCAGAAAATTTCTTTCCTACTTTCCAGCATATGTAAAAAGCACGCTGTCAGTTGGCTCTGTGGTCAACATTACGTGACGAAATGCTTGGATTGGTTGAAAGTCTTGTTCCATGTAGGTACTTGCGTAAAAAGAAAACGCATAAATCTTGGTTTAACGCAGAATTACGCAAACTTGTCAGGAAAGCTAGACGCGCTTATTAAAATATTTTCTGCTAATTCTAGTTTGGTAAACCACAATCGCTTGGATAAAATAAATAATTTATTGAAAGTAACAATTAAATCTGCAAAGATTCATATTTGTTAAATTAGGCAAAGACCTAAAAGAAAACCCGAAGGCATTCTGGAAGTAGTGTAAAGAGAACGAAAAAGAAGATATATCTATACCAGCCTTAACTGTCGACGGCAAAGCCGTGACGTCAGACTACCAGAGAGCAGAATGTTTTAATCAATATTTTCAATCAGTTTTTTGCATGAAACTCCCGAGCAGGCATCGCTTCTAAACAATGCCGCCCAGAGCAGTATTATGCCAGACATTCAATTGATGTTAGTGGCGTCGATTCATTATTACACCGCTTAGATGCAACAAAAGCCATTGGAACTGATGGACTGTCCCTACTAGTTCTCAAACAGTGCCATGACGATATTGCTCCATATTTAAGTATCATCTATGAACTCTCCCTCGAAACTGGTCTTCTTCCCCAAGATTGGAAGACAGCAAACGTTACACCCGTTTTCAAATCAAAGATAAAAAACTCAGAGAAAATTAGACAGCGATCTCATTACATCGGTATGTTGCAAAACATTTGAACACATTTTACATACCAATATATTTGAATTCCTTGATTCAGACGCTTTATTTACTCCCTCCCAGCACTGTTTTCGAAGTGGTTATTCCTGTGACACACAACTAATAGAATTTCAGCATTTCGTACCCAAAGCTATTCATAACAATAGTCGTGTAGACGCGGTTTTTATAGATTTCCAAAAAGCATTTGACACTGTGCCCCATAAGCTCTTGGATGTAAGTCTTGCTGCATTGGGCATAAATAAAAAGATTCAAAAATGGATACGTAATATTTGAATGGTAGAACCCAGTCCGTTGTCTTAAATAATGTCCAATCTTCGTCCATAGCAGGAAATTCGGGCGTTCCGCAAGGGAGCGTTTTAGGACCCTTACTGTTCCTAATCTACATAAACAACATAGTTGAAAAGATTACATAACCCATAAAATTATTTGCTGACGACTGCGTCAAAACACAGAGAAATCACGACTGAATCTGATACTTGCGTTTTGCAAACCGACCTAGATCACATAGCGGACTGATGTAAAGAATAGAAAATGAATTTAAACATTAAAAAGTGTTGCAGTGTAAGCTTCTCAAGGAAAATATCAAAATCATTTCATCGATATAACATCTATGGCGTACTTATTAACACACACTGCGATTATAAGTATCTCGGTGTTCATTTTACTGAATCATTTATATGGAACAAACACATTGATATGGTCATAGCAAAAGTAAGTAGGATGTTATACTTTATTCGCAGGAATTTCAAACAGGCGACGTGCAAAATCAAGGTAACTTTATATTTTTTTGCAGGTCAGGTTCATACTTGATTATGCATGCGTAGTATGGGACCCCCATCAAGACAGTCTTATAAATAAAATAAAAAAACTTCAGAACCAAGCGGCAAGGTTTGTTTTAAATATTTATAACCCCTACGCCAGCGTTTCACAAATGAAGGCCAATTTGGGATGGAATCTGCTACGTGTACGTAGACAGAAACTACAGCTTAAACTGTTGCACCAGATATATTACTCAGGAATTAATCACTATAGCTACCTTGTTCAACCCCCCTACACATCCACTCACTGTGAGAATATCAAAAAGATATCTACCTTCAAATGCAGATCCAACACTTTTTTTCCACTCATTCTTTCCAAAAACAATAAGAGAGTGGAACAGCTTAAGTGACGACTTGGTTAATATAACAAATAATGATTTATTTTTTTTTCTATTTTGTGAAATTCTTGCATTATGTATGTTCCGTGTGTACAAAAATGTATTTTGTGATGCATTATTATGTTCTGATAAATGTGGCGGTGGTTCTTTTTTATTTTATGTATTTTGCTACGAATTCCTTTGTACTGACTGTTTTTTGTCCCCCCCTCTACGTAATGCATATATGACAATGTAGGTACTCTGTAAATTAATAAATAAATAAAATATCAAAACAAAGCTTTCTTATTTTTAGGTTTCAATAGAAAGTTGAAATGTCTTTTATCATATACGACAGTGTCTGATTGGAACAAATTATGTGATCCCCATTCATTGTGAATTAAGTAGAAAGAATTGCATTATGTAGGGTGCATGTTATTCCTGTTTTTTTTTTTGTAGGTGATGTGCCCTTCCTGCTTGGACCATTTATGATTCGCAGTATGTACTGAATAAAATAAATAAAAGTATTCTTCTTAGCTTGGGCCACCGTGCATTTAAGTACAGCGGCAAGAAATTTATAAGCTGACCACTTCTTAGGGGACTGATTATGTATTAGCTTCTCCCAAGCAGTCTGTCGTCGTCTGTGATCTCGTGAACCGTCGGAATTCCACCAGGGTCTATAGGGTATTTTCTTCGTTGATTGACCATGCAAACTCAGCGCTTTTGTATGCCATTTAAACTACTGCGCCTAATTTCATAGCTTTATTGTCATCAGCATCTTGAGAGGGAGAGTCTAAAGCAGCTTTTAAGTCCTGTTGAAATATTGGATAATTTATGGACATTCGGGCACAGAAGCTTGATGGTTTAACAGGGCAAGCGATCTCGAACATTATAGCAGAGTGGTCACTGATGGAGGCGCAATCAAGGGCCTGTCCAGAATGTACTAGAAACAGCCGAGTTTACAAAGCTTAAATCTAAAGCGGAGCGCGAATGATCTCGAATAAATGTGGGAGTTCTAGCGTTAAGGCACAACAAATTGTTTTCTACCGACCACTCCCACAACCATTGTCCACATGGATTCGTTCTAAGACTCCAGCATGTATGGTGAGAATTTTCGTCGCCATCTAAATTTTTTCTTTAAAGCCTGAATTAGCAGCCATATTTAACAATCTCGTGTCTTGAACGCTTACAGGAAAGTAGACATTTATTAGCGAATAAAACAAGTATCATTTCAAAGTAATATCTAATAACACAAAATAACATAAAATTAATATTAACACAAATATTCGCATTCAGAAGACATACATTTGTATGAGATTTTAACGCTTAAACTAAATTTACTGTTTTTAAAGAAGGCAAAACCTCCACCTTTGGATGGGTGGTCTAGATGAAAGGTTTGGAAGTTGGGTAGGCGAAACAAGTGACGTGTGGAGAGCCAAGTTTCTCGTAATGCAATGATAGACAGATCGAATTTAGAAGACAGGTATAACATATCTGTTATGGCTGAGTGAAGAGACCGGCAATTGCATTGTATAATTTTAAGAGACCCTATGATTTTGTTAGAATGGTTTCGGCAACTGCTTTATTTAAAATACTTCCTTTTAGAAAATCGATTATCGAAAGGTTGTGCTTCTGGTATTTTTTTGCTTTTCACACGGTTTGACGAGCCTAGTTTTTTCGATACAGTGGATCTAGAACGTTTTAGGCAATTGAGATCCATGTCCATGTCTTGTGTATGCTGAGAAGCTTCCTGTGCACCCTCACTTTGCCTCTCAACACCCCCAGAGGGCAGAACAGACTGTGCATCAAACGGAGTAATCTCAGATTCTGCCTCACTTGTCGGGTGTGCCGACTCAGCATTTTCTGCAACCGCACTTATATCTATCTGCGCTCCATAGACTTCTGTGATTTGGTTATATATAACATGCGACAGCGACTCACACAGGGTGTTAGCAACGCGTTGCATAGACATCGTGCGCAGCCTTCTCGATCATGTCCACAATTGATACGCAAAAATGATGCTTTCATTGCTATGTTATGGCGGGCAGCTGCTCCTGCGTACCTTTAGGTTCTGACCTGAATTTCAGCGATGGCATCCTTTCGGGAGCTTCGTCTTCTGTCTAAAATTTCAAGAATTTTAATTTCACGTGCCTTGGCTGAGCAATTTGGGCTATCAGCACAGTGTGCTTCATGGCAAAGACAGTACTTTTCTTCATTACTTTTACAGTCGTTTGAGTTGTGCGACCAATTCTGCATCTAGGTACTGACCTGCATCCTTTCACTCTGTGCCCATAACACTAACACTTAATACATTGTAGGAGACGAGGTGATAGCGGCTCCACTCTGTATATTAAAGGACACGCTTTGATTTCGGTTGGGCAATTTGACCCGGCAGATGTAGCAATCACGAACTCCGTTGAGACCTTGTTCTTGTCCACAACTCGACTACATCTATAGACCGCTATAACACCTGCTTCTGAAAACATACCTAATATCACAGTTGGAGTCAAGTTGACATCGACACACCGAATGAGGCCTTTGACACAAGCTTGGTGAGGTGGAATGAGTGCGCTCACCGGGTTGCTAGTGAATATCAAGCATTTTAGTAGGTCTCGAACACAGAGCTGGTCAGAAGAGAAGCAGAGAACGCCACCCTTGCCGAATTGTCTGACCTCAGTGATGCTTTGGTAGTGAGTTGTAGCGGCTCTGAGCTCCGTCTGAATAATTTTCGGATTTTTATCCGTATGTTACCATCATTGCTTGGGACTAACGCCACAGGCATGGATGAGATGCCATTGCGTAGAAAAAAGTCGACTGGCAAATCCTGCGGTCGAAGAGAAGCAGACCAGAGGAAAGCCCCTGGTTCAGGTGAGGAAAATGGCATCTGTCTGGTATTACTATCTAAAACACGCTCGCTAATCAAGTAGGACACTATAGAAACGCCAAGAAAAAAATATAAAAAACTAATCTAAACTAATAAATCCTTGGCCAACCCTCATAGCAGGCAAACGTGAGTGCTCATGTCTCTTCTAAACCACCTTCTAACTCTCTTCACCTCTTCATCTTCTTTCTATTCTCTCACGTACATCACGTAACAATATTTTTATTTTGAATTCATGAAATGCGATAGCAATTCGAATCTTGGATAATGCTCCAAGAAAGCCATGGTCATTCCATGCATGTTAAGTATCTTTTTGTGAAATACGAAGGGCTTTCCGCAGGTTTATTTTTCAGAGGTCAAATGCAAGAGATTTCGTGGCTGCGTCATGATGCTTACGGCATCTTTCTCGCTGAGCTTCGGCTTAGGAAGTGTCGTGGTCTAAGACGTCCTCGGCTATAAAATTATTTGCACCTTCAACATATATCAACAGGCTCAAATAAATTTTTTGTGCACCTGGTCACTTGCACCTATTGTTCAGCTTCATCCACGTAGTAGTGACATTTTTGTCTTTTGAATGGCTCGGGCAATCATGTGATTGCTAGTGTTACCGATATCGGTAGACGGTCGCTGATTATGATGAGCTTCCTGATGCATCCCGAAATGTACAAGAGGTTTTCGCAGGTTGGTTTCTATATTAGATGACGTGTCGCGAAGGGCCTCGACTGGCTGATTTAAAGCCGAAATATTGCATCGGGTTTCGTTTCGTTCTGCTCTTGCGCTTTGGAAAAATGTCGGTTGACACAGCCTGAATGTTCAAACGAACTAAGTGAATTTCTGGGAGTGCTGACTCAGGCAGTGAGCTTCCGATTGTAGACGAAGCGAAAATACTGTGAGCCTGCTTGCAGTTCGAGAAGATGAAGAAGAAGAAGAAGAAGTAAAAGAAGAAGAAGAAGAAGAAGTAAAGAAGAAGAAGAAGAAGAAGTAAAAGAAGAAGAAGAAGAAGAAGACAAGAAGAAGAAGAAGAAGAAGAAGAAGACCTATGTATGGCTCATATCTACTCCGGCGGATAGGCCAACAAGGAATAAATAGGAGGAATGACATAATAATTGTATATTTAGTGCATTAAAACTGGCTAATGAATTTACTGATTTAGAGGTTAGAGAATGCACAATTTTTGTTTCTCTTAGATTGTGGTTCTTGCCCACTATGTGGCAATACTAGCGTATGTGGCCATACTAGCGTAGAAATTTATAATCTGACAACTTCCTAGGGGACTGATATGTATTAGCTTCTTCCAAGCAATCTGTCGTCGTCTGTGATCTCGTGAACAGTCGAAATTCTGCTCTTGCGCTTTGAAACAATGTCGGCTGTCATAGCCTGAATGTTCAAACGAACTAGATGAATTTCTGGGAGTGCTGACTCAGGCAGTGAGCTTCCGATTGTAGACAAAGCGAGAAAACTGTGAGCGTGCTTCCAGTTCGAGAAGAAGAAAAGAAGAAGAAGAAGAAGAAGAAGAAGAAGAAGAAGAAGAAGAAGAAGAAGAAGAAGAAGAAGAAGAAGAAGAAGAGAAGACGAAGAAGAAGAAGCAGAAGAATAAGAAGAAGAGAAGAAGAAGAAGAAGAAGAAGAAGATGGTGGTGGTGGCCTATGTATGGGTCATATATACTTCGGCGGATTGGCCAAAAAAGAATAAATAGAAGGAATGATGTAATAATTGTATATCTAATGCTATAAAACTGGTTAAAAAATTTACTGATTTAGAGATTAGAGAATGCACAATTTTTGTTTTCCTTTGATTGTGGTTCTTTCTCACAATGTGGCCATACTAGCGTCGACAAAAGTACAGAATATTTTAGGAGTTAAAACTCGATTTTACGAAGACATGAAGTTGCTCGCATTATTTCATTAAATCGCTAAGTTCATGAAAACGAGAATAAAATTATGCCGGTACTTCGAAGTCCTAAACAGTAACGTAGCGTTATGCGAAAGTTTTCGCGGCATTTTGTTTGCCTCTAATAAACCCTTGCGTGCGTGAAAGGTCCGTGGGGGCCGCTCGAGCATGGATTCTTCGAATCTATGGGTGATACATGATTTGATTGATATGTGGGGTTTAACGTCCCAAAACCACCATATGTTTATGACAGACGCCGTAGTGAAGGGCTCCGGAAATTTTGACTACCTGGGGTTCTTTAACGTGCACCCAAATCTGATAACACGGGCCTACAACATTTCCGCCTCCATCGGAAATGCAGCTGCCGCAGCCAGGATTCGATCCCGCGACCTGCGGGTCAGCAGCCGAGTACCTTAGCCACTAGACCACTGCGGCGGGGCATACGGGTGATACAGGCGAGGTGGATGGTCACGTGAAGCTTTCAGAAGCTGTTGACATTCACTAGCAGGGTTTGTGGACGTCGTTAATGCGAGAACAGGCGAAGCAAGAAAGTTCCAATGAAAGGTGCAGTGACATCGGACACACGAGCCATTAAATGACGAAAGCAACCCCCGTGTTTTTGTGGGAGTATTTGAGGGGACAACAAACGAGAAATTTATTTATTCCTGGGTGACGCTGACGAAAGCTAAGGTGAATTTTCCAAAACTAAACTGTTTGGCTGAACTTGTGGCCGGTAATCGGAAAGTCAGATTGTATACAGCGATATACACTGGCACCATTGGCACTGAGAGGGCCGAACAGAGCGTCGGCCGTGGATCAACTGACAAACAGTCATGTGCTTTGGCATTTATACATCTGCCGTCGAATACTCCAGCTTTATCGCTAGCAGCCACGTATGTTGCAGAAAAATGTGTAATATTCGCAATGTGCACGCAATTGCATCGGAAGGTTCTAAGATTATCTTTGTGGTATTTAGTTCATGGGCTCGGTTTGCGCAAGGCAGTTTTGTAACGTGTTATGGAGCGATAACAAAACTTGGTAAAGAAGTGTGGCGATTGCGCAGCACCATTGGATACGTAAAAGCGCTACCCACTAATGCGTGCAGGGTCATCAGTGTAAAGTTAGGGTCGTGATTAAATTGGATGGATGTTGTGAAGGATAGTGTTGCATTGGACGTCTGAAGGCAAGCCATCTGTCGGCAAATTGGAAAAGAATTAGAAGGTTTTAGCTAATTCATTTGCGGGAAGACTTCGTCAAAACGAGTAAACCTTCGTCAATCAGAGTCAGTTAATGACAACATCGAAGCCAATGGGTACCTGTCGGAGAATGAAACTTTCTGAATTAAATGAACAAATTTGTGGTGTTGGCTTTAAAAAAATTAAAACTGCGTTCTGACTGTGTTAGCTTCTTTATAGCTTTCTTCGCAGACATGTGAAAAATGACCATGCAATAGAAGCCTTAGTGTCTTGATGGGTCGCATATAATCTTTATCATCACTTCTTTTCGCTGTTGTTTCCATTCTATTTCAAGACTACGGACGTACACGTTAGACTAATTTTCGATTATTCGCCTTGACGTTCTTTAATAGTTATCCTGCACAGACACCAACTTTTAATAAAAGGGCGATGAACCACTCATAGGGCTTTGCAGCCAGTGAATGTTTTAGCTCTCGTTTCCTTCCTCGCTTCTTTGTAACAAGAATGTCGCGTTTCCTACTTCGAATTCCGGTCATGTCGCAGTTTTTGAGATCATTACTTTCTCTCATATGCCACTACTCTCCTCTTACAACACGCTATAACGGAAAACTTTGCGAATATGTGGACAGTCTACATGCATTTGCGCTAAAGAATAATACCTAAGTATATGAGTTGCTTGGACCCGAACTACATATGTAACGTTTATTACGCTGTCATGAACGAGGGCAGTCGGCACTGCAACCACCTCTGACGTTATGGTCATTTTTCTAAGTATAGTGTGAACCTCTGGCAGTATTATGCGGTAGAACACTTGACTACAGCGCAGAATGCTCGAGTTCCTGCTAGAAGTATGATTTTTATTACTCGCACCCATCAGGATATTTCACCCCGCCCCCCGCCAACAACACCGACGATGACACTGCATTTTCTTCGACACAGGCTCCGCACACAGTCGAGTTAAAAGTAACAGTGCCAATTTTTCAGCGTTCCTATGTTGACATAGATATGACGCATATGCGCATTCCACGGTCCTTCGTTATCGGGTATGTGCCATACATGTTAGAGAGATGCGGATAATGACGATTATCCCTACAATACTTGCGCACCCCCATAAAGGGGGATCAAGATACAAACCGGGTGGCAGGATCGACAGTAAGTTAAAGGTTTGAGGGAAGTGGTTTTATGCCGCACGAGATAGGCATGTCATCTTTTTCACCCTCAAGATAAGTCAGTCTGGTTCGTCATACGCTCATACCTTTTATTTCCGATTCTGGTAAATAGCAAAGGAAGGACGGGACCAGGAGAGCAAGAAAACATAAGCGGCTACATATATGAGCTATTAAACTGCCTTCCGTTTGCTGACAATGTGCTTTTCATTTGCTTTTTGATAAGCTGCGACCAAATAGTCATGAGCAGAAGGTTTTAAATGCTCAGCATTTCTTAGCCAATGTCGGCGACTTCAAGAGTATCTATCTATCTATCTATCTATCTATCTATCTATCTATCTATCTATCTATCTAGCCGCTTAGGTTGGGTGCTCTCGTGGTCACACCCTTACCTTGGCATGGACCAAAATTAGCACGGGAGGGTAAGATGACTTGACGAATATGACGCACTGGTCAACACATAAATAATGTCACCATCCCGTCGCGTACGTCGTCAAACACTTGCCGTCAGACAGTGGCCACAGGTGAAGGACACTTAGTAGCTACCCGGGAATGGCGAGAACAAACAAGGGCAATTTTACCACGTGAGCGTTACGAAATCCCCGCCGCGGTGGTCTAGTGGCTTAAGTACTCAGCTGCTGACCTGGAGGTCGCGGGATCAAATTCCGGCTGCAGCGGCTGCATTTTCGATGGAGGCGAAAACGCTGTATGCCCGTGTGCTCAGATTTGAGTCCAGGTTAAAGAACCCCAGGGCGTCGACATTTCCGCAGCCCTCCACTACGGCGTCTCTCATAATCACAAGCTGGTTTAGGGACGTTAAACCCCACATATCAATCAAATCTATCGGCGTTAAGAAATACCCGACATCGGTAGCATCGACCCGTCGAATATAAAAGATAAATGTAAGCGTCCCAGCTTGAATCACACCTAAGCATTCAACGTGGCAATAAATCATTTTACCACAGAGATACGCCAGGTATCAGAACTACTTTTAAATGACACTAATCTTCATGAAACGTCTTTAGTGGTTCCAGTGATGCCTACTCAATTTTATTAACATTTATTACATGACGGCTGTATCCTTTAATTCAGCCAGCACGTCGGGTTAACGATGAGTTGCCAAGCGCTGGAGTTGATTTTTGCAGCAGTGTCCATAACCAGCATCCTTGCGAGCATCAGCCCTGCATATCAGCTTCAGTTGTTGCTAATACACATGTTCCAGTTGGCATCGTCGCGCAAGTGCAAACAACTGGTTATATAAATATCAACTTTTCAACATATGTCTGGGCGTACAACATTTATACATATATTTAGCGTCAATCCATGACACGTCGCTCAAGAAAAAATTTCCAACATGGTCACTTTTCCTCTGCATGCTTCGCATAATATCGATTCCCAGGTATACGTGGGATCTGCCACATTTTTCGCTGTCCAGCTTTTTAAACTTTTTAGCACTTCGGGCCGGTATAGCTCACAATGTGTCCTGAATGGAGGGCTCTATATAGAGTCGAGAATTTCGAGCGAGAAAACGCTTGCTGCCCTAATATTTTCTATTCCTATATTAAAAACTTTTTTCCGCCTCTGCTGGTGCAAAGTCTGACACTAATGGTATTCGTGAGTGACACTCGTGCTTCAGTTATTAGCGACGAAATAAGTGCCTATACGAAAACATTCAGTGAACTCTCGGGAAAAGGGCCGCATGTATTCTATATCTTTTTTCGCACTATCGACTATACGCATAAGAAATTAGGTCCTTATCCTGATTGCCTGAACAGGCAGATCTTATTTACGCGAGAGTCGGTAATGGTCGCCTAGCTAGAGTAAGGTATGGCTCTCCTATTTAACAGTTCACTCATTTACACCATCACATCTTGGAATACCAGTAAGTAAAACAGAAAATGCACATGGATCGAACGTAAAAAAAGATAGCTGTATTTACTTTCGGAGAAATAAAAAATAACTGAGTTCAAGTGAAATGCAACAAAAAAAACTTGCAGTGCGACGAACTGCTGCTTAGATTTTTCCACTCTCGCCGTAACCAGCTTCGACCTTCACATGTCCTTGGTTTCTAGAGATTCCATATGAGTTATCACCGATTCCACTATGGCGTTGAAGGTCTTGTGAGAGAAGCCTCCTAGGGAGTGGCGCAAGCGGTCCATATGACTGCGGATGTCTCGTTCGGTGTATTCAGGCTTCCTTGTTTTCACCATCCGCACCAGTCTCGACAGCTTATCTTCAGGCTTGCTTTGTGCAGCTGGTGCGCTTTTTCTGGGCTGTCTTGACTCGACGTCCCGGCGCCCAGCGGGCAATTCCTTTTCATGCCCAGTTCGCCCATGGCACTCCGGCATTGGATGTTGCTGGGAGGACTTCGTCAAAATCTTGTCCCTCGAATGAATTTGCCTTGGGTTCGGGCTGATAGGAATCGAACGTTGTTTTTCCTCATCCTTCGGTCGAGATACGGGTAATTCCCGATGTGAAGGAAACAGTCGCCGGGGTGTTGACCAAATGGGCTGTGCACGTGGCTTTGCTTCATTCTTGTGTGGAAGCGATCTAGGTGTTTGACGCCGCGTTGGCGCTGGCCTGGGGCTCTGTTCGACAGGAAAAGTACGGATGTTCTCCTGAGTCTTTTGTCGAGAAGGTGACGGGGACCGTTGATGTGGTTGGAGCTTTGGCGGACTTTTTTGATGAGTGGAAGTGGAAAATGGCTTCTCCTCAACCTTTGTTCGATGTGCAAGTGATCCCCGATGCAACGGAGGCACTGGGAAGGATGTTGATGCAGCGGGAAGCGCACGTTGATTTTTCTCTGTGTTGCGTCGAGATGCGGGCAAATCCTGATGGCAAGAGGAGAATGGCTGGGTTGTTGACGTAATGGGTGGTCCCCGTGACTTCTCTCCGGCCATGAAGGGAAGTGGTGGTAGTCTTCGACGCCGCGTAGGCGCTGGCTGTGGCCTTGGTATTGCAGGAAACGGCCGAGACGTTTTCCGTGTTCTTTGTCGTGACTGTGGTGGTGATTGTGGTTTTGATTGGGGCTTTAGCAGAGTATTTTGACTAACTCGAATGGAACATGGTCTTTCTTCAGCCTTGGATCGTGTTGATCGACGCCGTGGGTAGACTGACTGGGAAGTTGTTTGAGTTGGTGGGGCATGAATCTTCTCGCTTTTGGGCGGAAGTGGAGGATGACTCCAACGTGGCGTGAGCCTTGACCAACACCTCGGAGAATTAGGAAAGCCATCTTTCTTCTCGTACATTTTGCGATGACGTGGTGGAGATAGGCTACGTATCAGGGACATAAACGACGGCAAATGGCGAACTGGAAGCACGAGTTGCTTCTGCTCGGCTTTAGGCTGATGTTGCGGTGACGGATTGGAAAATGGCCGTGGTTTTGGCTCTCTCAAACATGCCTGTGCTCCTGGCTCATGCGTGCTTCGGAGTTTGCGATCCTTCTTAGATGTGCTCCCATTATAAACTTTTGCGGCGGCCCGTGTTGGCCCTAGATCCGGTGGCGGTGAGGTTAGTTTGACTGCTAGGATTTTACCGTGAATCTGCTGTTTATGAGCTTGACTTTCTGGAATAGCATTGCGCCTGTGCTTGAACTGCGTAATTTTTACATCGCGCATTTGTGGACCAGATTTCAACTCAGTGATCTGAGCAGGCTGGCATCTTTGTGTCTCTACCTTGGCATCGCATGTTTGCTGCATGTCCTGCAGCGCCCGGGAATGGTGCAGACGCTACGATGAAATCTGGCTTGAGGCATTCTTTCTTCGGCACGCAGCTGGTTCATTGTCTTCGCCACCTTTGGCTGACACGCCTACACTGCTGTCCGATGAAAGTACACCTGTTTTTTGACGCAGGCAGTCATCAGCTAAACCGTCCTGAAGGATGCTGTCGTTAAGAAACTCTGCAAAAGTTTCAGCCAGATGGTCGTCTTCGTCATCGGCACAGTTGTAGTACACGAACGTGTACAAATCTTCGTAGATGACCTCAAATAACGGAGAGCGGCCCAAAAAAGCTGTGATCGTGCCATCCATGTCAAGAATCGTCTGGACTTCGGAAATACTTAGGGCTTTCCGCAGGTCATGCTCTTCAGATGGACCATTCTCCCGCAAAAAATCTCGTAGCTGTGTAATGATGTCTATCGCACCTTGCTTGGTGAGCTTTGGTTTTCGAGTGTCGTGATTGAAGGCTTCGTCGTCTCCTTCGGCTAACTTAGACGAGCTGATATTCGATCTACCTGCACTAAGTGGCTTGCTTTCTCTGCTTGACCTAGTCCACGACGTTGTGGTCTTCTTAGCTTTTGAGTGGCACTTCGAATAAAGTCCTTGACTTCCGTTCCGAGCCTCGGTAGATTGTAGCTTACCGTGCTGAGATTCCTGTTGCGTTTGGAAATGGACAAGAAGCTCTAGCAGGTCGGTTTCCTTGTTGGAAGGCTTGTTGTCTGGGCCTCTGCTGGTCGATTCAAAGCCGAAAGAGAGCTTGGGCATTTGTTTCGGCTTCCTCTTGCGCTTGGGAGTAATAACGGCTGCCAAGACCTGAATGTGATGGGGTTCCGACGAACTAGGTGAGCTTCCTGGAGCACTGGCTCTAGCAGCTGGCTTCCGATCGTAGACGAAGCGAAGATACCACGAGCGTCGCGACCAGCTCGAAAACGGATTTGATTCCTTTGATAAATGGTTCATACCCACTTTGGTGTAGTCGCAAAGAAAGCGTAGAGTATTTTTATTTCTATGAGCACTACAACAAAACAGAGTTATTGAATGAACTAAGATACAAATAACGTAAAAAAATCATAGAGAAAAAGAGAGAGAGAGAAACTGCGAAGAATCAAGAAAGTGAAATTCCGAGATTTCGAGATGGCCACACAGCGGCATTTTCTACACCCAACCATTCAGAATGATTGTGTTAAAACACTCATCAATGTTAAACAACAGTATTTGCGAGAGTAGAGCTTTACAGTGTGATAGGTTTGTGTGCCTGAAAAATATCGCAAACCTAATCGATTATGTCCCTGAAGCAATGTACCAAAACAGAGGCAACAGAGCTTAGCGCAGTTTCTACCATAAACCTAATACCTATCTCCAACAATGAAATAACTAGGAATATATTTCGCAATAAAGAGTATCGATGGCATGACAAGACATAATGTTGAATGGTTTCTATTTTCTCGCAGAATGCACAGAGGGGTGACACTACCTGACCAGCTCTGTGTAGATATAGTCTGTGTTCCAATACTCCCCGTAGATGGCTAAATAGACAGCTAAATGGACGGCGACCATTTTAAGTCTCATTCCAATTCTCATGTAGCCGGCAACATAGGCCGCTCCGTGAAGACCGCATTGTAGATAAATACGATACAGGCTACTTTGATGTTTAAACAAGATTTCTTCTCAGTGAATCACTCAGATAGATCAAATCTCGCCGAAACGATCGTCTGCACACAAGCAGACGCTTCACCAAGATGTTCATTGGGAATAACGTTGATGTTTTTATTACAACACGAAATAAGCGAGAAATTACAACTCTTACGTTTGTTCATTTTAGCTTTTTCTGCTCAACGCGAGGTGGCGCGTCGTCGCGTAAAAGCCGTCAAAATGTTTTCTATTTCTCGGACAGCATGGGCTCGACGCTGTATTCTTAGCTGTCTTCGTAGACTGTCTACGTGCTGTCTAAGAATTGGAACACAGCCATATATTAAGAGGGGGGACATGGCATCGAATTCTAGTAATAAACTTTGAGTTTTCTGGACTGCGTCCACTGAGGTCGCCATGGAGACTTGAGGTGGTTATATTGTTACGAGAAGAAGACTTAGTCGAAAGATTAAACGCAGACACCACTGACACGTAGTAATATTACTTCCATGTACTTATTGTTTCTGCTGTACCTGTGCGAATTGCAAATTTTCTATTTCTGATCGCAGGTTTCTCTTTTACTTATGGAAGTACGGTTATTATTGAGCTATCAAGCGTTGCTCGTGCTATAGAATCAGATAGCTCAATAAATCGTAACCCGCAGTGACCTGGGACCAACAGTAACTTTAGGCATTTCAACTGCGGTGGTACTAATGCTCAGAATGTCCTTAGAACTCGAGAGTTTACAGAAGAGGAAGAGCTGCGCACACTGAAAGGGATCGGTCATTATGATGTACATTTTTAATTTGACGAAACATTTCGAAGTGCCAATATAACCGCCATGAGCTCAGTCTAAAAAACTGCAGTTCAAATTGGGAGGCCCTTAAGCTTCGCCTTTAGAGTTGAACGCGATAGCAATATACGGCCCCTAGTGCGCCCTTCTATCGCTAGGTGCAGAATTGTAATTAGGTTTTTTACATACACACACACGCACACAGTGCATTGTACCAGCGCACGCGCGCGTATGGCACATACAGGTTTTTAATCTAAAGCAAGAATCGCATGACATTGAAGATACACGCCACGTGTTTGGCATCTTGAAGGCCATAAAGAGTCTGGCAATGCCTCACAGATGGCAGCACATTATCTAGTGTCTGTTGTTTGCTTGATCCACGCCTCTGAAAAGGCATGATACGTTTGCCGCTAGATGGGCATAGTTGTCTATTTTTAGAGCTTTTTGGAAGTTCCTGTGTCTTTTTAGCGGCGATGGCTGCACTATCACGGCCTTTTTCGACGTAGCTTGAGGCCCCACAAATGCCCCTAGAAATCGCCGAATGGGCTCGTTTTCGTCATGATACCTGTCGAAAAAACGCGTTAAAGGGGCCCTGAAGCACTCTTTCAAGTAACGATGGAATGAACTCAATAGAAGAGCTTATTGACTCACAAATTCAACGCTGGAAAAATTTAAGAATCCGTCCAGCGCGAGTGGAGTTACAGAGGTGTGTCGCATGCTGAAATGGCATTTTCTTTACTCTCGTCCCGACGAAAACGCTGAAAGCTAAGCACGGGGACGTGGCAGGGCAAAAAAAAAACTACATCACCCACGCCTCATGACCTTAAGCACTTTTTTTCTTTCTTTTTCGAGTACGCGGCTTTGTCAGTGTGATCGCGCCTGCAGGCGTGAACAAGTAGTGGCCTCCCGCGGCGATCTTTGTAACGAGTATTTTCGATAACGGATGATTTTTCGCTCCAACCTACGAGACCGACGGCAACGGTGAAATTTCCACAACATGAGCTTTTATACGCTATCGCGTTAAAATCAGGCAGCCTCGCGTACCAAATAATCAATAATTCTGTTATTTAAATATCTGATAAAATAACTTTTAGATTTCGGGAGGTAAGTTTCATCCTATTCTATATTAATACAATTCAAGCCATTAGCTTTATTTCATTTCTGAAGTCCAAATTTATGTTTTCTAGTTTCATTTAAAAAAACATTATCTGGGGTGTACGAAACCGTGGCCAATAGGCAACAAAGAAAGCGTCTGCCCCTAGAAAACGCAGAACACAGGCAATGAATTTGGTATCCTACTGTCTGCTATTTTCTATGTTTTCTTAACTGTACAGCATTCCGATGCTAAAGCAGCATATTGCCTTCTTTTTCGAGCAAACTGTATTCGGCTCTCTAAACCAGCATGTCCACACCAAACAATTACAGTAACTATGCGGACATCCTCTCTCGGGGGAGAAAATGATGTGGTGGTGCCTTTGCAAGTGTGCCTTGCTGTTGTATTGTTGGTGTGTTTTCTATTCATTTTTATTCTTCAGAATTCGTTGTGCTATGTGAACTTTATTACATTATGCACTGTTTTATCTGTGCAGTGTCAATTTTATTAAAGGGAACTTAGGGAGCGCGTGGCCTGCACGCTCTGGCGGCTGCTCGCTGCACGTTCAAGTGGGAGCGAGGGCAACCACAGTCTCTTTTCTCGTCATCTCGTGGCGGGCAAAGTAACCATTTGTTGCTGATATGAAACCAGCGGCAAGATTGCCACCCCCTCCTCCTTCACGGTGATTACGCGAACGCCTGTAATCACCATGAAAGGGGAGGGTTCGCAACCTTGCCGTTCTTGCCTTCTTTTCACAATTGGAAGCATCAGTCACTATCACAATGGACGTTTCTAGATTGGATAAATGATCTTCAAAAATGCTATTTAAATACTGATATGATAAATGTTTGGTATATTTTAGTTATATATCATCAAATTCAATCCTAATTGCATATACCGTGTTAAATACAAGTACTTCGCAAAGGTTACCTCGTAAGGGGTCCAAAACTTTCTGTGTAACAAATACTTGAGGGCACCACAATTTATACCTTTGGTGGTTGAAAAATGAGGCCTCCTGGGTAATGACTATTTATTGTGACCTGAGGTGATGCAAATATTTTTAGAAATGTTCGTATTGTTAAAATATGTAATTTTTCTAAAGAGAAGGCAGGCGGGATTCTTCATATAGGATATTGTTCCCTACATATTTAGGTAGCTCCGAACATAAGCGTAACGATTTGCGTTACGCATATGATTAAACAGCCCGCAGCGGAATTACAATATAGGCCGGATGTGCATGCAGTAAATCAAAGCGAGCATGCTTCTACGTAAAGAGGCATGATAATAACTGAGCCTACGCAGCATCTCTACGACTAGAGTGCCTCGATGTCAGCTCCTCCTACCACTCGTGCTCCCGTAGCAGCCATGTTTTTAGGTGGGGACTCCAGTTGAGTGTTTTGGTGTAGGTTACTTCTAAATACCTAATTGATTCGACCTGTAGTACGACAGTTTGCTGGTGCACTAGGGAAATTCGCACTGGGGCATTTTTAGCGAAAACTACGATTTCCTTTTTGTTAATAATAATTGATAAGTTAGCAACGTTTCTAGACTATTCATTTATGTCTGCAGAATTAGTTAAAGTGTGTGAATGTCCGCTGACGCAGCGAAAAATGCGATGTCTTCAGCATACACATAGACCTGTACATCTTGCTGTAAGGGAAGGGTACACAGTAGTACACGAAATTATAAGGGTGCTAGTACTGCCCCATGCGGTAGACCCCTCGTTTGCCTATACTTTGAAGAATTGACACCAGACTGCAAGCAGTAAAATTCTCTATCACTTAAAAAACCATGGATCTAGGCCACCAAGTATTGAAGCGGTCCGAAATTCTGAAGCGAATTGAACAGTTTCACAACCTCCACGCTATCATAACTTTTCGTGATATCTAATGTTTCCAAAGCGGAATATTGTTTCTGATATCAAAAGGGCTGAATTCTACTTTCCAGATTGACATGCACACAACAAATAAAGCAACTACGTCCGATTCATTTTGACATGGGTTCAGTGTAATTTTTTTTCAACATCTACTGATCGGGCCGCATATATAAAATTCTTTTGACGAGTTTTACTACAAATAGGATGTAAGTACTGTGAGCCAGATAATATCTAATATAAACTCAGCGGCTTGCTTTTTTAATAATAAAATCACTTTTTTCCCGATTCCGACCGCGTAGAATCCAAGAACTTCAATTTAAGTGATTAACAATTCGGAGTAGGCCAAGTGGATAAACTTTATGTACTGATTTTATCACCGACGTCGTCATGCCATCGGAACTGGGAGCAAAATGGCGTGGTCTTCTTACTAAATTTGCTAGTCATGCAGCTGTGACCTCTTCAAAATCCTCACCCCTATGGAGGGACTGGGCTCGGTATAAGAGAAAAATCGTGAGGCGACTTTTGAAGCCCTGAGCGATATCTTCAAGGAAGGCCTTCAGTTCACCTGGTGATGATACTGGGGATTCTACGTTTTTTAGTACCGGAGGAAATTTCTTGTTTCTCAGAAAGTTCAATAGTGCTTTTTTATTAACGGGCTTTGAAAGGAACTCATATCTGCGTTGTCAAATTTGTCTTTCCAGTTAGCAACAGTTCTTTTAAAAATAGTGGCCACATACTTAAAATCACGTCAGTTGCTTGGACACTGGTTGAAAATTAATTTTTTCGTGCAGCTTTTCTTAGTCTACAAGCACGCGAACAGTCTGCATTTTACCACAGGTTGGTATAAGGTTTAAAGCTTTCAATAGTGCATTTAAAATTCATCTACGAGTATTTTGAAACGTCGCCTATTCTGATGGCGTCTGGTTCTCTCTCATATGTTCGGTTAGATAAAGCGCCTCGTGCTAATTTCTCAAATGTACTGAAGTATACATGCGTCACCGATGATCTAATCCTGGAGGTTAATGACATACCACCTTGAACAATATAGGCATATGGTTGCTACTTGTGGCCGAGTTAATCGCAGACTATGTTGAGATGAACAGGTTAGCGTTAAATTTTTTTGTTTGTTTGTCTGTAGCCTCTCATCTATGGCTCATACCCACTTTGGCGGATTAGCCAAAAGAACATATATGGACGATAAGTGCACTATTGCTTACAACAAAAAAGAAAAAAGTTGTAGAATGAAGACGGTATATTAAAAAAACAAAGATTCAGAGAGAGGAAGAAACTCAACAAAAATAGGCACTACTAACTATACCTTGATTTAGGGAGCCGACTAGACAGCTGGTTTTGCCAAACCTGATTAATTTGGTGTGTTGCGGATTTATCCACACTTCGAAAATTACTTCGCGAACCGCTATTTTTTGAGTATTTGTTAACGTGGGCTTTATGTTTTAAAACTTTTAAAGTCTTGAATAAAAATACACACCACATCGAATGCATCTCTAAGGCAACTTCACAAACAGAGGCACCAAAATTTAGAACATTTGCAGTGGTTAAATTTAAACATAGCTTCGCAAATGGAATAGCTAGAAGTCTTTTCCTAATTACTGCATAGTTCTGCCATGAGTCTAAATGATGTTCAATAATTTCTGATTCGTCGCAGAATGAATAAAGGGGGGAAATTGTTCGACCAGCTATGTGTAAATAAAAATTTAATGGGGGAACACGGCACCAGAATCTGGAGATGATAATTTAACTTTTTTTTGACAGACTCCACTGGGCTTTCCATAGAAGTTCGAGGTGCTGATAATCTGTCCATTTCGTGATATTTTCGCAACTATCTGTAAATGTAGTGAATTTCCTGTATCTAGCCCAAAATAAGCATTCTTACTCGGGAAGTACCGAAATTTTTTTGCAACCGTACTTATATCTATCTGCACTCCATAGACTTGTGTGATTTGGTCATTTATAACATGCGACAGCGACTTGCACAGGTTGGTAGCAAGGCGTTGCATAGCCTTACCCACAGCCTTCGCGTTCATGTCCACAATTGATAGGAAAAATGATGCTTTCATCGCTATGTTATGGCGCGCAGCTGCTCCGGCGCACCCTTGCATTCTGGCCTGAATTTCAGCAATGGCATCCTTTCTGGAGCATCGTCTTCTGTCTACAATTTCAAGAATTTGGATTTCACTTGCCTTGGCTGAGAAATTCGGGTTATCAGCACAGTGTGATTCATGGCAAAGACAGCACTTTTCTTCATTACTTTTACAGTTTTTAGAGTTGTGCAACAAATTCTGCACCTAGGTACTGACCTGCATCCTTTCACTGTGTGCCCATAACGCTAACACCTAATACACTGTAGGGGACGAGGTGATAGTGGCTCCACTCTGTATATTAAAGGTCACACTTTGATTTCGGTTGGGCAAGTTGACCGGCAGATGTAGCAATCATGGACTCGGTTGCGACTTTGTTCTTGTCCACAACTCGACTACATCTATAGACCGTTATCACACCTGCTTCTGAAAACATGTCTAATATGTCAGTTGGAGTCAAGTTTATATCGAGCCCCCGAACCAGGCCTTTAACACAAGCTAGGTGAGGTGGAATGAATGCGCTCACCGGGTTGGTAGCGAATATCGAGCATTTTAGTGGGTCTCCAACACAGAGCTGGTCAGAAGAGAAGCAGAGAACGCCACCCTTGCCGAACTTTCTGACCTCTGTGAAGCTTTTGTAGTGAGTTGTAGCGGCTCTCAGCTCCGTCTGAATCATTTTCGGATTGTTCATTCGTATGATACCATCGTTGCTTGGGACTAATGCCACAGGCACGAATCAGATGCCATTGCGTAGAAACATGTCGACTGGTAATTCCCGCGGCGAAAGAGAAGCAGATTAGAGGAAAGCCCCTGGTTGAGATGAAGAAAACGGTATCTGTCTGGTCTTACTATCTAAAAACACACTCGCTAATCAAATAGGACAATTTAAAAACGCTTGGGAAAAATAATAAAAAACTAATCGAAACTACTAAATCCTTGGCCAACCCTCAGAGCAGGCAAACATCAGTGCTCTTGTCTCTTCTAAACCACCTTCTCTCTCCACTTCTTCTTCTTCTTCTTCTTCCTATTCTGGTACGTACATCACGTATCAATATTTTTTTGTTGAAATCATAAAACGCAATTGAAATTCAAATGTTTGATAATGCTCCAAGAAAGACATGGTCATTCCATGCATGTTAAGTATCTTGTTCTGAAATACAAAGGGCTTTCCGCAGGTCATATTTTTCAGAGGGTCCAATCTACCGCAAGTGATTTCGTGGCTGCGTCATGATGCTTACGGCATCTTTCTCGCTGAGCTTCGGCTTTGGGTTGTCGTGGTGTAAGAAGTTATCGGCTATAAGATCAATTTTGCCTTCAGCATATTTCGACAGGCTCAAATAAAATTTATGTGCACCCGGTTGCTTTTACTTATTGTTCAGCTTAATCAGCGTAGTAGTGACATTTTAGATGCGGAAGCATCTTATACTCGCGCCTTGTAGTGCGCCGTCCACGCCGTCCGCACCGCTTCTCGAACATTCGACAGCTGACGCGCGCGCATGCGCCATCGCGCCGTCGCCCACCATCTGTGCCGCGCGCGCTTCTCCTTCGAGAACCTTCGACAGCTGATAGCGCATGCGCCGTCGCGCCGTCGCCATCTGTGCCGCGCGCGCGCTTCTCCTTCGAGAACATTCGACAGCTGACAGCGCATGCGCCGTCGCGCTGTATATATACTCAAGGTCGGCGCTCGCTCGCTCAGTTGCCGCTCGTTCGTTGGTTTGTACGGCGCGTCGACGTCCGAAGTCGCCGTGAAATGAATGCCAACGAATCCACAAACAGAATGATCGACGTCCCTTCGACCAGCGCCGCCCTTTCGCATACGTGTGTACGTGTTCACTCAATTAACACCCCCTCCTACAACCACGTTAACCAATTTAGCCATCGACCCAAGTAAGTCGCAATTTAACACCCCATTTCACAACCACGTTAACCAATTTAGCCATCGACCCAAATAAGTCGCACTTTAACACCCCGTTAACCAATTATATGCTCCGCATCCTCCTCAGTGTTCCCCCGAGGGAAGCTGCGGGCAATTTTTTCATCTTTTGAAGGGCACGGGCAATCATGTCTTATCTAGTGTTTTTGATATGGGTAGACGGTCACTGATTATGATGAGCTTCTTGATGCATCCTGAAATGGACAAAACGTTTTCGCAGGTTGGTTTCTATGTTAAAGGACGTGTTGCCGGGGCCTCTACTGGCCGATTTAAGGCCGAAATATTGCATCGGGTTCAGTTTCGTCCTGCTCTTGCGCTTTTGAACAATGTCGGTTGACATAGCCTGAATGTTCAAACGAACTAGGTGAATTTCTGGGAGTGCTGACTCAGGCAGTGAGCTTCCGATTGTAGACGAAGCGAAAATGCTGTGAGCGTGCTTGGAGTTCGAGAAGAAGGGGAAAAAGAAGAAGAAGAAGATGATGATGATGATGATGATGATGGCCAATGTATGGCTCATATCTACTCCAGCGGATTGGTAAAAAAGGAATAAATATAAGGAATGACATAATAATTGTATATTTAGTGCATTAAAACTGGCTAAAGAATTTACTGATTTAGAGATTAGAGATTGCACAATTTTTGTTTTTCTTAGATTGTGGTTCTTGCCCACTATGTGGCCATACTATCGTCGACAAAAGTACAGAATACTTTAAGAGTTAAAACTCGATTTCACGAAGAGATGAAGATGCTCGCATTATCTAATTAAATCGCTAAGTTCAAGAAAACGAGAATAAGATTATTCTTGTAATTCAAAGTCTTAGTTTGTAACGTAGCGTTATCCGAAAGTTTTCGCGGCATTTAGTTTGCCTCTAATAAACCCTTGCGTGCGTGAAAGGTCTATGGGGGTAGCTCGAGAATGAATTCTTCGATTGTACGGGTGATACAGGCGAGGTGAATGGTCACGTGAAGTTATCACAAGCTGCTGACATTCACTAGCAAGGTTAACGGACGTCGTTAATGCGAGAACAGGCAGAGCAAGAAAGTTCCAAGGAGAGAAACAGTGACATCGGACGCATGAGCGATTAAATGACGAAAGCAACCCCAGTGTTTTTGAGGGAGTATTTGCAAGGACAACAAACCAACAATGTATTACGTGGTGACGCTGACGAAAGCTGAGATGGCTTCTCTAAAATGAAACTGTTTGTTTGGCCGAACTTGTGGCCGGTAATTGGAAAGTCAGATTGTATACAGCGATACACACTGAGACCATTGGCACTGAGAGGACCGAACAGAGCGTCTGCCATCGATCACCTCACAAGCAGTCATGTGCTTTGGCAATTGTACATCTGCCGTCGAACACTCCAGCGTTATCACTAGCAGCCACGTATGTTGCACAACAAACGTAACATTTGCATTGTGCACGTAATTACATCGGAAGGTTCTAAGATTATCTCGGTGGTATTTAGTTCATTGGCGCGGTTTGCGCAAGGCAGTTCTCTAACGTATAATGTAGCGACCACGAAACTTGGTAAACTAGTGTGGCGACATCCCAGCACCATTTGATACGTAAAAGCGCTGCTGACTGCTGCGTGCAGAGTCGTCAGTGCTAAGTTAGGGTCGTGACTAAAGTGGATTGATGTTTTGAGGTGATAGTGTTGCAATAGACGTCCGAAGGCAAGCCATCTGTCGAAAAATTGGAAAGGAATCGGAAGGTTATACCTAATTATTTTCAGGAAGACTTCCTCAAAGTGAATAAACCTTCGTCAATCAATGTAAGTTATTGACAAAATCGAAGCCTATGGGTACCTGTGGGGGAATGAAACTTTGTGAACTAGATGAAATAATTTGTTATGTCGGCTCTAAAAAATATACAAACCAAGTTTTGACTGTGTTAGCTTGTGTATAGCTGTCTTCGCAGACATGCAAAAATTGACCATGCAATAGAAACCTTAGTGTCTTGATTGGTCGCGTGTAATCTTTATCATCACATCTTTTCGCTGTTTTTTCCCTTCTACTTCAAACCTATGGACGTACACGTTAGACTAATTTTCGATTATTCGCCTTGACGTGCTTAAATGGTTATCCTGCACAGACACCAGCTTTTAATAAAAGGGCGATGAACCACTCGTAGGGCTTTGCAGCCAGTGGATGTTTTAACTCTCGTTTCCTTCTTCGCTTCTTTGTAACAAGGATGTTACGTTTTTTACTTCGAATCCCGGTCATGTCTCAGTTTTTGAGATCATTACTTTCTCTCATATGTCACCACTCTCCTCTTAACACACGCTATAACAAAAAACTTTGCGAATATGTGGACAGTCTACTTGCATTTGCGCTAAAGTATAATACCTAATTATATGACTTGCTGGGACCCGAACTACATATGTAACGTTTATTACGCTGTCATAAACGAGAACAGTCGGCACTGCAACTACCGCTGACGTTATGGTCATTTTCCTAAGTATAGTGTGAACCTCTGGCAGTGTTTTGCGATAGAATACTTGACTACGGCGCAGAATGCTCGAGTTCCCGCTAAAATTATGATTTTTATTACTCGCACCCATCGAGATATATACCCCCTCCCCCGGCCAAAAACACCGACGCTGACACTGTATTTTCTTCGACACAGGCTCAGCACACAGTCGCGTTAAAATTAAGAGTGCCCTTTTTTCACCGTTCCTGTGTTGACATAGACAATGACGCATATGCGCATTCCACGGTCTGTCGTTATCGGGTATGTGCCATACATGTTTGCGGGATGAGGATAGTTACGATGATCCTTACAATACTTGCGCACCCTCATAAAATGGATCGGGCTCCCAACCGGCTGGCAGGATCGACAGGAAGTTAAAGGTTTTCGGGAAGTGGTTTCATGATACACGAGATAGGCATGTCATCTTTTTCACCCTCATGGTAAGTCAGTCTGGTTCGTCATACGCTCATACCTTTCAATGCCGATTCTGGTAAATAGCAAGGGAAGGACGGGACCAGGCGAGCACGAAAACATAGGCGGCTACATATATGAGCTATTCAACTGCCTTTGGTTTGCTTACAATGTGCATTTCTTTTGCTTTTTGATAAGCTGCAACCAAATAGTCATCAGCAGAAGGTTTTAAATGCCCAGCATTTCTTAGCGAACGTCGGCGACATCAAGAGTATCTATCTATCTATCTATCTATCTATCTATAAATCTATCTATCTATCTATCTATCTATCTATCTATATATCTATCTATCTATCTATCTATCTATCTATCTATCTATCTATCTATCTATCTATCTATCTATCTAGACGCTCAGGTTGGGTGCTCTCGTGGTCACACCCTTACCTTGGCATGAACCAAAATTAGCTCGGGAGGGTAAGATGACTTGACGAATACGACGCGCTGGTCAAGACATGAATAATGTCACAATCCCGTCGCGTACGTCGTCAAACACTTGCCGCCAGACAGTGGCCACAGGTGAAGGACACTTAGTGGCTACCCGGGAACGACGAGAAAAAACAAGGGCAATTTTAACGCGTGAGCGTTACGAAATCCCCGCCGCGGTGGTCTAGTGGCTAAAGTACTCAGCTGCTGACCCGCAGGTCGCGGTATCGAATTCCGGCTGCGGCGGCTGCATTTTCGATGGAGGCGAAAATGCTCTATGCCCGTGTGCTCAGATTTGGGTCCCGGTTAAAGAACCCCAGGAAGTCAAAATTTTCGCAGCCCTCCGCTACAGCGTCTCTTATAATCACAAGGTGGTTTTGGGACGTTAAACCCCACATATCAATCATAACTATCAGCGTTAAGAAATACCCGACATCGGAAGCGTCGACCCGTCGAATATAAAGGATAAATCTCAGCGTTCCAGCTTGAATCACACCTAAGCATTCGGCGTGGCAATAAATCATTTTAACACAGAGCTACGCCACGTCTCGCCCCGCCGCGGTGGTCTAGTGGCTAAGATACTCGGCTGCCGACCCGCAGGTCGCGGGTTCAAATCCCGGCTGCGGCGGCTGCATTTCCGATGATGGCGGAAATGTTGTAGGCCCGTGTGCTCAGATTTGGATGCACGTTAAAAAACCCCAGGTGGTCGAAATTTCCGGAGCTCTCCACTATGGCGTCTCTCATAATCATATAGTGGTTTTGGGACGTTAAACCCCACATATCAATCAATTACGCGACGTCTCAGATCTACTTTTAAATGACACTAATCTTCGTGAAACGTCTTTATTGGTTCCAGTGATGCCTACTCAATTTTATAAACATTTATTATATGACGGCTGTATCCTTTAATACAGCCGTCACGTCGGTTTAACGGTTATTGTTGCCATGCGCTGCAGTTGGTTTATGCAGCAGTGTCCATAACCAGCATCCTTGTGAGCATCAGCGCTGCATATCAGCTTCATGTGTTGCTAATACGCATGTTCCAGTTGGCATCGTCGCGTAAGTGCAAACAACTGGTTATATAAATATCAACTCTTCAACATATGTCTGGGCGTACAACATTTATACATATACTTAGCGTCATTTTATGACACGTCACTCAATAAGAAAATTCCAACATGGTCACTTTTCCTCTGCATGCTTCGCATAATATTGATTCCCAGGTATCTTGGATCTGCCGAATTTTTCGCTGTCCAGCTTTTTAAACTTACACTGTCTGTTTTTAATTTTCATGGGAAGCACTTCGGGCCGGTATAGCTCACATGGTGTCCTGAATGGAGGGCTCTATTTAGAGTCGAGAATTTCCAGCGAGAAAAGGCTTGCTGCCCTAATAATTTCGATTCCTATATTAGGAACTTTTTCCGCCTCTGCTGGTGCAAAGTCTGACCACTAACGGTATTTGTGAGTGCAACTCGTGCTTCAGTTATTAGCGACGAAATAAGTGCCTATATTGAAATCTACAGTGAACTCTCGGAAAAAGGGCCGCGTGTTTTCTATTTCATTTTTATTCGCACTAGCAATGCTAAGCATAGGTAAATAAGCGCTCATCCTGGTATCCTGAAGAGGAAGATATTACTTACGCGGGAGTCGGTAATGGTCGCGTAGCTAGCTAAGATATGACTGCTCTAACTGTTCACAGATTTACACCAACACATGTTGACATACCAATAAGTAAAACGGAAAATGCACACAGATGTAACGAAAGAAAAAAAAGATCATTGTATTTACATTGAGAGAAAAAAATAACAGTTTTCAAGAGAAAGGCGACAAAAGACTTGCAGTGCGACAAACTGCTGCTTAGAATTTTCCACTCCCGGAGTAACCGGCTTCGACTTTCACATGTCCTTGGTTTCTCGAGATTCCATATGAGTTATCACCAATTCTACTATGGCATTGAAGGTCTTGTGAGAGAAGCCTCCTTCAGATTGGCGCAAGCGGTCCATGTGGCTGCGGATGTCTCGTTCGGTGTATTGAGGCTTCCTTGTTTTCACCATCCGCACCAGTCTCGACAGCTTATCTTCAGGCTTGCTTTGTTCAGCTGGTGCGCTTTTGCTGGACTGTCTTGACTCGACGTCCCGGCGTGTAGCGGGCAACTGCTTTTCATGCCCAGTTCGCCCAAGGCACTCCGGCATTGGATGTTGCTGTGATGACTTCGTCAAAATCTTGTCCCTCGAAGGAATGCGCCATGGGTTCGGGCTGATAGGAATCGAACGTTGTTTTTCCTCTTCCTTCGGTCGAGATACGGGTAATTCCCGATGCGAAGGAAACAATCGCCGGGGTGTTGACCGAATGGGCTGTGCCCGTGGCTTCGCTTCAGTCTTGTGTGGAAGCGAAAGCGGTGTTTGGCTCCGCGTTGGCGCTGGCCTAGAGCTCTGTTCGACAGGAAAAGTACGGATGTTCTCCTGTGTCTTTTGTCGAGAAGTTGATGGGAACCGTCGATGTGGTTGGAGCTTTGGCGGACTTTTTTGATGAGTGGAAGTAGAAAATGGCCGCTCCTCAGCCTTTGTTTCGATGTGCGGGTGATCCCCGATGCAACGGAGGCACAGGGAAGGATGTTGATGCAGCGGGAAGCGCACGTTGATTTTTTCTCTGCTTGCGTCGAGATGCGGGCAAATCCTGATGGCAAGAGGAGAATGGCTGGGTTGTTGACGTAATGGGTGGTCCCCGTGGCTTTTCTCCGGCCATGAAGGGAAGTGGTGGTAGTCTTCGACGCCGCGTAGGCGCTGGCTGCGGCCTCGGTATTGCAGGAAATGGCCGAGACTTTTTCCATGTTTTTTGTCGTGACTGTGGTGGTGATTGTTGTCTTGCTTGGGGCTTTAGCAGAGTATTTTGACCAATGTGAATAGAATATGGTCTCTCTTCAGCCTTGGATCGTGTTGATCGACGCCGTGGGTAGGCTGGCTGGGGAGTTGTTTGAATTGGTGGGGCAAGATTCTTCTCGGTCTTCAGTGGAAGTGGAGAATGTCTCCGACGTGGCGTGAGTCTTGGCCAAAACCTCGGAGTGTTAGGAGAGCCATCTTTCTTCTCGAACATTTTGCGATGACGTGGTGGTGATATGCCACGTATCAGGGACATAAACGATGGCAATTGGCGAACTGGAAGCACGAGTTGCTTCTGCTCGGCTTCGGGCTCATGTTGTGGTGATGGATTGGAAAATGTCCGTGGTTTTGGCTCTCTCAAACATGCCTGTGCTCCTGGCTCATGCGTGCTTCGGCTTTTCCAATCTTTCGTAGATGTGCTCACATTATTAACTTTTGCGGTGGTCCGTGGTGGCCCTAGATCCGGTGGCGGTGAGGTTCGTTCGACTGCTAGGATCTTACCGTGAATCTGCTGTTTATGCGCTTGACTTTCTGGAATCGCATTGCGCCTCTGCTTGAGCTGCGTAATATTTACATCGCGCTTTTGCAGACCAGGTTTCAACTCGGTGATCTGAGACGTCTGGCATCTTTGTGACTCCACCTTGGCATCGCATGTTTGCTGCATGACCTGCAGCGCCCGGGAATGGTGCAGACGCAGTGATGAAATCTGGCTTGAGGCACTCTTTCTTCGGCAGGCAGCTGGTTCATTGTCTTCACCACCTCCGGCTGACACGCCTACACTGCTGTCCGATGAAAGTACACCTGTTTCTTGACGCACGCAGTCATCAGCTGAACCGTCCTGAAGAATGCTGTCGTTAAGAAACTCTGCAAAAGTTTCAGCCAAATGGTCGTCTTCGTCATTGGCACAGTTGTAGTACACGAACGTGTACAAATCTTCGTAGATGACTTCAAATAATGGAGAGTGGCCCAAAAAAGCTGTGATCGTGCCATCCATGTCAAGAATCATCTGAACTTCGGAAATACTAAGGGCTTTCCGCAGGTCATGCTCTTCAGATGGACCATTCTCCCGCGAAAAATCTCGTAGCTGTGTGATGATGTCTATCGCACCTTGCTTGGTGAGCTTCGGCTTTCGAGTGTCGTGATCGAAGGCTTCGTCGTCTCCTTCGGCTAACTTAGACGAGCTGATATTCGATGTACCTGCACTAAGTGGCTTGCACTCTCTGCTTAACATAGTCCGCGACGTTGTGGTGTTCTTAGCTTTTGAGTCGCACTTCGAATAAAGTCCTTGACTTCCGTTCCGAGCCTCGGTAGATTGTAGCTTACCGTGCTGAGATTCCTGTTGCGACCGGAAATGGACAAGAAGCTCTAGCAAGTCGGTTTCCATGTTGGAACGCTTGTTGTCTGGGCCTCTGCTTGTTCGATTCAAAGCCGAAAGAGAGCTTCGGCTGTTGTGTCGGCTTCCTCTTGCGCTTGGGAACAATAACGGCTGCCAAGACCTGAATGTGATGGGGTTCCGACGAACCAGGTGAGCTTCCTGGAGCGCTGGCTCTAGCAGCTGGCTTCCGATGGTAGACGAAGCGAAGATACCACGAGCGTCGCGAGCAGCTCGAGAACAGATTTGATTCCTTTGATAAATGGTTCATACGCACTTTGGTGTATTTTCAAAGAAAGGGTTGCGTATTTTTTGATTTCTATCAGCTCTACAACAAAACAGTGTTAATAAATGAACTAAGGTACAAATCTTGTAAGAAAAATCATAGAGAGAGAGAGAGAGAAACGGAGAAGAATCAAGAAAGTGAAATTCCGAGATTTTAAGATGACCACAGCGGCATTTTCTACACCCAACCATTCAGAATGAATGTGTTAAAACACTCATCAATGTTCAACAACAGTATTTGCGAGAGTAGAGCTTTAGAGTGTGATAGGTTTGTGTGCCTGAAAAATGTCGCAAACCGAATCAATCATGTCCCTGAATCAATGTACCAAAACAGAGGCAACAAAGCTTAGCACAGTTGCTACCATCAACCTAATATCTATCTCCAACACTGAAATAACTAGGAATATATTTCGAATTAAAGAGTATCGGTAGCGTGATAAGAAATAATGTCCAATGGTTTCTATTTATTCGCAGAATGCATAGAGGGGTGACACCACCTGACCAGCTCTGTGTAGATATAGTGTGTGTTCCAATACTCACCGTAGACGGCTAAATAGACAGCTAAATAGACGGCGACCATTTTAAGTCTCATGCCAATTCTCATGTAGCCGGCAACATAGGCCGCTCCGTGAAGACCGCATCGTAGACAAATACGATACAGGCTACTTTGCTGCTTAAACAAGATGGCTTCTCAGTGAAGCGCTCAGATAGATAAAGTCTCGCCGGAACGATCGTCTGCACACAAGGAGACGCTTCACCCAGATTCTCAATGTGACTAACGTTTATGTTTTTTTTATTACAACACGAAATAACGCAGAAATTACAGCTGCTACGTTTGTTCATTTTAGGTTTTTCTTCTCAACGTGAGGTGGCGCGTCGTCGCGTAAAAGCCGTCTAAATGTGTTCTGTTTATCGGACAGCATGGGCTCGATGCTGTATTGTTAGCAGTCTTCGTAGACTGTCTACGTGCTGTCTAAAAGTTGGAACACAGCCATATAATAAGAGGGGGAACATGGCATCAAAATCTAGTAATAAAAAGTTCGAGTTTTCTGGACTGGCTCCACTGAGGTCGCCATGGAGACTTGAGGTGGTTATATTGTTACGAGAAGGAGACTGGGTCGAAAGAGTAGACGCAGACACCACTGACATGTAGTAATATTGCTTCCATGTACTTATTATTTCTGTCATACCTGTGCGAATAGCCAATTTTGTATATCTGACCACAGTTTTCAAATTTACTTCTGGAAGTACGGATATTATTGAGCTATCAAGCGTTGCTCGTGCCATAGAATCGGACAGCTTATTAAATCGTAATCCGCAGTGATCTGGGACCCAGAGTAACTTTAGGCATTTCAACTGCGGCGGTACTAATGCTCGGAATGTCCTTAGAGCTCGAGAGTGCGCAGAAGATGTAAGAGCTGCGCACACTGAAAGGGATCGGTCATTATGATGTACTGTTTTAATTTGACGAAACGTTTCAAAGTGCTAATATAACCACCATGAGCTCAGTCTCAAAACTGCAGTTAAAATTGGGGGCCCTTAAGCTTCACCTTTAACAGTTGAACGTGATAGCAAAATACGGCCCCTAGCGCGCCCTTCAATCGCTAGGTGCATAATTATAATTATGTTTTGATACATACATACATACATACGTACGTACACACACACACACACCACACACACACACACACACACACACACACACACACACACACACACACAGTGCATTTTCCCAGCGCGCGCGCGCCAATGGCACATACAAGTTTTGAATATAAGCGAGATTCGCATGGCATTGAAGATACACGCCACATGCTTAGCATCTCGGAGGCCATAAAGAGTCTGACAATGCCTCACAGATGGCAGCACATTATCTAGTGTTTGTTGTTTGCTTGATCCACGCCTCTGTAAAGGCATGATACGTTTGCCGCTAGATGGACATAGTTGTCTATTTTTATAGCTGTTTGGAAGTTCCTGTGTCTTTTTAGCGGTGATGGCTGCACTATCACTGCCTTTTTCGACGTAGCTTGAGGCCCCCTAAATGCCCCTACAAATCGCCGAATGGGCTCTTTTTTTGTCGTGATACCTGTAAAAAAACGCGTTAAAGGGGCCCTGAAACACTTTTTCAAGTAACAATGCAATGAACTCACTAGAAGAGTTATTGACTCACAAATTCAACGCGGGAAAAAATTTAAGAATCTGTCCAGTGCGAGTGGAGTTACAGAGGTGTGTCGCATGTTGCTATTGCATTCTCTTTGCTCTCGTCCCGACGAAAACGCTGAAAGCTAAGCAGGGGGAGGTGGCAGGGCAAAAAAAAACTACATCACCCGCGCCTCGTGAACTTAAGCCCTTTTTTTCTTTTTTTTTTGAGTACGCGGCTTTGTCAGTGTGATCGCGCGTGCACGCGTGGACAGGTAGTGGCCTCCCGCGGCAATCTTTGTAACGAGTATTTTCGATGACGAATGATTGTTCATTCAACACCGACAGGACCAACGGCAACAGTGGATTTTCCACAACTTGAGCTTTTATACGCTATCGCGTTAAAATCAGGCAGCCTCTTTTAGAAGGTCCAGTCAATCAAATCAGACACCATTCCTATGGCTGCTTTTTCTTTGTTCAGAGAAGCATCTGTGGCTATTATTTGTTTCTGCACGTACCAAATAATTCATAATTGTGTTAATGAAATATCTGATAAATTAGGTTTTAGCTTTCGGGAGGTAAGTTTTATCATATTCTATTGCAATGCTGCAACTCAAGCCATTAGGTTCAATCCATTTCTTATGTCCGCATTTATGTTTTCTAGTTTCATTAAAAAGAACATTATCTGGGGTGTATGAAACCGTGAACAGTTGGCAACAAAGAAAGCGTCTGGGTCACAGATGAAGGCATGTTGAGATCTTCTCGGGGGTAAGCCATAAAGTTTCAAAAATGCTTTCACTGTTAATATGCGGAATCGACAAAGTAGTGTAGGAAGGCGCGCTTAGTGATAAATACTACCAACAGCAAAACTTTGCGGGATGTCAAATATTAGATGAAGCTCAATTCCCGCTTTGGCTCTGAATGCAATTTCGAAATAAATGTTCCATACTGCTATTGGCTTTTCGACCTTTGCAGTCACCATATTGATTACAAGCACTAAGCACTGATATAGCAGATATTCGCATTTGTTGTGGATGCAACGCCCCGAAACCTTTTGCTGTCAATAGTACAATATAGCCACAAACCTGTGCTTATTGCTACAAAACAACCAGGGGTTTAGCTTTATAAATAGTATGGATATGAATTTCAGTATTGGGAGCATGTATAGGGTCGTCCACTCTTAGTACAAAAACCGCGCAGCGTGGCTTCGCTCCGAGGGGTGCCAGCGCTAGCTGTGCGGCTACGCATCGAAGCTCACCGACGCAGGTGCACTAGAACGTGGAGGCGCTGTTTCAATTCGAATGAAAGCACGGGAGTGCGCAATGCCTGGTTTGCCGTGAAGCAAACCTAAAGCATCCGAGAAACTGCGAACGTTGCAGGAAAGTTGGCTTAGCTCAGCACCACGTGTTGTGTAGTTGCGATAGTTTTGAGAAGGAGGTGATCCCTGTTGTTTCAGTATTGCTATTCCAGTTTATTGTATACTTTGTTTCAAACTCTACAATATTGGTTTTGCTTGGTTTTTGGCATTTTCTTACGTAAAAAATTTTGTCACTGAGTGGTGCTCTTACAAGTTTCTTCTACCAGTAAATATTTACCATTGCCTGAAATTAAGTGAGCACGGGCAATGTCTCATTTTCTGTCCCTAGAAATATAGAAACACCATATGAATAATCGTTCCATGTCATTGGTCTTGCAGTCATTTTTAATTTTAAAAAGTATGAGCATCTTGCAACATTGCGGCTATCATAGCAGCATTCAGACACAATCGCCCTACTCCTCACAGAACTGAATTATGCCTCTTCTTTCTGCTATCTATGCTATTATACAAATAGCTTCGTATTCTCCTGACACTTAGGTTTTTATCAGAAAAAAGGGCCCCACATTTTTCTGCGTTTAAACACGTGATACATTGCAATATACCTGCGTGTGTAATGATGCTGTGGTAACTACTTAAATGCCTGACCAATGGATAAGAACTTGTATTTTTGGAGGTTCACATCTTCGGGCGGCTTCTCTTTTCTACTCCCTAGCCAAACGCAAAGAACTCAACAATAATATGTTCTGAACATAGGATAAAATCTAAGGCAGTACGTCAGTGCCTTGACGTTCTACACCTCCTGTTTTGTACTTTAGTACCATATACTCCTTACTTAATTTCTATCTTCCATACGCTCAGCTGACAAGCCTTATACGACACAGAGAGCGCATGTATATGTGGGGTATGTTTTTTTTCGGGGAGTGTCTTATGGGACTTTGCCATAAGTTTGACAGCATATTTTTGTACCATATCTTACAACATTCTTGGGGCCCTGCTGAAAAAGCCTGCCCTCTCACCCGCGTGCTTCTTACCAAAATCTAAGCCACTGAAAGAAACACAAATATGAAAATTGACGCGACGGGACTTGCATCTGCGATGTCCAGTTCATATTTTTTTCACCTTGATTGTGTGTACACGTTTAAAAAAAACTTGGCCAAAATGTTTCGCTGGGCCATAACTCTGGTCTTCCAAGATCACCCAGAGCGGGTAAGTTGCGGTTCGAATGGGCATCACACACTCTTATCTCCTGGCGACAAGGATACCGGGATGACATAATTCTCCAGTTATCTGCGTCGTCTGCCTGATCAAAAAGCTGTATAAGCTCAAGTCACAAGCCGCTGTTTCACTGAGAGTATTTTGACTTGGAGGCCTAGTATCACGCCGTTGCCATTCAAAGACTGAGACTCCTTGTCAGAATTGAAAGTCATTTCACGGCAGCCGCCCACTGTGGGCTCTTAGATGACGTGCTGCTTCAATATCTCGTTGGGGGACCATTCCCAGAAAACAATTTCATCCTCCAGCTTGATAGCTCTCCTTTACGTAATTAAAAATTTGCTCAGTATTTAAAAAGTCCCGACGTCACAGTTCTTGAGTTGCCTCCAGAATCGTCTGAATTAAAGATCATTGAAAATGTGTGGGCGAACATTAAGCTTGTGCTGACCCATTGCCAACTCCATGCTGTCTAAGCAGATGAACTTTTGGCCATTGTCCAGGAGGAGTGGGAGCAAATCAAAGCCAACACCAACATTTGTCGGTCCCTATACAGCAGCAACCCCAATAGAATGAATGTGGTAATTGGAGCTGCAGGGGATCCTACTCACTACTGATAGTTGGTAACTTTGGAAAACACAGTACACAAGCAATGAACTTGGTATCCTACTGTCTGCCATTTTTATGTTTTTTTTAACAGGGCAGCGTTCCAATAGTAAAGCATTGTATTGCCTTCTTTTTCAAGCAAACTGTATTCGGCTCTCTAAACCAGCATTTCCACACCAAACTATTACCGTAACTATGCGGACATCCTCTCTTGGGGGAGAGGATGATGTGATGTGGTGGTGCATTTGGAAGTGTGCCTAGCTGTTGTATTGTTGGTGTGCTTTCTATTCATTTTTGTTCTTCATAGTTCGTTGTGCTACATGAATTGTATTACATTATGCTCTGTTTTACCTGTGCAGTGTCGATTTTCATTAAAGAAAACATGGGGAGCGCGTGGCCTGCATGCTCTGGCGGCTGCTCGCAGCGCGTTCGAGTGGGAGCGAGAGCAACCACAGACTCTTTTCTCGTAATCCCGAGGCGCGCAAAATGACCATTCGTTGCATATACGAAACCAGCGGCAAGATTGCCACCCACTACCCCTTCAAATTAGGGAATACGCGAGAGCCGGTAATTCCATGAAAAGGGAAGGTTTGCAATCTTGCCGTTCTTGCCTTCTTTTCACAATTGGAAGCATCAGTCACTATCACAATGGACGTTTCTAGATTTGATAAATGATCTTCAAAAATGCTATTTAAATACTGATATGATAAATTTTTGGTATATTTTAATTATATATCATCAAATTCAATCCTAATTGCATATACAGTGTTAAATACAAGTACTTCCCAAAGGTTATCTCGTAAGGGGTCCAAAAGTTTCTGTGTAAAAATAACTTGAGGGCACCAAAATTTATACCATGGGTGGTTGAAAAATGAGGCCTCCTGGTTAATGACTATTTATTGTGACCTGAGGTGATGCAAATATTTTTAGAAATGTTCGTATTTTAGAATATGTAATTTTTAAAAGAGAAGGCAGGTGGGATTCTTCATATAGAATATTGTTCCCTACATATTCAAGTAGCTCCAAACATAACCGTAATAATTTGCGTTTCGCTTATGCGTAAGCAGCCCGCAGCGGAATTCCAATATAGGTCGGATGTGCATGCAGTAAATCAAAACGAGCATGCTTCTACTTAAAGAGGCATCATAATTACTGAGAATAAGCAGCATCGCTACGACTAGAGTGCCTCGATGTCTGCTCCTCCTACCACACGTGCTCCCGTTGCAGCCACGTTTTCTATATGGGGACTCCAGTTGAGTGCTTCGGTGTAGGTTACTCGTAAATACCTAATTGACTCGACCTGTAGTACGACAGCTTGCTGGTGCACTAGTGAAATTTGCACTGCGGCATTTTGAGCGACAATTACGATTGCATTTTGGTTAATAATGATTGATAAAGTATTGCCTCTAGCAACGCTTTTAGACTATTCATGTATGTCTTCAAAATTAGCTAAATTGTGTGAATGTCCGCCGACGCAGCGAAAAATGCGATGTCATCGGCATACACATAGGCCTGTACATATTGCTGTATGGGAATGTTACACAGTAGTACAATAAATAATAAGGGTGCCTGTACTGACCCGTATGGTAGACCTCTCGTTTGCCTATATTTTGAAGAATTGACAACAGACTGCGAGCAGTGAAATTCTCTATCCCTTAAGAAACCATGGATCCAGGCCGCCAAGTATTGAGGCAGTCCTAAATTCTGAAGCGACTTCAACAGTTTTACAACCTCAATGCTATTATAAGCTTTCGTGATATCTAATGTTACCACAGCAGAATATTGTTTCCGATATCAAAACGGCTGAATTCTACTTTCAAGATCAACGTGCACATACAAAATAAAACAACCACGTCCGATTCATTTTGACGTGGGTTCAGTGTCATTTTATACGGGTACTAATCTACCCGTATATATAAAATTCTTTCTACGAGTTTTACTATACATTGAATGTAAGTGCTGTGGGCTTGATATTATATAATATAAACCCAGCGCCTTGCTTTTTTAATAATATAAATCACTTTTGTTCTTTTCCAGTCACGTAGAATCCCAGAACTTCTTATCAGGCGATTAACAATTTGGAGTAGGCCAAGTGAGTAAACTTTATGTACTGATTTTATCAGCGAAGGAAGTCGTCATGCCATCGGAACTAGGAGCAGAATGGGGTAGTCTTCATACTAAATGTGCTAGTCATGCAGCTGTGACCTCTTCGAGATCCTCACCCCTATGGAGGTACTGGGCTTGGTGTAAGAGAACAATCGTGAAGCGACTTTTCAGGCCCTGAGCGATATCTTCGAAAAAGACCTTCAGTTCACTTGCTGATGATACTAGGGATTCTACGTTTTTTAGTACCGGAGCAACTTTCTAGTTTCTCAGAAAGTTCCATAATGCTTTTCTATTGACGGGCTTTGAAAGGAACTCACCGTCCTCGTTGTCAAATTTGTACTTCGCATTAGCAACAGTTCTTTTAAAAATAGCTGCCGCATACTTAAAATCACTTTAGTTGCTTGGACACAGGATGAAAATTAATTTTTCCATGCAGCTTTTCTTAGTCTACAAGCCCGCGAACAGTCTGCATTCCACCACAGGTGGGTCGCCTATTTTGATGGCGTCTGGTTCCCAATCATATGTTCGGTTAGCTAAAGCGCCTCGTACTAATTTCTCAAGTGCACTGAAGTTTACATGCGTAACCGATGATCTAATCCTGGAGGTTACTGGACATACCACTTCGAACACTATAGGCATATGGTCGCTACTTGTGGCCGAGTTAATCGCGGACCATGTTGATATGAACAGGTTAGCGTTAAATCTTTTTTGTTTGCTTGTTCGTTTGCATGTAGCCTCTAATCTATGGCTCATACCCATTCTGGAGGATTGGCCAAAAGAACATATATGGACGATAACTGCACAATTGCTTACAACAAGAAAGAAAAAAAAAGTTGTAAAATGAAGACAGTTTATTTAAAAAAGGAAACAAATATTCAGAGAGTGAGAAAAAATTAAGAAAACTATAGACACTGATAACTATACCTTGATGAGGCAGCCGACTAGGCAGCTGGTTTTGCCAAAACAGATTATATTGTTGTGTCGCGGGTGTATGTACCCTTCGAAAATTACTTTTAAACCTGCTATTTATTTATTATTTCTTAACGCGGGCTTTATGTTTAAATCGTTGAGAGTCTCTGTGGAAATTTCACAAAAGCGAGACACCAAAATTTATAACATTTTCTATGGTTAAATTTAAGCCTAGCTTTGCAAATGGGATAGCTAGAAGTCTCTTTTTAATTACTGCTTAGTTCCGACATGAACCAAAATATTGTTCAATAGTTTCTGATTCTTTGCAGAACGGATAAAGGGGGAAAAGTTTCAGACCAGTCCTGTTTAAATAAAAATTTAAGGGGGGAACACGCCACCGGAATGTGGAGATGATCATTTCAAGTTTTTTTTTTGACGGACTCCACTGGGCTTTTCATAGAAATTTGAGGTGGTGATAATCTGTCCATTTTGTTATATTTTCCAAACTATCTGTAAAAATAGCGAATTTCCTATATGTGGCCCCTGAGAAGTATTCTAACTCGGGAAGACCCAAAATTACTGGTCCATCAAGTAATGCTTGCGCCAAGGCATCTGCCAATTCATATAATTGTAATCCGCAGTGACCTGGTACCCCCCCCCCCTAGTTTCAGGAGTTTTAAATGTGGTGGTGCTAATGTGTGGAACACTGTTAGGGCACGACATTGTTCTGAGGTTGTCAGGGCTGCACACACCGAAAGTGAGTCTGTTAGGATGATTGCACTGGTTTCGGTCGTAAGAATCTTTCTAAGTGCTAAAATAATAGCTACTAGCACGGATTCAAATATAGGAGTGAAATCTGGAAGCCTCACTCAAAAAAGAGCAGCCTAAGAAATCAGACGCAATTCCTACGCCTGCCTTTTCATTGTTGACCGAAGCATAGATCTGTAGCTATTACATTCTTTGTTTCTGCATGTACCATGTAATCTTAGATTGTAGTGGTCAAAAATCTAAGGGATTGCAACTTGGCTTGTGGGGGGAAGATTTCATCATACTCTATTCTAATGTTGAGGGTTGACGAATTAGTTTTAATTACCGTGCTAATGTCTACATTTATGCAATCCAGTTTCTTCCTAACAAATGATCTGAAATGTATGAAATCGAGGCCAATGTTCAAGAAAAAAGAGTCAGGGTCGCTGATAAATGCGTATTCTGATCTTCTCGCCGGTATACTGTAGAACTTTAGGAAGGTTTGAACATATAAGCTGCCAAATCAAAAGAGGAGTGATGGCAATCGCGTTTTATCATACAATACTTTATTCGCCATGAACCTGGGAAGCCCCAGGCATATTCGCAAGGTTTCTCGGTCTAACATTACTAGCGGTTTAACTTAGAACAAGTGGCCCCCGAGAATAATGCGCACCCAAATTCCAATATTTGTCGCACATACACTTTATATATTATTAACATCGTGTCACTGCGCAGCCCGTATTTTCTGTTGCTATGCCTGCGTAATAAGCCTAATGCCCGTTGTGCCTTTGCTGTTATATATTCTATGTGTGAGCTCCAATTTAGCTTTTCATTTTAAATAATTCCTAAGTACTTTACTAAATCTACTTGTGGAATAGGTTTACGAATATATAATACAAAAAATGAAACTGAATCTGCTATAGGAAACACCAAGAGCGCACTTTTATTGAATTATAGTGATAATGAAATGAAGTGCAACCAATTTTCTAGAGTATTATATAACTTTGCAACTTTTAGTGTAGTGAGTAAATGTCGCTCTCCGCAGCGAAGAACGCGATATCATATGCTTGAGTGTAGTCACTGCCATCCTGAACAATTGGAATAGAGCTCATCAGTATATTGAGTAATGCTGGAGATAGGACGGACCCTTGGGGAACACCACATTTCTGTTTGAATTTATGCGAACAACATCCATCCTTCACGCAGTAAAATTCCCTTGATTTAAAGAATTCTGCTATCCATTCAATAATATAACGAGGAAACTTTAGGCTCTACAAGGTGTTCAGCAGAAAAGAGTTCTCGACACTGTCATAGCTTTAGCTATGTCGAGAGTTACTAATGCGGCGTATTGTTTCCTTTTCGAGCAAGCTGTATTCGACTCTCTAAATCCGCATGGGCGCACCAAATTGAGCATTCACTGCGAAAACCAATTTGGTTTGGCTTTAATAATAACTTATTCGTCGTCCAGAAGTTTATTCGGCTATTTAGAACCCTTTCTATGAGTTTCGCCATGTTAGAAGTTAGCGAGATGGGCCCGATATTTTCTATGTTAAAACCTAATCCGTGTTTTTTTATAATGGGATTACCTTATCTATTTTCCAGCTGTACGGTATCTTGGCGTTCTTTAAAGAGTAGTTTATAAGATTGAGGACGTCACCGGGGGATAGCTTGATTAAAATTTTAATCATAGGAACTGTGATTTCATCTGGACCAGGAGTTGACGAGGGTAGATCTCGAATTACTTTTGACTATTAAGACAGCGTTACGTTTTCGAAGTCAACGCTTATGCTAGACTTTTGCCAGTGGAAAGCCATAGTCAAAGAAAATCTAATTTCTAGACCTCTGCTAATTAACTCTAAAGAGTTCTTCGTTCCTTCCAATGATAGATTTTAATACTAATTAATTACTGTAGATGACAGGGTTTTGCGAGATCACATATATCAATATGAAGCTTTCTTATTTCTAGAGTTCGAGAGAAAATTGAAATGTCTTTTATCATCATCTTCTTTAGTTTGGGTCGCCATGCCTTTAATTACATCGGCAATATATTTATAATCTGACCACTTCTTAGGGGACTGATTATGTATTAGCTTCTTCCAAGCAGTCTGTCGTCGTCTGTGATCTCGTGAACGGTCGAAATTCTACCAGGGGCTATAGGGTACTCTCTTTGTCGACTGACCAGCGAAATCAGCGTTTTTGTATGCCCTTTAAATTACTGCGCCTAATTTCATAGTTTTAGTTTCATCACCATCTTGAGAGGGAGAGTCTAAAGTAGCTTTAAGGTAATGTTGAAATATTGGAACAATTATGTATATTTGAGCATGGAAGCATGATGGTTTAACGGGGCGAGCGATCTCTAACATTATAGGAAAGTGTTCACTGTTGGAGGCACACACAAGGGCTGTCCACGATGTATTAGCAACAGCCATGCTTACAAAGCTTAAATGTAAAGCGGAGCGTGAAAGACCTTGAATAAATGTCGGAATTCTAGCGTTAAGGCTCAACGTATTGTTGTCTACCGACCAGTCCCACAACCATTGTCCCCATTGATCCGTTCTAAAACCCCAGCATGTATGGTGAGAATTGTTGTCGCCAACTATAATGTTTTCTTCATATCCTGAATTAGCAGCCATATTTAACAATCTCGTGAACGCCTACGGGAAAGTAGATGTTTATTAGCGAGAAAGGCAAGTATCCTGGCAAGGTAATATCTAACGCGAAAACCTCGCATTCAGAAGACGCACATATGTATGAAATTTTAACGCTTAAACTAAATTTATTTTTTATAACGAACGCTAAACCTCCGTCTTTGAATGAACGGGCTAGACGAAAAGTTTGGAAGTTGGGTAAGCGAAACAAGTTATGTGTGGAGAGCGAAGTTTCTTTTGATGCAATAATAGCCGGATCGAATTTAGAAGAAAAGTATAACAGATCTGTTATGGCTGAGTGAAGAGATCGGCAATTCCAATGTATAGTTTTAAGAGACCCTGAGATTTTCTTAGAATTGTTTCGGCTACTACCTTATCTAAAATACTTCTTTTTAGAAAATCGGTTTTTTAAGGGTTGTTCTTCTGGTATACTTTTTTTTGCTTTTCACATGGTTCGGCGGGCCAGGTTTTTCGATACAGAGGATCTAGAACGCTATAGGCATTTGAGATTAATGTCCATATCTTGTGTATCCTGAGAAGCTTCCTGTGCACCCTCGCTTTGCCTCTAAACACTTTCTCCAGAGCGCTCTACAGACTGTGCATCCAAAGGAGTTATCTCAGATTATGCCTCACTTTTCGGGTGTGTACACTCAGCATTTTCAGCAGCCGTACTTATATCTATCTGGGCTCCTTGGACTTGTGTGATTTGGTTATTTTTATAATGCGACAGTGACTCACACAGGTTTGTAGCAAGGCGTTGCATAGCTTTATCCACAGCCTTCTCGGTCATGTCCGTAATTGATAGGAAAAATGATGATTTCAATGATATATTACGGCGGGCAGCTGCTCCTGCGCACCCTTGAGTTCTGGCCTGAGTTTCAGCAATGGCATCCTTTCGGGAGCTTCGTCTTCTGTCTAAAATTTTAAGAATTTTAATTTCACGTGCCTTGGCTGAAAAATTTGGGTTATCAGCAAGTGTGCTTCATGACAAAGACAGCACTTTTCTTCGTTATTTTTACAGTCATTTGAGTTGTGTGACAAATTCTGCATCTAGGTACTGTGACCTGCATCTTTTCACTGTGCGCCCATAATACTAACACTTAATACATTGTAGGGGACGAGGTGACAGAAGCTCCACTCTGTATATTAAAGGACACGCTTTGATTTCGGTCGGGAAATTTTACCCGACAGATGTAGCAATCACGGACTCCGTTGAGACCGTGTTCTTGTCCACAACTCGACTACATTTATAGACCACTATCACACCTGCTTCTGAAAACATACCTTATATCTCAGTTGGAGTCATGTTGACATCCCGAACGAGGCCTTTGACACAAGCTAGGTGAGGTGGAATGAGTGCGCTCACAGGGTTGCTAGCAAATACCAAGCAATTTAGTAGGTCTCGAACACAGATCTGGCCAGAAGAGAAGCAGAGAATGCCACCCTTGCCGAACTTTCTGACCTCTGTGATGCTTTGGTAGTGAGTTGTAGTGGCTCTCAGCTCCGTCTGAATCATTTTCGGATTCTTGATCCGTATGATACCATCATTGCTTGGGACTAATGCCACAGGCACGGATGAGATGCCATTGCGTAGAAACAAGTCGACTGGTAATTCCTGCGGAGGAAGAGAAGCAGACCAGAGGAAAGCCCCTGGTTCAGGTGAGGAAAACGGCATCTGTCTGGTCTTACTATCTAAAACACGCTCGCTAATCAAATAGGACACTATAGAAACGCCAAGAAAAAAATATAAAAAACAATCAAAACTAATAAATCCTTGGCCAACCCTCAGAGCAGGCAAACGTGAGTACTGCTGTCTCTTCTAAACCAACTTCTAACTCTCTTAACTTTTTCCTCTTCTTTCTATTTTGACACGTACGTAACGTAACAATATTTTCATTTTGAAATCAGGAAACGCAATATAAATTCAAATCTTCGATAATGCTCTAAGAAAGCCAAGGTCATTCCATGCATGTTAATTATCTTTTTGTGAAATGCGAAGGGCTTTCCGCAGGTCATGTTTTTCAGAGGGTCCAATCTACCGCAAGAGATTTCGTGGCTGCGTCATGATGCTTACGGCATTTTTCTCGCTGAGATTCGGCTTTGGAGTGTCGTGGTCTAAGACGTCATCGGCTATAAAATCATTTTCACCTTCAACATATTTCGACAGGCTCAAATAAAATTTATGTGCACCCGGTCACTTGCACTTATTGTTCAGCTTCATCCACGTAGTAGTGACATTTTTATTTTTAGAAGGGCACGGGCAATCATGTGATTGCTAGTGTTACCGATATCGGTAGACGGTCGCTGATTATGATGAGCTTTCTGATGCATCCTGAAATGAAGAAGTTTTCGCAGGTTGATTTCTATGTTAGAGGACGTGTTGCCGGGGTCTCTACTGGCCGAAGTAAAGCCGACATATTGCGTCGCGTTTTGTTTCGTCCTGCTCTTGCACTTGGGAACAATGTCGGTAGACATGGCCTGAATGTTCAAACGAACTAGGTGAATTTCCGGGGGTGCTGGCTCAGGCAGTAACCTTTCGATTGTAGACGAAGCGAAAATACTGTGAACGTGCTTGCACTACGAGAAAAAGAAGAAGAAGAAGATGATGATGATGATGATTATGATGATCGCCTATTTATGGCTCATATCTACTCCGGCGGATAGGCCAAAAAGGAATAAATAGAAGGAATGACAAAATAATTATATATTTAATGCTATAATACTGCCTAAAGAATTTACTGATTTAGAGATTAGAAAATGCACATTTTAGTTTTCCTTAGATTGTGGTTCTTTCTCACAATGTGGCCATACTAGCATTGACAAAAGTACAGAATATTTTAGGAGTTAAAACTCGATTTCACGAAGAGATGAAGATGCTCGCATTATTTCATTAAATCGCTAATTTTATGAAAACGAGAAAGATTACTCTGGTTCTTCAAGGTCTTAAATTGTAAAGTAGCGTTATCCGAAAGTTTTTGCGGCATTTTGTTCGCCTCTAAAAAACGATTGCGTGCGTGAAAGGTCTATGGGGACAGCTCAAGCATGAATTCCTCGAATGTACGGGTGATACAGGCGAGGTGGATGGTCTCGTGAAGCTATCACAAGCTGCTGACATTCACTAGCAGGGTTAATGGACGTCGTTAATGCGAGAACAGGAGGAGCAAGAAAATTCCAAGCAGAGGAACAGTGACATCGGACGCATGAGCCATTAAATGACGAAAGCAACCCCAGTGTTTTTGTGGGAGTATTTGCAAGGACAACAAAGCAACAATGTATTACGTGGTGACGCTGCCGAAAGCTGGATGGCTTCTCTAAAATTAAACTGTTTCTTTGGCCGAACTAGTGGCCGGTAATCGGAAATTCAGATTGTATACAGCAATTCACACTGGAACCATTGGCACTGAGAGGGCCGAACAGAGCGTCTGCCATCGATCAACTCACAAGCAGTCATGTGCTTTGGAATTTGCACATCTGCCGTCGAATACTCCAGCGTTATCGCTAGCAGCCACGTATGTTGCAGAACAATATATTATATTCAAATTGTGCTCGTAATTGCATCGGAAGGTTCTAAGATAATCTCGGTGGTTTTTAATTCATTGGCGCAAGGCAGCTCTATAACGTGCAATGAAGCGATAACAAAACTTGGTAAGGGAGTGTGGCGATTGCGCAGCACCATTTGATACGTAAAAGTGCTACCGACTGCTGCGCGCACATTCGTCAGTGTAATGTTAGGATCGTGACTAAAGTGGATGGTTGTTGTAAAGTGATAGTGTTGCAATGCACATCCGAAGGAAAGTCATCAGCAGAGAAATTTGAAGGGAATCAGAAGGTTTTAGCTAATTTATTTGCGGGAAGACTTCGTCAAAACGAGTAAACCTTCGTCAATCAATGTCAGTTAATGACAACATCGAAGCCTATTGGTACCTGTCAGGGAATGAAAATTTCTGAATTAGATAAACAAATTTGTGACGTCGGCTTTTATAAATTAAAAATCGAGTTTTGATTGTGTTAGCTTCTTTGTAGCTTTCTTCGCAGACATGCGAAAAATGACCATGCAATAGAAGCCCTATAATGTCTTGATAGGTTTCGTGTAATCTTTATCATCACATCTTTTCGCTGGTGTTTCCCTTCGACTTCAAGACTATGGACGTACACGTTAGACTAATTTCTGAAGATTCGCCTTGACGTGCCTAAATGGTTATCCTGCACAGACACCGGCGTTTGATGAAAGGGCGACGAACCACTCGTAGGGCTTTGCAGCCAGCGGATGTTTTAACTTTCGTTTCCTTCCTCGCTTCTTTGTAACAAGGATGTTGTGTTTCGTACTTAGAATTCCGGTCATGTCTCAGTGTATGAGATCATTGCTTTCTCTCATATACCACCTCTCTCCTTCTACAACTTGCTATATTGGAAAACTTTGCGAATATGTGGACAGGCCACTTCAAAATCGCTAAAATATAATACCTAACTATACGACTTGTTGGGACCCGAACTACATATTTGACGTTTATTACGCTGTCATAACGAAGGCAGTCGGCACTGCAACCAACGCTGACGTTATGGTCCTTTTGCTAAGTATAGTGTGAACCTCTGGCAGTGTTCTGCGGCAGAAAACTAGACTACGGAGCAGAATGCTCGAGTTCCTGCTAAAATTGAGATTTTGATTACTCGCACTTATCGGCATATTTAACCCCCCGCCAACGACACCGACGCTGACACTAGATTTTTTTCGACACAGGCTACGCAACACAGTTGCGGAAAATTTACAGTACCCATTTTGCGCCGTTGTTCTGTAGGCGTAGACACTGGCGCATATGCGCCGTCGTTATCGGGTATAAGCCACACATGTTTGAGGGATGGTAATGATGAAGATTATCCTTAAAATACTGGCGCACACCCATACAGGGGAATTGGGCTCAAAACCAGGCGGCAGGATCGACAAAAAGGTAAAGTTTTGCAGGAAGTGGTTTCATACCGCACGAGATAGGCATGTCATCTTTTTCACCGTCATGAAATGTCAGTCTCTTTCCTCATACGCTCATACTTTTCATTTCCGATTCTGGAAAACAGAAGGGGAGGACTGGACCAGAAGAGGACAAAAAGATAAGAGGCTACATATATGAGCTATCAAACTGCCTTTGGTTTGCTGACAATATGCTTGTCATTTGAAAGTAGCTTTTTGATGAGCTGCACTCAAATAGCTATCAGCAGAAGGTTTTAAATGCTCAGCACTTCTGAGCGAACGTCGGCGACTTTAAGAGTAATCTATCTATCTATCTATCTATCTATCTATCTATCTATCTATCTATCTATCTATCTATCTACCTATCTATCTATCTATCTATCTATCTTTCTTTCTTTCTAGCCGCTTAAGTTTGGGTGCTATCGTGGTCACACCCTTACCTTGGCACGAACCAAAATTAACATGGCAGGGTAAGATGTCTTGACGAATATGACGCACTGACATGAATAATGTCACAATCCCGTCGCGTACGTCATCAAACACTTGCCGCCAGACAGTGGCCACATGCGATGAACACGTAGTAGCTACCCAGGAACGACGAAAAAACAAAAGGGCAATTTTAACGTGTGGGAGTCGAGAAATCTCCGCCGCTGTGGTCTAGTGGCTAAGGTACTCAGCTGCTGACCCGCTGGTCGCGGGATCGAATCCCGGCTGCGGCTGCTGCATTTCCGATAGAGGAGGAAACGTTGTAGGCCCGTTATTCAGATTTGGGTGCACGTAAATGAACCCGAAGTGGTCGAAATTTCCGGAGCCCTCTCTTACGGCATCTCTCTTAATCATATCGTTGTTTTTGGACGTTAAACCCTCATATAGATCAATCAATCATTCAATCAATCATTTTAGACACGCTGCTCTCGGCATTGCTTGGATTGTCAAGGCACGCCGGACAATAAGCCGAGCGTCTGAGCTCAATTTTCGAGGACGTTTCTCGCATTGCTAGCTGCATTGTCTCCGTGGCTTGCCCGGGAACTAGCAACTTTTGATAAGTCAACCCTCAGCCTTGCCAACCTGATGGGTCGACCATGTGCGGGTTTCACCTCATCGCACCACGCCAGTTGTACCATGCTGCCGCACAGTATACTATATGCATTTACACCTCACTGTTTGACGAACTGTGCGTGCCTTTCCAGCTTTTCAGCAGGAGGTAGTGCTGCTTGACGTAGCTTGTTCGGGGTCGGAGAGGAAAGCGACGATCCCATCGGAGTATCCTGGACTCAATTGTTTTCCTTTGCAAGGAATCTTGCAACGACAGAGAACATAAACTGTGGGTACAGGGATGCTTAGTTGTGCTTTTTTGCTTCATCTTTTCGTGTTGTATGAAGTTACTATAAAAATGTAACAAATATGAACCATATCGGCATGTTTCACTGCCAATGTCGTCGAAAGATGACAGTCTTCCGTCTGGAGAGTGTGAATAAAACGTTTTCTCGACGTTTTGGGCGAGAAAACCGGTGAATGGTAGCCTTGAGGCGCTGCGTACAGCGGAGTGTCTCGATGCGTGCAGTGGAGCCGAAAGAGCGCATCGAGGCACGTCACACGTGAGACATAAGCGCTATCTAGCAGTTATCTTGGGAAACGAAATGCGTGGCGTGTGTGCCTGTCTCGGAGGCCATATGGTGTAGAACGCAAGGTGACGGGTAGATGCCACAACCCTGTCGTCTTAACAAAGCGTTGGAAACACATGCCTTTCCGTGCAGAGCGTTGCATTGTCAGCGCAGGGACAAACGCTATTGTCCTTAGAATTACTTATGTATGCCTTTTATAGTATAAAGACATACATACAGAATATTGAAGTGTTATGGTAGCTGAGCTATGCACAGCAATTGTTTTTAATTGACAGTCGCACAAGTATGAACCCTGAATTTTGAGCAATATTGTTGACCGTTGTGGATGGGGTTAGATTTTGGCGGTTTCAGGTATTGTATTAGCGGACAGACAGGCAAGTCCACCGACACACAGACAGACCAAAATTTTTGCGTCAAAGGTCCTTAAGAAAGACGATCGTTTTTATACTGTATGGACACGCTTGTTTTTACCAACTCCGGCGCTTCTACTCGTCTTTTCCTGAGACTCGTATGGCTCCAGTCAGAGCCACGCTACCCACAGCCGCCACAGTAATGGACGTGGTTGAATGTTTCAACACCTCATTCCTAACTTTACTACTCGCCTCGACCACGCTTACAAGAGCCATAGTGCGCATCCTGCGCCTTGCATTACCCACCCATCGATAAATCCGAACCAATGTGAGTAGTCGAGACTTTAATGTCAATATAAAAACAAGAAGCAACTTCATGTCACTTATGCATCAACAACGTACCATTCATCTTCCTCACAAGTCCTCTCACTGCTGTGAACACCTAGGGAATCACTTTAAGAGACCTCGCCTTCCAGAGCCAGGAAGACGCCAAGACGAACAATTATGACTTTATGCGACCACAAGATTTACGTGGTAAGCATCCAGAACTGCAAAAGAAGTGCACTTTGAAGTTTGAATTAAGAGTATGGTCTGTAACTGTACGTGCGTTTACGTCTCTAGCTTTTTTTTTGTCACTATGATTGCTTAAAACTTGGACTGCCGCAAAAACTTTCCATTAGAGAGTATTGTATTCATCGTTGAATGTTGCTCTTTTAAAGTCCCTTAATGAGTTTTTGGGTAGTTACCTAATTGCTGCCGAAACCCGAAATTGGGCAGAACTTGGCTTGAACTACCGACACGGTGGCGTTTGCACGAATCTCCAAGCTGGCTTTTGTGCAAGGTTGTTTTCCAACCAAAAGGTCTCGCTCCCAGACTGCTTTTCTCACTCAGTGTGTTTTGCCTTTCCCCGCTGCCTTCTTTAGAACAACAGGAGTCTCGCCCACCATGAGATCTGAGGGTTCCTTCGAGGTGGGTCAACCACAAATCATTGATGGGAGCAAAAAAGTCGTTTTGTCGCACTCGCCTGCCTTCACTATAGTAGTAGAGGTAAAAGCACAGTGAGCTAGAGAAGCAGCCTGGGAACGAGTTTTTTTTTTCTTTTTCGTTGGAAAACAACCTTGCAGAAAAGGCACCTTGCAGATTTCCTGAAATGGTTAATTACGCACAGGCCTTCCGAATACTTTCAGATAGGAAGAATAGTCCAACCAGATAACCATTTTTTTCTTGCGTTTAATTTAGTAGGGGTGCTCCTGTACAGAATTCCCGGCTAAAAACAGCCCTAAGTAAATCAGTTTCACAATATTTCCACATTTTGACATTTTAAGAGGCAACGACACATTAGGCTACGTAGATAAAAACCAATGTGCATTTTGTCTTTGAAGCTTATACTGGCACGACTACCTGTCAAGCGAACCAGGTCACGTGATTATAAGGGAGAAGAATTTCGCAAAGGGTTCATCCACTTCTATTATGCGCCAGGCCAGCGTGACAAAACTCAGTGGTAATAAACCATATCCAAACTGTTTTTGCATATCACGTTCTCACGGAATGCTCTCGATGGACACTTCGCCATAGGTTTACCTGGCTAACATTGCTGTTATTGTTTACCATACAAGAGAATCACCGTGTACTCACCGTTAGCTATATTAGTATTTCGTTCTTTTCTTTTCAAGGAAAAAAATGACCAGAAAGCGTAATGCATATGGTGATAGCAAAACTCAAGCAGTTTAGCGACTGACTACATAGAGGCTATTACAATCTGAACAGTGTCGATGGGCTACAAGTTCAGTTTCTCTTTTTATGAAACAGTTGCGAGCCACATTCGCGCCAAAAGAGCGCCGAAACGGGCAGCCTACGTGAACGTCTGGTACAAAAATAAGAACGGTAAATTGCAATCAACTTACATGCTATGACGGCATGGAAAAATGCGTTGAACATCGTCGACAGCGATATGAATAAATTCATTTTGCGGCCCGGCACACCCATGAGCACTCTGTCTTCCGAGGCATGGAAACCTCCGTGTACATGTAAGAGCCTTCGGCCACTCGTGGAATGCCGTACTCTTCACGAAGCAAACTCTAAGGGAAGAGCTACAATCAACGAAGGCTGTTTGCCGTGACGCGGTCGCTGTAGACGAAAAAAGAATTGGCAATATTGGGCTCGCTATAATGGATGGAAACAATCGGTGACGTTGTACTGGTGAGCGCACAGCACCGTAGAGGGCTCGGTACCTGACTGCCCTCGCGAGTGAACGACGGGCGCGTTTTGGAAACATACCTTTCCTTCAACATGACGCCGACCACGTGTACTGTTTGTGGAGAGAGAGAGAGAGACGGGAAGGGAAGCAGTCACCCCGAGCGTCTGCCGTGCTGTGTTCAAAAAGGCGAGAATGGGTAGAGGAACAAAAAAATGGGGAGAAGCAGTGGCAGAGGCTGAAGATGGGGTGGTGCGGGAAGCACCTTAGCGCGATGTTAGAGCTTGGATGAGGGCAGCCGAAGAAATGAGGGAGAGATCGGCGCAAGCGAGAGGATCGAAAGAAACGGGATCTGCCCTGTCGATCTCATCCCTCTTGGCACCAGCACATCGCGAGACGCGAGAGAATTTTATGAGGTGAGGAGTTTGAGTGAAAGCAAAAGGGGGACCTGGGGGAGAGGAGTCAAAGATGCCTCTCTAGCCACGGTACGGATTTTGTGCGACTGGGCGAGTCGACATGTGGCTCAAGCACGCGGGGCTCGTTTCGTCACATCCAAAACACACAGCTTAAATGGTGAATTCTTCCCCGCGGAAGCCGCAGTGAATTATTTGCGTTTCTTGTACAATTACCAATTTCGCTGCACGGAATTCGTGCTCCTGTGCTGTATTGATACCAATTCGAATGGTGGAAAGTCATGAATATTCAGGGAACGTAGCCCATATGACCGAAAGTACATCGCTTAAGGTGTTTGTTTCAACATCGGAGCTGTTAAAACCTGTCATAATTGTAAAAAAACCATAATCATGAACGTCTTTGGCTGCAGAAATCGGGATAATCCCACTACTAACCACTGGTGCACTGGAAAATGAAGAAAGCAACATACGGCCAGTAAGCACCAATTAACCTTTCTAGACGGACAAGAACAGTAATTAAAAAAGGCCTGAATAAAATGGGCGATAAACACCGTGACCGCGCGTTCGAGCTTCGCTGAAGCACCTCAACGGAGTGCTTCAGTGGTGTGTACAATGAGGGAACACTAGGGAGAGGGATGGTAACCTTCAGCACAGTGGCTAGAATACTGCAGCTCATAGATGTTCTGAGCGATGGAAGCCCTGTAGGCGAATGACGACGTGTGAGGTGCAGATTTTTGTTTTCAGCGGGAGTTTTCGTTTTTGAAACTTGGACGTCCGTGTGGTATCTGCGACTGAACCCGAGCCTCCCTGCGCTGAGCAGCAACCTAGAAACAACTCAGCATCACCTAGCTAAGCCTAGCGACAACCCAGCAGTCACGAAATTAGGATTCATAATTCTTTAGTTTGGCTGTTTCAAGCCTTCAGCGTTTTCCCGCAATCTTCGCCCTTCCGCCCCCCCCCCCCCTAAAATGATGCCGTATGGCAAAAGAATGAATCGAGGTGAGAGACAGGCAGAGAGCACGCAAGTTACAGTATTAACCTTCTTTCACATGCAAAAAAATAAAAAAATGATTGAAACAGCTCAATTTATGCCCTTCTAATCTATCCTCAAAACATATTACGCAGCGGAAACCGGCTTCGTGGTTTGTCTTCTGCAAGAATGAATGGAAATTACCCGACCATGTCGTCGAAGCTTCCGGCCACCATCACCGCTCTTTTGTCGGCACCGAGATGCGCTGCGCGTGTAGTCTCAATCTTTAAAAAAAGTAATCAGCTAATTTCTGCAGACAATCTTACAAAGTTTGGTGCGAAAATGCAGTTTGGGGTTTGCGTTGAAGGATTCTGGTTCAAATCTTCTGTTTCTGGTTGGAAGGTTTATGGTTCATTTAAGTTCCCCAAACAACCCCACACGCCACCACTAAGCCACGAAGCAGAAATAGAAGGACAACGATTCGGAGGTCAAACTCCCGAACTGTGCTGGCACGTCACACTGGATTTGAAAGGGGGAAGCGGGGCTGTGATGGTTCGGAAAATTGAAGCTTTCAAGGGGGGTTTTGTTTTTAAGACGATAGTATTTCTTGGGGACCTTCGACGGAAAAATTTTGGTCTGTCTGTCTGTCTGTCTGTCTGTCTGTCTGTCTGTCTGTCTGTCTGTCTGTGCATTTGTTTATTTGTCCGCTTTTAACGATACCCGCTTTTTGCCAAGATGCACGCACGAACCATACATGGCGACATACTATCCAAGTCTACCTAGGTATTATTATCTTGGCAAAAGCACCCAGCACTTCGCAGCTGGCATCAATCAAACTAGATCTGGCAACGCGTCGAAGTGTTCGTGTTAAAGGTGCTGACGGCTGTACTTGTTGCTGCCACGTTATACTCGCAACGCTTTTTATTTTCATCCGCCCACCTAACTTTCTGGCTCCCCCCAAGAGCGTTTGGCTTCTCTTGACTTCCAGTCAGTTACTGATCATAACCAGTGGTTATTTTGCCTGCGCATTACATATGCCCTGTCAATTTCTGTCTCTTGTAGGTAATAGTAATGGGTAACACCATGAATCACATTTTCGAATGACTTAATTTTAGCTGAAATATATATTGTGCTTCAGCAATATCGTGTAACATTTGCAATGAATTCTTCTGGTGGTTCGGATAGCGTGGAGTGGATAGGGGTGGGTGCAGATGCTGTTGGAAGTGGCTATTTAGGAAGACAACTACTTCTCACGAAAAACAAATTAGCCCCCACTCGTTACATCAAATGTCTCCCTCTCTCTCTTACTCACACGTACATGCAGAGAGAGAAAGAGAGGGAGAGGAAGAAATATTGAAACTGCACAGACACACAGACAGACAAATAAACAAACATATAGATAGATGGATAGATAGATATATGATAGATAGATAGATATATAGATAGATAGATTAGATATAGATAGATAGATAAATAGATAGATAGATAGATAGATAGATAGATAGATAGATAGATAGATAGATAGATAGATAGATAGATAGATAGATAGATAGATAGATAGATAGATAGATAGATAGATAGATAGATAGATAGATAGATAGATAGATAGATAGATAGATAGATAGATAGATAGATAGATAGATAGATAGATAGATAGATAGATAGATAGATAGATAGATAGATAGATAGATAGATTCGCAATGCTGGTGAGTAGTGACTAGTACGTGCTATATAGCAACAACTACCGGCTGTCTCAGCGCGACGCTTTCGATACGGCGACGAGAGCAAACAACACTCTGGAATAACACTTTCTCACTTGTGCACTCGATAGAGAGAAAGAGAGAGATACATAAAAGCAAAAGGAGGCGGGTGCCAGCCAGAGCGTAACAGCACGAGTTGTCACCGCGAGACGGGTCTCGACCCCTTGACGGGACCCGCAAGGGGGGTGCACCCGCGATGACGGCCCATCTCGGCTAGACCACGTGACCGCAAGCGTAATCGGCGAGCCTTGATCCAGAACGCCAACAAAGTTATTCAACGCTCAACGAGAGGAGTTTGACTAGCGGTAATCCTTGCTTCCATGCCAGGGATGTTGTCCGTCCTTGTATTCAACGGTAACCAAAATACCGACCTCACATCCAGTTTTTTTTCTGTCGCACGTTGTTTTTCTTTTTTATACTCCAAAGAAGGCAATGTCAACAAGGTGTTTATCGAACGAATGAACGTCGTTTCTTTCCCTCTATCTGTCTTCTCTTCCTGGCTTTCCCTGTCGTCTCGCTTCGACGAAGAAACAAAATTCTCAGTCTTTTCGGACTCCACCAACTTTCAACAAGCAGTGTCTTCTTGTTCGAGCGTCCACAAGGTGCTAAGGTCAATATTGTCATGAACGCTCAGTCTCCTGGAAAGCTTTTTTTAGCTACAGCGGGATTTCTTTCTTCGCCAGAAGCTATTCAAGGACTTTTCTCGAGCAGGGAGCCTCAAGGAAAAATGAGTGTCTGAGGAGAAAAAGCTGCAACAAGTTGGTCACTGGGCGCCCCGCGCCAATCCAGGCACTGCGCTGTGCTCCCGACCAGGCTACAGAAATTAGGTGTCTTTCTCATCTTCTTACCACTAACACCCCCACATCAAACGAGCGAGCCACCACTTGCGTCAGTTGGGGTAATAGGCGAGCGACATTTGAGCACTTGTTTGCGCGTCACGGCCTTTTTAGAGAATGTGCCCGTTTCAAAAGAGCTGCTGCAGTTTTGTTGCGAGGCAGGGTTCACGTGACAATGAAAACTCATGTTTGAACTGGTTATCCTCGGCTTGCCTTATTGGTCCGCGCAACCATGGAGGCTGGACAACCCCATTTAAGCAGCAACTCGGACCCTTTTTGGGGTGAGCGGACTCGGGGTCAACAGCGCATCTCACCACAGGAGACCAGTCATGCAAGCCAAGGCGTATGCCATCATTTCACATGCTTTGAATTTGTGACTTAGTGTATTGTGTGAATGTTACTCGTATTAGATAAATAAACCCCCAATGAGTGGTCCCTGAAATATTCGTGTCAACTTGTCATCGCTTGCCTGGGCGGAATCGTTCCCACACTTCTTCGTCTGGATGGTCATCAGTTGTGTCCAGCTTAAACAACCCCGAAGTTTCGCTACATATGCTCAACACCCCAGTCCTGACGGCGATGATCGAGAGACCGCGTCATTGCAATTCTTCCATACTTCATTTTTGTTTTTTTTAGTCTCGTAGAGGGGAGGCGAGGGTGGTAGAATGGTGAATTTGATGTTAGAAATATTTAATCCCCCCCTCCAAAAAATCTTATATTGAAGCAGGAGTAGATTGAAACAAATTCCCGCTAAAATTTGGGAGGAGGGGGACATATATAAAAAAAGAGAGCGTCTGCTGGTGAGCATGTGTTAGGAAAGGGCCGTGAGTGAGCGTTCCGATTGAAGGGGACAGTTTTTCATGAAAAGGATGTGGAGAGAAGGAAACCCGGAAGGAAAACCACCAGGCCAAGGGCAAGCCGCGCTTAGAAGGCAGTATTAAGAATTTACGGGCAGGAAAAATATATAGGGGGCTGGTGGGGGGGGGGGGATGGCGAAGAGGAAGGGACGAAGGCAGTAAGCGTAATTCAATAAGCAGACAAGCCTAAACTGAATTACATCCGTCGGCGCAGAACGCCGCTCATTTGCAGCCAGCCGCACCGGTTTATACATAACTGCCGTATACGACGAGCGCGAGACGGAACACCATTTGGTGTAGCGCGTACCGCGTGGCTGGAAGAGAACATGCATGGGGCGGGAATAAAGGCAGGTGGGAGGAAAAGAGCGGGAAAAAACATCGGGGAGCAAAGTGCGCACAAAGTGCATGCACAGATCCTAGATGCGTGACGCTTCCAAACTCCGCTTCATATAGTTTCAGAGTAGCGCGAAATAAAAAAAAAGATAAGAAAGGGCAACTTCGACGGTAGCCACACTCACTCGAAACAACTAGAGCAAGTCGGAAGTTGCAGTTGAATTTCGAATCCTACAAAATTGATTCACGAGAGTTTCATATAAAGATGCGATGTATGTTATGGTATAGAAGTATTGTCAGCTATCTGGGCGTACAAGTTCAGTAATAATCTTTCTGCATAGCTCTTCCTAACCAGGTCGTCCCAATAAGATCATTGTTTAATAGCTGTTGAATAAAAGGAGGGCAGGCTACGTCAATGCTGGCTATTCTCGTACTCTCATCACATTAAAATTCAAGGGACATATACCACTTTCTAAGAATGTGAAGTCGTCAGCCTACTTCGACCTTCTGTTGTTCTGCTGCTGTATTTTCTACTGATTTGCTCAACTTTACAATGAACGCTGTGCTGATGTGTTCTCGAACATTGTGACAGGTTTTCCGCCAGGCTTTATTTTTATGTGCGATTATTTTTTTTTGTTAAGGCGAAAAGTATTCGCGTGAAATTCCTCCGGAGTTCCCTAATATGGACTGCCTCAGGAGTATATTGTGGTTTTGTCGCGTAAAACTTCAGAAAATCATATTCTCGAAATCTCGGCATGATGAAAAGTTTTAAACAAATCGCGCCGCCCATCACTTTAACTCATGTTCAATACTTTGAGGAGAGGGGACCAGCGACTATGCACGCTAAAAATGGTCTGCTGAGTTTTTGATCCTACTACAGATATTCAATATCTGTAGTAGGATCTGTAGTATATCTGTAGTAGGATACTACAGAGATTCGTCAGGTGCATGTCTACTAAACAAAAAAGAAGCAACGTATTATAGCACTACACACAACACATACTCTTCTATAGACATGAGCTCTTCAATTAGGGAGTAGCTTATTAAAGGAGCTGAAGAAGCTGGATGACAAAAACCTGCTGGTGGAAGTACAGCTGCTTGAGAGTAAGGTGTACCACGCCCTGAGCAAGCTGCCCAAGGCTCGCGCTGCCCTGACCAGTGCCCGAACAACAGCCAATGCCATCTACTGTCCCCCCAAGTTGCAGGCAGCCCTCGACCTGCAGAGTGGTGTGCTGCACGCTGCCAATGAACGGGATTTCAAGACAGCCTTCTCCTACTTCTACGAAGCATTTGAGTGCTATGACTCGGTCTACTCACCCAAGGCAAGTTTGTAAATGCAAGAGAACTTGTAAGGATGATTAGAATGACCTGTCATGGTTCTGATATTCTTTTACTAAGGTGCTGGCAGGATGTTGAGACGCTTTTGTGTTTTGCTTTGGGGGCAGAGATTCAGCTGGTCAAAATTAATCCAGTCTCTTCTGCAGATTCTGCCTAATTCCATGACAAAGAGTAAAAGTTTGTGATAGTGATGTTGAGTTGAGTAACAATTAAGAATGCGCAAATATTCAATTATCTTTCTAATAGTCTATGCTATTCGATTCAGTTTGCACCGGACTTTCATTGTTCAAACTTGTGCAGTGAATGTGCGATTTTCTGGACTTCCTAGGGCAGTGATATTATTTGAAAAAACTGACTCATGCATTTCTATTCCAATCAAGCAAGAAAATCGTCACAGCTATGCTTGAAATAAGTACATTTAAGTAGGCTTAGCAGACATTTTGGTGGACGCCCAAACACATGTGAATGTACATCAAGTACCTGCTGCTTCATATTTTTGGCATACTTCACTGCATAACACATCAACATTTCAGGTGCACGTTAAAAAACCCCAGGTGGTCAAAATTTTTGGAGCACTCCACTGTAGCGTCTCTCATAATCATGTGGTGGTTTTGGAAAGTGAAGGTCCAACAATTATTATCATGATTGACACCGTTGCAAAGCTGCTTTTCGGGCTCTGCTACAGCCACAAATGGATCGACTAAAGAAAGTGCTGGTTCGAATCTACGTGGCAGAGGTAGTGATGTGAATTGATGTTTTTTCGAACTAGAAAGTCGAAATAAAATTGAATGAAGAATTTCACCAACCGAAATTTCAGGTACTTTCATAGTCCATTTGGCAGATTTAGAACTCTGGGCTAGAAGGAAATGTGCCCTTGTATATCACATGGGTTGGGCCTTCACGGAAGTTGGCGCTGGTGGAGAGGCTGTGGGAATGCGGTATTTTCATTTGACGTCTCAAGTGTTGTCGGCACGTCACTGGTTGCCAGAAATATGGAACTCAATACAGTTTAGCCTCGGCACAGCCTCATCTCTGATAAGACAACTAGAGAACACCGCCTCTCCAGCACTTCCCAAACATAGCCAAAAAAACAATTTCATGTTGCTATCTCGTATGAACATGTCAGGGATCCTCTGCAACTTATAGGAGCAAAGCACCTAATACCCCTGTCACACATAGAAACTTGATTGGACTTTGAGTGTACTTATGCTAACGAAGTGTCATTTTGGCGGTTCGCTGCTACACGAGAAAGCGAAGTGTACTTTGTAAATGATGACAGTGGCAGTTTTTGGGTTTTTAGCGCAATATATACTTGTTACTTTTGCGCCCTTGTCTCATCGTCGGAGTAGCACCAGTGGCACACGCCACTGTAAACAACTAGAGAACGACTCGCTTACACAAAGCGTGCCTGGAAGTAAACAACGCAACGGACACAGCCATTCCACAACTTGGCTGCCGCATCCCCTCTAGTGAACAAATGTGGCCGTTAATTGCCCGAGGGTGAAAGTAGCAAAAATTTTCGTTGATTTATGACTTGTTTTAATACGTGGCAAATAGCTGCGGCGATGGTGTAGTGCTTAGAGCATCCGCCTCGCATGCCAGAGGTCCATGGCTCAAATCCCGGTACCGCGCAGTTCCCAACCGGATTAAAAAAAAAATCCGCGTGTTGATGGAACTGCATTAAGAGGCCTGGGGTGCGGCCTCACCGGCAAACACCGCCGAGAACGCACTCCCTCACCAGCGAAAGATTGGCCACCCTGGTGCAGCATCTCGCCACTACCGCCCACATGCTTACGTCAAATAACTCACGGCCCTTAGTCCCCAGCAGCTGCGAAGCAACTGACCACGGCGGTGGTCAGATCTGCAACGCAGCAGAGGGTGCTAAGAATCTCTGGATCCGGACAGGCCGCCATTAGAACCTGAACTTGGCAACGTTTAACGCTAGAACCTTATCTAGTGAGGGAAGTCTAGCTGTACTATTCGAGGAGCTAGAGGGTGTTAAATGGGATATAATAAGGCTCAGTGAGGTTAGGAGGACAGATGAGGCCTATACGGTGCTACAGAATGGGCACGTCCTTTGCTACAGGGGCTTGGCAGACAGAAGAGAACTGAGAGTGGGGTTCCTAATTCACAAAAACATAGCTGGCAACTTATAGGAATACTATAGCATTAATGAAAGGGTGGTAGGTATCGTAATTAAACTGAATAAAAGATACAAAACTGAAGGTAGTACAGGCTTACGCACCTACATCCAGCCATGATGACGCTTCAGTTGAAAGCTGCTATGAAGACGTGGAATTGGCAATGAGTAAAGTAAAAATACAGTATACTGTAGTGATGGGCGACTTTAATGCAAAGGTAGGGAACAAGCAGGCTGGAGACCAGGCAGTAGGAGATTATGGCATCGGTACTAGAAACGCCAGAGGAGAGCTACTAGTAGAATTCGCAGAACGCAATAATTTACGGATTTTGAATACCTTCTACCGAAAACGAGAAAACCGCAAGTGGACATGGAGGAGCACTAATGGCGAAAATAAGAACGAAATAGACTTTATAATGAGTGCACACCCTGGAATCGTGCAGGATGTGGAAGTGATTGGCAAGGTACGATGCAGTGACCATAGAATGGTACGGTCTCGAATTCGCCTAGACTTGAAGAAGGAACGACAGAAACTGATACGCAAGAAGCCAATCAATCAGCTAGCATGAGAGGGAAAGTACAGGAATTCAGAGTGTCGCTGCAGAACAGGCTCTTAGTGAGGAAAGCAACCTTAGCGTAGATACAATGAATGATAATCTGACGAGTATCATTACGGAGTGTGCCGTGGAAGTTGGAGGCAGGGTAGTTAGACAGGACACTGGCAAGCTTTCCCAGGAAACGAAGAACCTAATTAAGAAGCGTCAAATCATGAAAGTGTCAAGTACAAGAGACAAAATAGAACTGGCAGAGCTTTCGAAGTTGAATTATAGACGTAAGGTATGCGATGTAAGAAGGTATAACATGGAGAGAATTGAACACGCTCTGAAAAACGGAGGAAGTGTCAAAGCATTGAAGAGGAAACCTGGGATAGGCAAAAGTCGGATGTATGCACTAAAGGACACACAAGGCAAAATAACCACCAATATGAATAGAATAGTTAAAATAGCGGAGGAGTTTTACGGAGATCTGTACAGTAGCCGGGACAACCACGACTTTAATACTATAAGATCTAGCAGTAACCCAGATGACACCCTACCAGTAATGATAGAAGAAGTCAGAAAAGCTTTGGAGAGCATGCAAAGGGGCAAATCTGCTGGTGAGGATCAGGTAACATCAGATCTGCTGAAAGATGGAGGACAGATTGTGTTAGAAAAACTAGCTACCCTGTTTACGAGGTGTCTCCTGACGGGAAGAGTACCAGAGTCTTGGAAGAACGCTAACATCATCTTAATACATAAGAAAGGAGATGAGAAGGACTTGAAGAATTACAGGCCGATCAGCTTGCTCTCTGTAGTATACAAGCTATTTACAAAAATAATTGCTAACAGAGTAAAGAAAACATTAGAATTCAATCAACCAAAGGAATAAGCAGGATTTCGAACAGGCTACTCAACAATTGACCACATTCATACTATCAATCAGGTAATAGAGAAATGCTCAGAGTATAACCAACCACTATACATAGCCTTCATAGATTACGAGAAGGCGTTTGATTCAGTAGAAATATCAGCCGTCATGCAAACACTGCGGAATCAGGGCGTAGATGAAGTATATATAAACATTCTGGAAGAAATCTACAGGGGATCAACTGCTGCCATAGTGCTTCATAAAGAAAGCAACAGAATACCAATAAGGAAGGGTGTAAGGCAGGGGGACACAATTTCCCCAATGCTATTTCACTGCGTGCTTACAGGAGGTTTTCAGAAGCCTAGAATGGGAACAGTTAGGGATAAGAGTTCAATGGAGAGTACCTCAGTAACCTGCGCTTCGCCGATGATATTGCATTGCTGAGTAACTCGGGGGACGAATTGCAACTCATGATTACGGAGTTAGACAAGGAGAGCAGAAAGGCGGGTCTTAAAATTAATCTGCAGAAAACGAAAGTAATGTACAACAACCTCGGCAAGGAGCAGCGCTTCGAAATAGGTAATAGTGCACTTGAAGTTGTAAAAGACTATGTCTACTTAGGGCAGGTAATAACCGCAGAGCTGAATCACGAGAGTGAAGTAACTAGAAGAATAAGAATGGGGTGGAGCACATTCGGCAAGCACTCTCAAATTATGACAGGTAGATTGCCACTATCCCTCAAGAGGAAGGTATATAACAGCTGTATCTTGCCGGTACTTAGCTACGGAGCAGAAACCTGGAGACTTACAAAGAGGGTTCAGCTTAAATTGAGGACGACGCAGCGAGCATTGGAAAGAAAAATGGTAGGTGTAACCTTAAGAGACAAGAAGAGAGCAGAGTGGATTAGGGAACAAACGGGGGTTAAGAATATCATAGCTGAAATCAAGAAGAAGAAATGGACATGGACAGGGCACGTAACACGTAGACAGGATAATCGCTGGTCATTAATGGTAACTGACTGGATTCCCAGAGAAGGGAAGCGGGTTAGGGGGACACAGAAGGTTAGGTTGGCAGATGAGATTAAGAAGTTTGCGGGTATAAATTAGCAGCAGCAAGCACAGGACCGGGTTAACTGGCGGAACATGGGAGAGGCCTTTGTCCTGCGGTGGACGTAGTCAGGCTGATGATGATTATAATGACAGATATCCTCCTGCTCTCGCCTTTTAAACCGGGATTCGATGAGCATCAAGTCGTTGCCTACATTCTCGGCTCATTGTCGCATACTTTCTCTTACACGTACAGCGCACTACTTTCGTGGATTTTCGGCACTCGGACATCATGCTGAACAGCACGACAACGGCGACGTCAAATTTTCGCCTAAGGTGCCTTTATATAAAATGTCGCATTAAAGCAAGAGTTCCAGCGAATTGTTTGCACCGAATTGTGCATTGAGTTTTGCTACGCATTAGTTAGCAGCAAATGAAATTGCTATACAGGCATTCTCTCGCTACATCTTGTGGTAGCCATAATGTCTGTCTGGTACCCATTTAAGGCATATTCAAGAAGTGGTGGTTCACCATGGAGAGAAATTTCAGCAAAAAGATTCTAGTTGCGGCCACTTGACATTCGAATGAGCATTAGACTTTCCTCTGGCTATCTGCTGCACCTTGCATAGAAACAGAACCGTGCCACAACAATGACGTTTTTCTACATTTTTGCTATCTGTTCTTCAAAAAAAAGCCTAGCGTGAATTTTAGAAAATCAGTTATGGCATAAATTACACGATGTAATTGTGAATTTTCGATAATGATATTTTCTAGTCTGTAGAGACAGAAAGAAGGCAAAAGTAGAGCAAGGAGGTTAACCTGGAAATAATAACCAGTTATCTAGCCTGCACAAAGGTTAGGAATTGGGTGTCGAAAAGAGGGCAGAGAGATATAAAACAAAAAAGAGAAAATACACACGTGCACACACATACAGAGTTCATAAGAGCCTTTCTGTCAGATCAGTTGATGGCATAAAGCACAGTACAGTCTAAGTAGTAAAAGAGAAAGAGGACTATCGAAGTTTATTTCTGTCTTTTTGGAATAAATGCGAAGAGATGAACTGTTATTCTCCTCTCGCACTTACTTCCCAACAGTTGTTCCGTTTCGATAAACCTCTAGGAAACGACACTCACTTTTTGCGCAAAAAAAATACTGTTTCTCTGACTTATACAGCATTTAGAGGTTGGTATAACAGAGTGATTGGATAACACACCAAAGTATTTTATTTATTCTACTTTCGGAATATACTCTAGATGATAACTAAGCGAATTGTTGATGGGGTATTTCAAAGGGAATGGCAGTACGGAGCATTTTTGCACATTCAGATGCAGAAGTATTTCTTCAAGCCACCCTTCTAGAGCTGATAAGTTATGACTGTAGTACCTGGTATAGATTGTAAATATTGTCAGCCACGACAAAAAAATGTGATGTCTTCCACATAAACATATGTGTGTACATCCTGACGTCGTGGTATATAACTCATTAGTATAATAAAACGGGAGAAAAGGACTGCCACGTGTGGAACGCGTCTTGTTTGCGCGTAAATACTTAGGCGGAGAAATGTCGCATGGAAACAATAAAGCGTCCTATTTCGCAATAATTCCTGAATTTATGCCTTAATGTATCTTGGTAACTTCATGTTGTGCAAGTGATTAAATGAAACTACGTTCTGAACGCTATCATATACGCATTAGCGATATCCAACGCAACTAATGCGGCACATTTTCTTTCACGCCGACCTAACTGAATACGACTCTCAATATCAATATGTGCCTGCCATATCGAGCACCTTGATTCGAAGCCAATTTCAGACGAATTTAAAATATTTTTCTCGTTCATGAACCTTATTATAGCAAAGTTCTACTCTCGTTCAATCAATTTCACGAAATTTGAGGTTAGCGCAATGGGCCTAATGTTGTCCAGTGCTTACCCCTTTTCTGAATTATTAAGCAGTGGTGTCACCTTATAGCTATTTTTCAAGCCGGAGGGAGTCATGCCATTCCTTTTGACTAGTTGATAACATCTAATAAAACCTCTCGAGATTGTTTATTTAACAATTTTAACATGACTGACGTGACTCTGTCAGGGCCCGGAGCTACTGTTGGAATGCCATCTACAACATTTGCTAATTAAGAACTGGAAATTTCAATGAAGTAGTTGTCACTTGCGGCACGCTTTGGTGGTGAGGATAACTGGGAAAAAAGCGCCACTCTAATGATATCTAACAAATGTTTGATTTCTTCTGGAGAAAAAATAATTGACTGTTTACTCATAACTCGTGGTATCATTTTATTTTTAAGAAGAAATCTATAGAGTGCGCACTTATTGTTTGATTTAGATAGATACTCAAATGCCCGATTGCCGTAATAATCTCTTACTTGCGCAACTGTTCTCTCAAAAACTCCAGCATGAAACCGGCAGTATTTCAAATTTGAGGGCACTGACTAAATAAGAGTTTTTTCCAGGTTGCCTTTCTACGCCTGTAGTTCCTGGATCAATATTATATTCACCACGTTAATTGCCGTTCTGCTTTGCAGATGCGACCGTAAATTGAGATATCTCGCGTGAATTCTGTAGAACTGTGCAAATTCTCATAACATTTAACTTCGTGCTTGTATCTGATAAAGAAGTTAGGAAAGAAAGCAAACACTCTTTAAATTTAGGTATAGTTTATAAACCTACGTGCAGTGGAAGCTACTGACGCTACCAGGACTTCTTATTTCAAAAGTAATCGGCATGTGATCACTGCTTGTTGCACAGTTAACCACGGACCAACCCGAAATATTAAGGCTGGCGCTTGCACAAGTCACATACTAATGAAGAAAACTGTGGTACCTCTCAAACATGTTGGGCTTCCTGAATTAAAGCATGTGAGATTGTTGTTTTGGGACCAGTCCCACAAACGGTTGGCGCAAGCCTCAGTTTTTGCACCCCATGTGATATGAAGGGTGTTAAAGTCTCCTCCCAATATAATATTTCTTCCACACGTGGTAATCAGGGTGTCCAATTCCCTGGTACCATCTACGCCTGACGGAAAATAAACTTTAGCTATCGAAAATGTCTGACGAGAAGGCAGAGTAATTTTTATAATTAAAATTTCATTTTTCGGGGACAGCAGCTCTAACGTTACCTTAGTTTTATGGCAAAAGCTGCTTGATAATATTGTCATTATGCCACCACCTCTTGAAAGGTGATATAGCCTATAGGGGATTGGTAATTCTTGACATAAAAGATGTTGCCTTAATTAAGCCATGTTTCGTGCAACAAAATAAATTGGGATTTAGCTGAGAATTAAGACAGTGTAAATCAGTAACTGCAGCAAATATCGAACCTCGATTTCACTGTAAACCTCTCGAAGACGCTATTTTTTAAGTAATCACTCCGGAGACAAGTTTCTCAAAGTAATCTGCTTCAAAACTTTACTGGCCAAATACTTTTCTGATTCCGCCGCGTGAGCTCTTCCTCAGCTATCGAATGCAGAAACAACTGTCAGAATTAAAATGTAGGATTGACCTGTGAGATATGCTATATCACAGTTTATTGACTTCATTATAATTGACGACATAATTAAGGATATTTTAACTTTAGGTGCTATACCACGAAGGTGTTTTATGCCCGAGTCCACCAAGACGTAAGTGACGTATAACCGTCACTGATACAACGATGATTAAAGCAACGCCTCCAAATTAGACAAATCGTTTTTTAGGAAGACATCATAGCCATTCATCATCATCGTTTTCCAACCGTCGCGCCACGCATCTCGCGCAGCTTAGGTGCGAGCCACGAAGAACGAAATCGCTCCTGCACGCTGGCAGCCACCGCCGCAGCACAACGCCATTTTCCTGGCAACAGCAGGCCGGCTGACTCCTGTGGAAATGGAGAAAGCCCTCAAGGAAGGGCAGAGGGACCGGGAGATTGTGACTCTATTCATCGAAGAGAACGTCTTGTACGTGGAAGAAAGCGAGGATGTAGAGAATGAGGAGGCGGCGAAGCCCCACGCACCATCCGGTCGTAATTTGCTGTGTCATCAAACGAGCCACCACGAGAGGTCCCATGCCGGCAGCGAGGAGCGCTCGGCGGCATCTTCTCGGCGGTACCTCAAGAACAGCATCAGCTCGAACAAGATCAAGGATGCTTCTCATGCCGCGGTCATCGCGGTCGCCGGCACAGAGCGATGCGACAGCGAGGAGACGATGGGCGCAGCATCGTGGGCGCTCCTCTACGACTGTCCCTGGTGGCAACAACGCTGCCAGCAGAGAAGCCAGCAATGACACGGCCCTGACAAACTGTAACTACCCGTCCACCGACACCTCCGTGGCTGCTGCCTTTGAATCGATAGCCTCCAACGTGGCCGCCACGCTGCACCCAAGGTGCACGACACCGTGGGTAGCAGCGGCTGCAGCCGACACCGGCGTACATGGTGCCACCGCTACTAGACACGGTGCTTTCAGCGATTTGCCAGGTGCAGAGGCTACAGCAGGATGCAATCCGTGGGGAGGTTTTCTGGCGACCACCCGGGCTATCGTGGAACTAAAGATGAAAGCCGTGATGTCCTCGGACGACCGTGAGATGGGTAATTTTCGTCATGCGGACCGCTTGGGAGTGCCTCAAGAAATGACTAGTGCTCAGCCCCGCAAGGTGACGCTCAGCGCGAGGCACTTTTTCTCCAACAGCCCTGACTCAGCATCGAGACACGAAGTCGGCTCTAACAGGCTTGAGGAGCCCTCGACTTCATACGTCCATGGTTGGCGCAACCAAGCTCCGGCACGCCGAAGGTGAGCCTATGCCTGTGGATGCCATGGACGACAAGCCATCTGGCGGCGTCTTCCTGTCCTCACTGCGAACTGGAGCTGTACGCACCGAGGAACAAGAGCGGGCCATCCTTGTACGCTGTCGTCGCGCCCTCTCACTCCATGGCTAACCCATAATGATGAAGTTGGAAATATAGTATTCGGTTCATATTGCGGCTTCGTTGTAATAATGTACCAGTCCAAGTAAAAATATGTCTTAGATATTGTTGCTCTGTATGTTTTGTTAGCAAAACACAGAGAAAGATTCCAGAGTGTAGTTTTTGTGTCAAGAAATTCTTTTTCAACTTAACGACAAGGTAAAAGAAAATTTGCGTTTGACTCGCCTTCACTGTATAGCACGTGAGCTAAAGATTTTAGCGGGGGCTTTTCGCCTGTGAATAATACATGCGACAACTGATCGTCCCTTGCCTTAGTAATACTTTTGCATAGAACGCCAAAAAGCGTTGTATCGTAGAATAATTCAATGGTATATTCCCCCATTGGACTTTTGGCAGGTATATAACCACTTCGTTGTGCCATGCGTAATAATTATAATGTATTCGATGACCTGTGAGATAGTATTAGGGTGTTGTGTCTGGCTTCCATAGTTTTGCACATGGTCTCAATTATAATAATGATATGAGGTATATTGAACGTTAGGTGTTAACGCGATTGCGTTAAACAGCCCGTTTCATAGAAAATCCGGCGTCGGTGTCGGCGTCAGTGTGGGCGTGATTTGTTGTGAGCTAAAAACACCATATTGTGCGTGAACGAAAAATCTAAAAAATGAAAAATGAAATAAATAAAACGATAAACATTTCTGAAACCAAGTGAAGATCGATCGCAGACTATTTGCGTCTCAAGCAAGTGTTCTGCGAGATAGCCACGAGGAAGGAAGGAAGTGCCTGGAAATTGTGGCAAACACACACACTGGGAATTGGCCAAGAGCCGGGTAGTTCTGACAAAACACTGTTAATTTATTAGCTCACGGTTTCTAAACTATTGAAAAATGGCAAACAATAAATGAGAAATATACAATTAGAAATAACGAATACAGAAAATGAAGCAGATGGTTTAACCAACAACAATAAAAAATGAATGTAGTCACGAGCCCGCTTGAAAATGCTGTTAAACAACTTTGTTGGCTTTAAAAAAAACCTCTGAAAATAACATTCATAGTTTACAAACACACGCATCCTTTGTACAGACTTCACAATGCAACATCTAACATCACCGTAATATTGCGTGATACAAGTGTACATTTCCATCGGGTGTCAGACCAAGATTACCATGACTTCGGGCACGAAAGCTGGCCATGCATTACAAAAGGCACACATGTTACTGCGTGTACTCCCTTAAGACCACGTAAGTAGTGGGTGCATACGAACTTTGAAAACACTTAACGCGCTCGTGGTTTAAAGCAGGCTACCCAGTAGAAGGAACGCAGCTACGCGCAAAAGTTTACCTGACACAAGTCACTTTAAGTTTTATCGATTACATTGTAGCAAGTTTTAATTTAAACTTCTCAAGCAACCTGATGCAATAAAAACATACACTGAGTACTTCATGTATGCACTAGGAACAGCCTAACGCTATCGCTTTGAATTTTTGAAGGCGAAGTTTGGGAGCTCCCAGTGTTGACTATTATTGCGCCTGTTCGTAGCTGAATAAATGTAATACGTTACGACGCTCTGTGAGCGATGCTGCCGTTACTGTCGTAAGGTCCTCAGTTCGAATGTTGTGGCTCTTATCGGTATCAAGACAGCTATGGTGGAGGTGTTCGGCAGGTTGAATGTGAGGGCGCATAGTTGTGTAGAACGTTGGTACTTCTCGTATAGCAGAAGTAAAGGCAGCTGTTTAAGATCTCGTGACGACATATCTGTTTTACTTTCTTCTGTACGCTAGTTATTGCCAGGGTGACGTTAGGCTGAGTCGGGCACCGCGAGGAATCGAATGCCCCACGTCGGGTGAGTAGCATGTCGGTAAGGACTCTCGATACGTGGTAACCATTTGACATAAAGAGGTGCGTAGTCTGTCGGCTGGTAAGGAAAATATGTGATAGCGGGTAGTTCAAGTAAGACACCTCATATGTGTTCTCAGTGTTTTACCGTCAATGTGTGTGATGATAAGGTTGTCTCTCGGGCGATCGCTATAGAAGTCACCATCGACGCAGTCAGAAGCAATCCTAGACAGATTCAGAACCCATGGGTCTGAACACATTGTTGCAATTGTAGAGTTGATTTACTTGCGTCGGATAATGCAGGCAAGGTGTACCTCAGAAAGCCGAGAAAAAGTACCGTGTACAGTTTTCCTAAGCCTGCCTTGGAAAAAACTTCGATAGAGGAGAGATACCGGTCAACCATTATTATCATTTTTAATGCATGATGCGTGATGGCTTCAGGATATCTCTCTGTCAACTTGACTACACCTAGAAATTGTGTGATAGATTTTGTGGTTTAGTTGGACCGTTGATTATTACGGTGCAGTTCATTCGTAGACTTGCACGTAAACGCTTCGAGGGTGCATCTTTCAACAAATTTCCAAGCTTCAATTATGCAGGGGAACGACAGATTAAGCCTCACTTCTTTCAATTGTTACTCGAAACTGTAGACCTTTTACGTCAGACGTTCAAGCGGAGCTGTCATTCTGAAAAAAAGGTGGATTAGAAAAATATAAAAGCAGCCTTCTAGCCTTAAGTAAACTTGGGTATCCTGCGTGAAAATCAATAGTCTTGTATTAACGCGATAGCGTCAAAGAGCTCACTTCGCAGAAATTTCTGGGCCGGCATCGGCGTCATGGGTACTGAACAAAAAATCTTCATATGGTACCTGACTGAAAAATCGAGAAAGATGCAAATAAAATAAATAAAAACTGTTGTGTCTGAGCGAGTTTCAAACACGGGTCGTTTGCGCAGTAAGCAAGTGTTCTTCCACGGAGCCACACGACTCCTTACAGACACAGTGAAAATAACTTCCTCTGCTTCGAAAAGTAGTGAATGTAACTAGTGCTTTACGGAAACACGCGTCGTTTATACATGCTTAACAAGGCAACATCTACTATCGCAGTCATAATTCGTGGTACATGCGTACATTGTATGCGGTCGTCAGAATATGTGATTATATGTCTTGAATTTATGGTTTAAAGCGGGCCGCGCATTACAAAAGGAACACACGTTACTGCGCCTTTGCCCTTAAGGACACGTTGTGGCTGCATAGCACGTTCGAAAAGATTTCACGCGCAGAATCTCCTTTGTTTGAAAGCATGCTACCTATTACACAGAATGCAGCCGTATGCGAACACTTCACTGACACAAGCCACCTTGAACTCAGTGCGCACAAGGGACAGGTTGTAGCTATCGCATTCAATTCTTAAAAGCGAAGCCTAAGGATACTGCACTTTTTCCACCACGGAGCCACGCCAGTGCTTCAAACCGCTTCGCAAAAAGACCCTATATGCCGCTGGAATTTTGTTCCCCTCAAATCTCAGTAACGAGTGCACGTCTACACTCTCGTGCATTGAGCTACGTCATGCACTTGGCTCATGGACAAGCAGTGTGGGCGTTGTTTGTGATGAAGTCACTAATCCACTCAGAACATAACGTTTTTCAGAGATTCCTTTTTCAATTAAACATTTTATTTAGTTCCTATCTTACGTTTAAATTATAGTGGGTCTATTGTTTATTGGGTGTTTGTTATGTGCACTGTCCACACAATATCCTTTTTTTTATTTCAGTTCGAGATGTAGAAATTTAGATCGCTTAGCGGTCGATCTTGACATTTTGCGATCGCAGCTTCACTTGTTTATAAAAAAGCATGTCTCGGGTTCATGGAGGAACATGGTCCAGACGTAAAGCATTATAACGAAACTGAAAAAAAAGAACAACTCCCCGACAGTGTATATCTGCTTGCAAAGCCACAAGAAATCAACGTGGGTACATCATGCGGGCTTATTGCGACACTTCGAAAACTCACTCAGTGCAGCGGGTGCGTATGATCAAGATTTAAGTGTCGTGAGAGACTGCAGAACACTCGCAGTTGGCTTAATTTACCATAGACTAAACTGTCTCTACAGAATCAATCGTGCACAAAGTAAAAAAATGATAGAATTATATAACATACAAAAATAGAAAAGATAAGCAAAGAAAAAGGAAAAAAAGCTGCACAAAGGAAGAACGCGTGATAATACTGGAATGTCTGAATCGGTAGAAACTTTCGGAAATATGAGTCAAATACGTTAGTGGGCGTAATCAGGCTGATAATGATGATTATGATGCGTCTAAGCACCTAAATCTTCACACGCCACCCCGTTACAAGTCTTTGCAATCTTTAGGCAACCACTGCTAACGACGGGCGCATACAGCGCTATTGTGATGACCAATTGAAAGTTCATGTGCAAACAAACCACAACCAAATGAAAAGCAAAAATTTTTTTAGCGAAAGTTTGTGCACACACGTCAAATTTTTCTCGTTCAATATAACGGTGTACCGCACTTTGATATTAGAATCAAGAATTTGACATGTGCTGTGTCACGACCGAAACCGAATGCATAAGAAAACCTACAAGACTGGCCTTAAGAGAAACTGGGGAACCACTGATTGAAATCTCGAATGAAAAATGTGAAACGATTCGTTGCAAAAGATATCCAGCAGCAGTGAACAGTTCAATGATATATGTAAAAATAATGGATTTCTGAAACATTCGTGGTTCACTTACAGCAATATTCGAAGTTCATCTAGGATCCTAGTCCCTCCCGCTTTCGTTCCTCCCACTTGAAGGTACGAGTGATTAAAATGCAGGACATTGTGTCGGCTTGCCCGCCTCCTTTTTTGGGTGATATTTTTGCTTTTTTATCAGAAATAAAGTATGACTCTGCACCCTTTAGATGTATACGTGGAGGTAGTGACACATGTATGACTCTACAATAACGTGGTACCTAATGGTATCTACAATGATGTAGATAGCTTTTCGTGATACATGAAAGCCTTGTGAATAGGTTAGCTGAATTAAGCAAATATTTGGGCGAATTTTGAAGCAAATCAATGCTTGGTAATGAGGATTATTTTTTTGTTGTTATCTAAGAGGCGGCAAATGATTAGCAGTTTTAGATGGCTCAGTAGTGAAAAGAGAAAAACAAAATGAGAAAAAGAAGGGGGATATCAGGTACCCCGATTATTGGACCAGCATAATTTGCTTTAGTACGCCAAGTAAAAAAAGAACCACTACCATAAGCAAGCAACCAAACTTTTACCCTAATTGAACGATCTCTTCTAATGAATACCACCCGCAAACGCAAACTCTGTGCCTTTGCGGAACCCCAACAGCTTTTCCAGAGTGTCGCGGTACCTTCAACTTTTTCTTGAGCATGAAGACAATCGAGAACGAATGTGAGAGAGGCGGAGAAGGTGGGAAGGTGATAACGTTTTTCGACGCGTGCAATCACAGTAAAACACTGCGCGCATTTACCTGTTCTCTTTAAATTAATACCGGAGTTCATTGCCATTGACGTGTAACAACCGATTGATTGATTGATATGTGGAGATTAACGTCCCAAAACTGCTATATGATTATGAGAAACGACGTAGTTGAGGTCTCCGAAATTTTCAACCACCTGAAGTTCTTGAACGTGCACCCAAATCTGAGCACACGGGTCTACAGCATTTTCGCCTCCATCAGAAATGCAGCCATAGCCGGGATTCGATCCCGCAACCTGTGGGTCAGCAGCCGAGTACATTAGCCACTAGACCACCCTGGCGGGGCGGCGGTAAATGTAATATATATATATATATATATATATATATATATATATATATATATATATATATATATATATATAAGGGAAAGAAGTGTATACCTAAGTGCTCGTTTTTCCGTGTTTTACCACAATATTAATGAGATCTAACACACAGTAACGCCAAGGAATGTACAGGGGAAGTTATTAGAACTAATGGAATGTAAATAGGAAGAAAGAAAAGTGCCCACGGCTGGTTATTTTTCCATCCACTTTTCTTTCTTCTTATTTAAATTCCATTAGTTCTAATAACTTCCCCTGTACATTCCTTGGCGTTACTGTCTGTTAGATTCTCATATATATATATATATATATATATATATATATATATATATATATATATCCTGATGAAGGCCAGACTCTTGGCCGAAACGTCCAAATAAACCACGTTGTGACCGCTCACGGAAGATCTACTGGACTATATATGTATATATATATATATATATATATATATATATATATATATATTGTAGTTCATCGAGTGCCCAAAAAGGGTATTCCATATTCTCAGGCCTACCGGTACCGAAGACTATGCACCGATATGCGAGAATTCGACAGGCACGCATAACACCTAAAGCATTCCTTATTGAAACAAAATTATCCGGAAGACATTATTGACGATGCCATATTACGTGCTCACAACGTGAACAGGAATGGTATAATTAAGGGACCAAACAGAGTATCTAAGAAGACTTCCCAAACGAACCTTGTACTAACTTACTCCTCATCAGCGCCACGAATAAACAACATATTTTCCCGCCATTTCAACATAATTAGGCAAAGCAAGCGACAAACTTCTATTTTCGCGAAGCCACCTCACGTGGTGTACCGCAGGAATAAAAATCTGAAGGACATTTATGTCAGAGCAAAAACAAACACCCCCAAAATTCAATCAGGGTACCATCCCTGCGGAAAAGCTCGATGCAAGGTATGCCCACAGATGGTCACAAAACGTGAATCCAAAGCGAAGTCTCGGATTTCAAATTCTGCATAACTGAAAGCCCTAATTGTGACTCCAGTAACATAATATACATGCTACATCAGAACATCTGCGGCCAAGAATATATCGGCCAAATAGACACGCCATTTCAGCTGCGGTTCAATAGTCACCGGTACCACGCCACTTCACTGCCGAAGCTACCTTTATCTAGACATCTGCGCCTGCCAAACCACAGTTTTGAAAATATCAGCGTAACTCTTTTGCAGTCCGGTTTCTTAAACAGGCGCGAGTGCGAACAGCGTGAGGCATATTTTATTCTCAAATTTCGAATATTAGTAGCCGGCATCAACGAGGACCCCGGAAGACTCTCCTGCCTCCGAGAAGTAAGCCAGGAGGAAAATGGTGACAAAGATTGATAGCTGGACACCATGCTTGTTTTTTCTGACTGACTCGTACGTGTACACTGTCCTTTCTTGTTTTTTTTGTTTTTCTTCTTTTTTCCCTTTTTTTCTTTTTCCTTTTTTTTCACATGCACATACAAAGTGTTTATGTTCGCCTACCACTTCATGACCATTGAAGGGAAACGGACGAAGATGAATGGTAAAGAGCCGACCGACCCATTAAGGGGAAACTCTTTCCTTTCGCACGCCGTCACGGACCCCTCCCGCCACCGTGGCGACAATCTGGTGTGGCCCGACAAATTTCGAGGACAGACCAGCACGGGATAAAAACCGGATGTGGCACAGGGACATTTTGTTTCGTTCTCAGTGTTGACAGTGGTTCTTCCTCTTTTTTAATTTCTTTCTTTTCTTCTTTTTCTTTTTTTCTTTTTTTCTTTTCGTCTTTTTTTCTTTCTTTCTTTTTTTAGTTCTCTCTCACTCTCGCAAACATCTTTGAAGGTGAGCGGGACGCGGCAGCAACGAAGTTTGGAACTTCATGTTAGTATAACTCATCCCCTGATGAAGAGAGGACCCCTCCCAAAACTGTTGGAAAATAAATATATTTATCCTTGTTGACAACGCTCCCATTGTGCCATATCCCATACCTTCACGAAGAATAACTGGCCCATTGAATTATTACTCCCACTATATATATATATATATATATATATATATATATATATATATATATATATATATATATATATATATATATATATATAAGTCACCAGAAGAAGCGAACGAGCAAACGAAAAACGATGCTTTATTGCCAACGTTACGGCCGGGGACCGGCCTTCGTCAGGGCATACGTCAGGGCACGTATGCCCTGACGAAGGCCGGTCCCCGGCCGTAACGTTGGCAATAAAGCATCGTTTTTCGTTTGCTCGTTCGCTTCTTCTGGTGACTTATATAACTCGACCGGAATCCAGGAAGACTTTCAAGAAATATATATATATATATATATACGTCATTGTATACGTATATACAATGGCGTATATATAACACATACGTCATTATAACGGCTTTATGGTCGGCAAAGTGGAGGATTGGTGATGCGGCGTAGTGGGATGTTTGCAAGGACGAAGTATGGGCAGTTTGCAAATGTGGAACTATAAGTGGTCTCGTACAAACAAGGAATGGGCACCGTGGGATAATCTGTGGTTCTTTTACGCGCACCTGGATATAAGTACACCACCATCTTGCATTTTATATTGGTTACGTATTTCTTAATGGTATTGACTTTATGGTCCGTGAAGTGGTCGATCGCAGATGGGGCATAATGAGATGTTTGCAAGGATGAAGTAGTGGGCAGTTAGCAAAGGTGGAACTATAGGCGGTCCCGTACGTACATACTAGGGATGGATATACAGACACATTTAGGAGCTTAGCCCCTAAAATATTTTCGGAATATTATAAGCCTCACTAAGGGCCGATCTACCTAGGGGACTATGTAAGTTCCAAGATTCCCTGCATCGTAATCATCAACATCATGATCAACATGTTCGCGCAGTGAAAGCCTCGTGGCACGGACCTTCACCACGTTCGTTGGGCAATCACGTGTGGTCCGCGGATTCCAGTTCTTCACGCTTGCCAAAGCGTCACGTTCTGCATCAGGCTGTTTGCGACTGCTCGACGATCTTGACCACTGGTCTACGCTAAGAAAGAGCCATGTAAAGTGCCGGTTTAACACCCGTTCTTCTGGTAAGCCTAACTTCATCTTCCTCTGCAGGAACATGTATTTGTAGGCGCAGGGGCCATGGTGTTTTAGCAGTGGTTACAGTCCATCGGTACCATATTCAAACTCCCTCCAAATCTCCACTAGCAGTGAAATGGCACAGTAGAACAGGTACTTCATTATTATCGGGTACTGATTACGCCGCAATCCGGGTCTCCGTTTGTCCTCCATGTGTTTCACCCTCCAATGCGGGAAACCTTTCTATTTCATTTCCTTTTTTATGCATTCATTCGCACTATGTTTGAAAACCTACTCCCATATGTCATGTCCATAACGAACGCAACCGAAGTCCGTGCACCCAACTGAAGCAGTGGCAAACTTTTACACTTGATTGAACTGACGTGGTACATTGTCTTATTTTAACCCCTGCAAATGTTGTACCATAAAACTGATCAGGTGCCACAAAACGGCTTGATATTAAAACAAGAGACAACTACATCGCGTATAGCCTTCTGTCTAATTCATACGGCGTAATGCATCCAAAGCAATGAGCTCGAAAATTTCGAGGTGGCATGACCAGCCACTTTATCTGTTTGCATTTTTCTTTGTTTGGATTCTTCTGACGATTCTCCTGGGCGCTCAGTTGCGGCAAGAAAAAGCTTTAGGCAATTTTAGAAGCCTAATGAGTAAAACTGAGTTCGCTTCAAACATCCAAAGCCATTTTCTCGCACCCCTTAACGTAACACTTTAGAACATCAATTCTTATTCGCTTGTTTGTTTTACTTTACAGACTTGTTGTAACACACTAACGGCCCTCACAGCCCTGGTCTAATCATACTTATAAATACCATGCCACCAATAGGTATACGGACTGAGGTTTGTCAGTGCTATGTATTGCCTCCGTTAAAACTTGAACGACAATAAGTGCAATACGTGCAGCATTGGTGGCCGCATTTTCGACGGAGGCGAAAGTGCTGTATGCCTGTGGGCTGAGAGTTGGGTGCTGGCTAAAGAACTTCAAGTGGCCGGAATTTTCGGAGCCCTCCTCCACAGCGTCTCTCATAATCACATGGTGATTTTGGGACGTTAAATCTCACGTATCAATCAATCGATCAATCAAATAATTATTCAATCAGCTATGTGTAATACGTGCAGGGGCCTGAGCCCTCGAGCACCACTTGCATCGCCACGGGCTTGCTGTCCGTTCAGTGTCCCGATAAGTCGGCTCAAGCACCCGCGCAGTTAAACATGCTGCGCAAGAAGTGGCACAAGTAAGGCTACTCGAGCATCGGTACCATCTTCTCCAGTGTGCATTCGTTGGTCTGGACATATCGCGGTGCTCAGAGTGGCTGCAACACGGGTAAGCACGCGCTTATAATTCCCGTTTCGCACGAACTGAGCCGCACATAACTAGAGGCGTTGGGAGGTTGCCCTCGAGTTGGTTTTGTACCCAGACGAGCGTTGACAGAGTGTAACAGTGAACATGTTTCAACGAAACTGGTCCGTTAGCTCAGCAGTCGCTCACATACGGGGATCGACGAACTCAGAACATATCTCGCGAAATCACGTGTTAGTGCCAGTGTCGTCATAACGGATCTTCTCGGAATGCGCGCCAAGACACTCAGCCATGTTACGCTGCATCGTTATGGTTCATTCACACCTGCTACTAATAATGGTGATAGGACCAATTTAGTCATATTGGGACTGCTCCCAAAAGGCTGCTTTGGTTTCGTAGCAACTGCTTTGGCTCAGTTGCTCTCTGCTTCATTTTTCAGCTGAGGGACTGGAGTCGCATGCCTCTAAACCGGGGTTGTGTCATTGAAAAGCGTACGTGAGCAAATCTGAAGTATTGTGGCTTGCGCAGGAGAGCAAACATCTGTCAGCTGGAATCACTTTTCTATTCCCTGTTGCAGGTATATAAGGTCTCTTAGTTGTCTGAAGGACGTCGTTCAACCATAGGGCTTCCTTTATTCAGAGGGGAGTGCTTTTAGGGGTCAGGCTGTCATGGCGGTACGTAGTTTGTACGTAGTTCAACCACCTTACGAAAGCATGTGATCAGCAATAGGAAAGAAAATAATGATGATGATATCTCGTGTCGAGCGCTGAAAAACAAGGTTAATATAATGAGAGATGCCGTAATACAGGTCTCGGAACTCTTGATCATCCGAAGGTTTTTAACGTTCACTGACAGCGCACAGTAGACGGGCCTCCAGCATTTCACCTCCATCGAAGTGCCACCACCGCTGTTGGGATCGAAAACTTCACCTTCAGATCGGCCGCTGAGCCCCGTAACAGCTACGCCCCTGTGGCGGACAAACATACTTGCGATTTAAAAGGGTCATTTCCTCTGTTTCAAGGGACTGAATGAATATAGCAGTATGGTGAGGGGCCCCACTAGCTATAAAAATTAACTTCCCATTTCACGTGTACTCTGATTTTCTATGTGATGGCAGAATGGTAGAAAAACTTTTGCAGGCACGCAAACCTATGTGGCTTCACAAAATCAACCAAACACCAAAATCTCGTTTGCTCGTCACAGTCAGCTAGTTGGCCGCACAAAGTTAACTGTTGCAACGCACACCATGTCAGTGGTTTGATACCAGGACAAAGCGGTCACATGTCGAGGAATTCAAGAGCGCACCGTGTGCGTAAGAAGAAATCCATGCTTTTCAACCTGAAGCTCTTCCACCAAGGCGACCTAGACAACAGTCCTTTCGGAGCTAACACGATAACACGATTTAAATGAAGAAAGCGTTTACCGTAAGCAGAACTCAGAGCGCCGATCTTCTGGACGTGTAGTTCAGCATATTGTGAGCTGGAATTTGATTCTCTCATCTCACTGAACAGTGGCCAAGCAAATGAAAACGCTGAAAAATAGAGAGAAATAGTGCGAAGTGCGAGCAAAGATTAGTCGCATGTGCTTAAAGTTTGGTTTAGAATATAAAGCGATTGCGTAGAGTAAATAACGTGTGTACTTCCAACGCAATAAGTAGGTCAAGGCTAATCATTGCAAATTTTTAATACTGCTCCTTCGTATTCTTGCAAGGAGTGTTGTCTCTCATACAATAATTTAATGAATTAAGAAGAGGGCAGCACCCTGTCTTCTGCCTTCTACCGAATTTTCTCTTTTATTCTCTTTGCAGCTGTACAACACTAACCGCATCTTTGTGGTTATATACTAAAATAATCGTGATGGCGAGCCACCCCCTTAGTGTTAATCTTATACAGCATGTATACTGCAGGTTCAGTGGTCCTCCGACTTAATTTTCAAAGGCACTCACTGTGGTGAAGAGCCCCTTCAGCTTGAAGGGACACTGAAGATATAGAATGAAACATTAGCTTCGAAGACTGTACTTTCAGAGCTTTGGTACTAGAAAATAAAGTAAAGGTGAAAATATTGTTTCTAACTTTTGCACTAAAATATACATAAAGGACGTAACTTGTTAGAAAGTGTATTTGTCGTATTTTGTCTCCGTTGGCTTAAAACAATTTGTTCATACTTGGTATGTTATGACTAAGGCTTCCTAAGAGCCACACTTTATCTTCAATTTATTCGAAACAACGTAAACCCTGGTGGGCGCCATGAAATCGTCGGACGGTAGAGTGAATGGTGCAATAACTTGAAGATGACCGCAGCATCCACGTTTCATTTTGGTGCGTCTTCTCGATAGTAAGCATCCTCTCACCTCTGGCACAGTGTTTTTACTATCATGACAGAGTAGTATATTATTAAAAGAAAGTGCTTTTGCTCATAAGCGTCACTCTAACCTCTGCGCCATACAGTCATGGGCCAACAGAAATAAACGCACTAGGTTAGTGTACCTCTCACCACTGCGCCATACAGTCTTGGGGCAACAGATATAAACGCGCTCGGTTCGAACCATACATATACGATGATGCGGCTTTGAGTTAGGCATCACCAGGCTGCCAAGTTATTCGGTGCAAATTGTGTGATTCTCAGACGGCGCGCGCGTTGCCGTGATAACCATTGTCACGTCATTTACGCGCAGGTAAAGTAACGGGACACTTCACTGCGCTCAATTTCGACCTAATACTCCGCAGGCTTAGAGGGAAGGTAATCAAACCTATTTCCACAGCTGTCTCTCCGAAATAGGCCGTGACAGCCATCACAAGCACGCGGATCCGTGCTTCAACCCCTACCGGTACAAGTGCGGCAGCTGGACCCAAAGACAGCTCCAGAGTGTGCTCTAAGTGCTACTGAGACTTTCCAGGGGATCGTGACCGGCTTGGCGATGCCCACGCAAGCACCTGCCCGTGCCCAGAATCCAAGCCAACGCACTTTCAGGGCCGACATCAACTGGATCGCCGTCTCGGACATCAAGAAAAGAGAGATATTTTTGCGATGCTTCTGCAGCGGTGTTGCACACGACTGCTTCAAAATAGCTTTTTGCGCTGCACTAGCAACTCATCTATCTTGCGTCCTTGTACAAGGTTTGCAGAAATAGCGACGCAATTAACGACGGGGAGGTGATTTATTGTTATGAGTGAATAAAGTTATGAGTGATTAAACTGCAACTTCAGCAAAATTTCGATATGGTCATAAAGCGACAAATATAAACGTGCTATGTTCCAATTATTCCAGTACTGCGACGTGGCAATCCCTTAAGCGTAGCTAGTCAGCCCGCGTTACTTCGGCACTAGTTGTATAATGCACAGGTGGCGAGCGCGTTTCTTTGATGGCCAATGCCACTTCATTTACGTGCAGATAAAGTGACGGAAACCATCACTGCACCCACTTTTAACTTGAAACGCCGCAGACTTGGAGGGAAAGTAATCAAACTTATTTTCACAGCTGTCTCCCGGAAATACACCTTAGACTTCCGCCTCCACAGGCACGCGGATCCGTGCTTCCACCCAAACCAGTACGGTGCGGACACTGGGCCCAAAGGCGCTCCGACAGTGTACTCGAAGTGCTACTGGAGGCTTTCCGGAGGGTTGTGACCGGCATGGCGATGCCCCCGCAAGCACCTGCCTGGACCCAGAATCCAAGCCAACGCGCTTTCAGGGCCGACATCAACTGGATCGCCATCTGGACAGCAAGGAAAGAGAGGTATTTTTGCGATGCTTCTGCTGCGGTGTTGCACATGACTGCTTCAAAATAGCTTTTTGCGGTGCTCCAGCAATTCGTCTATGTTGTGTTCTTGTACACGGTTTGCAGAAAAAGCGACGCAATTAACGACGGGAAGGCGATTTATTGTTACGAGTGTTTAAAGAGAAATGTAGGATATCACATCGGCGAGTAGTATAGAATGTTGGTTAGGCTAATTGGAGATAATTAGCGCAAACGAGAAAGCCGGCACATGCACCGTATATATTCGAGAAGACAAACATTCTACGCAACATATTGGTTCCAGCTCATCTCGTGTGCACAAATTCCAGGTTCCCACAGCCAGTGACAGGTTGCCCTGAGGCGTTCGGGGCGGACACGGTCAGCTGCCATACCGCATATGATTGGACATGCGCTCCGGTAGTGAACTTCGCTCAAGCCCCGCCGCGGTGGTCTAGTGGCTAAGGTACTCGGCTGCTGACCCGCAGGGCGCGGGTTCGTATCCCGGCTGCGGCGGCTGCATTTCCGATGGAGGCGGAAATGTTGTAGGCCCGTGTGCTCAGATTTGGGTGCACGTTAAAGAACCCCAGGTGGTCTAAATTTCCGGAGCCCTCCACTACGGCGTCTCTCATAATCATATAGTGGTTTTGGGACGTTAAACTCCACATATCAAATCAACTTCGCTCAAGTAGTAGACTGTGTCACGTAAAGCCACCCAGAAGGCTTCTTAGTAACAATACGTTATTATTAAGGTCGACCTTGGTAATGCGAGTATTCCACGTGCCTTCTGTCGTTTTGCTTGCGTTCGCGTAAGACTGTGTATGTTTTAGTCAGAAAGTTTCGTGATCAACCTTGAAGAAAGGCATAACTATATTCTCAAAAATAAAAAGTAAAATATTTTACGAACGACAATATATAACAAGAAATGTTATAATCACTCACGTAAGCATCACTGACAGTTTTTTTACCAGGCGACTGGTTTACAGAAAAAATCTCCTGGTGCAGTGGGCACGTTAAATAAGCCGCTGATGCAAAGCATCGAAATTAAGAGAGTTATGGTACTCTAATACTGACACAACAATCTAGTGATGTTCTGTGATTTATTAGAATGAAGAGACAAGCTCTGACAGCGCTTCGAAGTCGGGTGCACTCTATTGAGCACTCATCAGTCCTTTTAGAAAGCAGACTTTACCGATTTCGTGCATGAGTGAACATCGCATGAGTAGCACGCCTCTCCTTGCTCACTGTGTTGGTTTAATGTAACTTGACAACTTGACCTTGTTGCTACGTGAAGACAGCGGAATAGCGCAAACGTAAAACGAGGGTACACAAAAGACGTGAAAGGCAACACAAGCGCTGTATTAAATACAATTCGCTCTTGTTTGTGCGCAAGGAGAAGGACAACTGAAATGCATGGCGCGAAACCATAGCGATGGGATTCACGAATATACTGGGACATTAAACAGCAGACTTCAGTGAAGTGAGCTTTTCGTACGGCAAACTAACAAAAACGGGATTAAATCTCATGAAAACTTAGTGATGAAAGACACACAAAAGAAATCAAGACTAGTGTGTTCTACTCATCCTTACGTCGTATATATACATACTTCCTATGTTTCTTGCGTGTATTAGCTTTTATTTCATGAAATAATCCCTTCATTGACCATCTTCCAGCTCGCTCATTATTTACGTTTGTGAATCACCCACATGCACAAATAACGGGAACGTAGAAACCTTGCTCGCGTTTTTTGTGCGTGCCTCTTCAATGCCACGTCATTGGGCGAGGTCTTAAATTAGGACCACTTGCTGTCGCCGTCATTCTTATGCGGGGCTGTCGGGACCGTTCAGCATAGCCCGTTACAACGCAAAAGTTTGTACATGATAGTAGATATTGCCACCTAGAGTTGTGAGCCGGCAAGCACTAGCCAGTCGAAAAGGGCAAAGAGAACGAAGTGTGTGTTAGCGCTTTGCTTGAAGATACGCGCTCATGTCTTTCTGCCCCCTGTTAATGTCTTGTCTCTACGGCTCTTGGTGCGTGACATTATGAAGTCCTATTGAAACCTTAACATCAAGTGGCAAGAGATTCGGTTACTTGCGTTCGCGACTGACGCGTCATTATATCGGATTGCAAAAACACACCGGGAAAAGTTAGATGGCAAACATTGAAGACACGCGCACTGCCGAAAAGATGAAGATTACAATTTGCAGGGAGTATTCCTTATAAACTGAATGTGACAATTATTAGGAATGCAATGAGCTCCAGCTTTCTGCTACCCACATAGAAGTGCAACTTGTGCTCATGCAGTAAGTTAAAAGAAAAAAAAAGAAATGTCATTCGCTCTCGCGTTGTCTACTCTACAACCATTGCTCACTTCGGTTACGACACAAGGCTATGCTTGCAGGAGCTGCGATAGAGCAAGGATGACGGAGACTCCAGACCTCTTGTGAGCAGCCCACGTTGCTCTGGAACGGACCACGCGGAAGCGTCACGCCCAGCAATCACGTACAGGATCGCGTTGTTGGGCGAACACACGTTCCAATTCCTCCGCACCTCATGAAGTACTTCACGACAAAGATGACGCAAGCGACAGAGCGGGACAAAGCTTGGCAGATGCCCTCGAACTAGGCCACTCATCGCCAGCGAGATTACGCATGGATCCTATAGGCGCTGCTTTCGCACAATGGACGTGACGGTTGCCAACACGTGCTCAACGCGCCTTTGTTAGTGCCTTTCGGAAGGTTTGATTTCGTGTATTTAAAAGAAAATAATACTCATTGTCTAAAGCGATCTTGGGATACTATTTCACTTTTCGTATATACAATTCTTACATATTCGATATTCGACACGATACTGGCAAAGAGTTTTTGCCATATTTGTTTCGGGCAACCTCGAATATATGCGCGCCCTTTGCTAGTAAATAAGAATTGCTGGAGTTTCACGAGCAAAAGTCATGATGTGATAAGATTATAGCGGTGGGTGGTTAGAACTCAAGAATATTTCCGACAACTTGCGGCCTCTGTAACGTGTATCCGTATATACACGTACATGGGTGTTCTTGTATTCATATTCAATCATGAATAGCAGCCGGGAACCACACCCGCGCCATAGATGTTAGCACCTCGTCTCTTTGCCCGCTAAGTTACCGCGGCTAGTGCATCCATCAATACTAGAAGTCTTTCCGCAAAAAGGCATCACCTGCACCCTAGAGTAAAAAGTTCCGAAACCGGCGCTATCATACGGCGATAACAATATTCGCGTGCCCAAATGATCTCGTCAACGGTCGATCTCATTAAATACCGTCTTGGTACTCAACCAAAACGTTGAAGTTTCCCCATTTGAAAATACCGGACTAGTCTTCGCCCCTAATGTTCCAAGATCACATGACATTAGGATCATTATGTTGCACCTTCTAAGTGATGCGATAATTCACGTGACATACATGTTTATATTCTCGAGACGCCTATAGAGACCCATTGATCTCGCATCTCTTGCGAAGGGGGTAGCTTGTAGAACATTTTTTTCGATGTGTCCCCTATCGCCACAAGCGGGATAACTGTGTGTACCTTAAGCCTTGCGACTCCTTTTAGACACTTACATTTGAGTGCCTCACATTCATGATATGGAAGGTGAATCCCTAATAAATTATATAGAGAATATAGACACCAGTCTGCGATCCTATACGGTCTGTTTGAGGAAGGGTGGACGGCTTAACCCCTTATCAATCCTTGCTAACTTTACCGCACAAAACAGGTTTACCTACTATGTATATATATATATATTTTAATCTGAGTCTTGCATAATCATGCGCTCTCTAGCTCTACATTAAAAACAATTTTAATGAAGAGGGGTGGTGTGCAATGGCGTAAGTGTCATGATTTCCTGTACATCTGAGTCCTCCATGCCTCTCTCTCTTGTGACGTTTCCTCTGTTTTGCCTTTCAAATGCGGAGCGTCCTCTGGTCCAGTTCAAACCGGTGTGTGGCGTGACCACCTTTCCTGCTCATGCGCATCCTTTCCATCTTACGTTGACGCAGACAGTGTCTGTTAAGCGACGCTCGCTCTCCTCTAGGCGTTCCTTCCCGCGGCGTTTACACCTCTATTGCGCATGCGCTTTCCCTCTCTCGCCTAGCAACGCCGACGCAGCCTGCGTCAGGTAAGTCCGCGTTAGCTTTCCTCTCTTTCCTCTACGAATCCCTCCCCACGCTGTTCAAACCAACATTGCGCATGTGCACCCTCTCACCTACGCTCCACCATCTCTCGCCTCCTAACGCCGACGCAGGCAGCGTCTGCTAGCGAGTTTTATGAATGAAAAAAACTGACTGCTCGCACTTCACAACCACACACTGGCCGCCCCATTTATATATGCACTAGATATTGACCTCCTAGGCTGCGCCATTGGCAGACTTCTCTTGTGCGTTGTTGAATAAAAAACATTCGCAGCCCCGCGTAACTAAAGGCGAACCACAGGTCTCTGCACCAAAATCAGAATCTTCTGTCTCTCGTTCCCATTAGCAGCAACTGGCATTGTTCAGCAGGAAGCACGGGTCCATCACGGCGTTTTTGTGCCTCCCCAGATTTGTCTCTTGCAGAACGCCCCGATAAGCGTCAGCGTCAGCGCAGCTGCCAGTGTAAGCGTAAGCGTCCGGTGCTTCCAATCTATACACATGGTTCCTTTTAGGTGGAGATTGTGTAATTTTCGTGTCCTTTACACTTGGCTTGCTCTTTGGAATAAAACTTAGTTGGTAGTCTGCACCTGTTCATTCATCCCTTTCATATAGAGTTTAATTCCGTTTCTCGCGCAGTACAGCATGAACCAGTGCCAACGACCCACCTTACCCATCTTCTGTATGTATACTTGTTCCCATTCAGGATGGCTAAACTATTCGAGATTCTAATATGCTTAAGAGATTTAAAAAATCATTTTCAAGGTGCAGTATCATAAATAAGTATAATCCCCACACAATTTAATTGGTGAGCTGTATGATTAGTAAGTATCACCCCAGAAGCATCTACGGTAAATTCTCCACCATCACCTTGACTCCCTTCCTAGGTTGTTTTCGCTCAGAAGACGCACGGAGTTTTTTTTTCGCAGTGCATGTCAGCGTCTGCAGCGGCCCAGTGAAAGGCTCTTGCCAAGATCACCCAAACGCGTATTTGACAGTGCCAGAACTGGCTATCACAGTTCTTCAGATGCGTCGATTTTGAATTACGAATAGTACCTTGACTTCGATGTCTAGGTCACGTAGTGCCTTTGTTCGTGCCAGGTACTGCTCGCCCAGCAGCATGTCAACTTGAGAAATCGATCAAAGCAAACGCGATGAAACTGTACGTTCTCCATTGCGTGCTACATGTTCATGAAACAGTAATAACAACAAAGGCAACCATAATGATAATAGGACTATTGTTCAGATTATTATTAACGATAATATTTTTGTTTATATCGAATGTTTTCATCATAAAGCCAAAATATGAATATACGGAACGCTGTAGTAGAGTAATCCGTAAACTTGGACATGTTGGCATTCTTTAACGCGCACTGATTTCGCACAGTATACGGCCACAATCATTTCGCCTCCGTCGGGATGCGACCGCTATGGCCATGATCGAACACACGACCTTTGTGCCAGCAACCGAGCACCGTAAAAGCTACGCCACCACAGGAGGCCATTTACGTATGGTTACGCCAATATTATTGATTGGATTATCGCTGATGTCTTTGCTGACCCACGTCTGCGAATCCCTGCTAGGAAGATGACGATAGTGAACTCAGGTCAAACGCAGTTGTCCGCTGAACTACATCACGTGAAGTTAAAAAAACTATCACAAATGCCACAGGGAGGCTCCAACCCTGGCCCGCTGGGTGTCACCCCAGTACTTTACCATGGAGCTACACCAGTGCTTGTGACATGCTGACAAACTTGCCTTAGGTAGGATACAGATCGGCAAAGCAATCGCGTTAATGCGAATTATAAAGGGCTTTAAAAAAGCGAAATAACGAACAAACGTCGCAGAATGCGTATAGCATAACGAGTGAACCGTCCAATGCTACAGCTCATTACAAAAGCTTGTTCTTGTACCCCTATTAACTATGGCGCATACACATTTCAGGCATAATTCCTCATCGTCATCGGTCACTGCAGGTACAATCGGCACAAAATTCCTTTTAAGTGTTCGGCGCATACCATGCTTCCCAGAAGAATGACGAAAAATAGCATAGCAAATGCCGGCCTACCACCTGCGAAAATTATTATAATCCCCCTAGTGGGTATCAAGCAAGTGTGCTTGTAGTAGTTACGCAATTCGTGTTCTGAAAAGGCTCTGAAAGGCCCCTCTTCTTGCGTTCATTATGACTGTGCTGCGCCTTCCGCACAGACATGGTTTTTTTTGTGAAACAGTGATGACAAGTTGTTTCAAAACATTTTGTGAATATCATTTGTCTGACTCTTCACGGAGCTCCCTCAGTGGTAGGTAGGTTCCAACCATTCCAGTATCATCATCAACATCATCATGCTTCACGTGCACGCGCAGTGGAATCCTCGTGGCACGAACCTTCCTGTCGTTCGCTGTGCCATTGCGTATCGTCAGAGAATCCTTGTTTCTCTGCGTCCCAAAAGCGTCACCTGCTCCTTCAGGCTCTCTTAGACTGACGAACACGACCTCTGTTCGACGACGAGAAAGAGCCATGCAAGGTTTCGGGTCGACATTCGTTGCTCCGGTAAGCTTAACTCTGTCTTCTTCTTCGGGACCTTTTGTTTGTAGGCGCAGGGGACGTAGTCTTTTTGTGATTGGTTACAGTCCATCGGCCCAATACTCAAGCCTACTCAGAATCTGTATTAACAGTGAAAGAGCACCGCAGAAAAGTGGTTAATTGATTATCGGGATTATTTAGCGCGTGAAGAAATCCACATTACGCGATGCTCCGGACCCTTCTTGGTCCGGAGCATCGTGGAGCACTCATGGTGTTTCACATTCACATGTGGCAGACTCATGCCTTTGTTTTCCTTTTTATCTGTTTTTTCCTTCAACGTTTATTAACGTACTTCCATCTGTCATGTCCAGAACGAACGCTACATCTAGACGTTCATGCACCGAAAAATCCAGTGGAAAACATTTACACGTGCTTCAACAGGCGTGGCACATTGTCATTTTTTTCAGTACCCCCCTCTCTAAATGTGTTACGTTTGAGCTAGTTACATCTCTGCAAAATGATCAGGTGAAATGATCAAAATAACAAATGACTACACCGATAGTAGCATTCTGTTAAGTTCATACGGTGTGGTGTATACGAAAAATGTAGCGCAGGAATTCGGAACTTGCATCACTGGCCACTCTCTGTGTTAGATTTGCTCTTAGTATTGATTTTTCAGGCACGTCTTCTGGGCTCTCGGTCACAGGAAGACCGAGTTGTGGCAGTTTCAGAAGGTTAACCAGAAAACTAAGTTGACTGTTAACTTCCAAAATAAAAACCATTTTCTTTCATGCCTTAGCGTAAGACTCAAGACTTGAAATGTGATTGGATTGATTGTGATATTCTACAAACATCGTAGCGACACAAAAACGACCATCATAGTCTTTGTTTCTTCCTACTAAGGTAAGGTTGTTTACAAATTAGCATGTCACCAATAGGTCGGGGCTCATGTTTTTTCTCCACTTTGGATAGTCTGAGTCAAACATTGACCATCATGTGGGCAACACGTGCAGGGGCCGAAGCCGGATCCCTCCGGCAACGCTGGCATCGCCATGGGCTTGCTGTCCGTGTGGGGTTCCCTTAGAGCTGCTCAAGCACACACGCAGTCTGACTGCGTGCACAAAAGGTGGCGCAAGGATTACTACTGGGCCATCGGCACCTGCTTCTTCACTCTGCCTTCATTGGGTTGTAGAGAGCGGGTCGCTCAGAGTGGCTGGAACACCGGTAAGCATCCTGGACACTCCGCTATTTTACGCTGCAGAACGAAGGTTTGTTTGGACCTGTGACTGCTACCGCTGGTAAGACCAATTTAGTCGCAATGCGACTGGTCATAAATGGTCACTTTCGTTTTATTGTGACTGGTTCGGCTTATTCACTCGCTACTTGATTTCTCAGTTGCGGGACGGCAGTCGCAAGCATTTCAAGCACACGAGTAGGAACATGATGTAAGCATATTTACGAGACCGTCACAATTAAACTCACAAGTTGGCAGACTTGAATTCTTAGTGGCTTGAAAAGTAATAATAGTAATACTTGTTATGATTTCTTGTCCCGAAACCACCGCATTCTATCATTAGAGACGCCGTAGTGGAGGGCTACAGAAATATTAACACCCCGAGGTTTTCTAACGAACACCTTAATATAAGCACGCGGGCCATGCTCATATCCGCCTCCATCGCAAATGCTCCCCCGAAGCCTGGCTTCGATCCCGCGACCTGCGCGGGAGCAGCTGAATGCTTTAGTCAGTAGACCACCGTGGCGGGTTGTGTCACGAACAGGAGAGCAAACAAATGTCGGCTGGAAAAGCTTTCTGGTCGCCTGTCGCAAGGGTGAATCTTCTTTGAGGTGTATCAATGGCGCCAGTGCGTCAGGGGCCTCCTTTCTTGAGAGAGGAGACCTTTAAGGGTTCAGGTGGTTGTATAAGGGCACTGCTGCTTAGCGTAACGCAGCCACATCAGCTATAGCATATTGAGCACGTGTTCGCGCCAAAATTCTTCTTGCTCTTGACCCTTGAGAACCTTAATATTGATATAAAGTGTGGACATTATTAATATAGCTACAAGAGCATCACAACACAAACCACGTATGAAAATTTCCATGAAGCAACGGATAAACAGACAGGGAATGACAGAATGAGGAAAAGTAGAAAGAAAACTCTAAACAAATAAAAGTAGAGATAGAAAATTTTGAATAAGTGGAACTAGAGTTAAAAACTCGGAAACAGAGCTAGAAACAAAGCGCGGAGAAAACAAAGAGAAAAACGAAAACAAACCAAAAAGGCTACCCAGCTCTGCACTTCTTTTAGGCTTTGGACTGTTCCGGCGGAGCTGCCTTCATTTTTTTTTCCACTTATCTCAAGACAGGATGAGCGGCTGACCAGGTGAAAAGAGCACGCGTTGCGCAACGCGTTCTCGCTGTTTCGCGAAGCATCAGTCACCCAGCAATACTCTGTTCTCTTGAATGGTTGTATGCATCGCAGAGAGAAGGGTGTGTGTTTTTTGCCAAATTTTGAATGTATTTAACCGCTACACTGAACAAGGTGCTCGGCAATAGAAAAGAATGATGGTGATGTCGTCTGTGTAATGTTCTAATCTGCGGTATTATACGATGATCACCGTACTTCAGGGTACGGAAGTTTCGAACATTCGGTGGCCTTTAACGTTCACTAACATTGTGCCGTAGACGGGCTTCTATCATTTCACTTCTTGCGAAATGCATCCGCAGCGTTTGAAAGGGAACTGCCAACTCCAGATCAGTAGCTGAGCACCGTAAGCGCTACACAACCAAGCCGTACAAATGTTCTCACTTTGTATAACTGGTCAAGTTGTGTGACTTAAGTGACTGTTTCAATACAGCGGCACAAGGAAGGGCCCCGCATAATATAAAAATAGATTTCGCGTTTCACCAGGGCTCTGTGTTTTGAAACAATGAGAGAATGTTAGCAAAACTTTTGGACCCACGCAAACAGACGTGGTTTCTCCAAACCAACTGAACATCAAAATTTTGTTTGCTCATCACGATCATATAGTTTGGAACACTCTAAGCTAATTTAACAGTGGCCACGCACACCATGTTGATGGTTTGATTCCTTAACCAGGCGGTCACATTTAGAGCATCAGAGCATTTACTTATAAATAATAACCTTTATGGTTATTTACTTATGCATGCGCGATGGCTAGAGACTCCTGTAGTGCTCATTTCATATAGCGTTTATAGACCGTGGTCCTCTAAAGTGGTTTTAAATTGGGCTCACGATGGTGCGGAGCCCCATCACTGCTAAGGGACACTGACGATTAACAATAAAGCAGTTTCGATTGGTAGGCCGTACTTAGGGAGCTCTAGAGTTGTTAATATTACCATCATTGGTTAGGTATTAAAGGAAAAAGAAAGGTGACAATCGTTTTTTTTTATTTTGCAGAAAATCTACGGGCATGGCGTGACATGCATTAGAAAGTGTATTTGTCGTATTTTGCCACAATTGGCTTAAAACAACTTGCTCAAACATGGCGTATTATGGCCAAGCCTCCTTTCAAAGATTTTACTTCATCTTTGATTTATTCGACACTACGTAGGTCATTACTGGCGCCGTCAAAGTATCTGACGTTGCAGCGAAATTTGGAAAAATTGAAGGCGGCCTCACCATCAACATTTCATTTTTGGCATGTTTTCTTGCTTCCTAAGCGTCTTCTCTATGTGAGGGCGGGAGTTTTACTGCCATGAAAATAAGACTGTTTTCCTCTCTACTGACACTTTAACAAATTTTCGATGTGGTCATAAGGCAACAAATATAAACAAGCTTCATTCCAATTATTCCAGTCCTGCGACGCGGCATTCATTTAGGCGTAGCTAGTCAGCCTGCGTTACTTCGGCACTTGTTGTATATTCCTCAGGGGGCGCGCGCGTTTCTGTGACAGCCAATGCGACGTCTTTAGGCACAGGTAAAGTGACAGAAACAATGCTGCACCCAATTTCCTCTTGAAACCCCGTCGACTTGAAGAGAAGGTAATCCAACTTATTTTCGCAGCTGTCTCCCGGAAATACACCTTAAACTTCCGCCTCCACGAGCACGCGGATCCAGTGCTTCCACCCAAACCAGTACGGGTGCGGCACCTGGGCCCAAAGGCGCTTCGACAGTGTGTTCGAAGTGCTACTGGAGGCTTTCCAGAGGGTCGTGGAAGGCATGGCGATGAGCACACAAGCATCTGGCTGCAACCAGAATCCTTGCCAACGCGCTTCCAGGACCAATACCAGCTGGATTGCATTTTCGGATCAGCAACGAAAGAGAGGTATTTTTACAATGTTTCTGCAACGGTGCTGCACATGACTGCTTCGAAATAGCTTTTTCCAGTGCACCAGCATATTCATCTATGTTGCTTCCGTGTACAAGTTCTGCAGAAGTAAGGACGTGTGATATTGAAGGGAGGGGTGGTTGATCCTTATTAGTGAATGAAGAGAAATGTCGAATATTACACTGACGAAGATGTAGCATGTTGGTTAGGCTAATTGGAGATGCTGACCTCAACATCGCTGGCACTACCATCGTTTTGCTGGGGCATTGGTGTAAAACAACGGTCTTAATGCAGTTTCAAGTTTAATGATCTGCTGATGTAAAAACATCGAAATTAAAGTGATTGTACTGTTCGACTAATTCTGCACTCTGGTTATGTTACGTGTAATATTGAATGAAAGAGACAAGCTCTGACAGCGCTGTTAAGTCAGATGCACTCTAGTGAGCACTCATTACGCCTTTTGGAGGTGAGACACTCCAAACAATGTGAATTGCCTAAGACATACGAATGCATTTTCTCTCTATCTCTGTCTCTCCCTTTCGCACTTGAGTAATCATCGCCTTTGTGTCTGTATGCCAGACGAGTAGCGGGGAACAAAAGCAGTTTATTCAGTAATGCAGCCGAGTTTATAAGGAGGCTTGTGGTAAGCGGATCGAGTGTTGCACATGCACGTTCGTTGTCGTGCAAGCGTGACTTGTACTCTACTACATCTTCCCTTCTTACGAGGCAAAAAAAGAGACATAACACACACAAAAAATAAGCGTTAAGCAAATTTTTCGTTTGCAAACAAGGATAGCCTTGGTATTTGTGACGTTCTGGGAATGGATAACGTTGCGGCTCTCGGCGTATGCGCTCACTTCTTCGAAGCACTTGAGTTGAGACTGATGGTGCTGCTTGGTTTTCTGCTGGGGACTCGCGGGCAGGCGACGAGACTTCTGAGGCCCTAAGATGTTCTCTTGTGCGGCATAGCTGCTGCCCATTGTCTGTAGTCCTATAGGATCGCGTGGGCCCTGCAGGACTGACCACTATGGCTGGAGCCCACGTTCTGCTGCGTGTCATATACGGACACTCGGCCCGCTATGAAGGTCTGGCTGACTTCTTTCAGTTCTGTTGTAGTAGAAGCGCTGTTTATGTCGTATTTTTTGCAGTCGCTGATGAACAGTTTTTGTGAAGACCATCTTCGGTTCCAAGTGACAGTTCTGGACCCGTAGTTGGCTTCGGGTGTGACGTCCCATGAGCCTTTGAACTGGCGATTGCAACCATTCGTCCCTCGGAGTGGTCCGCCATTCCAGCAACGCACTGTAATATTCAAGGGTGGAAAACGGGCACTTGTTAACAAATGCTTAGCTTCCTGAACAGCGCCTTCTGCTAAGCCGTTGCCGCGCGGGTAGTACGGGCGAGACATGATGTGGTTCATACTAAATTTGCTCGTAGAAGCGTGGAAGTTCGTGCTGTTAAAAGGCGGGCCGTTGTCACTGCACAGATTCGCTGGAATGCCATGCGTTGCAAAGATTTTTGCACTTGCTTTGATTACTGCAGCAGTGGTGGCATGACTGAGCTTGCGAATCTCAAAGAAAAATGAGTAAGAGTCAATGACTATGAGGTATTCATTGCCTTCGTGATGAAAAAGATCCACCCCGAGAACTTGCCACGGCAGAGTTGGTAACTCGTGGCTGATCATGGGAAGTCTTGCATTTCTTTTTTTTGTATTTGTCGCAAACAGCACATGTCTTCGCTACATCTGAAATATTAGCATTCATGCTTGGCCAGTACATTACCTGTCGTACCCTTGCCTTCATTTTATCTTCGCCGCCATGTGCAGTGCGGAGCAAGCCGAGAACTTCTCTGTGCTTTGCTGGCGGAATAACAAGCTTGTTACTTCTGAGAAGCAGCCCGTCCTCGACGTGGTGCTCATCCCGGAAGCTCCAATATGACTTTAAGACATCCGGATGCTGCTGCTTGCTTTGGCGCCACTCTGTATTTGCGTAGCGGCAGAGCTCGGACATGAGTGTGTCCTTCTCGGTCTCTGCTTTCATGCTGAAAGCTGCCGATCTGAAAAAGGTAACGAAGAAACAGCGTTGACTAAAAGTTGTTCTGACTATCCACCAGCTTCATTTTTCGAGAAAAACGCGAAAGTGCGTCGGCCAAAGAGAGTTCTTCTCCCGGTTTGTATGTCACGGCGATGGGAAATTTTTGTAGGACGAGTCGCATGCGCAGAAAACGAAGAGGACAATCGCAGAGTGGTTTCTTAAAAATTGATTCAAGTGGCCGATCGTCAGATTCTACTGTGACTAATGGCTGTCCGAGTATATAGTCCTTGAACTTCATACAGCCATGAACTATGGCTAGGGTTTTTCTTTCGATTTGTGCATATTTCTGCTGCGCTGCCGTAGAGATCGGGAAGAATAGGCTATGGGGTGGTCACCTTGTAGGATGACTGGGCCGACGTCGTACGGACAATTTCACTGCTTTGGACAGGTAAAAGTAGGCTAGTACTGGCGCTGTAGCAAGACTAGCTCGCAAATTTTGGAAACTGTTTTCCTGCGCTTCTGTCCACGTCCATGCGACGTCCTTCTTAAGCAGCTCTCACATATGCGCGGATGCAACTGACAGGTTTGCGATGAAACGCGATACAAAGTTGACCATTCCAAGGAATATTTGAAGCTCCTTACGGTTTTTCGGCGCAGGTACTTGAATGGTGTCTTGTACTCTTTATGGATCCGATGAGAGTCCTTCTGCATTGAGGAGGTGGCCCAGGTAACGTACTCTGGACTGCAAAAATTGGCACTTCTTTCTGTTGAGCCTTAAATTGCATTCTCTGCAGCGTTCAAGCAAGGCGGTGAGGTTTCTGTCATGCTCCTGGCTCGTCTTTCCCCTGACTAATATATCATCGATCACGACCGCTACGCCAGCCAAATTTTGCAACCACTTCAAGCATGACACGTTGAAAAACTTCTGATGCCGATGTGACGCCGAATGGCATGCGTAGAAACCTGTACCTTCCAAACGGTGTGCTCATAGTGCACACACGTGAACTTTGTTCGTCAAGGATTATTTGCCAAAAGCCTGAAGCAGCATCGAGCGTGGAAAAATATTTGGCTCTTTGCAGCCACGGCAGTACGTCGTCCAAAGTCGGCATATGGTAATGCTCTCGCAAAATCGCCTTGTTTAAATCTGAAGGATCCAAACATATGAGTACCTTCCCATTCTTTATGACTACGGCTGGACCACACGCACGGCTCTTTCACCTGTGTGATGAAGTCGTCACGTTCCATGTCGTCTATCTTTGCTTTCACTGGTTCTTGAAAGGCGACGGCAATTCTCCTTGCGGGTTTGATGGGTGGTGGTACATCGGGTTCAAGCTGTAAGCGATAGATAAAGCCTTCAAGTTGTCCTAGGCCATGGAAAATATCATCAAAGCCGGATACCAACCTGTCAGACGCTTCGACGTTGACTGCATCTATGCGTTGTATTAGGCCCAGTTTCTCAGCGACTTCACCCCTTAGTGTAACTGGCACCTCTTGAGCGACCACAAAAAACGTAACTTTGGTGCTCTGCGTGCTGCTAGGGGCAGCAACGTTTTTCTTTCCACCTGCTTTTTCTGTGTGACCGATAAAAGTACGCAAGATAGCAGAACTGTTTTGCGCAGGAGCCACTGATAAATTTCGAAAGACAGATTCTGGTATGGAACAACAGCTCGCTCCCATGTCTTTTTGCACCTGATCATAGCACCGGCTACATTCAACGTCGCCACCCAGTGCTCATCATTCTTCATCGCGTGAACTTCCAACGTTTGCAGGAAGTATTCCTCGTCGTCGGTCATTTCTACATGTCGTATGTGTCATCCTTCTGACCGCATTTCCATGCTTCGAGTGCGACACACGCTTGCGAAATGATTTCGACCGTTACATTTCTTGCAATAATTCTCCACTGCCGGACATCTTCGAGATCTGTGATGTTGGAAGCCGCATTTTGGGCAGGGAACGGTTTTTTCTTGTACCGCGTCGATGCTTTTTTGAGATTCAAAATAAGTGCTGCCTCGAATTTCAGCGACCTGTTCTTTACTCTGTTCTTTAGCACGGCACATCTCAACCGTTTCGGCATAGGAGGGAATATCATGGATAAGCCTCTGCTGAACTTCCTTGTCGCGTATCTCAAGGATTATTCTACTGCGTAGAAGCCTATCTTCAAGCTCCCCGAATTCGCACAGCGCTGCTGGAATTCTGAGCTCTGTGATAAAATCGTTAAACGACGCGCCTTTTCGCTGGTTTCCGGAACCAAACCTGAACTCGTTGAAATTGAGGTTTCTAACTGCTTTGTAATGGTCTTCGAACTTCCGGGTTAGGACATTCAGATCTTTCTTGTCTTCCTCGTTTTCAAATTTAAAGGTTCGGAAAACACGCCTTCAGATTTGTTGCTATTGCGAAAAGTTCGAATTCACTTTTTCATATGTTCCAGTTATGGTAAACGTCGCCAGTGGTGTCGAGAGGCTTGGGGGTAATAGCAGTGTCGAACTCATGGTTGTGTTTGCAGTTCTAGGTGGTCCGGACTTGTCTCGCGGGCTTGGGCGTGAGGGATGCTCGTCCCGTATTTTCTCCTTCATGGCTGTGGTTACATGAAAAAGCTTGCTGCACGGCAGAAACTAACTGCCCTGCCCACTTCTGACATCATGTATGCCAGACGAGTAGCGGGGAACAAAAGCAGTTTATTCAGTAATGCAGCCGAGTTTATAAGGAGGCTTGTGATAAGCGGATCGAGTGTTGCACATGCGCGGTGGTTGCCGTGCAAGCGTGACTTGCACACGACTACAGTGTCATTCGTCTAGTTGCTCTCTTAGTAGGTATATGGTAAACTATATGCCTGAAAGCAACTCGGCTCCTTTATTGCACAGACGGCAAGGAAGACAACGCAAGTGCTGTAGCAACTGGCACTTGTTTTGAGCGCATGATAGAAGAAAACGGAAACGTATGGCGCGAGGCCATAGCGATGAGATTCCGAATACACTATAGTTCGTTACAGAGCACGTTTCAGTGGAGTACATTTTTCGTACAGCAGACGCACGAAAAGAGGATCAACTTCTAGAAATCTTAGTTACGAAGAACACACAAAACAATTGAAGGCTGGTGCTTTTTATTCATTCTTTTGTCCTATATACTGCCTAATTTCTTGTGTGTATGGGCTTTTTATTCGTGAGTTATTGTCTTTCTTGACCATGTACGAGCTTGCTCAATATTTTGATTTTGCTACCACTTGCTATCGCGTTCATTCTCATGCGAGGCTGTCGTGGCCACTCAATATAGGCCGTCGGAGCGCAAAACTGTACTCATCACAGTTATGCTTGCGATATCTTAACGCCAAGTCACCCGAAATCGGGTTACTTGTGTTCGCGATTGACGCGTAATTACTTGGCCTTGCAGAAACACATCAAGAAAAATAAGATAGCGAACTTTAACGACATTCGCACTGCCGAATATATGAAGGGAAAAATTGACGGGGAGCATTCCTTATAAACTGAATGTGGTGATTATTAGGAACGCAAGTAGCTGTAGTTTTCTGCTACACTAATCGATCATTAGTCATTTCAGTTACGGCAAAAGGTTAAACTTGCAGGAGCTGGGAGAGGAGAAGAAGGAAGACGGAGACTCGAGACCTCTTGTCAGCAATACACGGTGTTCCGGACGGGACCAGGAGGACGCGTTGCGCCCAACAACCACACACGCACGAGATCCGGTTGTTGGGCGGACACGCGTTCAAATTCATCTGCACCTTATAAACTACTAGTCGACACGGATGACGCAGGCGACGGAGCGGCGCGGGACTGGGCAGATGGCTTCGAACTCTGCTGCTCATCGCCAGCGAGTTCTTACTGGAATCCTGTGCGCTCCTTCCGCATAATGGACATTGTTGTGGCCAGCACGTGCTCAACGCGCGTTTTGTATTTGATTGCGGAAGGTTTTATTTCGTATTTTTAAACGAAAATAATACTTATTGTCAAAAGCGAGCTGAAGATAGTTTTTCACTTTTCGTATATACGATACCTAAATCGACAATTTCGCCTTTTTGAGCAGGGTTCCTAAACAGCAGTCCTGAGTGCAGCCCATGTATGATAGACAAGCTGGCCATGCATGGCTTACGAAGGGTTGGCTATAGTTTGATAGATAACATTTGTGTTATTTACTTACATATCCCAGTTAATAAAGCTTGGTTCGGATAAGCTGGAGAGACGGCACGGGTCTCTAGCACTTGTGTGAGGCTACCCATGCGGTCAGTATGTGTTGAGTTATAATCGCGCTCATCGCAATAGGTGTGCTGATTTGCGTAAATTTGGAGACTGTTATTGTTATGTTTGTGAAGGCCTGACACCACTCCCCATAAAACATTTTGTGTATATGACATGTGGGAAATGCTTTCTGTTAAATTGCAGCTTTGGGTGACATTTCGTCTTCTCGTCGAGGTGAGTTTCCCACCCCTGTTTTAAAGCTATAACTCTTCTCCTGCGAGACAAGTTCAAGGAAATAACTGGGTGCTTGCTTTTGCCTTGGATCTCAACTCACGTTGACTTCATTCTATGGCTGGTCTTCATGCTAATTATGTATATTAGTTTAAGTAACCATAGATGCTATAACACTTGGTTGATTTGAGATCTGAGCTAATCATTTATATACTCGAATATCCCGATTGGACAAGTTCATTAGCGTATTTAAGCTATATATTATTTATGGTAATCAGGCTGCTTGGTGCTGCCTCTCCCAAGCTAATCCAAACAGTACCTCTTCTATGTCTCACCAACTTTCATAATTTCCAAGATGACCACGAGAACACTTCATGCGTTGGTAGTACGAGCCAAACATCAACGAGCTTTACACGGTTCGGGTCTTGCCTGAGCTGCGTGAATCAATGAAAGCTGGGAAAAAAGTTTTTCGGAGTACTTTACTCCGCCCCTCTTTTCTACAGAACCTTAGCGCTCTTGAACATAGGAAATAAAATGACTCAAAGATCGTTACCTAAATTAAGTTTTGTTTTTGAAAAAATATTACACTACTGTAAAGGACAGCAACAATCTATTTCTAAACTTATTCGAATTTTAAAAGAATCTTGAAAATGATGGGCCGCCTGTTTTATGGGTGAAGCCTAGCGATGGTTTGCACCGGTCACTACAGAATATCCAATGAAATAACATTGTATAGAATGTTGGTCTTATTCTCTTTGAGTAGCGTTTGAGCCCTTATACAGCTCAATCATTTAAACCCTATCAGTGAGTCGGTGAATCGCTTTTATAAACAAGGCACCACCAGGCGCATTGCCCCTGCTTCGGAGAAGTTTGTGCTAAGGTGTTGGGGAACCGGCCAACCAACCAACCAAGTAAACTGTGTTCATCGTGTAAACGTATCATACGGCCGTCTTTTCTTCGGTTTGGGAATTCGCTATTAGTTCGTGACGAAAAAGATTTTGTATGTGCTGCAGTCAAACCGCTGAAGTTTTGATAATTTGTGGTAATAAAATTCTACAAAAGCTTCGGTTCTTTATAACGGTGCACAGGTATTCGATATTCGAACCGATACTCGAAAAGAGTTTTTGTCATAATTGTTTCTGAAAACATGAATACTTGCGCGTCCTTCCTAGTAAAAAATTGGCCCCGTATCTGCATGTATTTTGCAAATGTCGTCGAAAAACGATAGTGTTGCGCGTGGAGAGAGTGAACAAAACATTTATTTCATGTTTTGCGCAAGAAAATTGGTGAACTTTGCAGGCGCTGCGATAGAGTGCCTCGAGCGTGCAGCGGAAGCGAACGAGTGCATGAAGTCACGCCGCACGTCAGAGTTACCGTATATGCAATCGTTAGGTAGCAGAGTTGCGCCAAGATACGCCATCTTGGGTTCAATTGTCTTGCGGGAAAGCCACTCACCATGCGCGTAGGAGCAGCGCTCGTGCCTATTGCATTGCTTTATTTTGTAACCTTTTTTCTTTCTATTTTATTTTTTACCTTTTTTCTTTCTATTTATTATGAACATACGAGACAAACTCAGTTGCTCTGGTCACACCTGGAAGCCTTGACTTTATGTTTACGTTTTCGGTAAGTAATAATGAAAAAACGTGCGTCAGCTGTTTGAATCAGTTGTACATATGTATATTTATAGTAGGCCACACATTAGTTTCGGCTTCTTTCGGACTGTTTTCCCGAGTTACATATGTAAAATTATTTTTCTGTCTTTATCGCTATCGAGCCAGGGATATAATATTTTCATCGCGTTGGGCCCATTCGTTATTTGTGTGAGTTAACCTAGCTAAAGCTTTGTAGTGTTCAACTGAATCGAGCTGGATAGCGATCGAGAGTGGCCGTGTGACGCCCGCGTTAAGCGCGCATCTCGTATTACGATCGTATTACAATCGCGGCTGACGACCATTGATGTGAATCATCGTCCAATAACAATACGTGTCCAACATTCTTTTCGCTTAAGGTTTCAAAGCAGCATTCAATTCACGCACTAGCAGCAACACCTTGCTGACTCGAATAGCTCTAGTTTAACTTCTCCCTTTATTTTTAGCCTTTTGACCGCTAGAATAATTTGGACATATGCAGCTGACACACGCTGGCCAACTCTGCATGTATAACGTATTCACTACTGCATATGTGGTTAAACCAGACAGAGCAAGTTTTGCAGTGCCGTGGACAAATTTAAAAAGAAAAGCCAAGCGCATGGGCGTCAGCAGAGAAGCAGAAAAGGGGCCCTTGCCCCGCTCAAGCCACAACAGCAATTGTCTCACTCAAGCTAGAGCAGTGCTCTCACTCTTCCTAAGCCGCAATGCAACAATGGTTTACACCACCAAGAGAAAATTCTGCCGACGACAATGGCCAAGCGTTTATTCCTTTTGACTGAACACTGATGTCCCTATAGCAACGCCCGCTGCACCCGCGTCTAATCGCATGGGCTCTACGTAGTACGATTCAACACAGAATGCATTTGCTGCCGCATTTCTCGTGATAAACAGGCAGCATGGCTACTTTACCGAAGAAGCACGGCGAGAATGACAACAGCTAATGTCAACCCCACTTGATCTGCCCAGGACTTTGCGTAGCGTTGGCTTCTCCGCAGTGCAAATGAACCACCTTTGACCACGTGATGGCGCTCAGCGAATAGGGGCGCTGAACTCCTGTAGGCGGAGCGAGCGGTGCCCGGAAAACAGTCGCGCAACTTCGCTACCTAAAGGTAGCATATACAGTAACTCTACCACATGGGAGACAAAAAGAGTGCGTCCTGGCAGTTTTCTTGAAAAAGGAAGCGCGTGGCTCTGAGACGAGTGTGCGCGCCCATCGCAGAGGTGGTAAGGTGTAGAACGAAAGGCGACGGATAGGAGCCACCACCATAGGAAGACGTTGAAAACACCCGCCTTTTCGTGCAAGGGTTGCATCGAAGCGCAGCGTGATAAGCGCTACGGTTCATAAAATAATTAAGTATGCCTTTTCTAGTAAAAGACGCACATGCAGAATATATACGTGTTGTTATGGTGCCCCAGACATGCGCAATAAGTGACTTTTTATTGACAATTGCACAAGTATGAACGCTGAACCCTCAGCAACTTTCGTGGGCGCTGCGGATGGGGTCGGCCGTTTCAAGTACCCAGCGCCGTTAGGAGTGGACAAACAAACAAGCGTACAGAAAGACAGACAGACCAAAAATTTTTGCGTCGAAGGTCCCCAAGAAAGACTATTGTCTCTAATAGGAATTGCTGCAGTTTCACGAGCCCAAGTCACGATGTGATAAGGTGAAAGCCGTGTCTGGTAGGAACTCGGGATTATTTCCGACTACCTACGCCTTATCTAACATGTACCCATACAGAGACCCACACAGGTGTTCTTTTACTTCTATCCAATCATAGAGAGGAAGTGGCAGCCAGGAATTACACAGGTGCCCTAAAAATAGAACCTTGATACTTTGCCTGCTAAGTTACGACGGCTAGTGCATTCGTCGATACTAGGGCTGTTTCCACGCTAAAACGTCATATGCACTGTGAAGTAAAAATTTCAGCAACCGGCGCATTCATAAGACGGTAACAATATTTGCGTGCCCAAGCGATCTCATCAACGGTCAACGTCGTTGAATACCGTCATGGTAGTCAACCAAAAGGTTGACTTTTCCCCATTAAAAAATACCGGACTAGTCCCCGCCCCCAAAGTTCCAATATGCTATGGCATTAAAATTTAGGTTGCACATAGGTGATGCGATAATATCACGTGACATACATCTTTATATTCTCGAGACACCTGTAGACACTCATTGATCTTGCATCCATTGCATATGAGGTAGCTTTGTAGAGCTTTTTTTTCGCGGTTTCCCCTATCGCCACAAGTGTGATAAGAGTGTGCCACGTACGCCTTGCGGCTCCTTTTAGATAATTTAAAATTTTATTTTTGAGTGCCTCGCATTCACAATACTGAACGCGCATCCCCAATAAACTATAGACTGATTATAGACAGAAGTCTGCGATACTACAAAGTTTGTTTGAGAAAGGCTGGGGGGCTCTATGCCTTATCAATCATTGCTGACTTAATCGCACAAAACAAGTTTACCTACTATGTATATATGTTTTCATCTCAGGCTTGAATAAGCATTCGGTCGCTAGCTCTACAAAAAAAACAGATTGAGTGATTGATTTATTGAGTGATTGATTGTTTTTGATTGATTTGTTTATTATTTATTGATATGTCGGGTTTAACGCGTCAAAACCCCTATAGTGTTATGAGAGATGCCTAGTGGAGAGCTCCGAAAGTTTGACCGCCTGGGGTTCTTTACCGTGCACCCAAATCTGAGCACACGAGCCTCCAGCATTTTCACCTCCATTGAAAATGCAGCCGCCCCTACATGAAAAACAGTTTTTAAGAACAGGGATGGGTGTCAATGGCTTAAGTGTCATCATTGCCTGTACATCTGAGTCCTCCTCACCTTTCTCTCCTATGATGTTTCCTCTGTTTTGCCTTTCAAATGCCAAGCGTCCTATGGTCGAGCTCAATCCGGCGTCTGGTGTAACACCTTCACTGCGCATGCGCGTCCCCCGAGTCTCTCTCCTCTGCTCCTCTCCCCCCTATCTCACCTTTCAACACCAACGCAGGCAGTGGCTGTTAAGCGACGCTCTGCCCCTTCGTTCTCCTCTAGGCATTCCTTACTCATGCCGTTTACACTCAATTGCACATGTTCCCCTCTCCTACGCTCCATCATATCTCGCCTCTCAACGCCGAATCAGGCAGCGTCTGCTAGCGAGTTTAATGAATGAAAAAACTGAATGCTCGCACTGCACAGCCGTTAACTGGCCATACCATATATATATGCACTGGATCTCCATCTTCTAGGCAGTGCCGCTGGAAGATATCTCCTGTGAGTTGTTGAAGAAGAAAATTTCGCTGCGTGCACGTTAACTGAAAGCGGAGGTGGGGTCTCTACTTCAAAATAGGAGTCTTCGGCCCTTATTGCCCGTTAGCAGCGACTGGCTTTGTCCACCAGGAAACACTGGTGTATCACTGCGTGGTTGGCGCCTGCCCAGATTTCTCTACTGTGCACGCCGGGATAAGCGCCAGCGTCCACGCCACCGCCAGTATAAGCGTTATCGCCATGTGCTTCTAATCTTCACATGGTTCGCTTTAGTGGGAGATGGTGTAAATTTTGTGTCGTTCACATTTGGTTTGCTCTGTGGAATAAAGCTTCAGTTGATACTCTCCGCCTGTTCATGCTGCCCTCTTATTTCGAGTTTATTTACGTTTCTCCCACAGTACACCAAGAAGCATCATGAACTACCAAACTCACCAATCCTCTGTATGTACTCCTTGTTCACATTCAGGATGTCTGAACTATCAGAGATCTGAACAAGCGTAGGATAATAAAAAATGGATTTTATGGCGCAGTAGCAAGCAAATATAATCCACACATAATTTCTTTGGTGAGATGTATAATGATTCAGTTTTACCGCAGAAGCATCCGCGGTAAAATTTCCCTCCATAACCTTGACTTCCTTCTTAGATTGTTTTTCGCTCGGACGACGCATGGAGTCTTTTTGTTCGCAACGCATGTCAGCGTCTGCAGTGGCCCTGTGAAATCCCTTTCACAAGATCACCCAAACGCGTGTTTGACAGTGCTAGAATTAGCTATCACCCTTCTTCAGATGCGTTGGTTTTGCATTACGCATAGTACCTTTACTTCAAAGTCTAGGTCACGTGATGCCTTTGTTCGTGCCAGATACTGCTCGTCTAGCACTATGTCAACTTGAGAAATCGATCAAAGCAAATGCGATGAAACTGTACGTTCTCAATTGCGTGCTACATGTACATGAAACAGTAATAACAACAACAAACACAACCATGATGATATGTGACATGTGATATATTACATGTGATATGTGAGTGGAAATGGCGGCACCATCGTGACAACGTCACTGACTTTTTCGTTCTTTGGGCACGCTTTTGCTGGGTGCTTTTTGATCAGCGTGCTGAAACTTTCACGGCAAATGGACGCTGCCAGCCTGCATCGCCTTCGCTTCTGCCAAACGATGTTCTAGGCGCAATCTTGGATGACACTCTTCTGCGGCGGCTGCCACACGTGGAGTAAGGCTACAGCACATCTTCTTCACGCACCGTGACGTCACCAGCACATCGCGGACCCGCTGGCTTTCATGCTTTAAAAGAGACGCTCGCTTCTGCAAGCATCAGTGGACACGGCGACACCGCCGTGACAATGTCACCGACTTTAAAGTTCTTTGAGCCGGTTGGTGATGAAAAATACTGTTTTCCTAGTGATTACCTGTGCTTAGTGGTGTTGCCGTGTCCACATACTCTTCTTTGTTGTTTATCTGAAGGTTTTGCCGTTGCCAGATTGCTAGTGTCACGTTTGAGTGATGTGGAAGTAAAATCACTGGGCCTATCACTGAAGAAAAGCTTAACGAAATAATTAAGACACAAAAGGCGGTCCTGGAAAAAGTAACCAAAATAGAAAAAAACCAAGCATCTTTTGAGGTTCGTGTAGAGGGCAGGCTTTCGAAAATAGAGAAAAGGGTATAAATTCTGGGCGAAGCCCCACTCAGGAGCATTGAGAAGTTTGCCAGTGAAGCTGGAACCTCAATAGCAACTGTTAGTCAGAAAGTTGATGAGTTCGTTACTGTGTCGTGCACCGACAGGAATGCCCTCCTGTAGCGACTTGACGATCTCGAAAACCGCTCTCGGCGGAATAATCCTTAATATCAGAATGATAAAAGAAGACATGAATGAAACTGAAGATCTTTTACGTAAGAAGGTTTACGTCGACGTTTTTGATAATCTGCTAAACCTTAAAATTATCTCAGTTGAACGAATTCATCACTTAGGAGCAAAACAGGGGGCAAAGATAGTCCCGTTATCTTGAGAGTTTCAGATTTCAGAGATAAGACTAGTATCCTACGATACTGCTTTAAACTGCGTGGTAACAAGGTCAGCATAAACGTAGATTTTTCTAAACGAGTTAAGATACGCAGAAGGCTGTGGGAAGTCTAGTGCTGAGGAGATCAAAACGGGGGCCAAGGTTAAGCTTATTTTTGACAAAATCAAAATAAATGATGTGGTGTACCGTTGAAACGGGGATACTAATATGAGGTACATATGTAAGACACCTCCCGAAACAACTGACAGGCTTGGTGATGGCGAGTGATGGTGTCAGAGTAGTTTTAACCGGCTAAAGTTAATAAATATTACTGTCGGAAGTATTATGAATAAAATGGCGGATCTTGAGGCTGTGGTACTAGAACACGATCCCGACTTTTTACTAATGACCGAAAAATGGTTGAAGTAAGATGTACTGGTTGCCGAGGTTGCTCCTCCCGGATACAAAATCGTGATAAGAGACCGTGAAAGAAAAGGAGGAGGTGTGGCCATTTTAATTAAAGATAATATATTAGTTAGTGTTCTTCCGCATGCTATTGATGTCGAAGCTCTTTGGTATAAAACCACGCTCAGTAATCGCTCGGTATACATTGGTGCTATGTATAGACCTCCAAACTCCCCAGTGAATGCACTTGATAACTTAAGAAGCTTTATGGATTCCCACCTGAAGCATGATGACAATACTATCCTTATAGGAGACTTTGATCTCCCTGGAATTGATTGGTCGACGCCCACTTCAGAAGGAAGCGAAGGTGATCAGCTGCTAGAGCTCGCTTTCTGCTACGATCTGACTCTGGTCGTCTCATCTTGTACGCGTGGGGGTCCAACCTGTTTCTTCAGTGCTTGATTTGATGTTCTTATCTGGATCACTGCTCCTGTTTCTTGGTATGTGTGAAAGTGAGGACGGTCTTCCTGATCATAAAATGGTTTTATTGTCTTTAGATTTGTATGTTAATGTCATGCACAAAGATGAAAAACTTATGAACCCAAATTTTAGTGCCGGAAACGACTTTGCCATACTAGAACATCTGGGGCAGTCATGTTATTCATTTCTGGAAATGTACCGAACATTTCGTTCAACAGAAGAACTGTGGCGGTTTTTTTTTCATTCTACGATAATTTTTGCATCCAACAATTCATTCCCAAACGTCGTAAAAACGTGAGAAAACGAAACCCTTGGATTACGCGCGATATAATTAACGATAAAAGAAAGCTTAAACGCAAACGAAAGGCGTGCTCTGTCAATCCAAGCATTCAAAAAAAGAAGAACGTCCAGGTTTTAAGTAAAAGCCTCCGGCAAAGTGTGAAGACTTCGAAAAATATGTTTTATAACTCAACGCTGAAAGAATTTCTGAAAGAATTCCCAGAAAAGTTTTAGAGGTACGTGATTCCTTCGACCAGGCCGAGTAGTACGTCTAATCAAAGAAGTAGCGAGGATCCGGCAGAGGTGTTTAATTCGTTCTTCTCCTCAGTTTTTACAATCGATGAGGGTGCTGTACCCATTATCAGCGCTTCCTTAGATATGATTCCTATCCAGGATATAAGCATCACCGAAGAGGGCGTTCGAAACCCCTTGCTTCATATAAATACTAAAAAAGCCCTGTTCCTGACAATATTCCCAATGAATTTCTTTAGTAGATATGCCGAATGGTCATCGAAATTTTTAACATTATTTTTCAATCATCCGTTAATAGTGGCTCTTTTCCCAGTGCTTGGAAACGTGCAAAAATTGTGCCCATACACAAAGGCGGCCCCGCATCTCACGCTAGCAACTACCGACCTATATCGCTTACAACCACCTGTTCAAAAATATTAGAGCACATCATATCAAAGCACTTGGTAACCTATCTTGATGAACGTAATTTAATTGTTTCCTGTCAGCATGATTTTAGGAAAGCGTTATCCACCATTACTCAGCTTATTGAGCTTGTACACGACTTATCTAGCACAGTTATACCCGTGGTGAAACTGACATAATATTTTTAGACTTCGCAAATGTTTTCGATAAGGTGTCACACAATAAGCTCTTACTTAAAATCGATAGTACCTTTAAAAATTCTACCCTCACCCGGTGGTTCAGTTCCCATCTTGCACGCCGAGAACAATATGTCAAACTAGGGTACAACCAATCTGGTTTATCGCCTGTGGTACTTGGGGTGCCTTAGAGTAGTGTCATGGGGCCCCCTCTTGTTACTGGTGTTTACAAGCGATCTGCCAAAATATTACTACCCAAATAAGAATGTTTGCTGACGATTGCATACTATACAAAAATGTACAGTCACCGAGCGACCAGGCCAGACTTAATCTTAACTTAGAGAGAACTAAAAACTGGTGCGATCAGTGGCAAATGCAGCTTGACCCAACAAAAACTTTTTTATGTCCATTTTTAGAACAAAAGAACATTCTTAGTTATCCGTACAGTATTAACGGTCACGAACTTGCTCAGGCTAAGCAATATAATGACCTAGGTCTCATATTTACACCCGACTTGCGTTGGAATCTTCATGTTGATGAACTTTGTTCCAAGGCTAACAAGGTGTTCTGGGGCCTGAGACGTAAACTGCACTGTGCCTTTTCCTGAAGTTAAAACTTTAGCTTATAAAACTTTGCTAAGACCCATTATCGAATATGCTAAAGTAGTGCAAGGATCCCTACACCCAAACTAACTGTTTGAAACTCGACAAAATACAGCGACTTAGTTCTAGGTTTATATTTAATAAATACCGTCGTTTCCATTCACCTACCAAATTATGCAAACTTGCAGAGCTCTTGCCTCTACAAAAACGCACCGAATATGAAAGGCTGATATTTCTTTTAGTAATAGTTCATAATCACGTTAAAATAAGCTACGACAAGTACTTTCAAATCAAAACACAAGAAACGTCAAGACACAGACACAGACACAGTATGTACATATCACCCCCCAAAGTTCGTAATGTCTGTTTCAGGTACAGCTTCTTCCCCAGGGTGATTCAGCAGTGGAATTCGTTACCAGATTTGGTTGTGAAAATCAAATCGCTTACTGACTTTTTAGAAGCAATAAAACGTACAGTGCACTCTGATACCGTGTGCCAAGATTGTGAATATGTGTGAATTACGTGCTTTGTAACTAGGCTATGGTATTTATTATGTGTTTTAATATGCGCAAAATATGATGTGTATTTCTGCAGTGATGTTCTCTTTTCTTGTTCTTCAATAACTTCTCTGTTTAAACTATATCCTTAGCCATTATGATATATTTGTTGTATGTGCTCTGAAATGATGTGTTCCAGTAGTGAAGATTCTTTTTATGTTTCTCTTATGCACATTTCTGTTTATATGAGTCAACTCCACTCCTGTAATAGCCCGCAAAGGGCTGGCAGTATCAATAAATGAAATGAAATGAAATTAAAATATAACTTTTATAACAATATATATATGGTACTATTGTTCATATTATTATTAACAATAATATTATTGTTTATATTTGATGTTTTTGTCATAAAGCCACAATATGAATATACGAGACACAGCAGTGAATTGATCCGTAAACTTGGACAATCTGGCGTTCTTTAACACGCACTGACTTCACAAAGCGTACTGGCCACTATCAATTCGCGTCCGTCGACATGCGACCGCCACGGCCGTGGTCGAACACACGACCTTTGCGCCAGCAGCCGAGCACCGTAAAAGCTACGCCACCGCAGTGGGCCAATTACGTATGGTTACGCCAATAATATTGAGTAGATTATCGCAAATCTCTTTGCTGACCCCCGTCTGGGAATCCCCGCTAAGAGAATGACGATGGTGATCAAGAAGAATGAAAGGCATTTTTTTACAGCGAAAGCTGTGATGACATCACAACTCGGGTCACGCGCACTCTTCCGCCGCTGCCATTGCCAGCGATGTCCGTTAACTACATCGCGTGAAAATAGAAAAAAAAACCTATTACCAACGCCACAGTGGGGCTCGAACCCGGGCCCGCTAGGCGCAATCGCAGTATTCTACCATGGAACTACACTGGTGCTTGTGACATGCTGACAAACTTGCCTTAGGTAGGCTTGATATCGGTAAAGCAATTCGGTATAGCGAATTAAAAAGCGTTTTAAAACAGCGCAATAACAATTAGACGTCGCACAATGTGAATATAGCGTAACGAGCGGACCATCCAATGCTATAGCTCATTACAAAAGCTTGTTCTTGTACCCCTATTAACTGTGGCGCATACTTATTTCAGGCTTGATTCTATTGTCGTCAACCACTGCATGTACAATTCGCACGAAACTCCTTGTAAGCTTTTGGCGGATACCATGCTTCTCAGAAGAATGAAGAGAAATAGCTAGCGAATGCCGGCCTACTACCAGAAAAAATATTAATAATGCCCTATTAATGCCCAGTGAGTTTCCCAAATGAGTTTTCTGAAAAGGCTGTGTAAGACCGCTCTTCTTGCGTTCACTAGCCACCCTAAGTGTGCTGCGCCTTCCCCGCAAGCCTGGCGTTCTTTTTTTTTGAAACAGTGATGACAAGTTGTTTCAAAACATTTTCTCAATATTATTCGCCTGACTCTTCGCGGAGCTCCCTCAGTGGTAGATAGGTTCCAATCATTCCAGTATCATCATCACCATCATCGTGCTCCACGTGCACGCGCAGTGAAATCTTCGTGGCACGAACCTTCCTGTCGTTCGCTTGGCCATTGCGTCTGGTCAGAGAATCCCTCTATTTCCTCTTGCCAGAAGCGTCACCTCCTCCTTCAAGCTCTCTTAGACTGCCTTATGAACTCGACCTCTATTTTACGACGAGAAATAGCCAGGCAAGGTTTCGGGTCGACGTCCGTTTCTCCGGTAAGCTTAACTCTGTCTTCGTCTTCGGGACCTTGTATTTGTAGGCGCAGAGGACGCAGTCTTTTTCTGAGTGGTTACAGCCTATCGTTCCCATATTCAAGTTCCCTTAGAATCTGCATTAACAGTGAAGTAGCTCCACAGAACAGTGGTTTAGTTATTATCAGGATCTTTTAGTGCGTGAAGAAATCGTAATACGCGATGCTCCAGAGCCTTCTTAGTACTAATAGTGTTCAGATTCACAAGCGGCAGACTCTTCCCTCTCTTTTCCCTTTTTTTCTGTTTTTCACACGTTTTTATTAACGTACTTCTATCTGTCATGTCCAGAACGAACGTTACAGCTAGAGGCCCATGCACCTAAAAACTCAGTGGCAAACATTTGGTCGCACTTCAACAGGCGCCGCACATTGCCATCTCTTTTGACACCCCCCCCCTCCCACACACACACACGCACACAAAAGTGTTACGTTTGAGCTTCTTACATCTCTGTAAAATGTTCAGGTCTCAAAGCACGGCTTGATATCGAAATGACAAATGACTACATCGATTGTAGCATTCTGTTAAGTTCGTACGGCGTGGTGCATCCAAAACATTGAGCACAGAAAATCTGATGTTGCATCAAAGGCCGCTTTCTATGTTAGCATTACCTTAGTATTGATTTTTCTGGCACGTCCTCTGGGCTCTCGATCACGGGAGGACCGAGTTCTGGCAGTTTCAGAAGCTTAACCAGCAAGCTAAGTTGTCCGTAAACTTCCAAGTTAAAAACCATTTTCTTGCGTGCCTTAGCGTAACACTCAAGACATAACACTATATCTGACTGGATTGATTGTGATATTCTACAAACATCGCAGCGCACAAAAACGACCTTCATAATGTTTGTTTTTTCCTACTAAGCTAAGGTTGTTTACAAATTAACTTGTCACCAATAGGTTGGCGCTTATGTTTTTTTCTCCACTTTAGTCTGAGTTAAACTTTGACCATCATATGTACATCACGTGCAGGGGCGCCTTATCCCTCCGGCAACGGTGGCATCGCCATAGGCTTGCTTCCCATGCGCGGTTCCCTTAGCGCTGCTCAAGCACACACGCAGTCTAACTCGCTGCACAAAATGTGGCGCAAAGAATACTACTCGAAGATCGGCACCAGCTTCTTCACTGTGCCTTCATTGAGTTGGAGAGAGCGGGTCGCTCAGAGTGACTGGAACACCGGTAAGCACCCTGGACACTTCTCTAATTTGTGCTGCTGGACGAAGGTTCGTTAGCCCCTGTGACTGGTACCGGTGGTAGAACCAATTAAGTCGCAATGCGACTGGTCACAAATGGTCTCTTTCATTGCGTTGTGACTTGTTCGGCTTAGTCACTCGCTACTTTGATTTCTCAGTTGCGGGACGGCAGTCGCAAGCGTTTCAATCAATGACACGAGTAGGAACATGACGTAAGCATAGTTACGAGGCCATCGCAATAAAAATCCCAAGTTAGCAGACGTCAATTCTTAGTGGCTTCAAAAGTAATAATAGTAATACTTGTTATGCTTTGTCGTCCCAAAACCACCACATAATATTATTAGAGACGCAGTGTGGAGGGCTACAGAAATTTTAACACCACGAGGTTCTGTAACGAGCACCTATATATAAGCACCCGGGCCACACTCATATCCGCCTCCATCGCAAATTATCCCCCGAAGCCTAGATTCGATCCCGCGACCTGCGCGTGAGTAGCTGAGTGCTTTAGCCACTAGACCACCATGGCGGGTTGTGGCGCGCACAGGAGAGCAAACAAATGTCGGCTGGAATAGCTTCTGGTCGCCCGTCACATAGGTGAATCGTCTTTGAGGTGTCTCAAAGACGATTGAGGTGGTGCGTTAGGGGCTTTCTTTATTGGGAGTGGAGAACTTGATAGGGTCAAGTGGTTGTATACGGTCACTGCCGCTTGGCGTAAAGCAGCAAAGTCAGCTGTAGCATATGGAGAACGTGCTCACGCCAAAGGACTTCTTCCTCTTGACTCTTGAGAAGCTTAATATTGATATAAAGTGTGGACATTATATGTAGGTAGAAAAACATGACACCACAAACCATGCATAAAAATTCCGATGAAGCTACAGAGAAATAGTGAGGGAATCACAGATTGAGAAAAACTAGGAAGAAAATACGAAATAATTGATGTACAGATGAAAAATTTGAGTTAAATAGAAGCAGAGGAGGAAAAAATCAGAGAACTCGGAACTGCCGCTTAGCGTAACGCAGCCAAATCAGCTGTAGCGTATTGAGAACGTGCTCGGATCAACATTCTTCTTCCTCTTGGCCCTTGAGAACCTTATTATTGATATAAAGAGTGGACATTATTAATATAGCTAGAAGAGCATCACAACGCACACCACGTATGAAAAATCCCATGAAGAAACAGAGAAATAGAGAGGAAATGACAGAATGAGGAAAAGTAAGAAGAAAACTCGTAATAATTAGAAGTAGAGATAAAAAATTGAAATAAATCGAAGTATATAGAGTGAAAAACCCAACGAAAACTCAGAAACAGAGCTAAAAAAGCGTGGAGGAAACAAAGAGAAAATTGAAGGCAAACCAAAAAGGCCACGAAGCTCTACACTTCTTTTAGGCTTTGGACTGTTCCGGCAGAGCTTCCTTCATTATTTTTTTACTTATCTCAAGACAGGATGAGCGGCTGACTAGGTAGAAAAAGCACGCTTTGCACAACGCGTTGACGCTTTTTTGCGAAGCAGCAGTCACCCAGCACTACTCTGTTGCTTGGAATGGTTGTATGCATCGCAGATAGCGTGTTGTCCTTTTTTTTTCTGCCAAACTTCGATCATATTTAACAGCTACACAAAACAACTGTGCTCGGTAATAGAAAAAAATAATGATGATGATGTCGTCTGCGTAATGTTCCAAACTGCGGTATTATATGAGGATCACCGTACTTCAGGGTACGGAATATTTGAACATTCGATGGCGTTTAACGTTCGCTGACATCGCGCCGTAGACGGGCTTCTACCCTTTCAGTTCATGCGAAATGCATCCGCAGCGTTTGAGAGGGAAGCTGCCAACTCCAGATCAGTAGCTGAGCACCGTAAGCGCTACACAACCAAGCCGTACAAATGTTCTCACTTTGTATAACTGGTCAAATTGTGTGACTTAAGCGACTGTTTCAATACAGCGGCACAACGAAGGGCCCCACATAATATAAAAATAGATTTCGCGTTTCACCAGTGCTCTAGTGTTTCGAAACAATGAGAGAATGGTAGCAAAACTTTTGCAGACACGCGAACAGACGTGGCTTCACAAAACCAATTAAACATCAAAATCTTGTTTGCTCATCACGATCATATAGTTTGGAACACTCTAAGCTATTTTAACAGTGTCCACGCACACGATGTTGATGGGTTGATTCCTTAACCAGGCGGCCACATTTAGAGCATCAGAGCATTACCCGACCTTTTATGGTTATTTACTTATACATGCGCGATGGTCAGAGACCCCCTTAGTGCTCATTACATATAGCGTTTATACTGGCGCACCGTGGTCATCCGAGGTGGTTTTGAAATGCGCTCACGAATGGTGAGGAGCCCCATCACTGCTAAGGTACATTGAGGACAAACAATAAAACAGATTCGATTGATAGACTGTACTTAGAGAGCTCTAATGTCGTTAATATTACCATCATTGGTTTGGTAGTAGAGGAGAAAGAAAGCTCATAATCGCGTTTTTTTTGTGGAAAAATCTACGTGGTTGGCGTGACATGCATTAGAAAGTGTATTTGTCGTATTTTGCCACAATTGGCTCAAAACAACTTACTCAAACATGGCATGATATGGCCAAGCCTTCCTTCCAAAGATGTTACTTCATCTTCGATTTATTCGCAACTACGTAGGTCATAGTTGGCACCTTCAAAATATCTGACGTTGCAGCGAAGCTTGGAAAAATTCAAGGTGGCCTCACCATCAACGTTTCATTTTTGGCACGTTTTCTCGCCTTCTATTCGTCTTCTCTATGCGAGGACGGGAGCTTTACTGCTATAAAAATGACTGTTTTCCTCTTTACTGACACTTTACCGACTTTTCGATATGGTCATAAGGCAACAAATATAAACTGTGCTATGTTCCAATTATTCCAGTTCTGTGACGCGGCATTCTTTTAGGCGTAGCTAGTCAGCCCGCGTTACTTCGGCACTAGTTGTATAATGCTCAGGTGGCGCGCGCGTTTCTGTGACAGCCAATGCAACGTCTTTACGCGCAGGTAAAATGACGGAAACATTCACTGCACTCAATTTCAACACGAAACGCCGCCGACTTGGAGAGAAGGTAATCAAACTTACTTTTCGCAGCTGTCTCCCGGAAATACACCTTAGACTTCTGCCTCCACGAGCACGCGGATCCGTGCTTCCACCCAAACCAGTACGGGTACGGAAACTGGGCCCAAAGGCGCTTCGACGGTGTGTTCGAAGTGCTACTGGAGGCTTTCCAGAGATTTGTGAACGGCATGGCGATGAGCACACAAGCACTTGTCCGCAACCAGAATCCGAGCCAACGCGCTTCCAGGACCAACCCCAGCTGGATCGCATTTTCGGACAGCAACGAAAGAGAGGTATCTTTACAATGTTTCTGCAACGATACTGCACATGACTGCTTCGAAATAGCTTTTTACAGTGCAACAGCAATTAATCTATGTTGCATTCTTGTACAAGTTCTGCAGAAATAAGGACGTGCGATATTGAAGGGAGAGGTGGTTGATCCTTATCAGTGAATTAAGCGAAATGTCGAATATTGCACTGACGAACAGGTAGCATGTTGGTTAGGCTAATTGTAGATGTGGACCTCAACATTACTGGCACTACCATCAATTTGCTGGGATATTGGTGAAAAAAACTGTCTTAATGCAGTGGCAAGTCTGCAAAAACGTAGAAATTAAAGTGATTGTACTGTTCAACTAACGCTATCTCTGGTGAGGTTACGTGTAACAATAAAGGAAAGAGACCAGCTCTGACAGCGCTGTGAAGTCAGATGCACTCTATAGTGAGTACTCATTTCGCCTTTTGGAGACGAGACACTCCAAACAATGTGAATTGCCTACGACATATGCATGCATTTTCTCTCTCTATCCCTCACTTCATTTTGCACTTGAGTAATCTTCGCCTTTGTGTCATTCGTCTAGTTGCTCTCTTAGTAGGTAGACGGTAAGCTATATGGCTGAAAGCAACTTGGCTCATTTGTTGCACAGACGGCAAGGAAGGCATCGGAAGCGCTGTAGCAACTGGCACTTGTTTCGAGCGCATGATAAAAGAGAACAGAAACGTATGGCGCGAGACCGTAGCGATGAAATTTCGAATACACTATAGTTCGTTAAAGAGCACGTTTCAGTGGAGTACATTTTTCGTACAGCAGACCCATGAAAAGAGGATCAACATCTAAAAATCTTAGTGACGAAGAACACATAACAAATTGAAGGATGGTGCTTTTTACTCATTCTTTTGTCCTATATACTGCCTGATTTGCTTGTGTGTATTAGCTTTTTATTCGTAAGTGATTGTCTTTCTTTACCATGTAGGAGCTCGCTCAATATTTTGCTTTTAAATCACTCACGTGCAAAAATAGCGGCAATGTACCAATCTTGATTTCGTTTTGTGTGCACGCCTTTTCACAGCCACCTCGTTTGGGGAGGTTTTATTTTGAGCCCACTTGCTATCGCAGTCATTCTCATGCGAGGCTCTTGTGGCCACTCATTATAGCCCGTCGGAGTGCAAAACTGTACACATCATAGTTGTGCTTGCGAAATTTTAACGCCAGGTCGCCCGAAATCGGGTTACTTCTGTTCGCGATTGACGCGTAATTTCTTGGCCTTGCATAAACACATCAAGAAAAATAATATAGCGAACTTTAACGACATTCGCACTGCCGAATAGATGAAGGGAAGAATTGACAGGGAGCATTCCTTATAAACTGTATGTGGCAATTATTAGGAATGCAAGTAGCTGTAGTTTTCTGCTACACTGATCGATCATTAGTCATTTAAGTAACGGCAAAAGGTTAAACTTGCAGGAGCTGGGAGAGGAGAAGAAGAATGACGGAAACTTCAGACCTCTTGTCAGCAACACACGGTGCTCTGGAATGGCCAGGAGAACGCGTTGCGCCCAACAACCATGCACGCACGAGATCGTGATGTTGGGCGGACACGCGTTCAAATTCATCCGCATTTGATGAACTACTACTCGACACGGATGACGCAGGCGACGGAGCAGCACGGGACTGGGCAGATGGCCTCGAACTCTGCCGCTCATCGCCAGCGAGTTCTTACTGGAATCCTGTGCGCTTCTTCCGCACAATGGTCATAGTTGTGGCCAACACGTGCTCAACGCGCGTTTGGTAGTTCATTCTGGAGGGTTTTATTTTGTGTTTTTAAAAGAAAATAATACTTATTGTCGAAAGCGATCGGGGGATAGTTTTTCACTTTTCGTATATACGATACTTATATAGACGATTTCGCCTTTTTGAGCAGGGTTCCTAAACAGCAGTCCTGAGTGCAGCCCACGTGTGTTAGACAAGCTGGCCATGCATGGCTTGCGCAGCGTTCGCTATAGTTTGATAGATAGCACTCGTGTTATTTACTTACATATCCCAGTTAATAAAGCTTGGTTCGGATAAGTTTGAGATAAGGCACGGGTCTCTAGCACTTGTGTGAGGCTACCCATGCGGTCAGTATGTGTTGAGTTATAATGGCGCTCATCGCAATAGGTGTGCAGATTTGTTTCAATTTGGAGACTGTTATTGGTATGTTTGTGAATACCTGACGCCACTCCCCAGTAAAAAATTCTGTGTATATGACATATGGGAAATGCTTTATGTTAAATTGCAGCTTTGGGTGAGATTTCGTCCTCTGGTCGAGGTGAGTTTCACACCCCTTTTTAAAACTATAACTCTGCTCCTTCGAGGTAAGTTCATGGAAATGACTGGGTGCTTGCTTTTGCCTTAGATTACGACTCACGTTGACTTCATTCTCTAGCTGGTCTTCCTGCTAATTATGCATATCAGTTTAAGTAGCTGTATATGTTATAACACTTGGTTGGTTTGAGATCCGAGCTAATTCGTTTGGAGACTACAATATCCCAGTTGGACAATTTCATTAGCCTAGTAAAGCTATAGTTTATTCACGGTAATCAGGCTGCTTGGTGTGCCTCTTCCAAGCCATTCCAAACTGTACCTTTTCTATGTCTCACCAACTCTCATAATTTGCAAGATGACCACAGGAACACTTCATGCGTTGGTAGTACGAGCTGAATACACACGAGCTCTACACGGCGCGGGCCTTGCCTGAGCTGCGTGAATCAATGGAAGCTGGGAAAAAAGTTTTTCGGAGTACTTTACTCCGCCCCTCTTTTCTACAGAACCTTAGCGCTCTTGAACATAGGAAATAAAATGATTCAAAGATCGTTACCTAAATAATGTTTATATGTTTGAAAAACTAATACACTACTGTAAAGGACAGAAACAATCTATTTCTAAACATATTCAAGTTTTAAAAGAATGTTGAAAATGATGGGCCGTCTGTTTTGTGGGCGAAGCCTCGCGATGGTTTTCACAAGTCACTAAAGAATAGCCAACCAAATAACATTGTATGGAACATTGGTCTTTATCACTTTGAGTGGCGCTTGAGCCCTTAAAGAGCTCATTCATTATAAACCCTGTCATTGAGTCGGTGAATTGCTTTTATAAACAAGGCACCACCTGGCACATTGCCCCTGCTTCGGAGTCGTTTATGCTAAGGTGTTGTGGAACCGCCCAACCAACCAACCGAGTAAAGTGTGTTCATCGTGTGGACGTATCATACGGCCGTCATTTCTTCGGCATGGAAATTCGTTATTAGTTCGTTACGAAAAATATTTTGTATGCGCTGCAGTCAAATCACTGAACTTTTGATAATTTGTTGTAATAAAATTCTACAAATGCTTTTGTTCCTCATAACGGTGCACAGGTATTCGCCATATTTGTTTCTGAAAACTTAAATATAAGGGCGTCCTTCCTAGTAAAAAATTGGCCCCGTATCTGTATGTAATCTGCGAATCTCGTCGAAAGACGATAGCCTTGCGAGTGGAGAGAGTAAACAAATCATTTATTTTATGTTCTGCGCAAGAAAATTGGTGAATGGTATTCCGGAGGTGCTGTGATAGAGTGCCTCAAGCGTGATGCGGAAGCGAACGAGCGCATCAAGTCACGCCACACGTGGGACATGAGTGACACCTGGCAGTTTTCTTGAAAAAGGAAGCGCGTGGCTCCAAGACGAGTGTTCGTGCCCGACTCAGAGGTGATAAAGTGTAGAAAGCAAGGCGACGGATAGGTGCCACCACCTTAGCAAAGCGTTGGAAACACCCACCTTTTCGTGCAAGGGTTGCATGGTAAGCGCAGCGTGATAAGCGCTACGGTCCTTAAAATTGCTTAAGTATGCCTTTTCTAGTAAAATAAGCACATGCAGATTATATACGTGTTGTTATGGTGCCCCAGACATGCGTAATAAGTGATTTTAATTGACAATTGCACACGCATGAACGCTGAATCCTGAGCAACTTTGGTGGGCGCTGTGGATTGGGTCGACTGTTCAAAGTACCCGGTGCCGTTAGGAGTGGACAAACAGACAATTGTACAGACAGACAGATAGACAGATCAAACTTTTTTTGCGTCGAAGATCCCCAAAAAAGACAATCGTCTTTAATAAGAATTGATACAATTTTACGAACCAAAGTCACGATGTGATAATGTGAAAGCCGTGGATGGTAGGAACTCGGGATTATTTCCGAGTACCTGCGCCCTATGTAACATGTACCCGTACAGATACGTACACGGGTGTTCTTGTACTTCTATCTAATCATAAAGTGGAAGTGGCAGCCAGGAACTACACAGGTGCCCTAGAGATAGCACCTCGATACCTTGCCAGCTAAGTTACCATGGCTAGTGCATCCGTCGATACTACAGCTGTTTCCACGCGAAAACGTCATATGAACTGTGAAGTAAATAGTTCAGCAACCGGCGCATTCATACGACGGTAACAATATTTGTGTGCCCAAGCGATCTCATCAACGGTCAACGTCGTTGAATACCGTTATGGTAGTCAACCAAAAGACTGACTTTTCCCCATTCAAAAATACCGAACTGGTCCCGCCCCCAAAGTTCCAATATCACATGTCATTAAAATTTATGTTGCACATAAGTGATGCGACAATATCACGTGACATACATCTTTTTATGGTGTAGACACCTGTAGACACCCATTGATCTTGCATACATTGCGTGTGAGGTAGCTTTGTAGAGCATTTTTTTTGCGGTTTTCCAATCGCCACACGTGTGATAAGAGTGTGCCACGTACGCCTTGCGGCTCCTTTTAGACAATTAAAAATTTTTTGTGCCTCGCATTCACAATACTGAACGCGCATCCCCAATAAACTATAGACCGATTATAGTCAGAAGTCTAGGATACTACGCGGTTTGTTTGAGGAAGGCTGGGCGGCTTTATGCCTTATCAATCATGGCTAACTTTGCCGCACAAAACAAGTTTCCTTACTATGTATATATATTTTAATGTCAGGCTTGAATAAGCATTCGCTCGCTAGCTCTACAAGAAAAACAGATTGAGGGATTGATTGATTGATTGATTGTTTTTTATTTATTTATTTATTTATTGATATGTGGGGTTTAACGCGTCAAAACCCCATATGATTATAAGAGATGCATTGTGGAGAGCTCCGAAAATTTTGACCGCCTGGGTTTCACTACCGTGCACCCAAATCTGAGCACACGAACCTCCAGCATTTTCACCTCCATTGAAAATGCAGCCGCCCCTACATGAGAAACAGTTGTTAAGAACAGGGATGGGTAGTCAGTGGCTTAAGAGTCATCATTGCCTGTACATCTGAGTCCTCCTCACCTTTCTCTCCTATGATGTTTCCTCTATTTTGCCTTTTGAATGCCTAGTATGCTGTAGTCAAGCTCAATCCAGTGTCTGGCGTGACACCTTTACTGCGCATGCGCGTCCCCTCAGTCTCTGTCCTCTGCTCCTCTCCCCACTATCTCACCTCTCAACGCCGACGCAGGCAGTGGCTGTTAAGCGATGCTCTGCCCCCTCGTTCTCCTCTAGGTGTTCCTTCCCCACGCCGTTTACATTCCCATTGCACATGTGCCCCTCTCCTACGCTCCATCATATCTCGCCTCTCAACGCCGAATCAGGCAGCGTATGCTAGCGAGTTTAATGAATGAAAAAACTGACTTCTCGATCTGAACAACCGTTCACTGGCCGCCCCGTATATTTATGCACTGGATCTGGATCTTCTAGGCAGTGCCGGTAGGATATAACTCCTGTGCGTTGTTGTAGAAGAAAATTTCGTAGCGTGCGCGTTAACTAAAAGCGGAGGTGTGGTCTTTGCGTCAAAATCGGAGTCTTCTGTTCCTTATAGCCCGTTAGCAGCGACTGGCTTTGTGCAGCAGGAAACACCGGTCCATCACTGCGTGGTTTGTGCCTGCCCGGATTTCTCTCCTGTGCCCGCCGGGATAAGTGCCAGCGTCAACGCCACCGCCAGTTTAAGTGTTATCGCCCTGTGCTTCTAATCTTCACATGGTTCGCTTTAGTGGGAGATGGTGTAAATTTTGTGTCGTTCACATTTGGTTTGCTCTGTGGAATAAAGCTTCAGTTGATACTCTCCGCCTGTGCATGCTGCCCTCTTATTTCAACTTTATTTCCATTTCTCACGCCGTACACTAAGAACCAGCACGAACGACGAAACTCACCAATCCTCTGTATGTACCCCTTGTTCACGTTCAGGATGTCTAAACTATCGGAGATTCGATCAAGCTTAGGATATTTTTACAAAATGAATTTTATGGCGCAGTAGCAAGTTAATATAATCCACACATATTTTTCTTTGGTGAGATGTATGATGGTTGACTTTTACCGCAGAAGAATACGCGGTAAAATTCCCCACCATAACCTTAACTTCCTTCTTAGGTTGTTTTCGCTCTGAAGACGCATGGAGTCTTTTTGTTCGCAGCGCATGGCAGCAACCGCAGCGGCCCAGTGAAAGCCCTTTCACAAGATCACCCAAACGCGTGTTTGACAGTGCCACAATTAGCTATCACCCTTATTCAGATGCGTCGATTTTGCATCACGCATAGTACCTTGACTTCACAGTCTAGGTCACATGATGCCTTTGTTCGTGCCAGATACTGCTCGCCCAGCACCATGCCTACTTGAGAAATCGATCAAAGCAAATGCTATGAAATTGTACGTTCTCCATTGGGTGCTACTTGTACGTGAAATTGTAATAACAACAACAAACACAACCATGATGATGTAATTTTTCATGTCAATGATAATAATTGCACTATTGTTCATAATATTGTTATACGAACAAATATAGCACCTGGTACTATATAAACTCTTTATTTAGGGCGAACTTGTGCCCGTAAACTCAAAGCTAAAAGTGGTCAGCCAAGAATGCCTCTTGCTCGCTGACTCCAACTTCGTCGGTCTGTTCCTCTGCCCCTCGAGTCTCGTGCCGGTCCCGTGGCGTAGCATCGTGGCTCGTGCAGGACGGCGTTCCATGGCGCGGCTTTCTTGCTACTTATTTGGCGGCTTTTACGAACGCGAATTGTGGCAGCGTCTTCTGCGACATTCGAGCTGTGGCATTAGTCCCCCTCCTAGCACGCATCGCCCCGATGCGTAGAGCCGGCTGACAGTTTCTAAACAATAGGACTTGTCCTTGTGTTAGACGACGTGAGTCAGTTCACTTGTTGAGTTCCTGTCGTAGTACGGTTTCATCCGTACTACATGTACAACTTCCGGGAGATTCCGGTGTCGTGTTGTGCATACTTGACCTTCAGGGATCACTTCGTAGTTTAATGGGCCTAGCTGACAAAGAACCCTGTAAGGGCCAAAATAGCGCCTGCATAAGCTTTTCCGATAGGCCACGTGCACGTACAGGCGTCCAGACCCACACTTGGTCTCCAGGGGAGTACTGAGCATCCCTTCGTCTTAGATTGTAACAGTGCGCGTCGACGTCCTGCTGTTGAATGATGCGGTTCCGTGCTAGTTGTCGCGCCTCTTCTGCCCTTTCTACATATTCGCTTATGTAAGGGTCCTCTTCATTCGTGCTGTTGACAGGCAGCATCTCGTCTAATGTCGTTATTACTGTCCGAATATAAACAAGTTGAAATGGCGTGAAGTGGGTTGTCTCTTGTACTGCGGTATTGTATGCAAATGTAGCATACGGTAATATGGTGTCCCAAGTCCGATGCTCGACGTCCACATACATCGCGATCATGTCAGCAAGCGTCCTGTTCAGCTTTTCAGTTAACCCGTTAGTTTGCGGATGGTATGCGGTAGTTCTTCTGTGGTCGGTGTGCGTTAGCTTCATGACAGGCTGTACTAGCCTGGCAGTGAACGCAGTTCCTTTGTCAGTTATAAGGACTTTAGGTGCGCCATGTCGCAGCACTATCTGGGTCACAAAAAACTGAGCCACTTTATTTGCTGTTCCTTTTGTGAGAGTTGACGTCTCGGCATACCGGGTCATGTAGTCGGTCGCTACATCTATCCAGCGCTTCCCAAACGATGACATAGAAAATGGTCCTAGCAAATCCATTCTGACCTGCTCAAACGGGATTTTCGGTGGCTCTATCGGTTTCAAAAGACCTGCTGGTTTTAGGGGTGGTACTTTGCGTCTTTGGCATTCTCGACATGATCTTACGTAACGCTGTACTGAATCCATCAATTTTGGCCAGTAATATCTCTGGCGGATTCTTGTCAATGTCCTACTAATGCCCAAGTGACCTGCCGATGGGTCATCACGACACGCTTCTAAAATTTCAGCTCTCAGTGATGATGGTATCAGCAGTAGAAACGTTTCACCGGTGTGTTGAAAGTTTCTCTTGTAGAGAACGTTGTTGCGGAGGACGTAGGAACGTAGTCCACAGACGAAAACTCGCGGTACTTCGACTTGCTGCCCCTCTAAGTATTGAATGAGCAGAAGTAATTCTGGGTCCATTCGCTGATCATGAGCCATCTCCCACACATTCACAGCTCCAAGAAACGCGGAGTCTTGTTCATGCTCAGGAGACGAGGTCTGGACTGGTGCTCGTGACAAGCACTCCGCGTCATTGTGCTTGTGGCCAGACTTGTAGACTACGGTGATGTCATATTCTTGTAGACGCAGGCTCCATCTAGCAAGTCTTCCGGAAGGATCCTTGAGGTTCGCAAGCCAGCACAATGAATGATGGTCACTGATGGCTCGGAATGGTCTACCGTATAAATATGGACGGAACTTACTGATGCCCCATATAACTGCGAGACATTCCTTTTCCGTAGCTGAATAATTATATTCAGCTTTCGACAGAGTGCGACTTGCATAAGCAATAACTTTTTTTCCCCGTTCTGCCATTGAACAAGAATAACACCGAGGCCAACGTTGCTGGCGTCCGTATGAATGTCTGTTTTGGCATTTTCGTCAAAATGAGCGAGTATGGGAGGTGACTGCAAACGCCTTCGTAACTAAGAGAAGGCGTCTTCTTGCTCTTGGTGCCAGATAAATGGTACACCTTCCTTCGTAAGCCATGTCAGTGGTTCCGCCATCTTGGAGAAGTTTTCAACGAAGCGCCTATAGTAGGCACAAAGCCCCAGGAAACGTCGCATAGATTTTTGTCTCTTGGCCTTGGGAAATTTTCCACCGCAGTGATTTTATCTGTACCTGGGCAGGACACCGTGAGAACTGACAATGTGCCCGAGGAACCGAAGCTCCCGCAATCCAAAGTGGCACTTTTCGGGTTTGATCGTAAGTGCAGCCATACGAATAGCGTCCAGTACCGTTCTCAATCTCTGTACGTGCTGCTCGAACGTAGTGGAAAAAATTACTACGTCATCAAGATAGACAAGACATGACTGCCATTTGAGGCCGGAGAGCACAGTGTCCATCATCCTCTGGAAGGTAGCAGGAGCAGAACACAAACCAAATGGGAGTATTTTGAACTCGTAGAGTCCGTCGGGTGTAACAAACGCCGTCTTTTCCCGATCTCGTTCGTCGACTTCTATTTGCCAGTAACCGCTCTTTAGATCCAACGATGAAAAAAAGTGAGCATTGCGCAGTTTATCCAACGTATCGTCGACTCGTGGGAGTGGGTACATGTCTCGCTTCGTGACGAGGTTGAGTTTTCTGTAATCAACACAGTACCGCATGGTGTTGTCCTTCTTCTTCACCAGTACTACCGGCGATGCCCATGGGCTTTTGGAGGGCTGTATGACATCGTCGTCGATTATCTCCTGTATTTGCTTTTTTATCGCCTCCCTTTCTTTCGGGGCTACTCGGTATGGATGCTGACATACTGGTCTAACATGCCCTTCGATTACAATGCGGTGCTTTGCTGCACGTGTACGTCCGACTTTCGATGAAGAGGAAAAACACTCTGCGAATTCCTTGATCAACCCCACAATCTGGTCTTTCTGCAGAGATGAAAGCTCTCGGTCAATATCTATTTTCTCGAGGAAACTGTCCACTGTTGAGGGCGGTGTGGGTACTTTTTCTATGGTGCAAGCATCTGAGACTTGTACGTAGTCATGAAGTGATGCTATGGCTGCTCCCTTCGCCATAGGCTGTACCTCGTTGGTAAAGTTAGTCAATAGCACATCAGTATATCCGTTCCGCAAATTCACTAGACCTCTCGCCACGCGTATCCCCTTTGTGAGTAGCAGTTTGATATTTCCATCAGCTAGTCCGGCATATTCACGAAAAACGTCGCTTTTCACAGAAACTGTCACGCTGCTACGTGGCGGCACTGTCACACCTTCATCCACAATACGAAGAGACGAAACGATTGGTTGCTCCGCATGACACACGGCAACAGCGTTCTCTGTAGAGAAAGAATCTTGGGACTTCTGCAGGTCGATGATGGCACTGTTCGCTTGCAGGAAGTCCATGCCCAGAATTGCCTCACGGGAACATTCGAGAAGAACAATAAAACTGCAGACGTACACATGGCCTCTTATTCCCACTCTCGCTGTGCACATTCCTATGGGGCTGACTAAGTGCCCTCCGGCGGTGCGTATCTGCGGTCCGGTACAATAAGTGAGCACTTTTTTCAGCTTCTTTGCGAGCATGCTACTTATTACTGAGTAGTCTGCACCTGTGTCTATTAACGCTATGGTTTCGACGTCGTCGATTCTGAGTTGTAGCTCGGATGTCACGTCACCATTACTGCGCTTGTACGTCATTGTGTCAGTGTCGTCGTCTTATTTGGTCAGCGATGGAGGGTTTTCAGTTTTCCGAAAATCAGCGGCCCTGCCTCCACAGGTCGCTGGTTCTAGTTTTCCCGTCGAGGGCTTAATGAACGACGCCTCGGGAAAGTATATGATGGGTGTGGACACGGCGACCTATTGCGCATTGGTGCAATCGACCGCGATTCATGTCGCTGAGTGTTTGGATATGCATAGCGCGAAGATAAATATTCTTCGATTTCGTAAGGGCGCTCACTGTTACGAGGACAGGGTGCATTCACTGGGAAGCCACGTAGCCCGACCCGACGGTAGTGGCATGTCCAATAAAGATGACCTGCCTCCCCACAGTGGTAGCAGAGGGACCGCCGGTCTGCCGTGCGCCATACATCACTTTTGCGGGGTCTCGCTTATGGCATCGGCGGTGGCGTACTGCGAGGAAAGGTCGGTGGCATAACGGGAGCTTGTGCAAAGCTCGGGCGTCTCATGTCTTACCGTACGATTTGCGCGTACGACAGCTGTGGCTGAGGTTCCGGTTGCGTGTGGTGTGGCACCTGAGGCTGCGGTTGAATAATTGCTTGCCGCACTTCTTCACGTACAACGTCCGCGATTGAGGTCATCGCTGGAAGACTTTGGGGCAGTTGCAGTTTTTGGAGCTCCTCTTTAACAATAGCCCTCACCATATCATGGAGGAAGTGAACGTTGGTGGGGAGGGTTGTTGACTCCGCCCTGACTGAAGAGACGCTGAAGTCTCTGTTGTACAGTCGCGCACGTTGTTGTAGTGTCCTTTCCATGGTCGTTGCCTCGGACCGGAACTTCGCCACAGTTCGCGGTGGATTACGCACCAGGCCTGCAGAAATCTCTTCTTTTACTCCGCGCATTAAGTGCCGCAACTTCTCCTCGGCCATGTTTTGGTCGGCTCGGCGGAAGAGCCGCGACATGTCTTCTATGTACATGGCCACGCTCTCGTTATTCCGTTGGTTCCTTGCCTGAAGTGCAGCCTCTGCCTTCTCTTTGCGGTCCGTGTTCGGATAGGTTGCGATTAGCTCTCGTCGGAAGTCGTCCCACGACAGCAAGGACGCTTCGTGGTTCTCAAACCACGTACGTGCTGAATCTTGCAGGGCGACGTAAACGTAACGAAGTTTTCGGGCTTCGTCCCAACCATTCAATCGTGCAACGCACTCGAAGCCTTCAAGCCAGTCCTCGGCATCTTCAAAGGTCTCACCGTGGAAGATCTCTGGTGTACGTGGCGAATCCACAATGAGGTGAGATGGAGATGGCATCGACTGGGTGGCCATCGCAGTGACGCTTGTGCTTGAGGTCTCGACAGGTCTTGATGGGTCAATTAGGGGCCCAAACTCGGGCTGCTCACCACGTAGTCGGCCACTCGTGCGTTGGTGCACAGGTGTGAATTCTGCTGGCTCCAATCTTCTGGGATCTGGGCTTCTTTGCCTTGCCTGTGGTGGGCTTGGAATCATACCCAGCACCTCCACCAGATTGTTACGAATAAATATAGCACCTGGTACTATATAAACTATTTATTTAGGGCGAACTTGTGCCCGTAAACTCAAAGCTAAAAGTGGTCAGCCAAGAGTGCCCCTTGCTCGCTTACTCCAACTTCGTCGGTCTCTTCCTCTGCCCCTCGAGTCTCGTGCCGGTCCCGTGGCGTAACATCGTGGCTCGTGCAGGACGGCGTTCCATGACGCGGCTTTCTTTCTACTTATTTGGCGGCTTTTACGAACGCGAATTGTGGCAGCGTCTTCTGCGATGTTCGAGTTGTGTCATTATATATTAACGATAATATTATTGTTTATATCTGATGTTTTCGTCATAAAGCCACATTATGAATATACGAGACGCAGTAGTATAATAATCCGCGAACTTGGACGATCAGCCGTTCTTTAACACGCACTGACTTCACACAGTGTACGGGCCACTATAATTTTGCGTCCGTCGACATGTGACCGCCATGGCTGGAATCGAACACACGACCTTTGCCCCAGTAGCCGAGCACCGTCAAAGCTACGCCACCGCAGCGGGCCAATTACGTATGGTTACGCCAATTATATTGAGTAGATTATCGCTGATCTCTTCTGACCCACGTCTGGGAATCCCCGCTAGGAAGATGAGGATGGCGATCAAGAATAACGAAAGACTTTATTTTTACAGCGAAAGTTGTTATAAGATCATAACTCGGGTCACGCGCAGTTGTCCACTGCCGCCGCTGCCGAAGGTATCCGTAACCACATCGTGTGAAAGTAGTAACAAAATATCCTATCACCAATGTCACAGTAGGTCTCGAACCTGGGCTCACTGGGTTTCATCCCAGTATTCTACCAAGGTGATATACCAGTTATTGTGACATGCCAGCAATCTTGTCTCCGGCAGGTTTTTTATCGGTAAAGCGATCTCGTTAATGCGATTACTAAAGCGTCTTAAAACAGCAGAATAACAACCAGACGTCGCACAATGCGAATAGCGTAACTAGTGGACCATCCAATGCTACAGCTCATTACAAAAGCTTGTTATTGTACCCGTATTAACTGTGGCGCATACCCATTCAACGCATGATTCCTTATCGTCGTCAGCCACTGCATGTACAATTGGCACAAAACTCCTTGTAAGCATTTGGCGGATGCCATGCTTTTCAGAGGAATGACGAAAAATAGCATAGCGAACACCGGCCTACTACCAGAAAAAAAATTATTAATAATGCCATTGTGGGTATCAAGCAAGTGTGCTTGAAATACTTACCCAATGAGTTTTCTGAAATGGCTCTAAAAGGCCGCTCTTCTTGCTTTCACTGTGGCTGTGCTGCGCCTTCCACGCAAGTCTGGCGTTTTTTTTTTCGAACAGTGATGACAAGTTGCTTCAAAACAATTTCTGAATATTATTCGCCTGACTCTAAGCAGAGCTCCCTCAGTGGTTGGTAGGTTCCAATCATTCCAGGATCATCATCACCACCATCATGCTCCACGTGCACGTGCTGTGAAATCCTCATGGCACGGACTGCAAGAAGAAGGTGGAAGAAGATACCAACGCAAGACCGTTCTATTCTCGCCTTAAGCTTGCCCGTGCTCAACCTCCTGGGGTGTTCGTGGCTGAGGATTGAGTGGTTTTAACTTTCCGTCTTAGATTCCGATTCTATAGTTTATCTGTTTCTGAGTCTAACTATATCTCTAATGCTCATGTCGACTACTTCTCCTGGCCAGGCGCGATCCGCCTGTTCAGCGTCCCTGCCGCCTAATGAAATACCGCTAGACTCCTTTTTCCGCAGTGGTATCGACAGCATTTCTGTGGCACTGGTACATACAAATGGAGGCCTCATCAGACTTACAGACCCTCAGGCGGTTCAAAAGAAACTTAAGACAACTTCAAGCCATTTCCAGACTATCACAGATGTGCGCCCATTTGGGCGAGGAGGTATCGTGTGTATGTCGCCGGATCAGACCTGCGAGCAGGATCTTCTCAAATGCACCTCCTTTGCTGCTACCCCGTGAGTCCTTTTATTCCGCCTCACCTTGCATGTACCAAAGGCCTTGTACAAGGAGTCGACTCCAAGCTGAGTTCAGCTGAGACCCTAGACAGGCTCCCTGGAGCAGGTGTAATTTCAATTTACCGGTGTAATCGCCTAGTCGACAAAGAGAGGGTACCAACCAAATCTGTCATCACGATATTTGTGGGCACAAAATGCCCGTCAGAAATAAAATTATGGCCACTGATCTTCCGAGTAGAACCCCTCGCTTCTCGTTTCATTCAGTGCAAGAACTGCTGGAGATTCGGCCACAGTGCGGGAGGACGTAAATCTAACGTTCGTTGTAGCACCTGCGGAGAAAGCCATTCTTCAAGCAAGTGTACGGCAACAGTGGAAAAGTGTTGTCTCTGTGGGGGCAGTCACTGCGCCAACAACTCTGACTGTTCCGCTCATTCCCGGGAGGTTAAAATCCTAGAAGTTATTATCTGCCGCCACTGTTTTGGAAGGGAAGCCATTGACATAGTTAGAGACAGGGCTTTTGGATACTCTGGTATTACAGCACGCTGCACTTTCAGTATGGACTCAAACCTATCGCAGGCTATTGAAACTGCTGTGGAAAAGGCAGTGAGTAAGGCAATGAATAAACTCATATCTAACCTTTCCGCCTGTTTGGTGCAAATTCTTTCAAGTCAGATTGGACAAAGAGTACAGACTAGTACAGAACCTGGAGTATTAGACATTACCAGCGATGCCACACAGCTGCGCAATGTAGTTTAGAATGAACTTTCTGCATCTGCAGGCAAAGCTAAGCAGTCAGGAACAAAGGTGCACTTGGACCAACATTCGCCTCAGCCAAGCACACGTACTGCTACAGATATGGAACACGATATACGAACTAATAAACGTACCAGATCCCCTATCTTCACTGATCTCAAGTCCAAATCTAAACGGAATGAATCAGATATTTCGCCTGAAGATGCTAACAAGGGCGCGACATGTGCCTCTGCGGTGCGCTCAACACCATAGGTCAGTTGAAGATACTACAGTAGAACTGCCGTTCTATATTCTCAGCTTCAACCGACTGACATTACCTTTGCAATAATTTCAATCTTGATATTATAATTCTCTAAGAAACTTGGCTGACACCAGGTAAAAATTTCATCTAGCAGGTTTTCGTTCTTTACTATTAGATCGCCCATCACGTGGTGGTGGTTTAATGATCCTTGTATCGAGTAAATTATGCCATATGGCGAAAATTTATTTGAGAACGTTAGACTTGGATTGTGAAATATTAGCATTAGACTCGTGTCTCCACGGATACTATCCTTTTAAATTAGAAAATGTTACTTCCCCTCCGGTGTGCAAAGCATGCGTTATCTTGACAGCGTTTTGGTAGCATGTAGAAAGGAAATTGTACTCACAGAAGACTTTATTCACATCATTTGTCTTAGGGTATAAGGACAGATTCTTGTGGTAGGCGACTGTGGGAATGGACTATTGATCACAACCTCTCCTGTCTGAATAAAGGTCATGTAACATTTGTCCAAGGTCAAACTAGCTCAGTATTGGATTTAACGTTTTGCTCCAATGCAATCAAGGTTTTGTCATGGGCTGTTCTGGATTCGGCAACTAACAGCGACCATCTTCCTGTATTTTTTGACATTACTTGTCCAACAATAACTTTAGATCAGCCGAAACACACATACATCCACCATAGAAAATTTCAAGCCTGCCTCCGTTTTGTCATTTCCAAGCTTGGAAATGCCATTACTAAGGAGATTGCATCTACGATTGGTTCAATGCTAAAAATTCCGAATTTTTATTTCATCCAATAAACGATCCTCCTTTCGTTGGTGGAACAATGAGTGTACGCGCGATTATAGAAGACGAAAATCCGCTTAGAAAAAACTCCTTCTTAATCAGAGCCCAACAAACAGGAAGGACTATCGATTCCTTGCTGGCGTACTTAAGCGTACAGTGAACCACGCGAAAGAAAAATATGACAGTAGACATTGTGATTATCTTTCTAAATAAAAAAATAAGCGTGCTTTGTTCGCTCATCTTCGGACAAGAAAAGTACTGCCAGCACCTTTAACGTTGCAGTCTTGTGTCCTGACGCCGGGAGAAATGAACACCTCTCTAGGAGACATTGCGCAAGGTTTAGAACGCCGCTTCACTGCTAATTTTTGGCTATTCAGTCGGTTCTCGTAAACTTGCATGAATTTCCAGAAGTTTCTTTACCTGAATTGAGTCAGACAGTACTAAGTTTACCGAGGACGGCTCCCGGACAAGATGGGATTACGAACACTATGTTGAAATGTTTACTCCAGGAATCGCCTAATCTTTTGCTAGAACTAGTGAATTATTCGTTAGGGAACGCATGGATACCTCCAGAATGGAAACTTGCCAAAATTGTATTGTTGCTAAAAAATTAAAATGATGCATACACGTTGGATAACATAAGGCCGATCGCACTGACATCAAACTTGGTGAAATTGGTTGAGAGAATCTTCAATATACGAATTAATGAACTTATTACCATGAGGTCAAATCTAAGTCCCTGTCAAATTGGGTATAGGGCTGGTTGTTAATTTGGGATGCCCACGTTGATTTAGAAAGCCGGCTTCAATTAGCTCGGCTACATAAAAAATATGCAGCTTTAGTTACCTTAGACATCGCTAAAGCATATGATACCGTGGAGCACTGTATTCTGATAGATCGTTTAGAATACCTTGTTTTCCCTCATACGTAGTAGCTTGGGTTCACAATTTTCTTGCAGACAGAAAATTTTTGTGTTTTAAAGAAGGGTTTTCATCATCTACTCATACCCAAACGAGGGGAATACCGCAAGGCTCGGTGTTTTCCCCTGTCCCATTTAACTTACTTATGAGCACCATTCCACCTAAACAGGATATAACAACTTATGTTTATGCAGACGATATCGCATTTTTTGCAATGGCAAATAACATTCAGATCTTATATGAACGGCTGTAGACTAACCTTATTATATTGGAGAGCTGGCTTAATCCGAGTAAATGTGCTCTCCTTGTTTTCCCGCTGCAATACCCTGTGAACATCTCTCTGTCTTACCATCATGAGGATATACCACAGGTGGAATCTGTTAAATACCTTGGAGTAATTTATCACACATCGCTTAACTGGCGACCTCATATCGAATATATTGCTGGAAAAGGTGTGCGGGCCATCGGCATATTACGTAGGCTAAGCAACTGCCGCATAGGTATGAGAAGAGACACATTATCAATGATATATCGCATGTACGTTCGTCCCATTTTGGAATTTGATTGTGTACTTTCTCTGGAGTTCCAGCTTACAAGTTGCGGCCTCAAATTCTTCTGGAAAGAGAAGCTTTGCGCTTATGCCTTGGCCTTCTCAAAACAGTTGCCAACACTGTGTTGTATCTCGAATCGAGGATCCCTCCGCTTTCTTGTAGAATTCGCCTTCTGACTGTTTAGACATTCTTAGGAATTTATTACTCACCATTACGACATTCAAAAACAGCCTTTATTTCCACCCCGGAATCATTTTTTTCTGCTAGATGGCAGTGCTTTCACACGCCACAAATTATATTTGTGCAAAATTTACTGGAGCCTCTAAACGTGCGTATATGCGACATCATGCCGAGTCGTGATAATTCAGCCTCGGTGAAAATTCAATTCAACGAAATTTTTCCTAATAATGCCAAATTACTTCCCCATAATATTTTGGATGGTTTACTACAAGATCACCTGCGCCGCATTACAACGAACGTTATTATTGCTACAGACGCATAGCAATATGACGAAAAAGCAGGGGTTGGTATTTTAAGCGCGATTTTAAATTGGATTTATTCCCTTCGCCTACCCGATTTCATACCCGTTTTTGTGGCTGAGTTTTTGGCAGTAGTACTCGCCTTACGCAAGTTAGATACAGCAATTACATCAGCTGTCATAATAACAGATTCCCTATCTCTGTGCGGCACTTTCTGTTGGTGCTGATAATCACGTAACAAAGGCGTTCAGTGCACTAGTACTTGCGCATTTGAGAAAAGTACGATTAGTTTGGGTGCCTGTACATAAAGAATTGTTTATAAATGAAATAGATGATTCCTTAGCTAAGTCGTCAATCAGCGAACCAATTCTACCGCTCTGTCCATCATCCGCTTATTTGACTGCTGCTCGATTCCGCGGATGTACGCTTCTGCAAGTATTTAAAGGTTCAGCACTAATACACTCTACACAATATCGCCATTTATTATATCCCTGGCGAAGAGACTGCCGCACTCGAAAACAAGAAGTAGCTATCACAAGGCTGCGTTGCCGGGTGCCAAATCGAAATTTCTATAAACACAGGTCTGCTCAGGCACCTTCGCATCTGTGCGCATTTTGTGATGAACTGGAAACAATAGACCATTTCTCTTGGACCTGCAGGTGGTTTAACACATTACGAAAAACCCTATTAGAAATACCTTTACGCGGTATAGGTATGGACTTACCTCTGCCTGTCATTTTGTCTTTTGGAGCTTCCATTTCTGGTTTCTCTAATGCGGCAGTATGCGTGGCCGTCCGGGACAATATTGATGAAACTAATATGTTGACTAATTGACCAGTTTGATTATCCTAACATGTCCACATAATTATATACGTATAAAATCAGATAATTTCTCTATTCTAAGAAAAAAATCGTTGATGTAAATATTTGTATGCATTACATTAAACACCACACTTTCCTAGGCTATCGGTGATATTTCTGTTATACCTCCATCATTCCAAATCTGAACAGTGGATTTTAAAATCACTCGATTCTTGACTAATCCCCCACAGTGGGTATGCGCCACTAACAATAGGCGAACAACAACAACAACAACAACAACAACAACAACACGAAGCTTCCTGTCGTTCGCTGGGCTTTGGCGTCTCTTCAGAAAATCACTGTTTTTTCTGTTGCCAAAAGCGTCAACCCCTCCTTCAGGCTTTCTTAGACTGCCTTATGAACTCGAAGACTGTTGTACGACAAGAAAGAGCCATGCAAGGTTTCGGGTCGACGTCCATTTGCCCGGTAAGTTTAACTCTGTCTTCTTCTTCGGGACCTTGTATTTCTAGGCGCAGCGGACGTACTTTTCTGAGTGGTTACAGTTCATCGGTCCCATATTCAAGCTCACTCAGAATCTGCATTAACAGCGAATTAGCACCGCAGAATAGTGGTTTAGTTATTATCGGGACCATTTAGTGTGTGACGCAATCCTCATTACGCGATGTTCCGGACTCTTCTTAGTACTCGGTGTGTTTAACATTCACAAGTGGGAGACATCTTCTCTTTCTTTTACTTTTTATCTGTTTTTTTCACACGATGTTTATTAACGTACTTCCATCTGTCATGTCCAGAACCAACGCTACAGCTAGAAGCCCGTGCACCTGAAAATCTAGTGGCAAACATTCACACATGCTTCAACAGGCGTGGCACATTATCATCTCTTTTGACAGCCCCCCCCCTTTCCAGAAGTGTTATGTTTGAGCTTCTTACATCTCATCTCCGTAAAATGATCAGGTGTCACAGCAAGGCTTGATATGGAAACAACAAATGACTACATTAATTGTAGCATTCTGTTATGTTCAAATGCCACGATGCATCCTAAGCATTGAGCGAAGAAAATCTGAGATTGCATCACCAGCCGCTCTCTGTATTAGCTTTTCCCATAGTATTGATTTTTTGGCACCTCCTCTGGGCTCTCGGTCACGGGAAGATCTAGTTCTGGCAGTTTCAGAAGCTTAACTATAGCAAACTAAGTTGTTTGTAAACTTCCAAATTAAAAATCATTTTTGCGTGCCTTAGCCTAACACTCAAGAGTTGAAATTTGATTGGATTGATTGTGATATTCTACAAGTATCGTAGCGGCACAAAAACGACCTTCACAGTCTTTTCTTCCTACCAAGCTAAGGTTGTTTACAAATTAACATGTCACCAATAAGTTGGGGCTCATGTTTTTTTTTCACTTTGTATAGTCTGAGTTAAACTTAGACCATTGTGTGTGCAACACCTGCTGGGGCCGAAGCCTGATCCCTTCAGCAACGCTGGCATCGCCATAGGCTTGCTGTCCGTGCGGGGTTCCCTTAGCGCTGCTGAACCGCACACGCATTCCAAATCGGCGCACAAAAGCTGGCGCAAGAAATACTACTCGGCCATCGGCATCATCTCCTTTACTGTGCATTCATTGGTAAGGAGCAAGCGGGTCGCTCAGAGTGGCTGGAACACCAGTAAGCACCCTGAAAACTCAGCCATTTTACTCCGAAGAATTAAGGTTAGTTCACACGTGTGACTAGCACCGGTGATAGGACCGATTAAGTCGCAATGCGACCAGTCAGAAATGGTCGCTTTGATTGTTGTGACTGGTTCCGCTCAGTCACTCGCTGTTTAATTTCTCAGTCGTCGGACTGCAGTCGCAAGCCTTCCGAAACAGTAAAAATTTTTGCACTCAAAAGGGTGTAAAAAGGGTGCTTTTACGAAAAAGCACCCTTTGCAACACCTTTTACCACCCATAAATGGTCGATTGAAAAAAAGCACCCCTTTGTTTGGGTGCTTGCCTCAATAGCACCCTAAAATAGGCTCTAAGGGTGCTTTTGTGCCTGAGAAGGGTGTAGGTGCCGATTCATCAGATGGAGTATGCAGCTTAAGAAGAACACATAGTTATAATATTTGGGATTTTACGTCTCAAAAACCTCGATATGATTATGAGGGTCGTCGTAGTGGAAAGCTGCAGAGATTTTCACCATTGTGTGTTCTTTAATGAGCGCTCATATCGCACAGTGCAAAGGCTTCTACCTTTTCGCCTCCGCCTTAATTTGACTGCCACGGTCGGCATCGAACCCGCGACCTTCGGATTGGCGGCCGAGCAGCGCAGCTACTGCACGAATATGTGGACCTTGCGTTAAATGACGGCCTAATTGACTTAGAATGTGTGAAGGTGCTCTCCGAATACAGCAGAATGTCAGCAGAAGCAAATCGCGTTTCATATATAATGGCAATTAACTGCAATCCATGTTACGAAAACTTTCCTTAGCGTTGGTTATAAGCTGCATGTTTGCTATGGATTATATACACACAAATAATGTTCGCCCGAGTATGGGTGTGTGTGCGTGTAAGTGCGATTGTGTGTACACCCGTGCATGTGTGCGTGCGCGTGTATGTGCGAGTCCGTGCTTGTGTTAAGCGTGCCTGTGCACATGTGTACGCCCATGCATGCGTGCGTTTACGGTCGCGTGTGTGTGTGGCCGTATGTGTGTATACGTGTATGTGTGTGCGCCTGTGAATAAGTATGCGTGAGTATCAGCCCGTGCGCCCTCAAATTTCGTTTGTGTGTGCGGGGGGGGGCACTGCTTCTTAGTGTTTAAGGTACCACACCTGTTCAGACTGAGAGTCTATATGGGAGGTGGCTTAAGAAATGGCAGTGGTCAACGCACTGTACACGGACTATTCAGTACATGGAAAACAGCTGCACATTTTCGTACCTCATCATTGCTTACGAACTTGCTGTGGTAGCTAATTAGGTCCGCTGAAGTGCTTCTACGCTCGAAAACGTGGGTTATGACCAATTCACACGAAAAGCTGTCACTGCACTTATGCACAACCATCGTTTATATTAACAACGTTTAACAAGAACGTGCCCTGCCTTTGCTACAGGTGCTTAGCTAGCTCATGGGACAACCATATGGAATTATGTGCTGATCATGTGGTCAGCAAAAAGTTTGTTATAACAACCTCGGCACGTTTCGTGGTGCGTGACAAGCCTTCTAAACATCCGCGACTGTGGAATAATTTGTTCCAGCTTCGACTACGCATTCAGTGTTTGTGGCACCATACGCGGAAGTGCCAGACACAGACAATGCAAAAAGAAATTCCTCTGGAAAAAGGTGTAGCGATGCTCTCCCGCTAATGCCACTGAGGACGAAATAATTATTGTTTCTGGCCATTCCATGGTGCACTTTGTTTTCCGCAAGTTTTGCTGCACTATATTTCGCCCACTGCAATCGCATTCCGTCAAAATACTCCAAGAACCCGAGGCTGGTAAATAACCTGCGTCGCTGTGCGACTGGCTAGAAGGAGAGTTGCCATTTACAAGAAGTCATTCCGCGACGAACCGCCGTCCGCCGTATGCGCCATAGCGTTTGCTCTTCGGCGCCGTCCTGGCGAGTTTCCCGCTCCTCCCCCCCGCTCACCCCGGCCAGCGTTGCTCCCACAACGGCGGCGTAGATAAGCGAATAGTTGCGTCACCGAACACCTGCGTCGACAGCTGCCGTGCCGCCGCCAGTGCCTCCTCCTTCTCTCTCTCAACGTCGCTCTCTCTGTCTCATCGTCTTTCAAATGCGTTGCGTTGGTCTGGGGTATTGGTCGCTGTGTGTGTTCTAGCGAACAGGCGCATATTCAATGGTGGTCACGCATGACACCGTGTTCGAAGTGACGCTCGGATTAAGGAATATTCATGGAGTGGCGGACACGGACAACGTGGGCCTGTTAACGGTGAGTGTACTGTTTTCGTAAATAGTAATCATACAGCGCTAGCTGGGCGCCTGCAGCAGCTCTGCCGAAGTAGGCTGCCAGCCATTTACAACAGCATGCGTTCGCGGGCCTGTTGCAGATGCCCGATTAAACGTGTGACTTAACGAGTTCACACTGCTATGCGCGATGTTGTGTAAGTGCCTGCATCACTCATACAGTGAGTGATGTGATCACTTAACAAGGGCGGGATTAGTTGCTGATCCCACATTGTCTCTACACTGCACAAAGTGATTGATATTGTTTTAAGATGTGCTTTGGGCTACATCGTAATAACATTTCTATTAATACTCAAATGTGCAACGTGCTTCTGTAGGTGTAAGCGCAAAAAAAGAAAGAAAAAGCAAAAATTATGTACAGAGGCGCACTGTACGAAATGGCTTTTTTTTGCTTAAAGACGGTATAGTTGGAGGTGCTGATATGCCGCGATGCTCCCAGCACGTGCGCCTCGGTCTTTTAAGCTATTTAGGACAAGTGCCACCAGCAACAGGGAAAGATCTAGCAGACTTCCAAAGGCGCGTTGTTGTGGCCATCGCCGTGCGTTGTTTTCCCTCGTTTCTGCTTGCTGTTTTCGTGCTTCGCTTTCATCTGCGATAATGTTCGGCGTTATAACAGAATCGAGAGAGTATACGTGACTTTTGGAGCTATATGCGGTAGCTCTAGCATAAGCCATGGCTGCTGCAACGTAGTCGGCGTCCGCGCGCGTTGGTGTCGTTCGAGCGCTCTTACTTGCGTGATTGTGTTTAACTGAGTATTTAGGCACGGGTTACGTTTGTAAATCTCGTAGTCAATAATCGCTAATAGCGTGTCCCTGATTGCCATCAGAGGATGGGCTTGGTTGTCGAAATATGCCAGACGCTTTTTCTGAAAGCAAGCTTTGAATTTTTTTTAAAGAAGTACTTTCATACGTGCAAGGCAGTGCCTATTGCAGGCCCGCAACTCTTTAAAAACTGGACGAGCTATCACATCTTTTATCAAATTACAATGAATTAAGATGATTGAATTATAGATGACGAATTTCTGTGCTAGATTAGGTGCACAAAACACATGTTCGCAGCCCTACGTCTAGAAAGCAGGCAAATAGGAAGCACAGCATCAAATTTGGATTAGATTCCATTGACGGAGCGTCTTGTGAGAGTAGAAAGAACGAGAAAATTGTTCATTTTTGATGCCCTTATAGAGGCAGTCAGAATTGCACTGATTGGCGACTTGTAACAATTCCTCAGATTGTTAGAAGGCGTGATTAAAGTCAGTAAATCTTTTACTTTTTTTTGCAGACCTCTTCGCTAGTGCCACGCCCAAGATCATTTGTTCTCATGTAAAAGAGAAAGCAGAGATGTCTTCACTGTACATGAAGAGGTAAGTTTCTTGTGCATTTTGATTAATGTTACATGTTCTGAACGTTGTACTTTAGGAATTGTTTTTCACACTGGCTCACTACCCTAGAAGGAATTTGATTCTTAGGTGAATTCAGGCTTACGTAAGTGCCATTTTTGAGCTGTAGTCTTACACTTCACCTCATTTCGGGAATTTTCTGTATGCTGGAAAACACTTATCTTTATCATACGAAATTATTGGAATGTATGGGTTGTATGCTTCGAGTTCAGTGTAATGTCAATTACACGCCAGTTCGAAGGATACACACTACACATTCTTTATATATGGTGCTGCCAGAACAGCACGAACATCCTTTTATGAGAAGTCATATTTGCTCTTATTACAGGATGAGAGGGTGCCGCTGACGTCCTGTGTAGTCTACCCCCCGGCCCCAGCCAAGAGCAAGCCTACTTCCTGAACCTCCACATGGATAACCGAAAAATCTCCCGTGTCAGTAATGACGAAGAAGGAGTGACAGCACTTATGAGTTGATTTTTTTATTTTCAACATTGTCTACGGCCGCAAGGCCTTCAACATCCACCGTGATTGAGCGGCTTTTTCTCGGCATGAGTTTGGAGTTTATCAAAGAAGTTGTTCAGGCAGTACGACGCTGAAAATTTTAGTGTCACAATGCCTGAACAACTTTTTCTAGTGTGGTCATGGTAGATGAACAAACATTGTTATTTGTGTAAGTTATTTTGCTTAAATATAGCTGGACCATTCCATGCCAAACGTACCAGCCACTTTGTCGACCATCTGAATTGTATTTGAAAAAAAGTGCTGACTTACTGCGTTGAAAACAGTGAACTGCTAGAATATTTCAGCCAGAATAAAAGTTTTGTTCGTGTGGCTGGCTCATAACTTCCTGGCATAATGCCGTCTGTGTGATGTTTGTGGAAAATTTCGTTTTAAAACTACCACTTATTTCTTTCTAAAGCAAATTCGGTCTACCTGTTAAGTAAATGTGCTTCTGTAAGGCATTTGAAGCTCAATAATATAGTGCAATTTTTTTGCTACATTCGCTTCCAAGAATAAAGCCAAAATGTGTTATGTTTGCATTTTTTATTGCAATATTGCACTTTGTATGAATATCTGAGCAGTGAATACTTACTCCACAGAAGGTATATTTTGAGAAAAAAATATCTTTAGACCTCTCAAGCTGCTGAAATGTACGAGAAAATATCACGAATTTCACAAAATTGTGATTTTTGTCCGTATTGAGATGCAATTTGCTCCATGTTGTGATACAATGAAAACTCATCATTATACCTAAATTGTAAGAAAATGAAATTTTTTCTGTAATAAAAATCTTATCGAAAAAAGGACAAGAAAGAGCGTTCTCAACTGAATTTTATTGAAGGTGCTACGAGTGTTTTTATACTGAACACAAGACCAGGGCTCATCTGCAACAACACATGTGTAACCATGACAAAATAATTTTAACCGAGAAAAGAATACTCTTTTTCGGAAAAGATAAATGAAGATGTACTGATGCATTGATCCTTGGCCTTCCCGATAAAGAGTTCTAAAATCTCTCATTTTTCTGCTTACTTTTTTTTCAAAAACCGTGTTTTATGAAACCTAGACTACACTTCATTCTTTACGGTGCCCGGCCATGAGACTACTATAGCCCTTCTTAACATTTAAAGCATGCTGTCTCGCTTGATCATTGAAGCATTGCCCAGTTTGTCCTATGTTTACTTTTCCACATGTTAGCGGCATCTTATACACATTAGATTGGCATTCAGTAAACCTATTCTAGTGACGAATGGTGCAAGATTGACTATTCCTGTTGCTCTAAGTACATGCACTTTTGAAAGCTTGCAAGGGGTGGAAAACAACAATGTCATATCTGCTGGCTCTTTTCCTAAAATTGTGAGACACCTTATGTACGTAGTACCGCGTGACATGCAAATGTGATTGGTCATTCTCTTTTTCTTTTGGTCCTGTTTCCTTTAACTTTACTTTCTGCAGGAGGGTTTCGCAAACAAGTGTGATGATGCTGTTGGGGTATTGGCTGGTGCTATCAGCCCAGGAGTGCTAAGAATGTTCTGCCTTTTCATAGTGAGCATTGAAAATTAGTAGAAAGAGGAATTGATACCACATGTACTCAGGCCACCCTTCAGAAGTCATGTTAGGACAAGGGTGAGGTCAGGTTTAAAAACCACATTAAAAGACTAAAAGATGCTGGGTATCCCAACACAATCATCACACCCGTTTGCAAAACCCTCCTGCAGAAAGTAAAGTTAAAGAAGGTAGGACCAACAAAAAACAATGACCAAAACCTTTGCATGTTATACCACATCATGTGTCTCACAATTAAAAGAATAGCCAGCAGATATGATATTAGCGTGTTGTTTTCCACCCCTTGCAAGCTTTTAAAAGTGTGTGTACTAAACAGCAACAGGAATAGTCAATCTTGCCCCATTCGTCACGAGAATAGGTTTACCTAATGCCAATTTAACGTTTGTAGAAGTATTTTTATCAGGTAAACCAATGATCAGTGCATCACTACACGTTCACTTATCCTTTCCGAGAGGGAGTATTCTTTTCACAGTTAAGATTATTTTGTAGTGCTCACACGTGTCGTAGCGCATGAACACGGTTCTTGTACTCCGTATAAAAGCGCTCGTAGCACATTCAATTAATTCAGTTGACAGTCAGTCGGTGCTCTTTACTGTCCTTTCTGTCTCTTCCTAAAGTTGTCGCGCTGTGACTAGCACACAACCACGATGAACCAATTCTCCCAAATTAAGCTCTTGTTACGGAACACGTAGACCGAGTTTCGTACGGAAAGAAGGAGCGGTGCTCTTAAAATAAAATTTTTCACATACAACACCTAGACGGCATTCCAGGAAGTTCAGAGGGCAGCCACGTGACCAAATATTTTTCCTCTCCTAAATATTCCAGAAGTTCACTATTTTCATTGCAGCACGAGTTTTTCGAATACAATTGAGATGGTTGCCAAAATGGCTGGGACATTTGGCATAAAGTGACCCATCTGTGTCATTAGCCATAATTATGCATTACCTCTTTTGTTTTTTGTGTGTTTTGACTCAGTTTTGTGTTCATTTTTAGCTGATTGTGTTTCTGATTATTGTATTGGTTTCTTAAGTATTCGCTAAAGTATTATGTGCGAAAACCCGTATATGTTTGCATGTACATCATTTCTCATAACCAATTGTTATACATCCAGGAATACAAAGCTTAATCCACTGTGATTGTATACATTTGAAAACACTATCCATATATATTTTTGTGTGCATCACTTCTTCGGAACGATTGTGTACATGAAAGCGTATATAGTGAAATCCCGGTGATTGTATATATTTGAAAGAATCATAAGTATATATTTGCCTGTATTTCATTCCTATTAACCGATTGTGTACATGAAGGAGTATTAAACTGGAAACCACTGGGATTGTAGATACTTGAAAGAATTATAGGGATATATTAGCGTATATTTCATTTGTAGTCTCTATGTACTTGAAGCAGTATACTAAACTGAAACCAGTGTAATTGTATGTTGCAAAGAATTGTCAATGAAGTGAAACTGAATAAATATAATAAACATTGAGGTGTTGCATGTGTAGTGTACGTATACGTGAACGTATATCTGGTGAAAAAGTTGTGTGGCAGAAGAAAAGTTTATGTTTTATTTGCCTAATAAATAAACGCAATATGCAAGGGCAGCAACGCTTCATTTTCTGTAACGCGCATTATGCATATACTGTGAAGTATATATAGATCCAGCACAAGTTCATACACGATAGTACGCGCTTATATTTTTGCCCAGACGCAATGAATAGAGCTCGACAGGTGGTGCACCATTGATAATCAGGACCACTTTCTTCAAGTAGTGTGTAATCAGTGCGTGCTGATATCTATTAGTGCTGTCTAAAAGAATACTGGCACACCTGCCGTGGGCACTCAACACCCTTGTGCACCCTTCTCGCACCCTCCTGAGAGGGTGCTAAAAAGTGATGGACATCGAAGGCACCCTTCCTTAAGGGTGTTTTTGTAACACCCTACAGTTTTTTTACATGTACACCCTATTCTAAGGATGCATGATAAAGCACTCTTTTTGGAAGGTGCTGAATTAACACCCTTAGGGTGTCGTCCACGGGACAAGCTCATTTACACCCTTCTGGGTGTAAAAATTTTTACTGTGAACCAATCACATGAGGAGGAACATGACGTAACCATATTTACGAGGCCGTGGCAATGAAAATCATAAGTGAGCAGACGTGAATTCTTCATGGCTTGAAAAGTATTAATACATTTACTTGTTGTGGTTTACCGTCCCAAACCACCAAACCATTATGAGAAATGCCATAGCGGAGTGCTCCCGAAACTTTCACCACCTGAGGTTCTGTAACGGGCACTTAAATCTAAGCACACGGGCCACACTTATTTTCGCCTCAATCGTAAATGGTTCTTCATGACCCGGATTCGATCCCACGACCTGCGCGTGAGCAGCGCAGAGCTTAGCCACTACAACACCATGGCGGGTTGTGGCTTGCATAAGAGAGCAAACAGCTGTCGGCTGGAAAAGCTTTCTGGCCGCGTGTCACATGTGTGAATCGTCTTCGAGGTGTCAGAATGGCACCGGTGTGTCAGAAAATTGAGCGCGGAGCGCTTTATTGGGTCAGGCGGTCGTATATGGTCTTCGCTGTTTGACGTAACGCAGCAAAAACTTGCTCTAGCACATTCAGCGTGTGCTCGCGCCAAAACAGTCTTCTTCTTTTTAATCATAGAGTGCATTAGTTATCATATAAAGTGCGGACATTCCTACCATTGCTCGAAAACATGAAAAATGTATTACTACTTCTAGGAGAAAACGAATGCCCACAAATGTGTGCGCTAGGAACACCAATTACGCTATTTCCATCAAGGTTCTATATTGTACGGGGGAACTTTACCTGCCGACAACTCTTGTTTAACGCAAAACTTTTATCATCACCAGTACTTACCATAATACCTTCGTCATAGGTTAAAAACGATTATAGCTGATATTATCATAATCAACAATATCATCTTAAACGTTCACATTGACGCTTGCTAACGGCACTGAACATTTTCAACATCATTTATCACCGCCATCATCAACACCTTTTGCGCATGTTCAATGCTTTCATCATTCTCATCGTTAAAACCATTCATGGCCTGTTTGCTTGCTCACAGCGCTACTTCAACGTGATCCTCAATATCATTATTTTCGTTTATTCTCATTAACAAAGCGCTAATTGTTGCGTTAAAACTGAATGTTTTCATAATGAGCAGCAGCACTTTTCAACAGGCCTTTGCTTGTTGACGGCTGTGCTTCAACGCGCTAATCATCGCTGCTCTCCTATTAAGAACATGCTCTTCTGCTGTCAAGTAGAAAACTATAGCATGCATATCTTCATCGCCAATTCTACATCTAAAAAAACAAATAAATTCTACACCTAATTCCCAGGACCTCCCTTCTCAAACTATGGCTGTCCAGAGGGCCCGCGAGGACCCTGACCATCCCGAGTGGGCCTATCCAGGTGACGCTGAGTTAACTCGTGTTGATAGTGAACCAATAAAAGTTGTTTTACTGACTCACTTACATACATTGCAAAAGTCTTATTTACCTGTAATGCACATAATGTTTTTGTGTAGAACCACTCGGAACTGAAGCGGGTCCTAGAACTATTCGGTGTTTTGTCAGCTTCTCACACGAACTCGCTATGCCTGGCCGCCAGAAACATACAAGCCGCAGCGGCAACTCACGTTACAAAACTTTGCTGGTGCGCAGCGCAACAAAACTTACACAAAAACAAAATTAACCCTTTTTGCATAAAACCGAATAATTTAAAGAATATTATGAATTTAGTGTGAAGTTATAAAAAGAGTGGCCGGCGCACAGCTCAACGAGTGACTTCAGAAGAATGCTATTTTTCTGTGCGCACGTACTGCTGTTTGGTCACGCAAGTCGACACATACATGTTTCTTATAAAAATTCTGAATCTAGTAGCAACATTTCAAATCAATTGATTGATTTGTCAGGTTTAACGTCCCAAAACCACCATATGATTATGAGAGACGCCGTAGTGGAGGGCTCCGGAAATTTTGACCACCTGGGGTTCTTTAACGTGCACCCAAATCTGAGCACACGGGCCTCGACATTTCCGCCTCCATCGGAAATGCAGCCACCGCAGCCGGGATTTGAACCCGCGACCTGCGGGTCAGCAGCCGAGTACCTTAGCCACTAGACTATCGCGGCGGGGCAAACATTTCAAATCAATATTTCACGTAAAGATCCCGTCACGCACGTAGTCAAACTCTTTACTCCAGAGACGCGTGGCACATACGCGTAAACTATTGGATCATGGTATGCGGATATATGAGCCAGGTGTGATAGACAGTTTGTTTCTACACAGACTGGGTAAGACCTATCATTGGTAGTTTAAATTCGTTCACCCAATGAATAAAAAAAATGAATGTCTTGGTCCCAGCAGAAATGGAACACAGGAATGCTGCATGGCAATGAAGTAGTCCACCGCGCAAAAACGCATATTTGGCTTTTCCTGTATACGTTCAAGGTCGTGTATGTGGTTAAGAAGGCAATTATTTAGAAAATTCAAATGATCGAAGAAGTGTCGACTTGAGAAAGCTACTCATTCTTATTATGGTAAGTAAAACATCGCGAATTCGTATCCGTTCTATAATACTTCACTTCCTGGATACTGCGTGACGCATAGTTGTGCCATGGTCAATTCAGTTGTGCCCCGTTCTTGGCCATGTGCGATGCTTTTCTGCTGTCATTGAGAACTAAGCACGCGCGCGTATTACCTTCGCGCTCCGTTTCAAACTTGTGTTCAGGACACCGGGTCGACAGGAGTGGTTTCTTTAACAGAAGAGGTGTTACTCTCGCCGTTTTTCCAGTTCATATTCTAGGCAAGAAATTATCCTCCTAATGACGACGCGGCCACGTCAAATTAAGTTCAGCATAGTTGTGCCTATTTAGGCCAAGCTTATTAAGCTCAGTTGAGAATGGTAGTGCCTAATGGGCTAAGCACAAATAAGCTAAACATTGATTTGAATGATTTGTGTGGTTTAACGGCCCAAAACCACCATTAGATTATGAGAGACGCCGTAGTGAAGAGTCCGGAAATTTCGACCACCTGGGGTTCTTTAACGTGCACCCGAGCCTGAGCACATGGGCCTACAACATTTCCGCCTCCATCGGAAATGCAGCCGCCACAGCCGGGATTCGAACCCGCGACCTGCGGGTCAGCAGCCGAGTACCTTAGCCACTAGACCACCGTGGCTGGGCAATAAGCTAAACAAATCAACGCCTAATTAGCCTTTAATTCTTTGAGATTAGCTTACAGTTTGCTCATTCACACTGAGCTCGGCAAAGTGAGCCGAGGTAATCTCAAGTAGGACCAATTAAGACGGTCAAGTTAGGGCTAATAAAGCTTAAGAACCACCAAAACCTTCGTTCACTAAAAGTGAAACCTCTTCAAAACGAAACCTCTATTGGGCAAGCTGGTCTAATAAACTAATCACTCTATTAAGATATTTTCAGACTAGCTTGGACTAAGATGTATTCTGATCTATATGAAGCTTCAGATAAGCAATTAGGCAGGCCATTTAGCCCAGTTAGGCTATTCATCTGATTATGGTAACTACGCTGCCTGAAGCTGTCATTTCAGAGTGAACCGCTATGGAAGCCGTTTTCGCCTGGCCGATTCTGGTAATTTATGATGTGATCACAATAGAACTTCATGCATCGGCAAGAGAATGCACGTGTGCCTATCTATAGACAAGCTGGAACCAGACAAATGCCGACCAGCTCTGCTCTGCCCCAGCTTTTAGGCTCTATTCCACAGATCTGTCCTATATAATTTTCGCATTGTTTCAACATATAGAGTGTAATAACCTTCATAGATATTACATAAACAATGCTTAGATGTTTGGAAAACGAAGAGGCAACATGCAGCATGAAATAACATAAATCTTTGGTCTTATTCATTTTTATTGGTGTTTCAACAGGTATTTCGACTTGTTGACATGTCACGTTGTTAATTGATCTACATGACAATTTTTAGTTGGTTTATTATAAAAAAACGTTTATGCGCTGAAGCCTTAACATGTCGTTTCGATCTGGTATTTAAATGTAAAATCAATAAATGCGACTGTTTCTCCTGACTTTGTACCTTTTCTAAGAAATACACATATCAGACATTCAACTCAATATTAGTAGAAAATTTTTGCCATATTTCTGTCAATAAATGTGAATATTTACGCATTTTTGCTAGTATTTTATGGGTGCTGGTGTTTCTCAAGCCAAATCCACGATGTGATAATAAGGCATGCAGTAGGTGGTAGGAACTCAGGATTATTTCCAACGACCTGTAGTTCTTTACCGTGAACCTATAGATACGTATAAGTTCACCGGTGTTGTATATAACGTCAATCGAAATGCTCAAGTATAGTGATCGGAAACAGAACCCATGTCCCAGAGATTAGCATGACGATAGTTATAGTGCGAGAACAGAACGACGACACAGAGACAAGAAGAACTGAAGGAATCTGTGTCGTCGTTCTGTTCTCGTGAAGTAACTATCGTCATGTCATACCAACTAGCCTAAGCTGCCACACTTCTTAGTGATAAGCAGTTCGAGACATTACCTTCTAAGCCAGTGCGGCGGTTGCATCCTGGGATACTAGAACTGTTTCAACGCCAAAGCAGTATGGGCACCATGAAGTGGAAAATCCCGTGACAGGCGCCAACATTCGACGATAAAAAGATGGACGTGACAGCTTAATCAGGTTGCGTTTCGACGTCAGTGAACACGGATGGCACCCACCACCAAAACGTTTACTTTTCACAACCCTAAAGTACCGGACTAGCTCACTACAAGCTGTGAGATTGCATGACGTTAAGAAGACTTACTTGCATAATGTGACTAAGTGATGATTCAAGGTGACAATGTCACTTGACATCCATGTCCATATAGTTGAGACGCCCAGACGTGCCATCATCTCGCGTCGAGCTAGCTCTGTACACAATATCTTTACGCTTTTCCGTACGGTCACTGACGGCATGACAGTGAGCCGGGTACGTTTATCAGCTCCTCTTAGGCACTCTTAGAGTGTCCCACATGTGCATAACCAGTTAAGGTGTGTAGCTAATTTGGCATTATCCACTGATCATATACTCTAGCGTGCAAGCCTTAAGACTGCCTGTTTCCAAAAAGGTGTGCTGCTCAATACAACCAGGCTCATCAGTTCTTGCTAACTTTTCTGCACACAAAAGGTTTGACCCCCCGTTTGGGTATACATTTCCGCGTTCTCGCTCCATTTCTGTCTAATACTCCATTTTTTGTTTACTTCATACTTCTGTTATTTTTGCTTTCTCATCTTGTTTCCTCTGTTCTTTTTTTTCCGCCTTGCGAGAGCTTGAGGGAGGCGATGTTTGTGCTGATTGTGCCTAACAGTGTCACATCCTTGTTGCGCATTACCATAAATATGAATACTACTACGACTACTACTAGTATTATTATAAGGTGCTGTAATCAAACTGTACCATGGTTGCAAGTGAAGGCGTTTATTTTCTCGTACAGCTGTTTGGTTTTCCATAAACAGTTTGCGAACCTACTCGAGGTTTATGTGACATTTTTTTTTGTTTTGAAGTCAGACATAGTACACGCGTCTTCCTGTACTTATTGTGTTAGTGATGTCGTCTAGTACACTAGAAAAGTTTTTTTGACAATTTGGTTGAATTGCTCTGCCTATATAACTTTAGCGAAATTGGTCAAGGTACAAATTATTAATAATAGCTTCAGAAGACGAGTATGTATTCTTTGTCAGCATTCGACACAGTTAAAAAATGTGAGATTGAAACATATTACGACATAAAAAAATTTAAAAGTATATTTTCATTGTGTAGCTGCACCGGTAAAAACATTTTGTGCCTTATTTCCTTAAAGAGCTACATGATGGCGTAATTTTAAGGCAGCAATGTGCATAGTAAAATTTCACCATGCTCTTCTCTTTCATGTAACGTTGCTTTCGCTCGGAAAACGTGCGGAGTCTTATTGTTTGTACCGCTTGCCAGCGTCTTCAACAGGCTGGTTTTAAAGGCCCGTCCCGTGATCATTCAAACGCGTGTTTCGCAGTACCAGAATTAACTCATATTTTCGTTCTTCAGATACCTTGATATCACTTTACTCATAGTAACTTGTCTGCTTGGTCTAGCCCACGTGGTGTCTGTTATCACGCCCGGCAGTACTCGCCTAACGGGGCTAGCACCAAGTCCACTTTGGAAATTCTGAAATAAATAGCGATGAAAGTGTACGTGTTCTGTTGAGCGCTATGTTTATATCAGTTACGCTAATAGAAGCGAGTCTAAATGAAAGCGTTTTGCTTACCGTGGTGCGCTTGCGGATCACTACTATAAGAAGACGACGATGCATGGTGACGAATAACAATGAAACACATCATTCCTATTCACACTGTAAAGACTTACGCCAAATAAATATTTCAGACTATCTCTCAAAGTGGGTAAGGGCCAAATATTTCAGGAGCATAATCGCCATCGTCATCGTGGCCAACGTGCACGCGCAGTGAAAGCCTCGTGGCACGAGTTTTCCTGTCGTTCGCTGGGCCAACGCAGCTGGTGAGAAGATCTCCGTTCTTCTCTGTTACCAAGAGTGAAACGTGTTCTGCTCGAGGCTCCCTTCGACTACCCGTCAATCTCGAACACTGGTCTACGACGAAGGAGAGCCATACAAGGTTTTTGTTAGACACACGTTTCTCCGGTAAGCCTACTGCATTGTATTGTGGCCCGGGCGAGTCGGTTATCCTAAACTTAGCTTGTGTTAGCGCAGCACATATGAAAAGAAAAGACGAGAGACGACAGAGGCGTCTAGAAAGGTTAGCGCCTACTTTTATAGAAGTCTCTGTCGTCTTTCCCCTTTTCATATGCGCCGCGCTAGCACAAGCTAAGTTCATGCCTAACTGCATCTTCTTTATGATCTTATATTGGAAGACGCAGAGATCATGGTCTTTTTTTTGAGTTATCACAGTTGATTGGTGCAATATTGAAGCTGACTCCCAATTTACATTGACTATGTAATGGCGCCGTAGAAGCGTGGCTTCATTTTAATCGGGTTGAGTTGACGCGTCCCACGACACGGCTTGATATCAACATAAATATAAGTGATTTGAGTATAGCGTTCTGTCAAATTCACATGGCCTTGCGCACCACGACTGGGATAAAAAAGGACGAGCAGACAGCGCTTCTCTGACCCTTTCGTTAAGCACTACACCAATGGATCATGAATTCTGGCCGAATAGCCTGGCATGAGCATTCTGTCAAATTTGCGAAATAATAATTTTCCCGATAACTATGGGAAGCCCGAGACCTCATTCCTCGAAAGATTTGAGCAATTTATCTTGCCTCGATGTGTATTGTAGAATAACTTTTACTTGCAATTCTTTTGCCAGTTCTATTTATTCTTCGTTTGAGCCTACATTGAGATGCGATAAAACGTCGTGCGCAATAGATGCGTATATGTAGCAGCCGTGCACCTACCCCATATATTCCAGCCCAGAGTATTCTGCCGAGCCCAGCAGTGCAATGTGGCCTCGTCAAAGCAACTGCTTATAAGCACCTGCTGTCTCCATGTAGTCAGAGGCGCGCACATGGTTCCTCATTAAGCGCAACTTTTCATCGCAGCGCCCCACCCACCTCTTTATACGTTCTGTCCAAAGTACCATGTTATTGACAATGGAAAAATAAATAGAAGTAACCCATGATGAGCTTCTTCCAATGAGCTTTTTTTAGTGTCCCGCTGTCTTGATACAAAGATGGTAAGCAAGCTGTCCTCGGTATGAAACATCCCTGACCTCCCGCCGCCATTATCGTCGAAAAACCTGCGCAACCATAACTGAGTCAAAGTGAAGAGCAGATTTTTGCACCCTTTCTCTTGTAATCAGGGAGGGGGGGGGGCTTTTCTTTTACACACCCTCGTGCGCACGCAACACGGAGTCGCAGTCTGGGGTTAACGTGCTTTCTTTGATCCATCTGGATAAATTCCCGTTTGCACAGACACATATAATATGCAAATATCTGCTTACGTCATTTCTTCTAATACTTCTAATACCACTTATTTTGTGCACCTAACTAGTCTATATGTATCAACTTTGGGAAGTGGTAATATTCAAGTGTTCTAAACTTCTTCCCACATCTTCATTTGTTTGAGCTCTTCACTTCTTTCTTTCGCTCGTTATTCGAGAACATTAAGCGCTGAAATTCTGAGGTGGCATCACCTGCCACTTTCTCCTTGGTATGTCTCTTTCCGTTCATTTGATTGCTCTTATTCTGTGCTCTTAGTTGGGGTAAGATCAAAATTCAGGCAATTTCAGATGCCTAATGAATAAAACTAGGGTTGGTGTAAAACTCCACAGTCAAACATACTTTCTTCTGCCCCATAACGTAGCGCTGTAAAACTAGATTTCTTCGCTCGCTTGTCCTAATCCACAAACTTCGTAGTGTCATATCAATGACTTTCACAGTTGTTTTCTTGTCTAACTTAGCCAAAGGTTGTTTGGTAATACTATGTCCTCAATAAGTCGGGGCTCAGTTCTATTACTGCTTTGTACTGTCTCGGCTACGCCTTGACCGATGATGTGTGAAACACGCCCAGGGACCAAAGCCTCAACCCACCGGCACCGGTGGCATCACCGCAGGCCTGCTGTTGACCTGGAGTCCACCTAACACGGCTCAAGCACGCACGCAGCTCAACTTGGTGTGCAAGAAGTGGCGCAAGAAAGGCTACTTGGTCGCTGACGCCATCTTCTTTGTTAGTCTGATCAAAGCGCCTCCCTTCGAGTGGCTGCAACACCGGTAAGGACGAACTTATAAAGGATGTTTCTGACACACTGTGAAGGATTAAAATACACCCGTTGGGACGTTATCCTCGAGTCAGTCTCGCACACAAATGCGCATCCACTACATCTGAGCAGTAAACAAGCTTCATCCAAATCGCCCCGTTAGCTAAGTAGTTGTTTGCATGGAGACTGGCTAAATTTGAGCGTCTCTCTCGAAGTCACGTTGAAATGACAGTTTCATCGAAAGCGATCGTCTCGGAATTGGTCCCTGGACACTCCGATGCATTGTATACACTACAGAATGAAGAATAATTCACACCTGTGACTTGTACCGGTCACATGACCAAGTTACTTTCAATGCAACTTGTTGCAAAAGGATGCGTTGGTCTAAAGTGAAAGCTTCTACTCATTCGCATGCTGCTCAATTTTTCAGTGCAGGGATTGCAGTGGCAAACCACTAAACCAATCGCCCGCGTAAAAAACGGACGTCAGCTAAATTACAGAAATGTGGCGATGTAAACCGTATGCAAAAAAATTTGCACACAAAACTGCAAACATCCGTCACCGGAAGTCAACTTTGCTCGCTTGTCACAGGTGTGAATGGTATTATAGTTGCCGGAATGGCACCGGTGCAATCAGCTGGCATTCTTAATTTTTTAGGGCGAAGCACTTGATTTGACGAGAAATTTGAGCGCAAAAAACGCACATTCACAAAAGGAGAGGATAGGACGGGTGCTACATTCATCTATCTTTATTTGAGGCAAAATCCGCAAATCTAACAAGAAAAGTACGCATGCGCACGCAGTCATTTGCTTATATATAGTCCAACACTTTTTCACTTACAAACAATTATTGAGGTATTCAGCCTCACCTTCCAAATCTTCTTCAATGTGTCACTGACACACATGCCCCCTCGCTTCTCAATATGATACGCTTCAAGCAACTCCCCTGAAAACTTAATCTTACATCTACTCACAATCTTCAATTCCCAGTTTCGGCTCCGCACCTCACAACTTGCTCAATGCTGTGCCAAGTTAGTACCCCCATTCTCAAGTGTAAATGATCCACCATCCGGTCATCAATGCATTGACCCATCTTTCCTATATATGCCTCACCGCAGGTCAACAAAATTTCATAGAGAATCCTCGTGCAGCAATAACGAACTTCCCACCATGATTTTACAGCGAAAGCTGTTATGAGATCACAACGCGGGTCACATGTGGCACCGTAGTTGTCCGCCGCCGCCGATGTGCGTAGCCGCTATTCCAAGAATTAAAAAAAAGTATCAAATATGAATACCAGACAGGTGGAGACACAGTAGAATAGACACGCGGGTACACTGCGTGCCAGCCCAGTATTATACCGCTGAGCCACGCCGGTGCTTGGGATTTGTTGGCAAACTTGCCTTAGGCAGGTTTCATTTCGGGAAAGGAATCTTGGTAATATGAGTAATAAAGCGTTTTATAACAGCAAAAGAACAACCAGGCGCCACACAATGCGAATCGCGTAACTATTGGGTCGTCCAGTGCTCAAGCACATCAGAAAAAAAATGTTCATCACATATTAACTGTGGCGCATGCCCACTTCCGGCGTAATTCTTCATCGTCGTCAGCCACTGCATGGAACACAAAATTCGCACAAAATTTTTCGCAACTGTTTAGCGGATATCACGCTTCTCTGAAGAGTGACGAAGGATAGCATAGTAAATGCCGGCCTACTACACAAAAATTAACATTATTCATGGCGTAGTGGGTAACCAGCAAGTGTACCATATTTACACACAGAGTGTTTAGAAAAGGCTCTGAAAAGCCGCTCTCCGTGCTCTATCGCTGGGACGGTGCTGCGCGTTCTGTGCAGGCCTGGTGATTTATGTCTGACAACGTTTTTTTTTCTACACCACGAGAAAGACACGAGCGCAACTGGGCCAGCTTCTTTGGATCGTGCCACACCACTGGCACCTTATGACAGTTTTGCCAATTTTTCTCGCGTAGTGCACAACCTTATGAACATATGGCACCATGACAGGCTTGACCGATGTCCTTTCTTGGGCGCTTATGTGAATGTTGTTTTTTGCGCCCAAAAGTTTCATCAGCTATGCACCATCTCACTGAATTTCAAGTTTTGTTGAGAGCACTTTAAGGGGCCAGGCTGTAGTATACTGTCATTGTCACTTTGCGTTAAACAGTTTAGAGCACACATATATAACATGCATAGCTGTTGCATATACTGTGCGTGCTCGCAACAAGAAGAATTTCCTTTGTCTATCAGCTCTTCAAATGCTTTGATGAATATTTTAACGCATTCAAAAATACATATAGCAGTGGCAACTGTAGCATAAAGAAGCCTTATTCCTGCTGTTCTTCGAGGGCATTGATGGTAATCTAAAGTGCTCACATTGCGGTTTTCGCCCCGCCACGATGGTCTATTGGCTAAGGTACTCGGCTGCTGACGCGCAGGTGGCGGGATTGAATCCCGGCTGCGGCAGCTGCATTTCCGATAGAGGTGGAAATTTAGGCACGTTTGCTCAGATTTGGATGCACGTTTAAGAACCCCAGCTGATCAGAATTTCCGGAGCCCTCCACTACGGCATCTATAATAATCATATGGTGGTTTTGGGGCGTTGAACCCCACATATCAATCGATCAATCGCAGTGCGGTTATAGCTATGGCAGCACGAACACAAAATTCCTGTATGAAAATTTAAAAAGCAGCTGGCGAGAAATAAAGAGAAAGGAAGACAGGCACTAGGTAGGGAAATATAAATAAATAGAAATAAACGAAGAGCACAGAAAAAAAATAAACTAGACAGAGATGAAACACGAGAAGAAGAGAAAGAAAACTGAATAGGAACAAAGAAAGCGTTCCATCTCCCACATTCTTTGGGCTTATAGATACTAAGGTAAAGCTTATCTCAAAACAGGATGAGCCACTGACCAGGTGGTAAGAGCGCGAACTGCATACTGCATAGTCACTGTTTCGTGCTGCAGAAGTGACTGAACACAACTCTTCCATAAAGTGGTTGTACGTCTCGAATAGTGAGGGTGCTACTTTTTTTTTCGCCAAATCATCGACGTAGTTAAACCATTGTGCGAAAGAAGGTGCTAACAAATAATAAAAAAGGATATCTGGGTTGTTTACATCCCACAACCACAATACAATTATGAGAACACCTTGATGAAGTTCACGGGATGTTTTGGCCATCCGGTACCCTCTAACGTGCTCTGACATCGCACATTACACAGGCCTCTATCATTATGTCTGTATCGAAATGCACCCGCCGTGGTCGGGGCCGATCCCGCCACCTTTGGGTCAGCAGCCGATCAACGTAAGCGCTACACCAACGTGGCGACAAACGTGCTCACTACTTTATGACTATTCAGTTAGTGTTCTTCAAGTGACTGTTGGAATATAGTTTGCAGGGCTTACACACTGTAGCAATAAACTTCGTATTTTCTTTGCGCAATGTGTTTTGAATTAATGGAAGAACGGTAGCGAAAATTTCGCAGACATGCAAGAGAACGCGGATTAACCAAAACAACCACACATCAAACTCGTTTTCTCGTCACAATCAGCTCGTTGGGAGCACTCTAAGCTAACTTAACTGTGGCCACGCACGCCATCTCAATATTTTCGTCCCTGAAAAAGGCGGCCACATTTCGATAAACTCAAGAGCGCTCTGAGTGCATTAAAAATAACCTATGTTTATCAATGTAAAGCTCGTAGACTAAGGCGACCTTGATAACAGTCATTATGAATCCAGCGCGATTCAGCTTAACAAAAAGGTTCACCGCACCGCGAGCACCACTTAAAGCATCCAGCCTCTCTACATATAGGTCAGCAGATATCGGGTGCGAACTTGCATGTTATTAGTGGCTGGACGGCGTCCAGGTGAATGAAACTGGTGCAAAGTCAAAAGAAGGAGTGTAAAGTGCACGACAAGATTCGTCGCACATGCTGAAGGTGTAGTGCATATAGGATACCGATAGCCTAACGTGCTTACTTCCAATGCAGTTCGCTGAGTATGTCAAGGTAAAGCAATGCATGTTTCTCTCCACTGCCGCTCGGTATGTCTTGCAGGAATGTCTTGTCTTCCATAACATAACTTAATGCATTACATGTGTGCTGCAGTCTTTCGCTTTCAAGCGCTACAAAGAGCATGACATGCTGCCAAACTATGGTTGAGTAGGTGCTGCTCAAGCGAAGAGTGTCCGATTACCAGGACGGAACATCAGACACGAGGCCTCTTTTACTCGAGAAAGACAGAAAGAGAATATAGAACACAGGATTTATCTTTTGATGTAAGAGATGCCAGCAGAAAGTAACCCATACTAAGTGCTCCCCCTTAAATTCTAAGCATGATATCACTGCTTGGATAGTCGGTAACTTGCGCTAAGGGTTTTTTTTTCGTTGAAGCTGCACTACCAGAACAATTATGTCTCATGGTTCAATAGTAAAATTATCGCGATCAGCAGCGAACCAGTTTGGGTTCATGTATTATAGTGCGTATATTAGGGCCTAGATGTCCTCTGAGGTGGTTTTAAAAGGCCCTCACTACGCTGAGGAGCCCCTTCATTATTTGAACTGCGCCATAGTGACGCAGCAACTAATAAATACGTGCTGCATTAAACCATGCGATGAAGCATTGTTTTAGGCGTCTTCATTCTGCGCGTGTTACTTGGGCGCAAGCAGCATAAGGTTGTCAACGCGTGTGTTTGCGTGAGAGCTCTTGCCACGTCATTTGAGCACAGTAATGGGATCCATCGGTGCATTCACTTAAAACATAAAAAAATACAAAGTCCTTGAGGAAAAATCATCGATCGTTTTCTCGCAGCTCTCTACCGCAAATACACCGTGGCCTCAGACTTCGGCCCCAAGTACAAGCGGAACCGGGCTTCAGCTACTACCGTTACGTGCTCAACTGGACCCGACAGCTCTTCTACACTGTTCTCGACATGCTACTAGAGACTTTCCAGTGGGCCGTGACCACCATGGCGATGCGCAGGAGCACCCATCCAGTTCCAGAATCAATTCGAGAGCGCTACCAGTGCCTACACCAGCTGCATCGCCATCCTGAATTGGAAGGTGAGACTAGTATTTTCGCTATGCTTTTGCAGTGGTGTTGCACACTCGCCCTCCTCAAAAGCCTTTGCGCTGCGGCTAGAAAATCATCTATATAGCGGTCCTGAGAAGGTTTGCTGAAGTTACGACGCTGGATAATTGGAGGAGAGGGAGTATGTGGCTGATTATTATCCTAAATGAAGAGAGAAGTCGGATATCACAGAAGCGAAGAAAGAGGATGTTAGTTAGGCTAATTGGAAATAATTATAGTAAATGCAATATCAGGGAGAGTGCAGAGAATAGAAGGAACAAATACTGTACGCACTGCACTTGCTCATGTCATCTGCAAATATTTCAGGTTTGCACTGTTAATGGGAGGTCGCCTTCAGACGTTTGAAGCGAATAAAGTGAATGGAGTTCCGATGCCATACCGTATATAAATAGACATGTGCTTCACAAGCATACTTCATTTATTGGAGCCCTGCTACAATTTTAAGGCAACGTTATTTAGCGCTGGAATGCGAGTAGTAATTATTCCCGAGATGAAGGCAAGAACATTTATGAGAATTTGTGCTGTAAAACGGAGGTTATTAGTGTTCAAAGTTTAAAACTCGAGCAGGTGGAGCTATACAACGTTCTCTTGCGCATTTTATTCTATCGCTGACGTCAGAGGCTGTTTCCAATCGACGCGTGGGTGTTATCTATAAGACATACGCGGGATTGGAAGAGCCTTTGAGGTCAGCGGGAGAGTTAAATGCCTCGTGGTGGCAGTTGCACAGCGTCCCTACAGCACCGTTTCAGAATTGTTTTCAAGATCTCATATTTAAAACAAACATTGTATTGTATGTGAGAAAGTATAAGTAGCACTTCTACATTCTTTACCACTCAATAGCGTGTTAAAACAATCACATGTGACTTGTCGCGAAAACGATGTACATTATCTGGGGCATAGATTCTCTAGCCACTGTATATGTCATTCCACTCAGAAAACAGCGTGGTTTCTTCACAGAAGTAAAATTATAACAGCTTTGCTTTTGGTCTTACCACACGTGCTACAATATCGGTGCATTCGGCAGTTCGAGAAGTGATGAAAACTGCACGCTAATATGTGTTGAGGGTCCCTTTTAAAAGATAGACTGTGTCGCAGTGACAGACAAGGTTTCGTAGTAAATATATTGCAATTCCGGATGCCATGGTCATGCGAGCATACAAAACTCCTTTGTGTTATTAGGCTTAGGCTTGCGTTTGTGGGAAGCAGTGCTTTTTTTTACCTTCATAGTTCCGTAGTCATCCGTAGACATAGACTGGCCTAGATTCTAAAGAATGCACAAAAAGCAATACTAATTTTTTACGAACTGCAATTCATGTCAATGAACACCGAAAGCGCTGAAATAACGACCCCTGGCGTCGTAACCTCTTTACTATTGGCAACTAAAGTAAAAAAAAATTAACACTGTATTCACGGAGTGAATCATGAATGCAGCGAAGAATCCGTCTGTCCGTGCATCCGTTCGTCTGAGCATCCATCCCTCCATGCGTCTGTCTGTCTGTCTGTCTGTCTGTCTGTCTGTCCGCCCGTCCGCCCGCCCGCCCGTTGTCTGTCTGTCTGTCTGTCTGTCTGTCTGTCTGTCTGTCTGTCTGTCTGTTTGGCAATGAGCACGAGCCACCACGGCCTTCTGCACCTGCCGCTCCGCTTTGTCTATGCCCCACTAACGATCCGACAGGTACAGCAACGATCCAGGAGACTCGGAGAGACACTCGTTCCCCGCGCATCTAGGCACAGCCCTCGCAGCAGCCAATTACTGAGTAGCCGCACAGCGTCATCTAGAATATCCTCACTGAAATACACTTAGTCTATAGGTGGGTGGATGGTTGGATGGATGGATGGATGGTGGATGGATGGTTGGATGGATGGATGGATGGATGGATGGATGGAAGGATGGATGGATGGATGGATGGATGGATGGATGGATGGATGGATGGATGGATGGATGGATGGATGGGATCGATGGACGGACGGACGGACGGACGGATGGACGAATGGACAGACGTATAGACGGACGGACGGATAGATAGATAGATAGATAGATAGAAAGATAGACGGACGGACGGGTGGACGGATGAATATGGCTGTGCCCTTGAGATTGGGCGGTAGCTGACGCCACTTCGCCGTTATACTTCGTGAAACACGAACTACATGAGAACTATGAGACAGCGCCATCTATCATATTGTTCGCGTGATACTGCCTATCATAAATGACGCGGGACAATGTTGGACTAAGATAAGCTTCCCTGCGAAGATCTTGCTATGGTCTGCTGCTGTAAAAACATCGTAATAATAAAATTGTTGCACTCCGATACACCCACTAGAATATAGTGGTGTTGTTACCTATTCATTGTAAGAGAAGCTCTGATAGCACTGTGAAGTCGGGTTCACTCTACTAAGCACTCATAATGCCTTGTGAAGACTAGACACTAAAAACGATCTGCATTATCTGGGGCATAAATTTTCTCTCGCTCTCACCCTCTCATTTTAGCGCTCCAGTAATCGTCACATTTTTCGCGCGCCTCTCCTTGCCCAATCAGTTAGTACATGGTAAATTATGCGCGTCAAGGCAACTTGGGCTTGCCTATGAGACGCCACTAGAATAGCGCAAACGCAAAGGTGGCTAAAGAACACAACACAACTTCTGCATCAACTGGCACTGGTTTCATGAGTATGGAGAATTGAGGACGATGCTAGTGGGTTGCACGAGGTCATTGCGATGAGAATCACGAATATACCTAGATTTGTAAGAGCACACCTAGATGTGAAAGAGCACATTTAGGCAAAATGGCCACTTTTTCGCACAGCAGATGCATTATAATGGAACTAACTCCAACAAAAACCCAGCAAAAAAGCGCACTTAAGAAATCAATGAATGTTCGGTGCTCTTAACTTTTATTCGATACACTCCGTATGTTTCTTGTGTATATAAGGTTTTCGTAAAACATTTCTTGTCTTTCTTGACCATGTTGGACCATGCTCAGTATTTAGTCTTGTATATTCAAGACGTACAAAAATACCGGAAAAGTAGACGTTTTCGTTTAGTTCCTAGTGCGTCGTTGGTGGAGGTTTTTCTTTCCTGGCCACTTTCCAACAATTCATTCTCTTGTGAAGCTGCCATGGCCACTGAACATAGCCCGCCGTAACGCATATCTGCACACGTCCTGTATGAAGTGCTAGTAAAACTATTAACGTCACGCCATCCAAGATCCAGGTATTTGTGTTCGTGATTGACGCGTCATTATGAGGCCACGCACAAACACAACAAGAAAAGTAAACCTTAACGACGGACACGCTTCCGAAAAAATTGAGGTATCAATATACGGGGAGCATCCCGGATAAACTGAATGTAGCAATTCAGGGGAACGCAAACAGCTGTAGTTTTTTCCTACCCAAATGGAAGTGCATCTTGTGCTCATGTGGTACGTTGAAAGAGGAAGAAACGAAATGCCGTTCGCTCTTGCGTTGTGTATTGCACAACCATGGATAACTTCGGTTACGATACAAGGCTACGCTTGCAGGGGCTGGGAGAGGAGAACAAGGAGGACGGAGACTCTGGACCTTTTGTAAGCAGCCCCCGGTGCTCCTGAATCCAGCAGGAGGACGCGCCGCATCTGACTGAACACCACGCACGGGATCGCGTTGTTGGCCGGCGGCGCTATCAAATTCCTCCGCACCTGACCCGCCAGCCATAACGCATGATCAAAGAGAGAGAGCGGCACGGGGCTGGGCAGGTGGCACGGAACAATGCGGCTGCCGCGAGCGCTTTCGCGCATGGAATCTAAGCGCCCCCTTCACACGGTGGACGTTAAGGAAGCCTGCATGCGCTTAAAGCGCATTTATTTTTCACTTCTATAGTTCTTTTTGTGACTTTATTTCGACGAAAATAACGTGTATTGTCGAAAAAAACGGTGTCGTGTAGATTCTCATCTTTTGTACACTCTTAATCAGGTCCTGCTTATAAGATGAAAATATTTAGGAAAGCCGACGAAAAATGTGCGATTTCATAGCTGTATTGAATCACCTTAAGCGGTAACTGACTTAGAGTATATATAGGATATCTAATCCGATGTCTCTCATTTTAGAGCAGGGGTATTCACACTTTCCAAGTCAGTGAGCGCCAGAGCGCGGAATTTTTTGTACGCCGCAACGACTGTGATGGTAAACGTTGGTGTGGGCGCGTCGTAGTCGTACTGCGCCATGGTGAAAAACGGGCTACGAGTGAAGAGTAATCGCATGTGTAGCGTTGCTTTCTCCTAAATTACCCTTGTTTCCCCGAGTCCGTGTCTCTCGAGTAATTTGAACAATTGTTTCGCAGTTAAGCCGGCGCGGAGAACTGTATACATCTCGCCTTAAACGCATGTGTGGCGCTTTGTTTTTACTAGCGCCGCCACTCTTTTAGCTCTATATTCTTGCATATCGTACAAAGTTTGCAAAACTTAATAAGAAATACTGAACTTTACGGCACCTGTTGCGCTCCAAACTTTAACTTTTATGGTACTCAGCGGGCGCTTTCACTGCGCTTGCTTGCAGGCCGAGGGACTCGACATGAATGGCCGCGCTTGTCGTTTCCCGTATTCCACAACACACGACGTTACCAGAGTGAAACGCTGCCTTCCCTTTTGACAATACACCTCTGTGTTTCGTTGCCAAGGTCAATGATAGCTGTTGGACATACCAGAGGTCCGAAAGCCGCCTGATTCTCGAGTCGCGCACGCTTTCGGTTAGCCTCGATCACCTCTCGTCTAGCTATATTGAAACGCTCTCCGCGCCATCTAGAGGTGCTGGCAAGTGCGAATAAAACGCGCATCCTGTGGGCAGCTTGCCGCCCACGGATGTTTCGCAAACGGGCGTCCAGCTTCACAAGGAATAAAATGTTTGTTCATTTGTTATATGGTGCTTGCATTATTTACTCGCATAATGCGATAAATAGAGCTTTGTTAGAATAAGCTACAGGGTTGAGACTGGTCTCGAGCACTTTTGTGAGGCCCCCATGCGGTCAGTGTTGAAACATAACCATGGAACAAGAACTCTATATTTCGCCATCGGCGTTCAGATTATAGTGAATTTTAAGAACATATCCATATGTTTCCCAAACTCAGACAACAGCCCCTTTCAGGAATGATCTACATCTGGGATATGTGAAAGGTTTTCTTTAAATTGCAGCTTTAGAGGGCATATTGTTTTGAACAACCTCTTCCCCCTCTTCAACCTTCTTCACTGTCGCTGGTCGTGCGGGGATTAATTTCAGGACTGCGGCCCGCTGGTCGAGGTGACTTTGACGGCCCTGTTTTAGAGCTACCTACAGCTCTGCTCTTCCGTGTTCAAACCCCAGAAAATGACTTCATGCACGCATTTGACCTTGCATTTCAGCCTACGTCGACTTTCACCTCTTCTAGCTCGCGTGTGCATCGTAATAGTAACCGACATGCGCCACAAGAGAAGGTGAAAGGGAACAAGAACATGCACTGTGTAGGATGGTTCTCTCCCATGCCGTCCTGTCGCTGGCCGGCGAATATCGCTAGCCTGCGCGTGCCTCAACTCCTGTCCTCAACTCCTGTCACGAGACGCCCGCGCCTGCAATACGAAGAGAAATGGAGACACCGCGCCACTCCTTGTCGGGCAGTTTCGCCGAAGCGTGGCACATCGCCGAGACATGCTTTCCATGGTAGTTGCTGCAATCGCAGGACAAGCTTTGGTTAGCTGTTAAACCACGGAATTCTTTCCGTGTAAGCAATAATAGGTGAAACAGGTACTCATCTATCAGAAGAAACAGCTGATTGGAAAACAAAAAATTGTTACTTATATATGCCTGTGAACGCTTACATAAAAAACATTGGATGTATCAGGAATTATGCTAGAAGTGTGCAACATTGTTAGGTCATCTTGCTCGATATTTTCATCTTTTATACAAGGTGTTTCAAGAAATATGTCCAAGATTCTTTAAAAACTACAAAAAAACGGTGTATGCGTGGTACTTGCGGCATTGCCTTCCTGCGGCAGAAGGCATCTTCAGATGGGTATAAACAGTAATTAGGGCATTAAATATGGAAATTACCAGAATTTACTTTTTAACCAGTGGTAATAGCCAGCTGAGTCTAAGAGCAAATTTAAGCCCTCCCTACGAATAGATGACACCCACTTTGAAATGTTGGAAAAGCAGCCACTGGTAATCACCGCGAAGCAATGCAATCTGGCCGACTTAGAGGGCTAAAATGAAACCGAGGCACCAAACAGCGCATTTATATACCATTAACTTTAACAACACCTTCAATGACGACACGGTTTCCCTCACATTCGGGGAGAAAAATAGGCAAGCGTCGATAAGCGGCCACGAAGCGAAATGTCTAAATTGACGATTGATAACGGTTGATAACCAAGTGTAACTGCTGGGAAGAGCAGTTACGCTAGGATAATTAACACTCACTCTTGACCATGGGAATTACCTGCCGACGACTTTTCTTTAACGCATAATTTTTATCATCATCACTTGTTTTCATAATCACCCGTTTCATGAGTACAAGTTGTTCGTAATTATTATTGTTATCATCATCATATCGTAAACGCTCTAGTGGCCCCTTGCTTGCTTGTTCCTCTGTTGCGGCTCTCATCCACCTAGGGGGATTGGCCAAGAAGCCAGCAGTTAATGTAAGTGAACAATTAAGGACTATGTTATGAGAAATAACGTCGCTTGCTAACGACGTTGACTCAGCATTTCTACTATCACTGATTATCGCTATCAGCAGCGCCTGATCTCTCATTTTCAACGCTTTCATTAGAGTGGTTTCATCATCCTTTGTTACCAACTCGCGCGAACAAGTACCCTTATAAGTTACATTCATCATCAATGTCGTTATCACCATTCAAGGCCAAAATTCATAATGATGATGATGACAATGATGATGATAGATTCTACGTACGACGCACTTCAAATCTGTGGTATTGATCAAAAAATAAATAATTTACAAGTATGATATGAGGAAGGTATGACTAATGAATTGTAGGATAGTTAAAATAAAATATTGATGCTAATTCAGATACTTGAGATCAAGACCGCCTTGGTTTCTTAAAAAGTTTTCAAGCGCGGAACAGAAATCCCGGTGACTGACCTAAAGATGAGGCTTCCAAAGATAGAATATTTGAAATAACGATATGCATGTTAAACACCGCTTTTGGGAATGCTTCTTCTCAGTAAATTGAAGCGGTTGCGCAATGAGAATTTGCTTGCCCGCAGTGCTACTTCAACGTGGTTCGCATCACCTTTATTGTCGTTTATTATCGTTATGAAACAATTATTCTTACGTTCAAACAAAATACTTTCATTATTTGATTGATTGATATGTGGGGTTTAATGTCCCAAAACCACCATAGGATTATGAGAGACGCCGTAGTGGAGGGCTGCGGAAATTTCGACCACCTGGGGTTCTTTAACGTGCACCCCAATCTGAGCACACGGGGCTACAACATTTCCGCCTCCATCGGAAATGCAGCCGCCGCAGCCGGGATTCGAGCCCGCGACCTTCGGGTCAGCAGCCGAGTACCTTAGCCACTAGACCACCGCGGCGGGGCCTGAATACTTTCATTATCAGCACCAGCATTGTTCTAGTGCCCTTCGTTTGTTGACGGCTCTGCTTCAATGCGATAATTGTAGGCATTCTCTTAGTCGCAACGTTCGCCTCCGCTGGTGCCTGCAACAGATATCAAAGAAATAAGGGAAGAACGAACCAGGTCGAAACGGAGTTCGAAACCAATAATCTCCACGCCAGCCCCTGTTGTCTACCACTGAGCTACAAGGGTACTCGAAACTTTGCAGCTGAAGAACTCTACACAAGCCTCATGTTGGGAAGGAGCCACTTTAACATGCGGAATATAACGGGGCAGAAGAGTCAATAACAATTAGACATCACAAAATTTGAATTGTGTAACCAGAGACAGAGAAAGAAAAGCCAAGGAAATGCAGGGAGGCATCAAACAATAAAGACTCTATTTAGAGTTGGTCGTTGACTGCTACCAACCCATTGCAAAAGACTCGGCCATAATAAATCATCGAGATCAGCTACAGAATCAAGTATAGGAGTAGTGGGTATACCTTGCAAGCGTACTTGTACTAGTAGCCGCAAAATAGTTCGCAAAGGGTTCAAGAAATGGTGCTTTCCACGCAGCATGGCATTTTAGGGGCGAAGCTTCTAAAGGTGTGCGTCTGTCTACCCCTTGTAAGTATGTACCTGACGGCCTGTAGTTCCACCTTTGCGAACTGTCCACTACTTCGTCCTTACAAATATCCCACAATGCCCCATCACATATCCACCACATCACCGACCATAAAGCTGTCATAGTAAAGGGCGAACTGAAGTGACGTGTACAAAAAACTTTATTATTTGTGTTAATAAAACGAATCACAATATTTTATATAAATATATTCAGTGTTTGTCACGTCTTTGATGGTGTAGGGGGCGATATTTGCGGATTGTTCATGGATTAGCGATGAAACCCTCCGGTGCTTCGCCCAATTCACCATCATTCACTCCCTGGATATGCTGGAATTTTTTCGGAAGTCAAAGCTGATACACTTTTGATCCTGTATTCATGGTATTAGTGATTTTCGCAAGCAGACTCGAAAAGTTTTACAGTCGCTTTCTTTGAATTTCCCTGTTAGCACGGTTCTACCGAAACTGGTCAAAGTACGAATTGATCGCATTTACTGCAGAAGACAAGCGTATCCTTCGTTCCCATTCAATATTGTTAAAAAATATCTGGCATAACAACATGCTTACGAAATCAAAAATGTCGCTCAGCCACATTGGTACAAATATTTTATCGTGATTTGCTTTAGAAAATGCATGATGGCGGAATTTCGCCACAGTATTACGTCTATATATGGTAAAACTCCACCATGTCAATCTCTTCCTTGGAATGTTCTTATCGCTCAGAAAACGAACGTTGTCTTTTTTTATAGTGCCTGTCAGCATCTGGAACGCCTCAGTAGAAGACCCATAGCACGATAATCCGAACGCAAGCTTCCCAGTATCAGAATAGTCTGACATTATCGCTCTTCTGATACCTTTTGACAGTCATGGCAACTTGTCTGCATGGTCTAGCTTATGAGGTGTCTGTTTTCGCACCCAACAGTGCTTGCTAGTACCAAGTACACTTAAAAAATCTAAAAAATCAATAGCGATGAAACCATACGTTCTCCACTGTGTGCTACATATACATCACAGTTAGCCAAGAGGAGTGCATGTGAATGGGCTCTAGCATGTTTTATTCACCCGTGGTGGGCTTGGGGATCGCCACTCGAAAGACGGCGATGGTGACGAAGAGAAATGAAACACATTATCCTAATTGACACTGTGTTCACCTAAAGCCATGAAAAATTTAGGGCAATATTTAGTCTGAAAATTTCATACTCTCTTTCAGAAAGGATAGATATCAATGATTCTAGGAACATTATTGCCATGATGAGGATTGAAGTGGACGCGCAGTGAAATGCTCGTGACACGGGCCTTCTTATCGTTCGTTGGGTACAAACCACCACAAACTAGCGACTTATTTGCGTCTAGTTGTATTTTTAGCTTTCAGCCGTTTAGCTTTTTTTTGCTCTCTGACATTGAGCAACACATGATCACCATTGTCAAGGACAGTCAAAGACCTGAGCTTCCCATCTGTTGGCCAAGGCAAGTTGGTGGAGTTGACCCGGTCTCTAAACATTTTCCGACGTAGCTGCTGGCACTGGCACAAAAAACATCGAGTACGTTTTACTTGTGACGTGAATGACGTGAACCTAACCTAACTTAAGCTGACCTAACCTTACCTCATTACTTGCAACCCTCATATAATAAAGAACTGCCGGTATTCGGTCGACTAATATAATCCGTCGGCTGCCGGCGATATAGACACTAACATATTGCTGCCTTCCCTTCGTGTGTCAAGAGGTCCTTATTATGGCGCATCGCGGGTCCCCGTCACCTCGGTGTGTTTCAACACTTTCATTAGGGAGACTTGAATTTTTTTCCCTTTTTCTATCTGTTCTTTCTCACTTCGAGCTTCAACGCTCAAAGCTGTCACGCGAAAAAAAAACGCAACAGAGGCTCGTGCACGGGACAGAACTCGGGGCACACTTTTACATGCGGTCGAAATGACGTGCCGCATTGTCCTCTCAATTTTCAGCACCCGTCCATATTGTATGTTATAGCATCTTGTATCCATCTAAAGGTGATAACATGCTCCAATGCTACTTGATACACCACTAAAGATACGTGCATCGAGTGTAGCGTTCTGCGACATTCATCTGGCCTGGCGCACCACAACAGAAACAGATGATTGATTTGATTGATTTGTGGGGTTTAACGTCCCAAAACCACTATATGATTATGAGAGACGCCGTAGTGGAGGGCTCCGGAAATTTAGACCACCTGGGGTTCTTTAACGTGCACCCAAATCTTAGTACACGGGCCTACAACATTTCCGCCTCCATCGGAAATGCAGCCGCCACAGCCGGGATTTGATCCCGCGACCTGCGGGTCAGCAGCCGAGTACCTTAGCCACTAGACCACCATGGCGGGGCACAACAGAAACAGAGGAGAACAGAAACAGAGGAGGACACACACGCAGTGCTTATCTATACCTGTGATGCACTACGCTGTACGAACGGAGATTTCCAACCAAGTAGCCCGGCAACGTCCTTTAGCGTTCTGTCAAATTCGCTAGACATTCGTTTTCCACAACTGCAATGCCGAAGATCACCTTGCGCGATTGAGCAATTTACCTTACCTCGAGCTGAACGAAAAACCGCAGGAGGGGGAGATTGCAGCTTGCGATAAAAAAAATTGGCCCCGAATCCTGCATGTTACAGTGCAAATTTGGTCGAAAGATGATAGTCTTGCGTCTGGGGAGAGTGAACAAAACGTTCATTTTATGTTCTGCGCAAGAAAATCTGTGAACGGTATTCTGGAGGCGCTGCGTTAGATTGCCTCGAGCTTGTAGCGGAGGCGAACGAGCGCATCGAGGCACGTTAGACGTGAGCGCCATCTGGCATTTATCTTCAAAACGAAGGCACGCGTTCATGCGTAGAAAGATGCGTGCCTGTCTTGGAGGTGATAAAGTGTAGAACGCAAAGCGACGGCCAGGTGCCACCACCGTGTTGTCGTAGCAAAGCGTTGGAAACATTTACCTTTTTGAGCATCGCGTTGCACTGTCAGCGCATTGCGATAAACGCTACAGTCCTTAAAGCTACGTGTGAGTGCCTCTTCTAGTATAAAGGGAGATATACAAAACATCGAAGTGTTGTTATGGCGCCTCAGATGTGTGCAATAAATGCTTTTTGATTGACCATTGCACAACTATGAACGCTAAATCTTGAGCAATTCTTGTGGGCACTGTGGATGGGGTCAGCCGTTTGGTGTCAGTTTGAGGTATCGTTAAATGCGGACAAACAGACAAAAGTACAGACAGACAGACAGAGAGACAGACAGACAGACAAAAATTTTTCCGTTGAAGGTCCCCAAGAAAGGCTATCGTCTTTAAAAAGGCATAAAAAGGTTGTGGGCTCGAGAAGACGTTTTGAGAAGTGTACTTGTGGGATACAACTGGTTTCTTTAGTACTAGCGTGTATATGCTTCGTACCCTCTCCTCAAATCAACAGATAAGAAGAAGGGACTGTGATACGGGGGTCCAGGAAAGTGAGGGTGGAGTCTTGACGAAGTGTGTGTGTGAATAGGGTAAAGGTGTTCCATGATAAATATTGATGTGTTGTTATGGTGCCTCAGATATGCGCAATAATTGCTTCTTAATTGACAATTGCACAAGTATGAATGCTGAATCTTGAGCAAAGTTGGTGTGCGCTGAGGATGGGGTCGACCATTTGGAGTATCATTTCGTCACTTTGGTGCATTTTAGAGTACCGTTAGGGACAGACAAACTGACAAATGTACAGACAGATAAACAGACCAAAATGTTTGCGTCGAAGGTCCCCAAGGAAGTTTATCGTCTTTAAAACCAAAGAAAGAAGCAGGTGGAGTTGGTGAAGGCAGACATTCCACTGATTCATGGTCGTCAGAAGAAGCAACACTTAAAAATGGTAAGGTTTGAAGTTCCCAGAAGGCGGGCTTAACCTTCATTGGTTTTCTTCGTGTTAGTACGAGCTGTGTGGCATTATAACTTCTATTGCTTTAGACAGTTCGGAATGCTTTTTAGTTGAGAGTGTTTTGAGATCCGATTGAACGTGTTGCGCAATGCATGCGTATAAACTACCTATGCACACCAATCCCATACCTTTGAGCACAGAGTGGTCACGCGAACCGATCAGCATGGGTAACCACGCTCCTTATAAACTTTTCATTTCTCTCTGTAGTTATAAACGTGCGCAGGGTTACATTCATTGTAAATTTCGACGATCAAACCCATTTCCTTGCAACCCATAACATAAAGCTGGAAAACTTCAAATCTTATTAGCTTTCTCACACTTTCAATTTAAACTTCATAGTGGCACACTTATGAGCTTCATTTTATAGTCATTGTCTCATCCTTAGCCAAGGCTGTGCTATGTCCCCAATAAATCAGGGCTCAAGTTTCTAAGTACTCTATACTGCCTCTACTAAACCTTGAGCTATGATGTGTGCCGCAAGCGCAGGGACCGAAGCCTCAACACTGTGGCACCACGAGCTTGCTGTTCGTGTGGGGTCCACGACCAGCTGGTAAGTGTACGCATTGCGCAACACGTTGTCACTGTTTCTGGAAACAGAAGTGACTAAGCAACACTCTTTTCCATAAAGTTGTCATATCTCCCCGATAGCGCGGTTCCGTTATTTTTCAACCAAATTTTGTACATAGTTCTAACACCACACGTAAGAAGGTGCTCACCAATAAACAAAGTAATACTTATGGTACCCGAGGTTTTACGTCCTAAAATCACGATATGACAATGAAAGACGCCATAGTAAAGGGCTCCAGATATTTTGACAATGCAGCGTTCCTTAACATTCACTGACTTCGCACAGTACGCAGGCCTTGATCATTTCACCTTTATTTAAATGCAACCACCGCAGTCGTCACTGAATCCGCGGTCAGCAAACGAGTGCCATAATAACCGATAAAAGCCACGTGACTAACAAATGTGCCAATTTAGACTGTAAGGGCCCCATAGCTATAACAATGTATTGACATTTCACCTTTGCCCTATGTTTCGAAATAATGAAGAATGATAGCAAAATCTTTGCAGACGTACGAAAGAACGCTAATTCACCAAACCAAACCCAAATGAAACTCCCGTTTGCTCGTCACGATCAGTCAGTAGGGAGTAATACAAGCTAACTCAATTCTCAGCACACACACTATTGATTCCCGTAGGTGGCCACCACGTTTTAACAGACTCAAGTGTGCTCCAGGTGCACTGGAAGGAATTAATGTTTATCAATATGGAGCTCGTCAACCAAGGCGAGCTTAATAACTATTCTTCGAAGCTTCGGAGCCACGTGATTTATTTGAACTGAAGCGTTCACCGTAAGCAACGCTCCCAGCTAGCGCCATCGTCTGAACATGTAGGTCGGCATAGTATAGCGAGTGCGAACCAGGGCTGGGCAGAGATACTTGGAAAACTATTGCGAAATACATATAACGAAATCCTTCTGTTGGGAGCCCTAAAATACAGATACTGAGATACATTACCCTTTGGCGTAATGCGCTGTTTGAAAGATAGTTTTGGAAAAAGGGGAATTAAGTATTCAGGAATACAGATGCAGCAAAACAGATATGAGAATACTGTTTTATTTTTGGTAGGGTAATTCTACGAAAAGACATTCGAAGTCTAGCGTAATGTGGTGAATAAAGCTGCTAGGCATTAAAACCCACCATTTATTTATTCAATGGTACAGAACGTGTAGAGACAATAAGAGATTACAGATGGGGGGAGTGGAGGGTGGTTTGAAAATACAAATTTGGTAAAGGGGTAAACCTTTCATATTCATTGCTTCTTGTGGCACTTTATAGTGTGCCGATATCGTAAGTAATTACCACCCGAAAAAAGTTAGACGTACTGACTTGGCCTTGAGATATCACGGAGTTCGTCGGTACAGGTCGAGAACTCTAACCTCCTATTTAGCCGAGTGGTAGAGCGCCTTTGATAGGATGCCCTCTCGCTGTATGGCGCAAGAAGTTTGGTCTCCCATAGCACAACTCACTGCATTACCAAGTGTGCAGCAGGCTCTCGCTTTCTTGTACATATAGTGATGATGACAGGATGCTGCACTTTGGCTACGTAGATGTAGTTGAAACAGACGATTGGCACATGGTCTAGGTCATTAGAGCGGGGTAAATTGGAATCTCGCGTCCTGTTCCATAGCATGACAGAGAAAGATTACTCAAAAATGTGAGCGCGTAACGTAGACAAGGGCCAAAACGTAGGTAATCATAAATCACCAACTTGCCAAATTAGCCAATTTGGCAGAGGAAGATTAGTAGACAGGATCTGTCTTTTGAAGTGCGAGGTGCCAGCAGAAACTAGCTCATCCATTGAGGTCACCTTTAAATTCTAAGCGCTATTTCACTGCTCCGATCATAGGGCAGTTTAGCCAATGATTTTTTTTGTTGCAGCTATACATCACTACTCGACTCCTTATGGTTAGATGCTGAAATAATCCCGACGGCCAGCGCCACCTTTACTGCTCACCTACTCTAGTGTGTGTACTGCGGGCCCAGTCATCCTCAGAATCAAAATCTTATCATGAAATGGTGGGTAAAAATACAAGAATGTATTATTCGAAATGAGGTCCTATAGTCAAGGCACTGTATATGAACTACTTCCGACATAGTTTTAAAAGGCACTAAGCTCCCTCACTTTAAGAGCTGCACAATAGTTACTGGGACAGAGATATGTACGTGCGGTATCTAAACCTAATACGGCATCGGCACATTCTTTGAGGCGTCGCCAGTCTGGGTGCTTCGACAGCGTGCTTGACGTGCTGCTGGAGACATTCCGGCGTGTCGGCAAGAACCCACCCAGTTCCAGAATCCGAACCAGACTGCCAGGGCCCACACCAGCTGCATCGCCGTCTTGAACAGAAAGGAGGGAGAGCTATTTTTGCAAGGTTTGTTTGATACCGGTGTTGCACGTGTGCGTTCCCTGTAAAGGCTTGTGATGGGGGCAGCAAATATATATGTGGCGTCTTTATAGAAAATCTGCAGATATGACGACGCAAATTATTTGGAGGGGCTGGGGAGGCGGCTGATCCTTTTGAATAAATGAAGGGAAATGTTGGACATCATACCGATGATGATATAGCATGCTGGTTTGCTTATTTCGAAATAATGAGTGCATACGCGAAACTTGGGACACAGCAAAGAATGGAAGAGGCAAACACTGCACGCACCGTATTTAGCCAGCTCCCCCCATCGCATGTGCGAATTGCGGGTTCACCCTTTTGATCGTTAGTCACCATCAGACGCTGAAAGCAGATCGAATTGAGGGGCCAGAATGCATATAATTTGACATGCGCTCAGCGTTTGGATTTAAGTAGTGTACTGTGTCGATGAGACACCTGATTCTTTCGAATTTAATCAATCACTATTCTGGCCGACCTGGAAATACGAGCATGCCAAACGCCTTTTGACATTGGGCTTCCTTTGTGGAAGTTGTGTTTCGTTTTAACCTTCCATGTCTCCTAGTCAACGTGAGACAAAGACCGACCAGGATTATAAAAAGTACAAAAAACAATAATAATTTACAAACTACAACTTATTATAGCAAACGGCACGAACGCTGGCGTAATCATCACTGGTGGAACCATCTTTTTTTCTAGGCTACAAGAGCGAAAGGAAAGCTCTTGCTGCAGTGGGTACGCTCTCTAAGCTGCTGTTGCAAAAAGATATAAATTAAAATAATTGTGGCAACCTTATACTAGCACTTCGATATAGTGGTTTTGCGTTAGCTCTTAACGGTAAGAACAAGCTCTGACAGCACTGTGATGTTGGATGCACTGTTGTGAGCAATATTTTTGTTCTCTTAGAGACCAGACAATAAAAAAATCTGCATTGTTTGTGGCATACATTTTCTTTTTCTCTCTCTTTGTGCTTCATTATTTATCACATCTGTTGCACACCTCTCCTTGCTCACTCAGTCGGTACACGGTGAGTTATAAGCGTCGAAGCATCTTGTCGGTACATGGCACCAATAAAATTGCGGCAGACGCAAAGGAGGGTACACAGAAAGCAAGGAAGACAACACATGCGCTACGTCATCTGGCAGTCGTTTAATGCGTGTGAAGCAGGAAAACTGAAGTGCATTCCATGAGTTCACGAGAGGATATTCTTGAATATACTGGGATGTTAAAGAGCAAATTTCGGTAAAGTTCATTTTTTGTACGGAAGACAGATAAATACAGGTTACGCATGAAAACCCAACAAAAGAGACACATATATAATGAATGAGGGCTGGTCATGTGCACTCAATCTTTCGTCCTATATATGTGTATGTTTTTTTCTGTATATATGGTTTTTTTTCATTGGTTATTGTCTATCTTCCCCATCTACCAATTGGTTCAGTACTTAGTCTTCATAACCACTTACGCGAGAACATAGCGGAAATGTACAAGTCTTCATTTCGTTCTTTCTGCGCACCTTTTCACATCCACGTCGTTCGATGATGTGTTTCTTTCGGACCACTTGCTGTCAGCGTCATTCTCACGCAAAGCTGCGGTGGCCGCAAAATATAGCGCGTTCTTGAGCAAAACTGTATATCGTCATGGTAAATATACAGAGCTAGTGAAACTGTTAACGTCATACCAGTCGAGATCCACTTACTTGTTTTCGTGACTCATGCGTCATAATATGGCCTTGCAGAAACACATCAAGAAAATTAAGATAGAGAACTTTATTTAAACGACGTGTATTTAAACGAGTGCCAAAAGGATAGAGGGAACAATTGGCGGGAAATTCTTCATAAACCTAATGGAGGAATTGAAAAGATCGCAAAGAACTGTCGATTTCCGCTACGTTATGGAAGTGCAACTTGTGCCCATAGCTTCCTCTAAACGCACTAGAATGAACTCTAGCGGTATAGTGTCTATAGTAGCTGCAACGCACAACGCTTCAGCGAATATGTGAATGATAGGTATTTCACAAATTTATCTGATCTTCGTACTTTTGGCACTGTTTGGCTTCGCGTGGCTTGGATTCGCCTTGTCACGAGACAACAATCAGCACATGTTCAGCAGTTGCCCTTTACTACATTGAACTTTAATGCTCACCAATTCAAATCAGGTGACGAAGGAAACAATTATCCCTTCTTTTGTTCGTATCTTAACGAAAACACACCAATAAACAAAGCCCCAAGTATGTTCGAAGCCCGTAAGCATGAAGAATAGGCCAGTTTGTGTACTACCCAGCATTCACATGGTCACTGAACGAAGGCAGTGCAAGAGTCCACGCTAGTTAACTTTTGGAAACTCTATGCTTGTGCCCCTGCAGTATGTAATTCGCTGTGGCGTTGTGCCTCGCCACGGTGGTCTAGTGGCTAAGGTACTCGGCTGGTGACCCGCAGGTCGCGGGTTGGAATCCTGGCTGCGGCGGCTGCATTTCCGTAGGAGGCGGAAATGTCGTAGGCCCGTGTGCTCAAGATTCGGGTGCACGTTAAAGAACCCCAGGTGGTTGAAATTTCCGGAGCCCTCCACTACGGCGTCTCTCATAATCATATGGTGGCTTAATTTGGGACGTTAAACCCCACATATCAATCAATCTATCAAAACTTCCGCGTTCTATGACCGTAAAGAACATGAACCTGTTCTTGTTCACCTAATGTCCGTGGCGCATACCCACTGTGGGGGATTGAGCAAGATATGAGTGGTTTTATAAAATAGTAAACAGTTTGAAAATAATAGAGGTTTCATTAAAAATACTGATTACGTAGGATATAATGGTGCTTTATCTAATACATGTAAATATTTAAATAACAAAAAACAATTTTTCTTAAATAGGAAAAACGTCCTAATTTTTTGTTCTTATATATTGTTGTAGACATGTTAGCGTAATAACACTGATTAATAGTCAACCGATTAGTTTAAAAATATCTGAAGCATATCTGAATTGTGAAACAATTGTATTTCATGTCAATCATTTTTGTTAGTAATATCAATACACGCTGCTGTTCCTTCTTATTAATGACGCACACGCAATCAATATTCGACTAGCTACTGAAAAAGACTTTCCCATAATTGCGTCATAAATTATGAATAATAGCACATCCTTGCTAGTAATTACCCATCGCTGGAGTTTCACGCGCCAAAGTAATTACATAAGAAGGCACGCATTAGGTGGTTGGAACTCGGCGTTAATTCCGACTGCCTGCTGTTCTGCACCGTGCACCTATAAATCTAAGTACACTAGTGTGATTGTATTTACATTAAATAAAAACGTTGAAGTTGTGACCACGAGCCGGACACACCCTCAAAATCAGCAGAGTGAAGCATTGGCTATTAAGCTACCACGCTTTGATGCATCCTGGGATACTAGGACTGTTTTAACGCGAAATGATTATGTGCACCGTGAAGTGAAAAGTGTCGCGACCATAGCTAACATACTATAGTAACAATATTCCCGTAACCAAGCAATCACGTCATATTTTGATGTCAATGAAAACTGACCTGGCCCGCAATAAGCAAGTTCCTAGATCACAAGACATTAAGCACCTTAAGTTGCACACTATGACTAAGCGAAGACTTTATGCAACTAGGTCGCATGACATACACGTCTATTTTTTCGAGACGCGCAGGCATGATGCGATCTCGCATCCAGCCCGCGAGGGGTAGCTTTGCACGGCTGTCTTTTTCTTTGAAGCTTGCCCGTACCGTCAAGGATGCGATACCAGTGCGCAGTGTGCGCCTTGCGGCTCCATTCACACACTTTAACACCTTATCTTTGAGTGTCCCGCATTCACTACGCAACGTGCATCGCCAATGAATGAGTATAGAGTGATTAGACTCTAGTGTGTGATCCCAGTCCACGTGTTTCCGGAAGGGTGTACGGCTTGACGTGACCAGGCCCATCAATCATTGCAAACATTCTTGCTACAAACATTTTCTCACTGTATTCTAATATTTGTCTATTGTATTTGGCTTGTTATTTGGAACAAAACTTCAGTTGATAGTCTGTGCGTGCTTGTGCTTTCCTCTTTTTTAGTGTTGCATGGCACACCGTCAACCAGCACCAACGACACAACTGGATACTTTTCTGTATGTATAAACCTCATTCATGTTCGGGACGGTGAAAAATATCAGAAATTGCTCAGGAGGTCGTTTTCACCACGCAGCCCCATCACTAAAAATAAAACACGCACAATTTCTTGGGAGAAATTTCTGATGATGGAGCTTTAGCGCAGGAACGTTTACGGTAAAATTCTCCTCTATTACCGGTCCCATCCTTGCAAGGTTGTTTTGGCTCAGAAAAACGCACGTAGTCTTTTTGTTCGCAGAGCATGTCAGCGTCTTGAGTGGCACAGTGAAACCCTCTCCCAAGATCATCCAACCGCGTGTTTAACGGTGCCGAAATTAGCTGATATCATCGTTCTTCAGGAACTTTTATTTCACATTACCCATAGAAACTTCTCTGTGGGGTTTAGTTCACGTGGTTTTCCCCGGCTGCGGCTGCTGCATTTCCGCTGGAGGCAGAAATGTTGTAGGCCCGTGTGCTCAGATTTGGGTGCACGTTAAAGAACCCCAGGTGGTCGAAATTTCCGGAGCCCTCCACTATGGCGTCTCTCATAATCTTGTGGTGGATTTCGGCCGTTAAACCCCACATGTCAATCAGTCAGTTCACCTGGTGTCTTTTTTCGTGCCCAGCAGAATTCGCCAAGTATCATGCAAACTCGAGAAATGAATAAATGCACTAGCGATCAAACGGAACGTTCTCTATTGTGTACTAAATATACATAAATTGTTATTATATTATTATATTATTATTATTATTATTATTATTATTATTCAGTGTTTTACGTCCCCAAACCACAATTTCTTTATGAGAAACGCCACAGAAGATGACTCCAGTATTTCTACCATCTGGTGTTCTTTAACGTGCACTGACATCGTGCAGTATACGCGTCTCTACCATTTCGCCTCCATCGATATGCGACCGCTACTGCGGAGATCAAACACGCCACCTCTGGGTCAGCATTCGAGCACCATAATCGCTACACCACCTCGGCTGACCATTTACGTCACAGTTACGCCAATAAATGTGGGTGTGGTTGATCGCTCATCTCTTTTGCTCACCCGCGGGGCGCTGGCCGATCCCCACTCGGAAGACAACGACGAAGCATACAACACGTCGTCATAATTCTTATTGACATAGCGACGTATTCACATTCCAAAAAAGATCTGAACAATATGCGCCTGACTCCTGGCCCATCACCCTGAGCGAATAAGTAGGTGCCAACCATCATCATCACCACCATCATGATCAACGTGCACGCGCAGTGAAAGCCTCGTGACACCGACCGTCCTGTCAATCGCTGGGCCTTCACGTCCCAGTTCTTCGCGCTTGCCAAAAGCGTCACGTCCTCCCACAGGCTCTCTTCAGCACCCCGGTGATCACGTCGCGTGGTCTACGCCGAGGAAAAGCCGTGTAAGGTTTCGGTTCGGCGCCCATTGCTCCGGTAAGCTTAACTTCAACTTATTATTCGATACCTTGTATTCGTAGGAGAAGAAGCCGTAGTCTTACTGTAGTATCGGGCGGCGGACGTGCTGCACGCAGAACACAAGGCACGGCGCTGAAGCACCGGCCGACAGGAAGTACGCCGCAGCCGGTAGCCAAGCAGGAAGTCTTTTTTTATATACACAAGCTTACGATAGTATGAATGAATGGATTGATATGGCTGTATCATTTAGATTTGGCGGCGGCTAACACCACCTACCCGTAATACTTAGGGAAGCAAAAACTTGATTTATCTTTTTCTTTACTTTAAATAGTGAGGTTGATGATTCGTACTTTGCAGTGAAGGGTTTAATTTTCACTCGTGCCTTGACTTTAGCCACCAACCAGAAAACCTTCTTCTAGTTAATTCTACCCGATTAAAGTCAATTTTGCCCTCCCTGTCCCTAAACCCCAGTGCTTTGAAGAACTTTCCGCCATAATCCTTAACTATAGGGTGAAGCCCTTTACAGAACATTATCAAGTGTTCGGCAGTTTCCTCCTCCTCTCTACATGTACTGCATACCGTGTCTACCCTTTTGTATTTCACCCTGATATGTCTTGGTTTGCAGTACTCCCGTCCTGGCCTCAAACAGTAGAGAACTATTCCGAGTATTATCATAGAGTCTTTCCTTGGCAATTTTCTGCTTAAAAGTTCGGTAAATCTCTATTGCGGACTTCTTAATCATACCACTTCTCCACATATCAGTCTCCGTTTTCTTCAGCTTCTTCTTAACCGATAGTTTTTCACAGTTTGGCCCCCTGCTCTTTTCTAAGTATTTACTCGTCAAATTCCTGGTTCGCTTCCTCCACTTTGTATCAACATTCTTCACGTACAAGTAGCTGAAAACCTTCCTAGCCGAACGCTCCTCCCCATTTCTCTCAGTCGCTTCTCATATTTTATCTTACTGCTAGCTTCCCTGCCCTCAAATGATGTCCATCCCGTTTCACCTTGTACTCTCTGATTTGGTGTATTCGCGTGAGCTCCTAAAGCAAGCCTACCTATTCCGCGTTGTTTAATTTCTAATCTTGCTTGAACTTCCGATCTCGTAAACAATACCGCATTGCCGAACGTGAGACCAGTAACCATGACCCCTTTCCATAATCCTCTCACAACAGCATACCTATTGTAATTCTACAGTGCCCTGTTTTTCCTTTCCGCTGCATTCCTTTTACTTATATTCGTCACGTATCTTTCGTGCTCCCTTAGGTACTCGGTCCAATTACTTATCCTTACGCCCAGATATTTATATTTATCATTTATTTCTAGCGTGTCCTCCTGTATCCTAAGCTCACTACCTTCACTATCATTAAAAACAATGACTGTTGATTTTTCCTTAGTGAATCTGAAATCTAACCTATCTCTATCATTACTGCAGATGTCCCTCAATTTCCGCAAATCTTTCTTGTTGCTGGCTATCAACACTATATCTGCGTACATCAATGCTGGTAGTGTCTGTTCAATGAGTCTTCCTTGTTTGACGAAACAGAGGCTGAAGCCAAGTCCACTTCCCTCTAATTTGACCTCTAATCCTTGAAGGTACATCATGAATAACAAGGGAGACAGAGGACACCCCGGCCTAAGCCCCGTGTTACCTCTGTGGGCTTGCATACCTGGTTTTCCCACTTTATATCTACCTTGTTACTTTTATAGATATTCTTTAAAAGATTAGTGACTCCATCTTTCACACCTACTGCGTCCAGTATTTCCCACAAGTCCTCTTGAACCACGCTATCGTACGCTCCCTTGATATCCAAAAATGCTAGCCACAGGGGTCTGTGTCCATTTTCTGCTATTTTCATGCACGGCGTCAGTGAGAATAGATTGTCTTCCAACCTCCTGTGTTTCCGAAACCAATTCTGCAGTTCCCGAGCACCCCTCATCCTCTATCCATGCCTGCAGACTTTCCTTTATAATCTGCATCGCCAGCCTGTAGACCACTGATGTCACTGTTATAGGACGGTAGTTGTTTATGTCAGCTTTGTCCCCCTTTTCTTTATAGATCACGCTCATCCTGCTAAGTTTATTCCATCTATCGGGGACTTCACCATCGATTATTGTTTTGCTCACTGCCTCTCTCAAAGTTTGTTTTTACTTCGGACTCAATGTCTTTGTCAGTATAATTGGAATGCTATCTGGGCTAGTTGATGTACTACTAGGAACCCTCTTCTCAGCCCTTTCCCACTCTCGTTGTGAAAATGGAGCCATTGCGCCAATTGATCTATCCTTGTCTATTATGGTGCATAAGGCACTTCTTTGTTGAAATTTTTTGTCATCCATGTTCTTATAAATTCAATAACTTCGTCCCCTTCTAGCCTAGTACCTTGAGCTGTAGTTATAAACCTCTGCTCTAGGCTCGTCTCATTTCTTAGGGAGCTCAGATGGTTCCAAAATTTTCGCAGCTGCCTTTCTATCGTTTTTATGTACTTCTGCAAGCCACTGAGCCCCCTGCTTGACTCTTTGCCAACCCATAATTTACGTATGAATCTTTTCATTGATCAGGAAGGGATGCTTCCCTTCTACAGCTTAAAAAGATGTCCCATTTTCTAACATCATCTGTCAGTTCATTCCACTGCTTAGCATGTCTGTGTTCCCTAGAGGCTTCCACAAGTTTTGCTATGGCTCTCTTAACTTCCTCATCCCACCAACTCTTGGGTTTGTGTCTTCTTTTCCGGGGTGACTTGTCAGGTGCCTTAGCAAGCTCTAGCTCAAACAGTCTAATTAGATTCGTGTATGTCCACACTGTTTTATTATCCTTAGTGATTACTTTATCAATTTGTTTAGTACCTATTTTTTGCCTTTCTGAATAAAATTTTTGCTGTGGTTGCTCATCTTGTCTCCATCCCACTTTCACTGCTGTTCCAAAACTTAGCTTCGTACGTTTGTGATCACTAACCAGACTTCTCGAGCCACATTCATCTATGTGCATTCCCCTGAGCCTATCATACATCCTATGTAACTTCAGTGCATAATCTATCGTCGACTGCAGCCTTCCTACCTCCCATGTTATTTGCCCTTCACACTGCTCAGTACTGTTGCGAATGACCAAGTCATCTCTTTCACACATATCTATGATTTTTTTGCCTGTTGGATCAGTATACCCATCTATATCTTCTATGTGCGCATTCATATCTCCTAGAAAAATTATCTCGCACTCTCCTCCTAATCCCTCAGTCCTTTTATATACACTCCACCATTGCCTGGTTTTCCTCTCTGGCCTTTGCTCCCGTCCACAAGTACACGAAAGCAAGGAGTGTCGTTTGCCCAGCTACTTTCCCTCTTAACCATAAATTTTCCATGCATCCCTGCTTGACTTTTTGCCAACCCATATTTTACGTATGAATGCACCAATTCCACTCCACTTTTTGCTCCTTTCTGTTTTATTGCAATATTCGCACACGTAGTTCGGATTGAGAGGTGGTTGTTCTATGTCCCGAAGATATGTCTCCACAACCCGATATACCATCAGCTCCACCTGCCTCAGCTGCTCTTCTATCTATTCCCACTTTAACTTATTCCTGCCACCCTGCATGTTAATATACCCTATCTGACTTAGCTCAGCCCTTGTGCTTACGTTGATTTATTTTCCCATGGACTCCGTGTGGCTTGAATATTTTTGCCCCTATAGAACCGTCTTTGGCTACAATGTTGGCCTCAGGGCTCTGGGTCCAACTAAAAAAGCTGTGGCTTCACAACCCTCCTGTCCGTCACAACACTGTAGTGAATGCCATCCTGTGCGAATGGGCGAGCGCTGCACATATATATTTATGTACAGCGTCACATAGTAGCCTACCAGTTCCAAAACCGCAACCGAAACCGCGACACCACACCCTATCGGTGCCATATACAAATCTCCCTCGAATTCTGTATTATTCGTGAAGTGACACAGTTGAACAGTGGTTTTGTTGGGATCATGATCATTTAGTGCCTGACTCCTGATTACGTGGCGCCGGGTCCCGATAGTCCTCAAAGTGTTTCATGCTCCCATGTGGGAGACGCTTTCCTTCCTTTTCCTTTTTGATCCGTTCTTTCTGGCCACGTTTTAAAACATCCTGCAAGCTATCATGTGCAGTTTGAACGCAACAGAGGCCTGTGCACCTTCCACAACCAGTGGTAAAGTTTTACACGCGTTTGAACTGGCGTGGCACATTGTCGTCTCGTTTAAGCCCCGCCAACGTTGTACGTTTTAGCACCTTGAATCTTTGTCAAAATGATCATGTGCCACAGCACAACTTGATGTCAAAAGAGAAAGTATAACTGCATCGAGTGGTGAATTATTTTCTAATCATAAGCATAATGCATCCAAAACAATTAGCGCAGAAATTCTGAGGTTGCCTCACTGGCCACTTTCTCTGTTTATATTTATCTTTTCATTTTCACGGCACCTCTACTGGGATCTCAGTCGCGGGAAGACGGAGCTAAAGGCAACTTCATTATTCAGCAAAACCGGCTTGACTGTAAACTTCCACATTGAAAATCATTTTCTTGCACCCCTTAACGTTACCCTTTGGAACCTCATATCTTATTCACTTAATTGTTTGTCGTATACTCTACAAACTTCGTAGTAGCACACTGAACCATTCACAGTTCTGGTCTCATCGTACTTAGCCAAGGTTGTTTTGAAAATACCATGTGAACAGTAAGTCTGGGCTAAGGTTTGGCCTGCTATGTATTGTATCGGTTAAAGCTTGAGCGATGATGTGTCTTCACCGAAATCGGTCTGTTAGCTGTGTTAGCTTAGCAGTCGCTCGCACATTGGGGACGGCCAACTCGGAACCTTTTTTTTTCGCGAAATCACGTGAAATGGACAGGGTCGTCGTTAGGTGTTATCTCGAAATTTTTCGTTCAGGTTGTGTACAAACCCTTGGGCGCTATTTTGCATTCCTCGTGTTCACAATGTTGGTGGTCGTGCCAGCTCTGGAGGAGACATGGTGTTTTGAGATGGTGCGTCTCCGTTCCTGGTGCAATGCGGGCAACCAATGGGGACGCGTCACTGCGATGCTGAATCAAGATCGCTGTGACGTGGTGGCGGCATTGCTTCGGGCCACAAAAAGGAGCACGAAGGAACAAATCAGACAGACGTATGATATTAGAGAGGGAAACACGTCTATCTCATCTTCGCTGAAAAGCACTGGGACGCACGTGGGACTCAAGCAGAGCTGCCCATCATTTGGCATTGAATCACGACCACTCCCAGAACTAAGGCGGACCGACGGCTTCAGTTGAGGAGCGTGTTTGCACTGGCATTGAATGAAATTAAGGAGGCGTTGTTTAGGCATACCTAATCGGCCCGCGTTACTTCGGGACATGCTATATAAGGCTCAGAAGGCACACGTGTTCCCATGATAGCCATTGCCACGTCATTTGCGCAATTGAAATATTAGGCAGCATCGCTAAACTCAATTTCAACTTGAAACCACGCAGTCATGGACGTAAGACGAAACAATTTATTTCCGCAGCAGTCTGCCGAAAATACGCCGTAGCCTTGGAATTCAGCCACCACGAGCACGAGGATCCGTGCTTCAACTCCAAACAATACAAGTGCGGTCCCTCGGTCCAACAGCTCTGCGGCAGTCTGCTCGAAAAGCGCCTGGGTACGTTCCAGATGGTCGTTTCCCTCATGGCAATGAACGCTCAAGCACGCGTCCAGTTCCAGTCTCCGAGCCAACGCCGGCTTCATCGACGTCTTTGTTACAAAGGAAAGAGAGGTATTCTTGCAATGCTTTTGTAGCGGAGTTGCACACGCCACGGCCACACGTCATCCCCCTTTAGATCGAGTGGCTGTGCATATGCACTCCCCGAAAATCATTTTTCGGTACGGCCAGCAAATAATCTAAGTATAGCGTCGTTACGTATTGTCCTTAAGTAGTTCTACAGAAATGGCGATGCAAGATATCGAAGGGGAAGGTGACTGATTTTGATCAGTAAATGAAGAGAAATGTCGGATGTAACAGAGACGAAGACGTAGGATTATTAGTTCGGGTATTCCGAAATAATTAGCGAGAACGTAAAACTTGGGACAAAGAGAATGGAAGATAAAAACTCTTACGCACCGTATTGGCCCGAAGTCACCTCAGGAGCGCGAATTTCAGGTTCTCACTGTTACTGGTAGGTCGCCTACAGACGTTCCAAGAGGATCGCGTTCTATTGCCGGACCGCATATAAATGGACATGCGCTCCACTTGTGTACTTTGCTTAAGTGGTTCACTGTATCGCAAAGCCACAGACGGTTTCGTAGCTACTATACACGTTGGCATTTCGGTCAACCCTGCATGGTAATGCGAGTATTCCACGTGCCTTCTGTCGTTTTGCTAGCGCATGCGTAAAACTGTGTTTGTTTCTTATTTGCAAGTTTCGTGGCCAAACTTTGATAAAGCCATACCTGAATTCTTAAAAATATAAAATACAAACTACTTGACGAACAATTCATAACAAGAAATGTCTCAAACACCGACATAAGCATTGCCGGCAACCCTTGGTTCTACAAGGCAACTGGTATGTACAGAAAAAAGGTCTAGTGCATTTCGCACGTTGAATAATGCACTGATGCAAAAGGATCCGAATTATTTCAGTTTTGTACACCAATACTGACACTACAATCTAGTGATGTTACTTGAATGATAAAAGGTAAGAAACAAGCTCTAACAGCCCTGTGAAGTCAGCTGCACTCTAGTGAGCACATCATAGGCCTTTTGGAGACCAGACACACAAACAATCTGCATTGTCTGCAGCATTCATATACATTTTATCTCTCTATTTCCCTCTTTCGGACTTGAGTAATCGTCGCATCTGTGTCACGCCTCTTCTTACTAACTCAGTTAGTGCAGTCTATTTGACAATTGGGAGAAATCTCGGAGCACATGGTATCGCGATGGGGCCAGAACTGCAGTCGCGCGCCGGCAGCAACTCGTGCATGCGCAGACTCTTGAGGCGCGTGCATGGTGTTGAATAGCATCGTCTGCGGTGGCGGTGTGCGCTGGCCTCATTGTCGGGCAGCCTGCTGACTTCATCGTTGCTGCGGTAACTATGCCGCTATTCCTGGGAGCTGTTATCGCGGTGTCCGATTCGAGCAGATGTCGAATTCGGCCACCCCTGATTGGCTAGAGCACGCCGTCTGTTTCCGGTCTTTCTTCCGCAACGTCATTTTGACATGACGATAGTTATAGCGCGAGAACAAAACGACAACTCAGAGACAAGAAGGACACGAAAGACACTGTGTCTCTGTGTCGTCGTTTTGTTCTCGCGCTATAACTATCATCATGCCATACCAACTAGCCCAAGCTGCAACACTTAAGTCATTTTGACGCCACGCAGCTTTCACCACTCTCGACACAAATGACAAAGACAGAATACGTTTCACTACAACAAAAGCTACCCTCAGAGATCCGCATTGAGGCCCACATGTTTGAGGTCACGCATAAACTCTAATCACGTTAGCCTTTGAATTAGGTTTAACGCTGCCGCCCGCCTACGCCCCTGAAAGATCTATACGGATTCCCTACATCGCTCTTCAAACATCTCAACACGTTCATACGCCCGAAAAGACTTCTCCAGTTCGTTCAAAGTCCTGTTACTCTACATTTCGTCCACTTAGTTTTTTTTTACGCTGGGAATGCGCTGGCGTGTTCGGTGCGCCGGCGTACTCAGGCGCGCCATGGCGTCACGACTCGCCGTTTTTCTTGTTTTTTTTTCGCGTAACTGAACGTGCTACGCAACCTCGCCACGGGAAGGTTGCCAGACATGTCCACGGCTCGTACACCGCTAGAATAGCTCCCCTGTACTTAACGCGAAGGTAATAGTGCAGTTCCAGTTGTAAAAGACTATGTCTACTTAGGGCAGGTAATAACCGCGGAGCCGAACCACGAGATTGAAGTAACTAGAAGAATAAGAATGGGATGGATTGATTGATAGATATGTGGGGTTTAACGTCCCAAAACCACCATGTGATTATGAGAGACGCCGTAGTGGAGGGCTCCGAAACTCGGCTGCTAACCCGCGACCTGCGGGTAGCATGCCGAGTACCTTAGCCACTAGACCACCGTGGCGGGGTAAGAGAATGGGATGGAGCACATTTGACAAGTGCTTTCAAGTTATGACAGGTAGATATCCACTATCCCTCAAAAAGAATGTATATACGAGCTGTATCTTGCCGGTATTTAGCTACGGAGCAGAAACCTGGAGAGTTACAAAAAGGGCTCAGCTTAAATTGAGGACGACGCAGCGAGCAATGGAAAGAAAAATGGTAGGTGTAACCTCAAGAGACAAGAAGAGAGCAGAGTGGATTAGGGAACAAACGGGGGTTAAGGATATCATCGTTAGAAATCAAGAGGAAATGCACATGGGCTGAGCCTGTAACACGTAGACAGGATAACCGCTGGTCATTAAGGGTAACTAACTGAATTCCAAGAGAAGGCAAGTGGGTTAGGAGGAGACAGAAGGTTGCGTGGACAGATGTGATTAAGAAGTTTGCGGGTATAAATTGGCAGCAGCAAGCACAGAACCAGATAACTGGCGGAACATCGAAGAGGCTTTTGTCCTGCAGTGGACGTAGTCAGGCTGATGATGATGATGATGACTAAACGCTCTGGGATGCCAAACTATCAGCCTTCACACGTGAAAATGGGGTTCTAGAAATATTATTAGGCGGCATACAATGTTTGCTTTTTTTTCAAAATTCCGTGGTACTCAGTGTGGTCACGTATATTCTTTGTGTGTGCGCCACATGTACGCACCTATATGGGGAAGACCATAATGAGCACGTTCCGTGAGTGGTAATTATTTTGCGCTAATGAAAACCGAACCACTCTACAGCAACTGCCGTGCAGCTACGCTGGTTCAAAACAATAAAACAAACGAGAACAAGTTTACAAATGCTGTAGGTCAAGATAGCCACCTGAGCGTGCGTCTTCATGTCACAGTTCACAACATGAGGTAGCACTCAATCATCGGCACCGAAATTCACGGGCGAAGCTTTCAACTTCACTTGGTACCTCATCATGTTCCGAACGGCAGGATTGACGGCGCCAATTTCGGACTGTGCGGGCTCAATGCCACCTAGAATAATATTTTCAGGCCTGCTCGCTGCCACCGTGACGTCACTTATTTTGCCCGAGTGACCATGCGTACGGGAGGCTGTCAATCGATTGCCACCATCGTCTGCCGTTAATAGATAAAGCATTTGCGTCGTGTTTTGCAGGCTTAACAGCTTCATGTTGCGTTTTGCGTAAAAAGGCGCTGGTTTAAGTAATGTATTACGCTTGAAATCATTTGAAGATTTATCTGTGGACCATTCCTTCTTTGAAAAAGTAAAAGAAATTGAGCTATCGAACGCGTGGTCGATCTATAGAAGCAGACTTTTAAGTACCACCCAAGTGACAAAATAATTAGGGTAAATTTTATTATTATTTTATTTACACATACACACGCCCGTGCGCGCGCACAGACACACACTAGAACATGCACAGAAACTGTTCCTCCCTATTTGCGAAATTTTGCAGTTTTTTTTGTACTCTTTCGTACATCTGTCGTCATGGAAGAAAAAACAAAATCTTTCGTTTCATTAAATGTTTTGTGGCAAGCACAAGAAGCACTGTTTCCTCTTTCGCTCTGCCCCTCTCGCAGTGGTGCATAGTCACTCATAAAACTCAGGGCCTGGAAAAAATGTTACTACTGGGTATAGATAAAGCCCCCATGGGCACTTCTACTGCACTGATGGTTTTTAGATCGGTGCATTTCGTAGTACATGGTTCTTGAATACTCTATCTTGAAGTACAGCTCACACATCTGAAAACTTAGGAAAGCGCTTTAGCGTAAGTGTGTACAGACATATAAACTTCTAGGAAACATATATAGGCTAAGGTGTTGGCAAGACTGGAGCAAAATTGTAATACTGCAAAAAAGTGGTTGCAACAGCGGCAAGAAATTACTGCTCACAAAACCGATGCACTAAACAATGCAACAGCATTCTTTCTATTTCCTAAACCAAGTAAATCGAGGTACGTAAGTGAGAGAGTCCACGTAAATAAAGAGAGTCCACGGTTAAAATCGCCAATAGCAAAACCTGTACCGACCCTCAAGGAAAAACGCTGGTTCTGAAAATGTACTGCCACGGGTGTTGATTATTTCGTTTCCAGGGCTGACGCCATCAAGTGAGAAGCACACATGACACATTTAGTTTTGAGGGAGAACGAAACATAGTAGAGATGGTGCCATTATAACGACTTCAAAACAGGTGGTACGAGCCGACGAACTTTCGCATCAAAAAGGAAACAGATGTCGACATCAGCTTGACGAACGACACGCTGCAACTTTGGTCTCTTTGCCGCGACAATCTGCCACACAGCATCACCCAACCGTTCTAATTTGCAGGCGTACAGATTGTGAAGATCCAGTGCACCAAGCGCATCACATATTCTTGCTGAATTTCAAGGACACAGAAAAACACGGTCTCCTCGAGTCGCCAACAGGCACACCAGCTACGCCACAAAAAAAAAAAACGTTCATCATGCTTGGCGATCCATGTTCTCCAGCGACAAGAGCAAGCGTAGGCACATCTGTGCAACGAAACACACCGGTCTTAACAGAGTGACGTCAGAGGCTGCAGCAGAAACAGTGAGCAAAACTGATTGATTGAAGATTGATTTGTGGGGTTTAACGTCCCAAAACCACCATATGATTATGAGAGACGCCGTAGTGGAGGGCTCCGGAAATTTCGACCGCCTAGGGTTCCTTAACGTGCACTCAAATCTGAGTACACGGGCCTACAACGTTTCTGCCTCCACCGGAAATGACCCCGCCACAGCCAGGATTTGATCCCGCGACCTGCGGGTCAGCAGCCGAGTACCTTAGCCAATAGACCATTGTGGCGGGGCTAGTGAGCAGGCCTGAATTTATCTAGGTGGCATTAGCTGGCTGTATCATGGCCGCATTGCGATGCCATGCGCTATAATATTTCTCCTAAGTGGGAAACAGACTGTACGCGGTAAACTATATGCATTAAAAAACTTCGGCGTATTCAAAAATGACGCCAATGAAATAGCGCAACGCAAAGGCGTGTGCACAAAAGGCCTAGGAAGACAACACAATCGCTCTATCAAGTGAAAGCCATTTCGTGCGTATGGAGAAAAAAAAACTGAAATGCACGGCTCGAGGCCTAGAAATATTATTCACGAATATACTGGGACGTTATAGAAAACATTTCGGGGAAGTGAAGTTCATTTTTTTCGACAGATGCATAAAAATAGCATCGACCCCTACGAAAAGTCAGCGAAGAAAAACGCATATGAAAGAAATGAAGACTGGTGCTTCATTTTAAATCTTTCGTCCTCTGTACTGTGTATGTTTTTATAGTGTATTTACGTTTTATTTCGTCGGTTAATGTCTACCTTCACCAGCTACCATCCCCTTCAGTACTTGGTCTTGTAAACCACAGGCATAGAAAAATAGCGGAAATCTAGACGTTTCGACTTTGTCCTTTCTGCGCGCCACTTGCCACGTTATTTCGTGAAGTTTACATGTGGGAACACGTTTTGTCGACGTCATTTTCATGGAAGTACGTTATGTACGAGAATGTAGCCCGACCAAACATGAAACTCTATACGTAATAGTAATTAGGAAGTGCCGGCTAAACCGCTAACGTCCCACCCCGCGATTTCTGGTTACTTGTGTTCGGGACTGATGCATGAGTATATGGACTCGCATAAACACATCGAGACAAGTGAGATCGGGAACTTTAACGACAGGCACACTGCCAAATAAATGGAAGGAACAATTCGTAGGAGAATTCTGTATAAACTGAATGTAGCTATTCAGAGGAACGCAAACAGCTGTAGTTTTCTGCTACTATTATGGAAGTGCCACCTGGGCCCATGCAGCATGTTGAAAGAGAAAAGGTAACGAAATGTAATTCGCTCTTGCGTTGTGTACTGGATGACCATGGGTCGCTTTGGTTATGACACAAGACTAAGTTTACAGGAGCTGACAGAAGAGAACAAGGAGGACGGAGACTCCAGACCTCTTGTCAGCAGCCCTCTGTGCTCCGGAATGGACAAAGAGGACGTGTTGCGCCCACGCACGAGATCGCATTGTTGGGCAGCCATGCGTTCAAATTCTTCCCCACCCGCTGAACTACCTGACTCAACACAAGGTGCAGGAGACGAAGTGGCATGGGGCTTGACTTATCACCTCGAACTATGCCTCTCACACCAGTGAATTTACGCGCAGATCCTAGCGCTCCTTTCGCAAAATAGAGGCGACGAAGGTGAACACGCGCTAAACTCACGTTTTTTTAATTCATTCATGAAGCTTTCTTTTTGTGTATGTCAACAAAAATATTTATCGTTAAAAACGATCTTTGGATACTGTCTTACTTTTCGTATATACGATTTCTGATTTCATGATCTCTCCTTTGCTTAAACGCTGGTACACAGGCAGAATTAGTCCGCGGATGTTTTGCAAGGGGGTCATGGCTTCATAAGGAATAAAATGTTTTTAGTTTGCTAAATTGCACTCGCATTATCAACTCGCATATTGCGGTTAATGAAACTTTGTTCGGTTCAACTAAAAAGGTAGGGCTGGCCTCAAGCCTTTTTTGAGGCACCCAATGCAGTCAGTATGTGTGGAAACACAGTCGCAGATCAATGTCTCTATATCAAAATCAGCGTGCAGATTTACGTCAATTAAGAAGTCCTGACATCTCATCATCAGTAATAATTGTTTTGCGAGATATGGGAAATGATTTCTGTTAAATTGCAGTTTTGAGTGACATTTTCTTCCACCACCACTTCCCATTCCTACCTCTTCAAACGTTTTTACTCACCCAAACCTTGCACGACAAATTTTTGCGAAAATGGCCCTCTGGTCGAGGTGACGTTAACATTACTCGTAAAGAGCTATAATGCTGCTCCTATAGGTATGATCTCAAGAAACTTACTTAGTACATGTGTTTGGCCTTGAAACTCAAGCCCCGTACACTTAGAGAACAAGGAGGAATGGAGACTCCAGACCTCTTGCCATATTCTTGCTTTTCCTGCTAATTTTGCAAATTTGGCTAAGCAACCTAACTAGGCAGTTAACTTCGTTGGGTTGAGATGCAAGCAAATCGAGCTCAATCTTTGGACATGCAAATTAGACAAACAAAATATTCTACTCAAGCTATATTTCTTTGTGGTAATTAGGCTCGTTGGCGCTGTTATTTCCAAGCGGATTCCAAATTGAAATCGTTTTATGTCTGGCCAATTTTCATAATTTGCAATGGGAATACGGAAAGACTTCATGCATCGAAGAGGAACGCATGCACCCGTAGTCAAGCCAGGACAAGCCGATTACCGACGAGATGTTATCGCCGCCTTGCGTGACTCAATGTAAGCAGCGAAACAAATTCTGAGAGCGAAAGCTGTTGCGAGAACAATACTCGGGTGACACGCGGCGCCGTAGTTGTCCGCCACCGGCGGCGTCCGTAACCACATCGCACCAAATTAGAAAAAAAAACACTCACCAAACACAAAGTAGGGCTCAAACCCGCGTCCGCTGGGTGTCTGGCAAGTATTCTACCACTAAGCCACGCCACCGCTTGGGACTTGTTAGTAAGCTTGTCTTAGGCAGGCTTCATGTCGGGAAAGCAACAGCGTTGTTATGAGTAACAAAGCGTTTAACAAGAACAAACGAACAACCAGGCGTCACACAAGCCGAATAGTGTAACGAGTGGGTCGTCAAATGTTCCAACCGCCAACAAAAGCTTGTTCTTGATCACCTAATAACTGTGGCGCATACCCATTTTAGGCATAATTCCCCATCTTCGTCAGCCACTGCATGAACAATGGCACGCAATTTCTTGCAAGTGTTTAGCTGACCCGACGTTTCTCAAAAGAATGACAAAAATGGCACAGCGAATGCCGGCAGACTACCCAAATTTTTTTTTATAAACAATGCCGTAGTGGGCATTAAGCAGGTGTTCTTGCAGCAGTTGCACTCAATGAGTGTTTAGAAAAGGCTCTAAAAGGCCGCTTTTCTAGCTTTCACAGTTCTCCCCTTCTGAGCACTACCGTGCTTTATCGCTAAACTGTTTAGAACACAGACGTATGTGTGATCGGCTTACCATGCTACATAACATCGTGCACAATTCCGTCCGCATAGCCACACCCATTTCGTTCACCAATCATCCCACCCAGGTGACTCGCCGATACAATCCGTTGAATATTGTGCCAATCAGATGTGTTATTGATTGTTATAAATACTCTTTTTTTCCGTGCACAGTTGACACTTGGAATAATCTGGACGCTACTTTGAAACGACTACCGCATGCGCTGTTTGTTGAACAAGTGTCCAATTATGTAAATTGATGTTCTTAATTCTGCCGTGGTTCCTTTTGCTTGATCATTTATTGTTTGTTGAACAGGTGTCTAATTATGCAATTTTTATAATTTTTAATTAATTGTGACGTTTTTGTTCGTTTATTGTAACCACTCCTGCAATGTCTCAAACATGAGACAGCAGTATCTGTAAATAGACAGCACTGCTCATTCTGTGCAGGCCTGGCGTTTTTTTTTTCAGTGTACTCAATTCTGTACCTCTGTTGATTGATTTGTGGGGTTTAACGTTCCAAAACCACCATATGATTATGAGAGACGCCGTAGTGGATGGCTCCGGAAATTTCGACAACCTGGGGTTCTTTAACGTGCACCCAAATCTGAGCACACGGGCCTACAACATTTCCGCCTCCATCGGAAATGCAGCCGCCGCAACCGGGATGTGAGCCCGCGACCTGCGGGGCATTTCCGATGGAAGCAGAAATGTTGTAGGCCCGTGTGCTCAGATTTGGGTGCACGTTAAAGAACTCCAGGTGGTCGAAGTTTCCGAAGCCCTCCACTACGGCGTCTCTTGTAATCATATGGTGGTTTAGGGACGTTAAACCCTACATATCCAATTCTTCACCAAGGTCTCTTCCTTACAAGGTTGTTTTGGCTCGGAAAAAGGCCGGTGTTTTGTTTTTCGCAGCTCATGTCAGCGTCTACATTGTCCCAGTGAAAGCCCCATCTAATGATCATACAAACACGTGTTTGGCAGTGCCAAAATTATCGAATATCATTGTTCTGCAGATGCCTCTATTTCACATTACCAATAGTAACTTCCTAGTGTGGGCTAGCCCACGTAGTGTCTTTTTTTGCACCCGGAAGTACTCGCTCAGTACCATGTCAACATGACAACTCGATAAATGCAATACCGATGAATCTGTACGTTCTCTATTGTGGCCTGCCTTTGCATCAAATAATAAGCACAGCGACAACAATCAGCACAAACACAAGAATATAGTAATAATATTATTTATCATCAATCATTTATTTAACGAACCCCGGAACAACTACGAGGTCTTCGAGCAGGCGCAAGCAAAAATAAAACAATACAATTGGGCAATACATTGTAGACACTCTTCCGAAAAATCGAATAAAAAGTGAAACCGCACACACAAAAAAGAAATCAGTGCGAAAGGGGAAGAATAAAAATACAAGACGAGAATCAAGTGAAAAATGAAGGAGAAAATACGCAACTATCTAGAAACCTTCATGAAAGACGGAAAAGGGAAGAATCTGTATATTGTGAAACACTATGTTAAGACAGTGCAGAGCTGAGCTAAAGACAGTGACAGTAGACTGCGAAAAACATCAAGATCATGGAAGTTTACAATATAGAGACTTTGCATTCAGTGAACCCTAGAGTGTTGTAAGAACTTGGCAGGTACATCAAATGGTCGATTCTCTCTGGTTAACTTACGCTGAATTTCAAAATTTACATAGTTGAGAAGTACAGGGAAGAGTATCATATCGTGAACTAGTTTGGAAAGAAGTAACCCCCAGTCTAACTAACCCACGGCCAATCTCGCTTACTTCGTGCATGGGAAAACTCGTAGAACACGTCGTTCACAAGCGCATATCTGATTATATTGAAGAACGCGAACACTTCTCTTACAGAATAACGGTCTTTCGCCCATGCTTGTCTGCTCAATACGTCATTAAACTCATTAAGCACCAGATCATTGATAGCAACACCAGAGACGTCAGGGCTATACTGGCGCTGTGTCATGATATGCGCGGTAGGTTCATCTGGTGCGCGATGTTTGTGAGTTTGTGCTGTGCCGTACGCCGACGAAGATGACGATGAGACAAGGAAAAGGCGGAATCGTGTCGTCAAAGTCATGCCAAGCCAGGGGGAGAGAGAAGAGGAAGACGACGACGGGGCGTTCGAGAAGAAGAATCCGAACGAAACAGTGGCAGGCTGAAGCGCTCGTCGGGTCGTGGTCCCGAAGCCTACCTGTGCCTGTGGTCCGCACGAGCCTGGCTCCCTTCTACCGTCTGATCCAGCAGCCGGCGCCGGTCCGTTGTACTCTGATCCGGGCGTATTCCAGACCTGGGCCTACTACTGGCTGTCCGGGACGTGCTTGCCACACATCGACTCTGCCTCACGCTCCGCTCCGACCATGCCTGAGTCATCGCTGATGTCGGCGTAAGACGCAACGCAACGCATCGACTCATCTGCCTTCGACGTCACACGGTGAAGTGTTTCAAACCTTGTGTAGTGCAGTGGGGGACTACGCTAAGCGTCAGACCTTGTCTTTCGAGAACGTACGTCGTGCTCGTACCTAAGGCAGTTCTTCGCTGTTGCCATGTAACACGCCAAGCTTCATTATCGTTTTTTTTGTGTGGCATTAAAGCCTTATAACTCAAGTTGCAAATGTCTTCGTCAGTCTCGGCAACGATTATTTAAGTTGCCGTGATTACCCGAACCTTATCCCTCACAATTGGCGTCCGCGACAGGACGAAGCCGTTTGCACTGGGTTGAAATCTGTAGGGAAGATGAGTGAGGAAGAGCTTATAACGCTAGCGGAACGCATGGGGCTTCAAGGAGCCGAGCTAAAGACGTGGGTAGACGCGCGGTTAGAGCGGGCTCATGAGGAATCTGTGCAAGCGCGTGAAGAGCGTTCCGCGGAAAGGCAGGCGGCGAAGGAACGTTTGGAGATAGAAGAGAGAACTCTTCAACTGCGAATTCGACTAGCTGAGGTTGAAGGTAGCCGAGAGCCAACAGCGCGGGACCGCGAACCTGAGAGGAGTCAAAGCCGCCCGTGCTTGATCAATCCTCACAACCTGATTCCAGTGTTTGACGAGGGGCGTGACGATCTCGATGCGTATCTCAAGAGGTTCGAACGCGTAGCAGTTGGTCAAGAGTGGCCTGAGGAGAAGTGGGCGACAGCGCTTAGTTTATGCCTCAGTGGGGAAGCATTGAAAGTCTTAGGTCGTCTGTCGCCAGAAGACTCAATGGATTACCAGAGTACGAAAATGGCCTTGCTCCAGAGGTTTCGTTTCACAGCCGAAGGCTATCGCGAAAAATTTCGGCAAAGCAAGCCTGAAGACGGCGAAACTGGTAAACAGTACGCCACGAGATTACAGAGTTACTTCGATAGATGGCTGGAAATGTCGGAAACGGACGAGGACTTTGCATCCGTGCGCAACCTCATTGTAGCTGAGCAGTTTCTGAATAACTGCCACGATCGCCTGGCACTTTTTCTAAGGGAGAAGAAATGCAGGACGGTAAAAGAAATGGCAGAAGCAGCTGATACCTTCTTGGAAGCCCAGCGGCAAACAAACTTGTTGGTATTTCGTACCAAGTCTGCAAACAACATTCCCAAGGAGCAAGAAGGATTTACTTATACCCAGCCTCCTCTTAGATGTTTCGTCTGTGATCGACCCGGCCACAGAGCATCTGATTGCCGCACGAAACCCCAACGAGTCTTCTGTGGGCACTGTCGGAAGCCCGGCCACGATGCAAGAGCATGCCCAAGCAACGGCGGGTCAAAGAAAATGACATCTTGCATCGTGTCTACTGACCAGAAGTCCGAGACGCCCCGATGTGCCGATGATTCATCACAAGATGAATGTGTTGCTAGTGCACTCCGAACGCGCACCGCAACAGCTACACGAAACTTGCCGGTGTTACAGGGAGAAGTGTTTGGACATACTGTATCAGTCTTGAGGGATACTGGAAGCAACACCCTGGTCGTGCGACGTTCCCTCGTTCCCGATGATGCGCTGACGGGTACTACCGCCACTATTTTATTGGCCGATGGTAGTTGCATCGAGGTACCGGAAGCAGAAGTACGGATTCTATCGCCCTATTTCACCGGAAATGCGATAGTCAAATGCATGACGTCGCCACTTTACGATGTCATCGTAGGAAATGTTCCCGGCGCCCGTGACGCTAATGACCCCGACTCAACGTGGAAGGAGTCAGCGAGCCTGAAGTCGGAAACTAATCAGGCATTGAATTCTGAAGAGAAATCCAAGGATGGATGCGGGACGAATAGCACAGTCATGGTTGGTGTTTCAAGCAAAGGACATCGCCGGAAGCTCACGACTGCTAAATTTGGAAACATAGAGGTGACACAGGAGTCATTTCGCCAAAAACAAGAGGAAGACCGGTCGCTGGATGTTTGTAGGGCGAGAGTCGACACCCTCATCCGCGGCAAAGGAGCCACATACCACTCATTTATGTTCGAGAAAGGAATCTTGTACCGCGTTTACCACTTGACTCCGGGTAAATCAGTTCAACAAGCGGTGGTTCCAAAGGCGTTGCGTGTCCATGTGTTGCACTTGGCACATGAATCACCGATATCTGGTCACCAGGGTATCAAGAAGACGAAGGACCGAGTTTTGGAGTCGTTTTATTGGCCCGGGGTACAGGAGGAGGTACGAAGATTCGTAAAATCATGCGACGCATGCCAAAGGACATATCCCAAAGGCAAAGTAGGCAAGGCGACTCTTGGACGAATGCCTTTGATTGACACGCCATTCGAACGTGTGGCCGTCGATATCATTGGACCTCTGACGCCGATTTCAAAGAAGGGTAATCGGTACATTCTTACCCTTGTGGATTTCGCCACTCGGTACCCGGACGCGGTGACTTTGCCCGCAATTGATTCGGCAACAGTAGCAGATGGACTACTGGAGATGTTCTCTCGAATAGGATTTCCACGGGAGATCCTCTGTGATCAAGCATCCTGCTTCACGTCAGGCCTGATGGAAGAGGTGAATGCTCTGCTTGCTATTCGACATTTGAGCTCGACGCCTTACCACCCGATATGCAATGGCTTGGTCGAAAGGTTCAACGGCACTTTGAAACAGATGTTGCGCAAGTTGTGCCAAGAGAAGCCGAAGTCATGGGACCGATTTCTTGCGCCTCTGTTATTCGCCTATCGAGAAGTACCTCAGGCCAGTATGGGCTTCTCGCCGTTTGAACTGATCTACGGCCGGCACGTCCGAGGACCCCTGGATATACTGAAGGAACTCTGGACAGGGGAAGACCTAGAGGAAGATATCAAGACTACTTACGGATACGTGCTTGATCTGAGAGAACGTCTTGAACGCACCTTGAAGCTGGCTCAAGAGAATCTCTCCCGAGCTCAACACTCGCAAAAGAAGTATTATGACCGAACCTCCAAAACCCGACAGCTCAAAGTTGGTGACCGGGCTCTTATATTGCTCCCAACCAAGGAAAACAAGCTTCTTATGCACTGGAAGGGGCCATTTCCGGTTACAGAAAAAAAGAATGACCACGACTATTGGTTGGACCTTGGGCACACCACGAAAATGTTTCACATAAACATGCTCAAGCGCTACGAAGAACGTCAACCAGAAGTCACTAGTCAAGCTTCATCGTTCGTTGTAGTCGAAGAAGGAGAATCGGATTCACCCCTCCCTACATTTAAAGTAAATGAAGGGAAAGGTATTGAGTCGGTCACACTCGGAAGTAATTTAGACGAAGCACAACGCGATGATATGTGCAATCTCTTGGAGGAATTCCGAGACATATTTTCCGAAGTTCCTGGGAAGACGAACCTCCTAGAGTGCCGGCTAGAGCTTACTACAACAAAACCAATCAGCACGTCACAGTATCCGTTGCCGTTTGCAATGAAGGAAATAGTAGAGAAGGAGGTTCAAGATATGCTGAAGTTGGGAGTTATTGAACGATCCCATTCGCCGTATAACTCACCCTTGGTCCTGGTTAAGAAACCGGACAACAGCTTTCGCGCGTGCATTGACTTCCGTCACATTAATGAGGTTCTGGTGTCCGATGCTGAACCCATACCCAGAACTGACATTATGTTTGCTGAAGTCGGCACGAAGTCGGTTTTCTCAAAGTTAGATCTTACAAAGGGCTATTGGCAAGTACCCTTAGAGGAAAGTTCTCGTCCGAAAACAGCTTTTTCAACGCAATCTGGACACTACCATTTTCTCTATATGCCTTTTGGGATTAAGACAGCCTCGGCCATATTCACACGATTAATGAGGACATTACTGCACGGCATTCCAAACACAGTGCATTACATAGACGATGTTCTAATTGCCACAGCTACGTGGGAGGAGCATCTAGTGACATTGAAACAGTTGTTTCAGAGAATCCGAGAAGCAGGCCTACGGATCAAACCTCAAAAATGTGAGATCGGAATGACTTCTGTCATCTTCCTTGGGCATCACCTCGGCGATGGTACAATCCGCCCAGTAGAAAGCATGATAGCGAAGATCGCTAAAGCCCCAAGACCGGAAACGAAGAAGCAGCTTCGCTCTTTTCTCGGCTTGGCGGGATATTACCGAGACCTCATACCTCACTATGCCCAGAAAGCGAAACCACTGACTGAAATGACAAGAAAGATGGAAAAGAACAAGTTAGCGTGGAATACCGAAAGAGAAGAGGCATTTGAAACCCTCAAACAAGCTCTAGCATCTATGCCAGTAGTCAAGGCTGCTGACATAAAGAAACCCTTCGTATTACGTACAGATGCATCTGATAGCTGTATAGGCGCTGTGCTTATGCAGGAACACGAGGGTCTTCTTCACCCGGTGTCATATGCCAGCCGCCAACTTATGCCCCGGGAAGAGAGATACTCTGCAATTGAAAGAGAGTGTTTAGCGTTAGTTTGGGCGATCGCGAAATTTCATATCTTCCTTTATGGAACCTCCTTCGTCGTTCAGACTGACCATCAACCGCTACGATACCTCTCTCAAGTCAAGCATTTGAACAGCCGGATCTTGCGCTGGAGTCTCGCATTGCAAGAATACACCTTTCGCGTTGAGCATATCAAAGGATCAGAGAACGTAGGTGCTGATTATATGAGCAGGCTACAGGTGTAGGTGCTAGCTATACAACATTAATGTAATAATGTACCATATGCCTAGGGACTCTCACATACAGACTATTCTCTTGGTGCAACAGTTCTGTACATTTGTTTGTCGTAAGTCTTGTCTCCCGCGCACTTTGGACAGTTTTCTTTTTTTGAAAAAAAAACTTTTTGAAAGGGGGGACTTTTGTCATGATATGCGCGGTAGGTTCATCTGGTGCGCGATGTTTGTGAGTTTGTGCTGTGCCGTACGCCGACGAAGATGACGATGAGACAAGGAAAAGGCGGAATCGTGTCGTCAAAGTCATGCCAAGCCAGGGGGAGAGAGAAGAGGAAGACGACGACGGGGCGTTCGAGAAGAAGAATCCGAACGAAACAGTGGCAGGCTGAAGCGCTCGTCGGGTCGTGGTCCCGAAGCCTACCTGTGCCTGTGGTCCGCACGAGCCTGGCTCCCTTCTACCGTCTGATCCAGCAGCCGGCGCCGGTCCGTTGTACTCGGATCCGGGCGTATTCCAGACCTGGGCCTACTACTGGCTGTCCGGGACGTGCTTGCCACACATCGACTCTGCCCCACGCTCCGCTCCGACCATGCCTGAGTCATCGCTGATGTCGGCGTAAGACGCAACGCAACGCATCGACTCATCTGCCTTCGACGTCACACGGTGAAGTGTTTCAAACCTTGTGTAGTGCAGTGGGGGACTACGCTAAGCGTCAGACCTTGTCTTTCGAGAACGTACGTCGTGCTCGTACCTAAGGCAGTTCTTCGCTGTTGCCATGTAACACGCCAAGCTTCATTATCGTTTTTTTTGTGTGGCATTAAAGCCTTATAACTCAAGTTGCAAATGTCTTCGTCAGTCTCGGCAACGATTATTTAAGTTGCCGTGATTACCCGAACCTTATCCCTCACACGCTGGATCGCAAAAATGCCTTCGATAATATTTTGCATTCACACGTTCTTAATTCTATTTCAAACTTTGCATGGCCTTGTGTGCACGTTTCAAGGGTTCGTTCCTTCGGGGCAGACGTGCCACCCTCAAGCTTCGCGAGGTTACGTGTGATCCCTTCGAGCAGAGGGCCAGGGGCACTCCTAAGGGGTCAGTAATCTCGCCGCTTCCGGCTTCCCTTCTAAGTCGCCATGTGTGGCCTCTCCACCCGTCTCTCTCAAGTAAACGGTGTTAATCACGCTGTCTTCTCCGATGACATCACCGTCTGGTGCGAAAGTGGCAGCGAAGGTAGAGTAGAGGAATCGCTGCAGGCGGCCTTGAGCTGCACAGGGGAATTCTCGGAAGGCACGGGGCTCTAGCTGTCACCGTCCAAGTCCGAACTCCTTTCTTATCACCCCACCAGAAGGTGATTCATCTATAGATGACAGCTCCGTCTCGAGAAGTGCAGCACTTCAAATCGCACGGCGTCAGGCAAGTAATTCTAGTAATTGAAGCGATCCGTGCTCTCAGTATGTTGATCGAGTCAAATGGTTGCAACGGACAAACAATCGCTCCTATCACTACCAAAACAAACAACATGATCAGGCTCATCACAAGGGTCTCCCACCCGCGGAGGGCAGGGGGAGTACAACCTTCTCAAGTTGTACCACGACTTCCTAATGAACCATATCACGTATGTGACCGCCGCGCATCGCTGGCATGAACACTAGAAGGCAAAGCGCGAAGCGCTGATGCGTAAGAACATAAAAAAGTGCTCGGCATCCCCATGGGAGCCATAATAGATAAGCTTGTGCAGATAGGTGTCCACAGTGCCATCGACGAGGTTGTGGAGGCACAGCAGACGGCCCAGGTAGCCAGGCTCTTTCCTCACCGCCTACGGGCCGGAGGGTCCTGGAGGCCCTTGGCTACGATCCCACAGCCATCAGGGAGAGGCGGTGCGTGCTGGACGCGCAGACGCGAAAAGCCATCATGGTCTCGTTGATCCCGCACAATTAACGTACACCTACAACACGATGTGGGCAGACGAAGGGCCAGGGTGGCCGCGCTTCTAAATCCCGTCGCCTGCGATCCTCAATCCCTCACGCTTGTCGACGCCACCCAATTGGGTTCGTCCGGCTGATTCCAGGGCGATGGTGGTAGAATACAAGGGCAACCTCCTTAACGCCAATTCGGTGCGGGGCTCGCATTCGGTGCTGGCGGAGCAGGTGGCGGTGGACCTAACCCTGAAGGATGAAAACAAACCATATATCTATAGGGATTCCTGGGTGGTGGTCCGGGCCTTCGCCTCGTGTTTGGTTTCGGTGGAGGCGACCTCTTTGCTTTGCGGCAGAAGCGTCAGTCCCCATGTCATCCCTGGTTTTCCAGCCCATATGATGACTACGGTGACCCTCCGCCGTTCCCAACTTAACGAGCTGGTCCATGCGCGTGCGCGCGAACTTACCCGCTGCGCTGGGCAGGTGGTGCTCGCAGGTGCGGACGCGGGGCTCCTCAAGGACGCTCTCCAGACGTTCAACGAGGTGACGAAGCACTATAATCTCAGCAAGGGGGTCTATCCCTCACCTCACGCCAAGATCTCCAGGCCTCAGTTTTCCGCGCTTCGAATGTTACAGACTGCGTCATACCTCAGCTCAACCAGGGTCAGCAGAGATGTGGAATCCTACAAACATGATTGCCCAGATTGTGGAGATCCCTTCTGCACTTTAAAACGCATGCTCTGGCGGTGTCCCTCGTTACGGCGCAGCGATCGTCTTACCACAGAAGCAGAGTGGGAGGAAGCGCTCAAGAGCTCCGACCTCGCCGCTAAGTTACGGGCCGTCCAGAGGGCCCACGACGCGGCGGTCAGGCACCACCTGCCCGTTCCGACGTAGGAGCTGCCCACGACAGCTTCTCCCTCATAAATAGATTTTTGTAGTCTCCTCTCAGGACCTCAATAAACTCTACCTGTCTGTAAGAAGTGTAAGTAAGGATATTATACTGATAACAAGTCTGTAAATATATAATAGGTCAGCGAGATTTCGTCGTCAGTGAAGCGAGAGCAATGCTAAATATCCGGCAGTGTTAGAACAAGTCAATTCTAGAGTTATTTCTAGCGAAACAATGATTGTAAATGCTTATAAATTTTTTCTTCACTTGCCCAATGGCGTGCGTGCCAGATTTGGCAATGTCATTCCAGATCACAGATGCATGTTCAAGTTGAGAAAAACATATTGCGGTGTACAATTTTGGAAAGATGTAGGAGAACTGAATTCTCGAGAGACTCTACAAACGCAGCCGAGAGAACGAAGGTCACGCATGGCACCACGGTTAGTGTGAACAGATAAAATTAGCATGCTAATAATAAAAAAAGACAAAGCTAACCTAAATCATAAACCATACATATCGACACGGCATGGAAAGAGTGGTGTTAAGACGGTGGATCTTTTACGATGTATACTCATGAATTTGGTTTTTTAGGTATTCAGACAATGGCCATTGTTATTCATATGGAGAAAGAACCGAATTTTACTGCAGCAAGCACCAGTCATTAACTGAATATTTCCTTAAATACTTTGATTTCATCAGCATGCAAGAGAAAATAATAATAATAATGACAATATTAGTATACGTTCTTTTATTTCCCAACACAACATTGCGATTGAGCCGCGCCGTTCTAGAAGTCACCGGAAGATTTAACATTGTGGTGTTCTTTGACGTGCGTTGATATTGCGCAGTATACGCATCTCTGCCATTTCGCCTCCATCGATATGCGACCACCGAAGCCAGGATCGAACCCGCGACCTTTGGGTCAGCAGCCAAGCACCGTAATGGCTGCATAACCGCGGTGGACCATTTACGTTACAGTTGCGCCTATAGAAGTGGGTGTGGATGGTCACTCATCTTTTTTGCTGACCCGTAGTGCACTTGCAGATCCCTACTTGGACGACAACGACGCCAACGACATTATTCTGATTGACACAGCGACATCAAGTTGATAAAAAATCACAGCAAATCCATGGAGTGAATGATGATTAGTGAGCGAAGCGCTGGAGGGTTTCATCACTAAACCGTGAACTCTCCGCGAATATCGCCCACTACATGAAAGACGGAAAAAACATTGTATTATTTACACGAGAAATTTTATAATTCATAAGTGCTAGCTATACGTAATCATAACGGCTTTATGGTCGGTGAAGTGGTGGATCGGTGATGCGGCATAGTGGGATGTTTGCAAGGACGAAGTAATGGGCAGTTTTCAAAGGTGGATTTATAAGTGGTCTCGCACAAACAAGGAATGGGCTCAGTGGGATAATCTATGGTTCTTTAACGCGCACCTGGATATAAGTACACGACCATCTTGCATCTTATATTGGCTACTTCTTAACTGTATTGGCCTTATGGTCCGTGAAGTGTCGGATCGCAGATGGGGCGTAATGGGATGTTTGCAAGGACGAAGTAGTGGGCACTTAGCAAAGGTGTAACTATGGGCGGTCACGTATGTAGAAACAAAGAATGGACAGACAGGCGCCTTTAGGAGCTTAGCCCCTAAAAAGTTTTCGCAATATTATATGCCTCACTAAGGGCCGGTCTACCTGGGCGACTATGTAAGTACACACATTCCCTGCGTCGTAATCAACAACATCATGATCAACGTGCTCGCGCAGTAAAAGCCTCGTGGCACGGACCTTCCCCACGTTCGTTGGGCAATCGCGTCTGGTCCGGGGATTCCAGTTCTTCACGCTTGGCAAGAGCGTCACGTTCTGCATCAGGCTGTTTGCGACTGCCCGACGATCTTGACCACTGGTCCACGCTAAGAAAGCGCCATGTAAGGTGCTGGTTCCACACCCGTTCCTCTGGTAAGCCTAACTCTATGTTCCTCTGCAGGACCGCGTATTTGTAGGCGCAGGGGCAGTAGTCTTTTAGCCGCGGTTACAGTTCATCAGTACCGAATTAAGACTCCCTCCAAATTTCCACTAGCAGAGAAATGGCACAGTAGAACAGGTATTTTGTTATTATCGGGTACTGATTACGCATCCCTCCAGCTCTCCGTTAGTCCTCCATGTGTTTTTCCCTCCCTTGCAGAAAACCTTTCCATTTCTTTTCCTTTTTTTCTGCCTCCATTCTCACTATGTTTGAAAACCTACTCCCATATGTCATCTTCATAACAAACGCAACCGAAGTCCGTGCACCCAACTGAAGCAGTGGCAAAATTTTACATGTAATAGAACTGCCATGGTACATTGTCTTATTTCTGCCTCTGCTAATGTTGTACCATAAAACTGATCAGGTGCCACAAAATGGCTTGATATGAAAACAAGAGATAACTACATCGAGTGTAGCTTTCTGTCTAGTTCATACGGCGTAATGCATCCAAAGCAATGAGCTCGAAAATTCCGAGGTGGCATGACCGGCCACTTCATCTGTTTGCATTTTTCTTTGTTTGGATTCTTCTGACACTTCTCCTGGGCGTTTGAGTTGCAGCAAGACAAAGCTTTAGGCAATTTTAGAAGCCTAATAGGTGAAACTAAGTTCGTTTCAAACATCCACACCCAAAGCCATTTTCTCGCACCCATTAACATAACGCTTTAGAACATCAAGTCTTATTCACTTGTTTGTTACACCCTACAGACTTCATTGTGGCACACTAATGGCCCTCACAGCCTTGGTCTCATCCTACTTATAAATACCGTGCCACCAATAGGTAGGGGCTGAGGTTTGTCACTACTATGTATTGCCTCGGTTAAACCTTGAGCGACGATAAGTGCAATACATGCAGCTGCGGTGGCCGCATTTTCGAGGGAGGCGAAATGCTATAGGCCTGCGGGCTCACAGTTTGGTGCTGGCTAAAGAACTTTTCAGGTGGCCTAAATTTTTGGAGCCCTCCTCTACAGCATCTCTTATAATCATATGGTGTTTTTAGGACGTTAAATCTTACATATCAATCAATCGATCAATCAAATAATCAATCAATCAATTATTGTAATACGTGCAGGGGCAGAAGCCTGAACTCTCGAGCACCACTTGCATCGCCGCGGGCTTGCTGTTCGTTCGGTGTCCCCATAAGTCGGCTCAAGCACCCCCGCAGTTAAACATGCTGCGCAAGAAGTGGCACAAGGAAGGCTACTCGACCATCGGCACCATCTTCTTCAGTGTGCCTTCGTTGGTTTGGACAAAGCGTGGTGCTCAGAGTGGCTGCAACACGGGTAAGCACGCGCTTATAATTCTCGATTCGCACGGACTGTGCCGGACATAACTAGAGGCGTTGGGACGTTGCCCTCGAGTTGTTTTTGTACCCAGATGCACGTTGACAGAGTGGAGCAGTGAAAATGTTTCACCGAAACTGGTCCATTAGCTAAGCAGTCGCTCCTATATGGGGATCGACAAACTCATAACATGTCGCGCGAAATCGCGCGTTAGTGCCAGTGTCGTCATAACGGATCTTCTTGGAATGCGCGCAAGGACATTCAGCTATTTTACGCTGCATCATTAAGGTTTATTCACACCTGCGACTAATAATGGTGATAGGACCAATTTAGTCGCAATGTGACTGATCATAAAAGGCCACTTTGGTAGCGTAGCGACTGCTTTGGCTCAGTTGCTCGCTGCTTCATTTTTCAGCCGAGGGACTGGAGTCGCATGCCTCTAAACCGGGGTTGTGTCATTGGAAACCGTACGTGAGCAGTTCTGAAGCTTTGCGGCTCGCGCAGGAGAGCAAACATCTGTCGGCTGGAATCACTTTTCCGTTTCTTGTCGCAGTTGTGGATGGTCTTTCAGTTGTCTGAAGGGCGCCCTTGAATTAAAGGGTTCCTTTATTCAGAGGGGAGCGTTTTGAGGGTTGAGGCTGTCATTTGCGGTGCGTAGTTTGTACGTAGTTCAACCACCTAAAAGCAAGCATGTGATCAGAAATAGGAAACAAAATAATGATGATTATATCTGGTGTCGAGCGTTCGAAAACAACAATATTATGATGAGAGATGCCGTTATACGGATTACGGAAGGTTTAACCATCCTGTTGCCCTTAACGTTCACTTACATCGCACAGTAGACGGGCCTCTAGCATTTCACCTCCATCGAAGTGCAACCGCCGGTTTTGGGATCGAAAGCACCACCTGCTATCTTCGGGTCGGCAGCTGAGCCCCATAACAGCTACGGCATCATGGCGGACAAACGTACTCGCTATTTAAAGGGGTCATTTTTTCTGTTTCAATGGACTGCCTGAATATAGCTGTACGGTGAAGGGCCCCACTATAGCTATAAAAATTGACTTCCCATTCCTCCTGTGCTCTGATTTTCAATGCGATGGGAGAACGGTCGCAAAAATTTTGCAAACATGCAAAACCTATGCAGTTTCACAAAACTAACCAAACGCCAAAATCTCGTTTGCTCGTCGCTATCCGCTATCCGCTAGTTGGCCGCACAATGTTAACTGTTGCCACTCACACCATGTCAATGGTTCTATATCTGGACAACGTGGCCACATGACGAGGAATTCAAGAGCGCACCATGGGCATAAAAAGGAACCCATGCTTTTCACACTGGAGCTCTTCCACCAAGGCGACCTTGACAACAGTCCTTTCGGAGTTAACATGATTTAGATGAATAAAGCGTTTACTGTAAACAGAACTCATAGCGCCAATCCTTTGAACATATAGGTCAGCGTATTGCGAGCTGGAACTTGCTTCTCTCATCTCACTGAACAGCGGCCAAGCAAATGAAAACACTGAAAAATTGGAAGGAATTGTGCAAAATGCGACCAAAGATTAGCAATGAAATTGTTGTGTAGAAGATAATGCGGTTGCCTACAGTAAGTAGCTGCTGTACTTCCAATGCAATGAGTAGGCCAAGGCTAATCATTGCAAGTTGTAACACTACCCCTTCGTATTCTTGCAAAAAGTCCTGTCTTTCATACCATAATCTGATTAATCAGCATGAGGGCAGCAGCCTGTCGTCTGTGTTCTACCGAATTTTCTCTTTTTTTCCTTTTCCATCTTTACAACACTACCCGCCTATTTGTGATTAGATACTAAAGTAATCGTGATGACCAGCCACCCTCTTAGTGGTCATCTCATACAGCGTGTATACGACAAGTCCAGTGGTCCTCCGAGTTAATTTTCAAAGGCACTCACTGTGGTGAGGAGCCCCTTCAGCTTGAAGGGACACTGAAGACATAGAATGAAACATTAGCTTCGAAGACTGTACTTTCAGAGCGGTGGTACTAGAGAAGAAACTAAAGGTGAAAATATTGTTTCTAACTTTTGCACCAAAGTCTGCACAAAGGACGTCACATGTTACAAAGTGTATTTGTCGTATTATGACGCCATTGGCTGAGAACAATTTGCTCATACTTGGTATATTATGGCTAAGGCCAACTAAGAGCACATTTCATATTTAATTTGTTCGAAACTACGTAGAGCCTGGTGGGCGCTGTAAAACGTCGGATGGTACAGCGAATGGTGCAATAACTTTAAGGTGGCCGCAGCATCCACGTTTCATTTTGGAGCGTCTTCAAGCACAATCTCACTGCTAGCACCGTGTTTTTAGTATGATGATAGATTAGTATATTATTAAAAGAAAGCGCTTTTTCTCATTAGTGTACCTCTAACCGCTGCGCCATACAGTCATGGGGCAACAGAAATGAACGCGCTAGGTTAGTGTACCTCGCACCACTGCGCCATACAGTCTTGGGGACAAGATATAAACGCGCTAGGTTTGAACCATACATGTACGATGATGCAGCATTGTATTCGGCATTGCCAGGCTGCCACAGTTATTCGGCGCAAGTTGTGTGATTCTCAGGCGGCGCACGCTTTTCCGTGATAACCATTGTCACGTAATTTACGCACAGTTAAAGTAACGGGACACTTCACTGTGCTCAATTTCGACCTAATACCCCGCAGGCTTGGAGGGAAGGTAATCAAACCTATTTCCACAGCTGTCTCTCCGAAATAGGCCGTGATAGCCATCACAAGCACGCGGATCCGTGCTTCAACCCCTACTGGTACGAGTGCGGCCGATGGACCCAAAGACAGTTCCAGAGTGGGCTCGTAGTGCTACTGGAAACATTCAGGAGAATCGTAACTGGCATGGCGATTCCCACGCAAGCACCTACCCGGACCCAGAATTCAAGCCATGGCAACGCGATTTCAGGGCCGACACTAACTGCATCGCCGTACTAAACAGCAATGAAAGAGCTGTTATATCAGTTCAATGCTTCTGCAACGGTGTTGCACATGACTGCTTCAAAATGGTTTTTTGCGGTGCATCAGAAATTCATCAATTTTGCGTCCTTGTACAAGGTTTGCAGAAATAGCGACGCAATTAACGACGGGGAGGCGATTTATTGTTATCAGTGATTATAGAGAAATGTATAATATGACATCGACGAGTAGGTAGGATGTTGGTTAGTTTAATTGGAGATAATTAGCGCAAACGAGAAAGCTGGGACATGAACTGTATAAATTGAAGGAGACAAACAATCTACGCAACATATTGCGTAGATTGCACACGGCTCACCTCGTGTGCACAATTACAGGTTCCCACAGCTAGTGACAGGTTGCCCTGAGGTGTTCGGGGTGGACACGGTCAGCTGCCAGATCGCATATAATTTGACATGCACTCCGGAAGTGAACTTTGCTCAAGTGGTAGACTGTGTCACGTACAGCGCCCCAGAAGGCTTCTGAGCTACATTACGTTATTATTATGGTCGACCTTGGTAATTCAAGTATTCCACGTGCCTTCTGTCATTTTGCTTGCGTTTGCGTAAGACTGTGTTTGTTTCTTATTCACCAAGTTTCGTGGTCAACCTTGAAGAAAGGCATAACTAGATTCTCAAAAATAAAAAAGTAAAATATTTTACGAACGACAATATATGACAAGAAATGTTATAATCACTCACGTAAGCATCACTGAGAGTTTTTTTAACAGGCGATTGGTGTACAGAAAAAAACTACTGGTGCCGTGGGCACGCTAAATAAGCCGCTAATGCAAAAGCATCGAAATTAAGAAAGTTATGGTACTCTAATACTGACACAACATTCTAGTGACGTTCCGTGAATTATTAGAACTAATAGAGAAGCTTTCACAGCGCTGTGAATTCGGGTGCACTCTATTGAGCACTCATCAGTCCTTTTAGAAAGCAGACTTTACCGATTTCGCGCATGAGTACACATCGCATGAGTAGCACGCCTCTCCTTGCTCACTCTATTGGTTCAATGTAACCTGACAACTTGGCCTTGTTGCTACGTGAAGACAGCGGAATAGCGCAAACGTAAAACGAGGGTACACACACGGCGAGAAAGGCAACACAAGCGCTGTATTAAACACAATTCGCTCTTGTTCGTGCGCATGGAGAAGGACAACTGAAATGCATGGCGCGAAACCATAGCGATGGGATTCGCGAATATACTGGGACATTAAACAGCAGATGTCAGTGAAGTGAACTTTTCGTACGGCAAACTCATAAAAACGGGATTACCTCTTATAAAATCTTAGTGATGGAAGACACACAAAAGAAATCAAGGCTGGTGCGTTCTACTCATCGTTTCGTCCTATATATATATATATATATATATATATATATATATATATATATATATATATATATGTATATATATATATATATATTGTGGTGAAGCCTTCGAACAGTGGGTCGTCCTCTCCAGCAGCGCCTTCTAGTGGGTTGCCCTTTTTAGCAAGAAGAAGAGCAGCTCGTGCAGAGAGTCGGTACCCGCATTGACTGTCACTGTCAAGCATCGTCAACAACCGTCCGCCAATAAACGTCTCAACAATTTGGTGGAGAGTGCTGTGCCCTTCTAACACCTTCGGTTAGCATTTGATGCCCCTGGAGCTACGATCCCGCACCGTGCCTTCTACCATGCACCAAGACGCCGCACAGCAAACGCTTCCTCCTGCGCCGACGCCATGTTCCGGTGTTCCCCGCATCCGGGACCCTCCTGTCTTCACCGGCGCGGATGGCACCGACGTCGAGGACTGGCTTGCTATGTACGAACGCGTCAGCGTCCCCAATCATTGGGACGAGGCAGGTAAACTCGGCAACCTGGTTTTCTACCTCGCGGGTGTGGCCGGCATGTGGTACAACAACCACGCATCCGATTTCCCCACTTGGTCCGCTTTTAAAACCGCCGTCGTCGACGTGTTCGGTCGTCCTGCCGTTCGTAAGCTCCAAGCCGAACAGCGGTTACGTGAACGAGCACAGCAGACCGGTGAGTCCTTCACAAGCTACATAGAGAACATCCTTGACTTGTGCAAAAAAGTGGACGCGAGCATGTCAGAGGCCGACAGAATTACCCATGTTCTAAAAGGCATCGCCGACGATGCCTTCACCATGCTCCTGGCCAAGAACCCTCGCACTGTAGCAGAGATCATTACACTTTGCCAAAGTTACGAGGAGCTGCGACGGCAGCGCTCGATGACCCGTTGACCACCCTCACGTGACGCTGATCTCTCGGCCTTGTCAACACTTCCGGACCACACCGCCTTGCTTGCTGAAATCAAGACATTCGTGCGTGAAGAAGTGGCCCGCCAGGTCTCTTTACTGGCCTTTGCTTCCCCGCAACGTGCTGAACAGTCGTCAAGCACACTTCTGCCTCCCCTCCACCGAGCCATTCAGCAGGAAATCGCGGAGGTCGTTCCAGAATATCACCAGCCGCCTCCAGTATCTACACCACTCAATTACGCCCAAGTTGTCGCCAGGCCACCCCCACCGATTCCTGTGACTGGCCCTCTTGGTTACACCGAAACCATCGCCAGACCCCAGGCCTTCGGAGAAACTGTGCCGCCTACATATACCGACGTCATCCACGTGCCCCGTGTGCCGCCCACTATGCAGTTATATCAGCAGCCGACTCGCCCATCGCGTTCTTCGACATGGATGGGACCCACGAACCGATGGCGCACTGCGGACAATCGCCCCATCTGCTTTGCTTGTGGTTGCGTCGGGCACGTAGCACGCTACTGCAATCGTGTGCAGCGACCGCAAGTATACTCCAATTTTCCCAGCCAATCGAGCCGCTTCTATGACCAACCGCCACCTACGTCACCGTCGTCCCGCCCCGCTCCATCTACCCGCCGCTCACATTCTCCGCGACGTCGCTCACTGTCGCCGATGCGGCCACGTCCACTAGAGAGTGACCAGGAAAACTAGTCGTCGCAGTCCACGAGGCAAGGGCTGCGACGCTGTCGAACTGCGGAAGCCCTCAGGAAAGACCTTCGAACGTGATCGACGTGCTTGTGGATGGTGTTCGTGCATCTGCCCTTGTAGATACTGGAGCCGCCGTATCCGTGATGGACACAAAGCTTAGCCGAATACTGCGCAAAGTGACCACGCCACTTTCCGGGCTCTCCCTCCGTACAGCCAGCGCCCAAAGCATTCACCCTACAGCGATGTGTACAGCCCGCCTCATGATTCAGGACGTGATGTATGCCGTTGAATTCATCATAATTCCTTCATGCTCTCACGACGTCATCCTAGGATAGGATTTTCTCTCCCACCACGACGCCGTCATTCATTGCGCACCAGCAGAAATAGAGCTAACACCATTCTCTTCTTTGACGCCGGCCGACAGTCCATCTACTGCAAGCAAATTACTCGTCAGGGACGACACGCAAGTGCCTGCAAACTCGTGCGCGGTGGTGTCGGTGTACTGTGCAAGTCTTTCAGACACCGCTGCACTCCTCTCACCATTTCATCGTGTTTTCACCAGAAAAGGTTTGCTGGTTCCTTTCGCGACCGTGCAAGTAACTCGCGGCAGCAGCACTATTTTGTTCTGAACTCATCCCCGTACAGTGTTACGTTGGTGCGAGGGGAATGTCTCGGCAGCGTGGAACCCATCGAAGACGCACAAGTCATGGATCAACCTGATGACACGCACTGCCGAAGTTCCAATACGCTTAGTGCTGTTTCTACATCTGTTTCATCATCCGCTGATGTATTTGGTCCTTCCATTGCCGACAACCTTACGCCGGTCCAGCGCTCCCAGCTTCTGGCCCTGTTGGAAGAATTCCGCTCTTCTTTCGATGTCTCTCAACCTTTTCTCGGCCGCACATCGACTGTTACGCATCGCATTGACACAGGCGCACAACCACCACTACGGCAACGTCCATATCGCGTATCTCCCACAGAACGCCGTGTAATCAACGAGCAAGTGGACGACATGCTACGCCGCGATGTTATTCGACCCTCTAACAGCCCCTGGGCATCTCCTGTCGTTCTCGTCGCGAAGAAGGACGGTTCTGTGCGGTTCTGTGTGGACTACCGACGTCTCAACAAGATCACTCGTAAGGACGTGTACCCACTACCGCGTGTGGATGACGCGATTGACAGCCTGCAAGGAGCCGAATTTTTTTCATCTCTAGATTTGCGCTCAGGGTACTGGCAAGTACCTATGGCTGAAGACGCTCGACCGAAGACCGCTTTCGTCACTCCCGACGGCTTGTACGAATTCAACGTCATGCCGTTTGAACTGTGCAATGCGCCTGCCACCTTTGAGCGCATGATGGATACCGTCCTGCGTGACCTGAAATGGCACACGTGCCTGTGCTACCTCGATGACGTCGTCGTTTTCGCTCCGGACTTCTCAACGCATCTTCAACGCCTGCGGCATGTTTTAACGCGTCTGAGTGACGCCAGTCTGCAACTGAACCTGAAGAAGTGCCGATTTGCAGCTCGGCAGTTGACAATACTCGGCTACGTCGTGTCCAAGGACGGAATTCTCCCCGATCCAGCCAAGCTTCGGGCCGTGACCGAGTTCCCCAAGCCGACATCCATCAAGGAACTGCGCAGTTTCTTAGGACTGTGTTCCTACTTTCGGCGCTTCATCCGAAACTTCGCGTCTATCGCATCGCCGCTGACAAAACTCCTCGGTAGTAACGGGCCTCTCCATTCGTGGTCATCACAGTGTGACGACGCATTCACAACGCTTCGTCGTTTACTGACGTCGCCTCCCATACTCCGCCACTACGACCCTACTGCCCCTACAGAGGTACACACGGACGCCAGTGGTGTCGGTCTCGGCGCTGTCCTTGCGCAGCGCAAACCAGGGTTCCCGGAATATGTCGTGGCGTATGCAAGCCGTACGCTTACAAAAGCCGAGACTAATTACACCGTCACTGAGAAAGAATGTCTGGCAATCGTGTGGGCCCTTACCAAGTTCCGACCTTATTTATATGGTCGCCCATTTGATGTAGTCACCGACCATCACGCACTATGCTGGTTGTCCTCATTGAAAGATCCCTCAGGCCGTCTCGCCCGGTGGGCACTTCGCCTGCAAGACTACGACATCCGCGTGCTGTACCGCAACGGAAGGCAACATGCTGACGCCGACGCCCTGTCGCGCTCTCCCTTGCCTGACGACAATGCCCACGACTCAGCGTCTCACCTTGCCGTTTCTTCCATTAGCATTCATGCCGTTGCTACTGAACAGCGCAAGGATCAATGGATTGCCTCACTGATAGACTTGCTGACTGATCCATCCACTCCATCCACTCGCGCGTTGCGTCGTCAAGCCCACCATTTCGCCGTTCGCGACGACCTTCTCCACCGACGCAATTACAGCGGTGACGGCCGCCAGTGGCTACTAGTCATACCCCGCAGTATGCGCTCTGACATATGCGAATTCTTTCATACTGATCCGCAATGTGCGCACTCCGGCGTATCGAAGACTTACCAGCGCATTCGCCAACGGTACTTTTGGCGCGGCATGTACCGCTATGTGCAGAAATTCGTTCGCTCCTGCATAGAATGTCAGCGCCGCAAAACTTCAACGCACCTGTCGCCGGTAGGTCTGCAACCTCTACCTTGCCCTGCCAGGCCATTTGGGCGCGTTGGCATTGATTTGTATGGGCCACTTCCACTAACGTCGGCCGGTAACCGCTGGGCCATTGTTGCTGTGGACCACCTCACGCGATACGCCGAAACTGCCGCTCTCCCCGCGGCTACAGCGAGCGATGTGGCCTCCTTCCTGCTCCAACGATTCATGCTGCGACACGGTCCACCTCAGGAACTGCTCAGTGATCGAGGCCGCGTCTTCCTGTCTGAAGTCGTCGAAGCCATTCTCAAAGAGTGCAACGTTGTTCACCGCAAAACTGCTCCTTACCACCCGCAGACGAATGGCCTTACTGAACGCTTCAACCGTACGCTCGGCGACATGCTTTCCAAGTACGTCGCCGCCGATCACACAAATTGGGATTCCATTCTACCCTTCGTCACCTACGCATATAACACCGCCCCTCAGAGCACTACTGGCTTTTCACCTTTCTTTTTATTATATGGAAGGCACCCGTCGCACACCATCGACACTATACTTCCGTACAAGCCAGATCCGTCAGAGTGGGCGCCTATTTCTGCTACAGCCAAGCTTGCTGAAGAGTGTCGAGAGCTCGCAAGGACCTTTACAGCGCATGATCAAGAGCGGCAAAAAGGCATTCGCGCTGACACCAGCACCACTGCGCCCATGTTCCTCCCTGGAGCGCTCGTCTGGCTCTCGATCCCTACCACTTCAACTGGCCTATCTTCAAAACTATTGCCCGAATACGAAGGCCCCTACCGTGTCGTCGAACGCACTTCCCCTGTAAATTACTTGATCGAACCCATCGAACCATCTTCGGACATGCGCCGTCGAGGGCGCGACATTGTCAACGTGGAGCGCCTCAAAGCCTACCACGACCCGCTCATAGTAACCAGCTGCTAGGTCGCCAGGCGGCTCCCTCTTCGTACCCGGGGTAGTTGTGGTGAAGCCTTCGAACAGTGGGTCGTCCTCTCCAGCGCCTTCTAGTGGGTTGCCCTTTTTAGCAAGAAGAAGAGCAGCACGTGCAGAGAGTCGGTACCCGCATTGACTGTCACTGTCAAGCATCGTCAACAACCGTCCGCCAATAAACGTCTCAACAATATATATATATATATACTTCCTATGTTTCTTGCGTGTATTAGCTTTTATTTCAAGACATAATGTCTTTATTGACCATCTACCAGCTCGCTGATTACTTACGTTTGTGAATCACAAACATGCAGAAATAACGAGAACGTAGAAACGTTGCTTGCGTTCTTTGCCAGTGCCTTTTCAATGCCACGTCGTTGTGCGAGGTCTTAAATTAGGACCACTTGCTGTTGCCGTCATTCTTATGCAGGGCTGTCGGGACCGTTCAGCAAAGCCCGTCAGAACGCAAAAGTTTGTACATCATAGTAGATATTGCCACCTAGAGTTGTGAGCCGGCAAGCTCTAGCCAGGCGAAAAGGGCAAAGAGAACGAAGTGTGTGTTAGCGCTTTGCTTGAAGATACGCGCTCATGTCTTTCTGCCCCCCTGTTAATGTCTTGTCTCTACGGCTCTTGGTGCGTGACATTATGAAGTCCCAGTGAAACCTTAACATCAAGTGGCCCGAGATTCGGTTACTTGTGTTCGCGACTGACACGTCATTATATCGGATTGCAGAAACACACGTGGAAAAGTAAGATGGCAAACAGTGAAGGCACGCGCCCTTCCGAAAAGATGAAGATTACATTTTGCGTGGAGTATTCCTTCTAAACTGAATGTGACAACTATTAGGAACGCAATGAGCTGCAGCTTTCTGCTACCCACATAGAAGTGCAACTTGTGCTCATGCAGTAAGTTAAAAGAGAAAAAAAAGAAATGTCATTCGCTCTCGCGTTGTCTACTCTACAACCATTGCCCACTTCGGTTACGACACAAGGCTATGCTTGCAGGAGCTGCGAGAGGGCAAAGATGACGGAGACTCCAGACCTCTCTTCAGCAGCCCACGGTGCTCTGGAACGGACCAGGCGGAAGCGTCACGCCCAGCAATCACGTACAGGATCGCGTTGTTGGGCGAACACACGTTCCAATTCCTCCGCACCTCATGAAGTGCTTCACGTCAAAGATGACGCAAGCGATGGAGCGGGACAAAGCTTGGCAGATGCCCTCGAACTAGGCCACTCATCGCCAGCGAGATTACGCATGGATCCTATAGGCGCTGCTTTCGCACAATGGACGTGACGGTTGCCAACACGTGCTCAACGCGCCTTTGTTAGTGCCTTTCGGAAGGTTTGATTTCGTGTATTTAAAGAAAAATAATACTCATTGTCTAAAGCGATCTTGGGATACTATTTCACTTTTCGTATATACAATTCTTACATATTCGATATTCGACACACATATTCGATATTCGACACGATACTGGCAAAGAGTTTTGCCATATTTGTTTCGGGAACCTTGAATATATGCGCGCCCTTGCAAGTAAATAAGAATTGCTGGAGTTTCACGAGCAACAGTCATGATGTGGTAAGATTAAAGCCGTGGGTGGTTAGAACTCAAGAATATTTCCGACAACTTGCGGCCTGTGTAACGTGTATCCGTACATACACGAACATGGGTGTTCTTGTATTCATATTCAATCATGAATAGCAGCCGGGAACCACACCCGCGCCATAGATGTTAGCACCTCGTCTCTTTGCCCGCTAAGTTACCGCGGCTAGTGCATCCATCAATACTAGAAGTCTTTCCGCACAAAGGCATCATCTGCACCCTGGAGTAAAATGTTCCGAAACCGGCGCTATCATACGGCGGTAACAATATTCGCGTGCCCAAGTGATCTCGTCAATTGTAAATTTCATTGAATACCGTCCCGGCACTAAATCAAAAAGCTGACGTTTCCCCATTTGAAAATATCGGACTAGTCTTCACCCCTAATGTTCCAAGATCAAATCACATTACGACCATTATGTTGCACATTTTAAGTGATGCGACAATTCACGTGACATACATGTTTATATTCTCGAGACGCCTATAGAGCCCCATTGATCTTGCATCCATTGCGAGTGGGGTAGCTTGTAGAGCATTTTTTCATGGTTTCCGCTATCGTCACAAGTAGGACAACAGTGTGCAACTTACGCCTTGTGACTCCTTTTAGACACTTACCTTTGAGGGCGTCGCATTCATGATACGCAACGTGCATCCCAATAAACTATAGACGGACTATAGACACAAGTCTGCGATCCTATACGGCCTGCCTGAGGAAGAGTGGACGGCTTGACGCCTTATTATTCCTTGCTAACTTTACCGCACAGAACTAGTTTACCTGCTATGTATATATATTTTAACCTGAGCCTTGTATAGGCATGCACTTTCTAGCTCTACATTAAAAATAAATTTAATGAACAGGGGTGGGTTTGCCATGGCGTAACTGTCATGATTTCCTGTACATCTGAGTCCTCCACGCCTCTGTCTCTTGTTACGTTTCCTCTCTTTTGCCTTTCAAAGGCGGAGCGTCCTCTGGTCCAGTTCAAACCGGTGTGTAGTGTGACCACCTTTCCTGCTCATGCGCATTCTTTCCATCTTACGCCGACGCAGACAGTGTCTGTTAAGCGACGCTCGCTCTCCTCTAGGCGTTCCTTCCCGCGGCGTCTACACCTCTATTGCGCATGCGCTCCCCCTCTCTCGCCTAGCAACGCCGACGCAGCCTGTGTCAGGTAGTCCGAGTTAGCTTTCCTCTCTTTCCTCTACGAATCCCTCCCCACGGTGTTCAAACCAACATTGCGCATGTGCACCCTCTCACCTACGCTCCACCATCTCTCGCCTCCTAACGCCGATGCAGGCGGCGTCTGCTGGTGAGTTTTATGAATGAAAAAACTAACTGCTCGTGCTTCACAACCACACACTGGCCACCCCATATATATATGCACTAGATATTGACCTCCTACGCTGCGCCAGTGGCAGACATCTCTTGTGCGTTGTTGAAGAAAAAACATTCGCAGCCCCGCGTTAACTATAGGCGAACCACAGGTCTCTGCATCAAAATCAGAATCTTCTGTCTCTCATTCCCATTAGCAGCAATTGGCATTGTCCAGCAGGAAGCACCGGTCTGTCACGGCGTTTTTATGCCTCCCCAGATTTGTCTCTTGCAGAACGCCGCGATTAGCGCAAGCGTCAGCGCAGCTGCCAGTGTAAGCGTTAGCGTCCGGTGCTTCGAATCTATACACATGGTTCCTTTTAGGTAGAGATTGTGTAATTTTTGCGTCCTCTACACTTGGCTTGCTCTTTGGATTAAAGCTTCAGTTCGTAGTCCGCACCTGTTCATCCTTCCTTTTCATATCCAGTTTCATTCCGTTTCTCGCGCAGTACAGCATGAACCAGTACTAACGACCCACCTTACCCATCTTCTGTACGTACTACTTGTTCCCATTCAGGATGGCTAAACTATTCGTGATTCCAATATGCCTAAGAGATTAAAAAATCATTTTCAATGTGCAGTATCATAACTAAATATAATCCAATATAATGTCATATAATTCATTACAATTTTATTGGTGAGCTATATGATTAGTAAGTATCACCGCAGAAACATCTACGGTAAATTCTCCACCATCACCTTAACTCCCTTCCTAGGTTGTTTTCGCTCAGAAGACGCATCTAGTTTTATTTTTTTCTTCGCAGTGCTTGTCAGCGTTCAGCGGCCCAGAGAAAGGCCATTCCCAAGATCAACCAAACGCGTGTTTGACAGTGCCAGAACTGGCTATCACAGTTCTTCAGATGCGTCGATTTTGAATTACGCATAGTACCTTGACTTCGATGTCTAGGTCACGTAGTGCCTTTGTTCGTGCCAGGTACTGCTCGCCCAGCACCATGTCAACTTCAGAAATCGATCAAAGCAAACGCGATGAAACTGTACGTTGTACATTGCGTGCTACATGTACATGATACAGTAATAACAACAACAAAGACAACCATGAAGATATATTCTTCATATCAATGATGATAATAGTACTATTGTTCAGATTATTATTAACGATAATATTCTTGTTTATATCGAATGTTTTCATCATAAAGCCACAATATGAATATACGAAACGCTGTAGTAGAGTAATCAATAAACTTGGACATGTTGGCATTCTTTAACGCGCACTGATTTCGCACAGTATACAGGCCACAATCATTTCGCCTCCGTCAGGATGCGACCGCTATGGCCGGGATCGAACACAAGACCTTTGTGCCAGCAACCGAGCACCGTAAAAGCTACGCCACCACAACGGGCCACTTACGTGTGGTTACGCCAACATTATTGATTGGATTATCGCTGATCTCTTTGCTGACCCACGTTTGCGAATCCCTGCTAGGAAGATGACGATGGTGGTGAAGAAGAATGAAAGGCATTTTTTTACAGCGAAAGCTGTTATGAGATCAGAACTCAGGTCACACGCAGTTGTCCGCTGAACTACATCACGTGAAGTTAAAAAAAACTATCACAAATGCCACAGTGGGGCTCCAACCCGGGCCCGCTGGGTGTCACCCCAGTATTTTACAATGGAGCTACACTAGTGCTTGTGACATGCTGACAAAACTTGCCTTAAGTAGGATACAGATCGGCAAAGCAATTGCTTTAATGCGAATGATAAAGGGTTTTAAAACTGCCAAGTAACAAACAAACGTCGAAGAATGCGTATAGCATAACGAGTGGACCGTCCAATGCTACAGCTCATTAGAACAGCTTGTTCTTGTACCCCTATTAACTATGGCACATACACATTTCCGGCATGATGCCTCATCGTCATCAGTCACTGCATGTACAAGCGGCACAAAGTTCCTTGTAAGTGTACGGCGCATACCATGCTTCTCAGACGAATGACGCAAAATAGCATAGCAAATGTCGGCCTACCACCTGCAAAAATTATTATAATCCCCTAGTGGGTATCAAGCAAATGTGTTTGTAGTAGTTACGCAATTCGTGTTCTGAAAAGGCTCTGAAAGGCCCCTCTTCTTGCGTTCATTATGACCGTGCTGCGCCTTCCGCGCAGACAAGTTTTTTTTTGTGAAACAGTGATGACAAGTTGTTTCAAAACATTTTGTGAATATCATTTGTCTGACTTTTCGCGGAGCTCCCTCAGTGGTAGGTAGGTTCCAACCATTCCAGTGTCATCATCACCATCATCATGCTCCACGTGCACGCGCAGTGAAATCCTCGTGGCACGAACCTTCCTGTCGTTCGCTGGGCCATTGCGTCTTGTCAGAGAATCCCTGTTTCTCCGCTTGCCAAAAGCGTCACCTCCTCCTTCAGGCTCTGTTAGACTGCCTGACGAACTCGACCATTGTTCAAGGACGAGAAAAAACCATGCAAAGTTTCAGGTCAACGTCCGTATCTCTGGTAAGCTTAACTCTGTCCTCTTCTTCGGGACCTTGTATTTGTAGGCGCAAGGGACGTAGTCTTTTTATGAGTGGTTACACTTCATCGGTCCGATATTCAAGCTCACTCAGAATCTGCAGTAACAGCGAATTAGCAACGCAGAATAGTGGTTTAGTTAATATCGGCACCACTTAGTGCGTGAAGAAATCCTCATTACGCAATGTTACGGACTCTTCTTAGTAATCGGTGCGTTTCACATTCACAAGTGGGAGACTCTTCCCTTTATTTTACTTTTTATCTGTTTTTTTCACACGATGTTTATTAACGTACTTCCATCTGTCATGCCCAGAACGAACGCTACAGCTAAAAGCCCGTGCACCTGAAAATCGAATGGCAAACATTTACACGTGCTTCAACAGGCGGGGCACACTGTCATCTCTTTTGACAGCCCCCCCCCCCTCCCGAATTGTGTTATGTTTGAGCTTCTTACAACTCTGTAAAATGATCAGATGTCACAGCAAGGCTTGATATCGAAACAACAAATGACTACATCAATTGTAGCATTCTGTTAAGCTCAAATGCCATGATGCATCTAAAGCACTGAGCGAAGAAAATCTGAGGTTGCATCACCGGCCGCTCTCTGTGTTAGCTTTTCCCTTAGTATTGATTTTTCTGGCACCTCCTCTGGGCTCTCGGTCACGGGAAGACCGAGTTCTGGCAGTTTCAGAAGCTTAACTAGCAAACTAAGTTGCTTGTAAACTTCCAAATTAAAAACCATTTTTTGTTTGCCTTAGCCTAACACTCAAGAGTTGAATTTTGATTGGATTGATTTTGAGATTCTACAAACATCGTAGCGGCACAAAACGACCTTCACAGTCTTTGTTTCTTCCTTCCAAGCTAAGGTTGTTTACAAATTAGCATGTCAGCAGTAAGTTGGAGCTCATTTTTTTTAACTTTGTATAATCTGAGTTAAGCTTAGACATTATGTGTGCAACACGTGCAGGGGCCGAAGCCTGATTCCTTCAGCAACACTGGCATCGCCATAAGCTTGCTGTCTGTGCGGGGTTCCCTTAGCGCTGCTGAACCGCACACGCAGTCTAACTGGATGCACAAAAGGTGGCGCAAGGATTACTACTGGGCTATCGGCACCTGCTTCTTCACTCTGCCTTCATTGGGTTGGAGAGAGCGGGTCGCTTAGAGTGGCTGGAACACCGGTAAGCACCCTGGAAACTCCGCTATTTTACGCTGCTGAACGTAGGTTTGTTTGCACCTGTGACTGCTACTGGTGGTAGGACCAATTTTGTCGCAATGCGACTGGTCACAAATGGTCACTTTCATTGCGTTGTGACTGGCTCGGCTTAGTCACTCGCTACTTGATTTCTCGGTTGCGGGACGGCAGTCGCAAGCGTTTCAATCACACGAGTAGGAACATGATGTAAGCATATCTACGAGGCCGTCACAATTAAACTCACAAGTTGGCAGACTTGAATTCTTAGTGGCTTGAAAAGTATTAATAGTAATATTTGTTATAATTTCTTGTCCCGAAACCACCGCATACTATTATTAGAGAAGCTGTAGTGGAGGGCTACAGAAATTTTAACACCCCGAGGTTTTCTAATGAGCACTTAAGTATAAGCACCCGGGCCACGCTCATATCCGCCTCCATCGCAAATTATCCCCCGAAGCCTGGATTCGATCCCGCGACCTGCGCGTGAGCAGCTGAATGCTTTAGCCACTAGACCACCATGGCGCGTTGTGGCGCGAACAGGAGAGCAAACAAATGTCGGCTGGAAAAGCTTTTTGGTCGCCTGTCGCAAGGGTGAATCGTCTTCGAGGTGTATCAATGGCGCCGGTGCGTCAGGGGCTTCCTTTATTGAGAGTGGAGAACCTTTAAGGGTTCAGGTGGTTGTATAAGGTCACTGCCGCTTAGCGTAATGCAGCCAAATCAGCTATAGCATATTGAGGACGTGTTCACGCCAAAATTCTTCTTGCTCTTGACCCTTGAGAACCTCAATATTGATATAAAGTGTGGACATTATTAATATAGCTACAAGAGCATCACAACACAAACCATGTATGAAAATTTCCATGAAGGAACGGATAAATAGAGAGGGAATGACAGAATGAGGAAAAGTAGAAAGAAAACTCGAAACAAAAAGAAGTAGAGATAGAAAATTTTAAATAAGTGGAACTAGAGTTAAAAACTCAAAGAAAACTCGGAAACAGAGCTAGAAACAAAGCGCGGAAGAAACAAAGAGAAAATTGAAAACAAACCAAAAAGGCTACCGAGCTCTGCACTTCTTTTAGGCTTTGGACTGTTCCGGCAGAGCTGCCTTTATTTTTTTCCACTTATCTCAAGACAGGATGAGCGGCTGACCAGGTGAAAAGAGCACGCGTTGCGCAACGCGTTCTCGCTGTTTTGCGAAGCATCATTCACCCAGCAATACTCTGTTCTCTGGAATGGTTGTATGCATCGCAGATAGCAGGGTGTGTGTTTTTTTTTCTGCCAAATTTTGAATGTATTTACCCGCTACACAAAACAAAGTGCTCGGTAATAGAAAAAATAATGATGATGATGTCGTCTGTGTAATGTTCCAAACTGCGGTATTATATGAGGATCACCGTACTTCAGGGTACGGAAGTTTCGAACATTCGGTGGCCTTCAACGTTCACTGACATTGTGCCGTAGACGGGCTTCTACCCTTTCACTTCTTGCGAAATGCATCCGCAGCGTTTCAGAGGGCAACTGCCAACTCCAGATCAGTAGCTAAGCACCGTAAGCGCTACACAACCAAGCCGTACAAATGTTCTCACTTTGTATAACGGGTCAAATTGTGTGCCTTAAGCGAGTGTTTCAATACAGCGGCACGATGAATGGCCCCGCATAATATATAGATTTCGCGTTTATCCTGTGCTCTGTCTTTCGAAGCAATGAGAGAATGGTAGCGAAACTTTTGCAGACACGCAAACAGACGTGCTTTCGCCAAACGAAATAAACATCAAAATCTTGTTTGCTCATCACGATCATATAGTTTGGAACACTCGGAGCTAATTTAGCAATTGCCACGCACACCATGTTGATGGTTAGATTCCTTACCCAGGCGGCCACATTTAGAGCATCAGAGGATTACCCGACCCGTTATGGTTATTTACTTATACATGCGCGATGGCCACAGACCCCCTTAGTGCTCATTTCATATAGCGTTTATAGACCGTGGTCCTCCAAAGTGGTTTGAAAATGGGCTCACGATGGTGAGGAGCCCCATCACTGCTAAGGGACATTGACGATAAACAATATAACAGTTTCCATTGGTAGACCTTACTTAGGGAGCTCTAAAGTTGTTAATATCACCATCATTGGTTTGGTAATAAAGGAAAAAGAAAGGTGACAATCATTTTTTTTATTTTGCGGAAAAACTACGTGCATGGCGTGACATGCATTAGAAAGTGTATTTGTCGTATTTTGCCACAATCGGATTAAAACAACTTGCTCAATCATGGCGTATTATGGCCAAGCCTCCTTCCAAAGATTTTTCTTCATCTTTGATTTATTCGACACTACGTAGGTCATAACTGGCGCCGTCAAAGTATCTGACGTTGGAGCGAAATTTGGAAAAAATTGAAGGTGGCCTCACCATCAACGTTTCATTTTTGGCATGTTTTCTCGCTTCCTAAGCGTCTTCTCTATGTGAGGGCGGGAGTTTTACTGTCATGAAAATGAAACTGTTTTCCTGTTTGCTGACACCTTATCAAATTTTCGATATGGTCATAAAGCAACAAATATAAAAAAGCTTCATTCCAAATATTCCAGTCCTGCGACGCGGCATTCATTTAGGCGTAGCTAGTCAGCCCGCGTTTCTTCGGCACTTGTTGTATATTCCTCAGGTGGCGCGCCCGTTTCTGTGACAGCCAATGCGACGTCTTTACGCGCAGGTAAAGTGACAGAAACCGTACTGCACCCAATTTCCACTTGAAACCCCGTCGACTTGAAGAGAAGGTAATCAAACTTATTTTCGCAGCTGTCTCCCGGAAATACATCTTAGGCTTCCGCCTTCACGAGCACGCGCATCCGTGCTTCCACTCAAACCAGTACGGGTGCGGCACCTGGGCCCAAAGGCGCTTCGACGGTGAGTTCGAAGTGCTACTGGAGGCTTTCCAGAAGGTCGTGACCGCCATGACGATGCGCACACAAGCATCTGGCCGACCAGAATTCTTGCCAACGCGCTTCCAGGACCAATACCAGCTGGATCACATTTTCGGACAGCAACGAAAGAGAGGTATTTTTACAATGTTTCTGCATTGTTTCTGCAATGTTTCTGCATTTTACAATGTTTCTGGTGCACTGGAAATAGCTTTTTCCAGTGCACCAGCATATTCATCTATGTTGCTTCCTTGTACAAGTTCTGCAGAAATAAGGACGTGTGATATTGAAGGAAGGGGCGGTTGATGCTTATCAGTGAATGAAGAGAAATGTCGAATATTACACTGACGAAGAGGTAGCATGTTGGTTAGGCTAATTGGAGATGCTGACCTCAACATCACTGGCACTACCATTGTTTTGCTAGGGCATTGGTGTAAAAAAACTGTCTTAATGCAGTGGCAAGTTCAATTATCTGCTGATGCAAAAACATCGAAATTAAAGTGATTGTACTGTTCGACTAACGCTGCACTTTGGTGACGTTACGTGTAATATTGAATGAAAGAGACAAGCTCTGACAGCGCTGCGAAGCCAGATGCACCCTAGTGAGTACTCATTTCGCCTTTTGGAGACGAGACACTCCAAACAATGTGAATTGTCTATGACATACGAATGCATTTTCTGTCTATCTCTCTCTCCCTTTAACACTTGAGTAATCATCGCCTTTGTGTCTGTACGCCAGACGAGTAGCGGTGAAAAAAAGCAGTTTATTCAGTAATGCAGCCGAGTTTATAAGGAGGCTTGTGATAAGTGGATCGAGTGTTGCACATGCGCGTTCGTTGTCGTGCAAGCGTGACTTGCCCTCTACTTCATCTTCCCTTCTTTGGGGCAAAAAAAAGAGACATAACACACACAAAAAACAAGCATTGAGGAAGTTTTTTGTTTGCAAACATGGATAGCCTTGCTATTGGTGACGTTCTGGCAATGGATAACGTTGCGGCTCTCAGCGTATGCGCTCACTTCTTCGAAGCACCTGAGTTGAGCCTGATGGTGCTGCTTGGTTTTTTGCTGGGGACTCGCGGGCAGGCGACGAGACTTCTGTGGCCCTAAGATGTTCTATTGTGCGGCGTAGCGGCTGCCCATTGTCTGTAGTCCTATAGGATCGCGTGGGCCCTGCAGGACCGACCACTATGGCTGGAGCCCACGTTCTGCTGCGTGGGTCATATAGGGACACTCGGTTTCCGCTATGAAGGTCTGGCTGACTTCGTGTAGTTCTGTTGTAGTAGAAGCGCTGTTTATGTATTTTTTTGCAGTCACTAATGAACAGGTTCTGTGGGAACCGTGTTCGGTTCCAAGTGACAGTTGAGGACCCGAGTTTGGCTTCGGGTGTGACGTCCCACGAGCCTTTGAACTGGCGATTGTAGCCAATCGTCCCTCGGGGTGTTCCGCCATTCCAGCAACGCACTGTAATATTCAAGGGTGGAAAACAGGCACTTGTTTAACAGATACTTAGCTTCCTGAACAGCGCGTTCTGCTAAGCCGTTGCCACGCGGGTAGTACGGGCTCGACGTGATGTGGTTGATATTAAATTTGCTCGTGAAAGCGTGGAAGTTTGTGCTGTTTAAAGGTGGGCCATTGTCACTGCACAGCTTCGCTAGAATGCCATGCGTGTCAAACATTTCTGCACTTGCTTTGATTACTGCAGCAGCGGCTGCATGACTAAGCTTGCGAATGTCAAAGAAAAATAAGTGAGAGTCAACGACTATGAGGTATTCATTGCCTTCGTGATGAAAAAGATCCACCCGACAACTTGCCATGGCAGAGCTGGTAACTCGTGGCTGATCATGTAAAGCCTTGCATTTCTCTTTTTGTATTTGTCGCAAACAGCACATGTCTTCGCTACATCTGAAATATTAGCATTCATGCTTGGCCAGTACATTACCTGTCGTCATTGCCTTCATTTTACTTCGCCACATTACTTGCCTTCATTTTATCTTCGCCACAATGTGCAGCGTGGAGCAGGCCGATAACTTCCCTGTGCTTTGCTGGCGGAACCACAAGCTTGTTACTTCTGAGAAGCAGCCCGTCCTCGACGTGGAGCTCATCCCGAAAGCTACAATATGGCTTTAAGGCATCGGGTGCTGCTGCTTGCTTTGGGGCTCCTCTGTACTTGCGTAGCGGCAGAGCTAGGTCATGAGTGTGTCCTTCTCGGTCTTTGCTTTCAGGCTGAGTAGCTGCCGATCTGAAACAGGTAACGAAGAAACAGCGTTGACCTAAAATTGTTCTGTTTCATCCACCAGCTCTGTTTTTCGAGGAAAACGCGAAAGTGCATCGGCCAAAGAGAGTTCTTCTCCCGGTTTGAATGTCACGGCGATGGGAAATCTTTGTAGCACGAGGCGCATGCGCTGAAGACGAAGAGGGCAATCGCTGAGTGGTTTCTTGAAAATTGATTAAACCGGCTGATGGTCAGATTCTACTGTGACTAATGGCTGTCCGAGTATGTAGTCCTTGAACTTCATACAGCCATGAACTATGGCTTGGGTTTCTTTTTCGATTTGTGCATATTTCTGCTGCGCCGCCGTTAAAGAGCAGGAAGAATAGGCTATGGGGTGGTCGTCTCGTAGAATGACTGCGCCGACGCCGTACTGACTCGCGTCAACGGACAATTTTACTGCTTTGGGCTGGTCAAAGTAGGCTAGTACTGGCGCTGTAGCAAGACTAGCTCACAAATTTTGGAAACTATTTTTCGGCTCTTCTGTCCATGTCCATGCGACGGCCTTCTTAAGCAGCTCTCACATATGCGCGGATGCAGCAGACAGGTTTGGGATGAAACGCGATACAAAGTTGACCCTTCCAAGGCATATTTGAAGCTCCTTACGGTTTTTCGGCGCAGGTACTTGAATGATGTCTTGTACTTTTTCTCAATCCGATGTGAGTCCTTCTGCAGTGAGGAGGTAGCCCATGTAATGTACACTGGACTGCAAAAATTGGCACTTTCTGTTGAGCCTTAAATTGCATTCTCTGCAGCGTTGAAGCAAGGCGGTGAGGTTTCTGCATGCTCCTGCCTCGTCTTTTTCCAGACTAATGTATCATCCATCACGAGCACTACGCAAGCCAAATTTCCAACCACTTCATGCATGACACGTTGAAAAACCTCTGGTACCGATGTGATGCCGAATGGCATGCGTAGGAACCTGTACCTTCCAAACGGTGTGGCCATAGTGCACACACGCGAACTTTGTTCGGCAAGGGTTATTTGCCAAAAGCCTGAAGCAGCATCGAGCGTGGAAAAATATTTGGCTCTTTGCAGCCGCGGCAGTACGTCGTCCAAAGTCGGCATATGGTAATGCTCTCGCAAAATCGCCTTGTTTAAGTCTGAAGGATCCAAACGTATGCGTACCTTCCCGTTCTTTATTACTACGGCTGGACCACACGAACGGCTCTTTCACCTTTGTGATGAAGCCGTCGCGTTCCATGTCTTCTAGCTTTGCTTTCACTGGTTCTTGAAGTGCGATGGCAATTCTCCTTGCGTGTTTGATGGTTGGTGGTACATCGGGTTTAAGCTGTAAGCGATAGCTGAAGCCTTCAAGTTGTCCTAAGCCCTGGAAAATATTATCAAAGCTGGATAACAACGTGTCAGACGCTTCGACGTTGACTGCATCTATGCGTTGTATTAGGCCCAGTCTCTCAGCGACTTCACCACTTAGTGTAACTGGCACCTCTTGAGCGACAACAAAAAACGTAACCTTGGTGCTATGCGTGCTGCTAGAGACAGCAAGGTTTATCTTTCCGCTTGCTTTTTGTGTGTGACCGATAAAAGTACGCAAGGTAGCAGAACTGTTTTGCGCAGGAGCCACTGATAACTTTCGAAAGACAGACTCTGGTATGACACAGCAGTTCGCTCCCGTGTCCCTTTGCACCTGATCATAGCACCGGCTACATTCAACGTCACCACCCAGTGCTCATCATTCTTGATCGCGCGAACTTCCAACGTTTGCAGTAAGTATTCTTCGTCGTCGGTCATTTCTACATGTCGTATGTGTCGGCCTTCTGACCGCGTTTTCATGCTTCGAGGGCGACACACGCTTGCAAAATGATTTCGACCGTTACATTTCTTGCAATATTTCCCCACCGCCGGACATCTTCGAGATCTGTGATGTTGCAAGCCGCATTTCGGGCAAAGGGGTGTTTTTTTATTGTACCGCGTCGATGCTTTTTTCAGATTCAAAAGAAGTGCTGCCTCGGATTTCAGTGACCTGTTTTTTACTATGTTCTTTAGCACGGCAAATCTCAACCGTTTTGGCATACGAGAGATTATCATGGATAAGTCTCCGCTGAAGTTTCTTGTCGCGTATCCCAAGGATTATTCTACTGCGTAGAAGCCTATCTTCAAGCTCCCCGCATTCGCACAGCACTGCTAGAATCCTGAGCTCTGTGATAAAATCGTTAAACGACTCGCCTTCTCGCTGGTTTCTGGAACCAAACCTACACTCGTTGAAATTAAGGTTTTTAACTGCTTTGTAGTGGTCTTCGAAATTCCGGGTCAGGACATTCAGATCTTTCTTGTCTTCCTCGTTTTCAAATTTAAAGTTTCGAAAACCCGCCTTGCCTCTACGCCGATGGTCATGAGAAATGTAGCGGCTTGATCATCTTGCGGCTGTGCCTTCAGATTCGTCGCTATTGCAAAAAGTTCGAACTCACTTTTCCATATGTTCCAGTTATGGGAAACGTCGCCAGTGGTGTCGAGCGGCTTGGGGGGTGGTAGCAGTGTCGAACTCATGGTTGTGTCTGCAGTTCTAGGTGGTCCGGACTTGTCTCGTGGGCTTGGGCGTGAGGGATGCTCGTCCCGTGTTGTCTCCTTCATGGCTGTGGTTGCATGAAAAAGCTTGCTGCACGGCAAAAACTAACTGCCGTGCCCACTTCTGACACCATGTATGCCAGACGAGTAGCGGAGAACAAAAGCAGTTTATTCAGTAATGCAACCGAGATTATAAGGAGGCTTTTGATAAGCGGATCGAGTGTTGCACATGCGCGTTGGTTGTCGTGCAAGCGTGACTTGCACACAACTAAAGTGTCATTCGTCTAGTTGTTCTCTTAGTAGCTATATGGTGAACTGTATGCCTGAAAGCAACTTGGCTTATTTGTTGAACAGACGGCAAGGAAGACAACGCAAGAGCTGTAGCAACTGGCACTTGTTTCGAGTGCATGATAAAAAAAAACAGAAACGTATGGGGCGAGGCCATAGCGATGAGATTCCGAATACACTATAGTTCGTTAAAGAGCACGTTTCAATGGAGTAAAATTCATTTTTTGTACAGCAGACGCATGAAAAGAGGATCAACTCTTAGAAATCTTAGTGACGAAGAACACACAAAAGAATTGAAGGCTGGTGCTTTTTACTCATTCTTTTGTCCTATATACTGCCTAAATTTCTTATGTGTATTAGCTTTTGGTTCGTGACTTATTATCTTTTTTGACCATGTACGAGCTCGCTCAATATTTCCCTTTTAAATCACTCACGAGAAAAATAGCGGCTATGTACAAATCTTGATTTCGTTTTTTGTGCGCCCTTTTCACAGCCACCTCATTTCGCGAGGTTTTATTTCGAGACCACTTGCTATCGCGGTCATTCTCATGCGAGGCTGTTGTGGCCACTCAATATAGCCCGTCGGAGCGCAAAACCGTGCACATCAAAGTTGTGCTTGCGAAATCTTAACACCAGGTCGCCCGAAATCCCGTTACTTGTGTTCGCGATATATGCGTAATTACTTGGGCTTGCAGAAACACATCAAGAAAAGTGAGATAGCGAACTTTAACGACATTCGCACTGCTGAATAGATGAAGGGAAGAATTGACGGGGAGCATTCCTTATAAACTGAATGTGAGTGATTATTAGGAACGCAAGTAGCTGTAGCTTTCTGCTACAGTAATCGATCATTAGTCATTTCAGTTACGGCAAAAGGTTAAACTTGCAGGAGCTGGGAGAGGAGAAGAAGAATGACGGAAACTCCAGACCTCTTATCAGCAACACACGATGCTCTGGAATGGCCAGGAGGACGCATCGCGCCCAACAACCACGCACGCACGAGATCGTGTTGTTGGGTGGACACGCGTTCAAATTGATCCGCACCTGATGAACTACTAGTCGACACGGATGACGCAGGCGACGGAGCGGCACAGGACTGGGCAGATGGCCTCGAACTCTGCCGCTCATCGCCAGCGAGTTTTTACAGGAATACTGTGCGCTCCTTCCGCACAATGGACATTGTGGTGGCCAACACGTGCTCGACGCGCGTTTGGTAGTTGATTCCGGAAGGTTTATTTTTGTGTATTTAAACGAAAATAACATTTATTGACGGAAGCGATCTGGGGACTCTTTTTCACTTTTCGTATATGCGATTCTTAAATCGACGATTTCTCCTTTTGGAGAAGGGTTCCTAAACAGCAGTCCTTAGTGCAGCCCACGTATGTTTGACAAGCTGGTCATGCATGGCTTGCGAAGTGTTCGCTATTGTTTGATAGATGGCACTCGCGTTATTTACTTACATATCGCAGTTAATATAGCTTGGTTTGGATACGCTGGACAGACGGCACGGGTCTCTAGCACTTGTGTGAGGCTACCCATGCGGTCAGTATGTGTTTAAACATAATCGCACCCCGATGTCTCTAAATCGCAATCGGCGTGCAGAGTTGCGTCAATCTGGAGACAGTAGCATCAGTATGTCTGTGAAGTGCTTACTCCAACCCTTGTTAAGATATTATTTGTATGTAACACATGGGAAATACTTTCTGGTAAATTGACCATTAAGGCAACATTTTGCTTTTTGGTCGAGGTGACTTGTACACCCTTTTTAGAACTTCTATAACTGCTGCTGCGGGATAAGTTCAAGGAAATGACTCTCTGTATGCTTTTGGCCTTGGATATCAACTGGCGTTGTGTTCATTCTCTGGCTGCTCTTCCTGCTAATTATGCAGATGAGTCCAAGTAACTTAATTATGCTATAAGACTTGGTTTACTTGCGACGAAATTTAATTCTTATGAAGCCTGAGACAAGCTCATTAACCTAGTTAGGCTATATTTGATTTACGGTAATTCAACTGCTTGCTGCTGCCTCTTTGAAGTGAATTTCAAACGCAACTTGTTCTATGTCTGGCCAGCTCTCATGATTTGCAAGATGACCATGAGAACACTTCATGCATCTACACTACGAGCCAAATGCCAACCAGCTCTACTCGACCCTGGCCTTGCGATGAGAAGACTTCATGCATCTACACTACGAGCCAAATGCCAACCAGCTCTACTCGACCCTGGCCTTGCGTGACCAGCGTGAGTCAATGCAAGCTGCGAAAAAAGTTTTTCGCGTACTCTAATTCGCATCTCTGTTCTACAAAACCTTTGTGTTCTCTGAACATATACAATAAAATTATCGTAAAAAATGTGAGCTAAACAATGTTAAGATGTCTTGAAGATGACACTACTGCGAGGAACATAAACCATATATTTCTAAGCATAATCGAATTGAAAGGAATCTCAAAAATTGGGGTGCTGCCTAATTTTTGGCAAATGCCCCGCAGTGTTTTGCACAGGTCTTAAAAGAATAACGAACCAGAGAACGTTACATAGAACGTTAGTGTTCATCACTGGGTAGCGTTAGAGCCCTTAAAGAGCCCATTTATTTTCAACCTTTTCCGTCAGTCAGGGAAATAGTTTTGTAAGCAAGGCACTACCTGATACACGCGGGGTCGGGTTGTGTCTAAATGTTAGGAAACCGACCAACTAACCAGCCAACGTAAATAGTGTTCATATAGTGGGCGTATCATTTTGCCGAACCACATTGTCTGCATGACAATTCGATATTAGTTCGTTACGAATCACATTACGTATGTTCCGCAGCCAAACTCTTTTAATAAAATTCAATAAATGCTGTGGTTCATTCTTACAACAATGCACACATATTCTATATTAGACACGATACTCGAAAAGAGCTTTTTCTATAATTTTTTCTCAAAACTCTATATGCGCATCCTTGCCAGAAAGTGAACAATTGCTGGAATTTCAGGAGCCAAAGTCAGGGTGTGATAAAGAGCCATGCGGTAGGTGGTTGGAATTCTAGATTAATTCCGACTACCTGCGACCTTAGTAACCTGTACCCGTACATGCACGTACCCGGGTGTTCTTGTATTTCTATCTAATCATAAAGGGGAAGTGGCAGCCGGGAACTACACCCGCGCCCTAGATATTAGAACCCTGACACCTTGCCTGCTAAGATACCGTGGCTGGTGCCTCCTGGGCTACTGGAACTGTTTCAACGCGAAAGCCTTTTGTGCACCGTGAAGTAAAATGCTCGACAGCTGTTGCTATCATCCCACGTTAAAATACAGACGTGGCCAAGCGATCTTGTCACGTTTTGATGTCAATGAAAACCAACCCGGCACTCCACCAAAATGTTGACTTTTCCCAATTCGAAAATACCAGACTTACCCCCCCCCCACTCAGGTTTCTAGGTCACAAGACTTTAAAACTTAAGGTAGCACAGTGTGATTAAGTGATGACTTAATGCGGCAATGTCACGTTACATACCTTTGGATATTGTCGAGACGAACAGACATACTGTGATCTCACATCCAATGTTCCTGGGGTATACATTAGTTTTTTGTATGATAACAGGGCGTCGTGTACGTCTTGCGGCTCTTGTCAGACACTTCGAAACCTTATCTTTGAGTGCCCTACATTCACGATGCGCAACGTACATTTCTAAAAAAGTATAGACCGATTCGGCAGAAGTGTGCGATTAGAGACCGCCTCTTTCGGAAGGGTGTGTGGGGGTGCGGCTAGACGCCACCATGGCCCATCAATCCTTAGTAACCTCGCCGCACAAAAATAGTTTGACTTACCGCGTAAGTATTGTTTAATCTAAATCTTGCGTCAGCGTTTCCTCTCTGGCTCTACATGAAAATTCGCCTTTCCTTTTTTTCCATTTTTTCTGTTCTTTATATTTGCCTTGATCTTTGGAATAATGCTTCAGTTGATATTCTGCGCCTGTGCCTGTTCATACTTCCTTCTTGTTTCGAAGTCATGTCTGTTTCTTGCGTATACGTGCTCAACGTTGTGATGTGCGTTCGTGATATCCAACCTAACAAATGCGGCATATTTTCTTCCACGCCGAGCTAACTGAATGCGACTCTCAATATCTATATGTGCCTGTCATATTGAACACTCTGATCTGAAGCCGATTTGACAGGGATTTAGAACATTTTCTCGTTATTGAACTTTATTATACCAATGTTTAACACTCGTTCAATCAAGATCACAAACCTTGAGGTTAGCGCAATGAGCTTAGTGTTGTCCAGTTCATACCCTTTATCCGGGTTATTAAGGAGTGGTATCACCCTAGCTATTTTCCAAGCTGGAGGAAGCCATGCCTTTGAGTAGTTGATAACATCTAATAAAAACTCTTGAGATTTTTATTTAAACATTTTTAACATGGCCGAGCCGACGTGACTCCGTCTTGGCCCGGAGCTACTGATGGAGTGTCATCTACTACCTCTGCTAATTAATAACTGGAAATTAGAGCTGTGTTATCAGGAGCATGAATGCGCCTTTATGGGTACGTATTTGTCACAGTGCTAAAACATCCTTTCTTCACCAAATGCGGTCACGTTTACTCGCGTTTGAAGCTTATTGCCGCTTTTTCGTTCCATTTTTTAGATTTCTCAACTTATCAGCGCATTCTCGAAAAGCTCTGATTTGTACCACAAATATTGTCACTAAAAACAAAATAAAGCAACATGTTTTTCTATATTACTGTATGATGGCCTTCGGTTGCCTATTTACGAGATTTTAAGAAACATCGAAGGTGGGATTTTTTTATTATTCAAATTTCAGTGGAGTACACTTTTGCCAATATGAGAACTTTGAGGCAATATATAAAAAATTACATTTGCTCTATGGCAGCAATAAATTATATACCTAATGAACACACTATATCCTTAAAACGTGCCAAGTTTGAAAACGACGCTTGCTTTATATTTGGAGGAAAAAAATGGGGATTACGTAACCCATTTTATACTGTCGCAAAATTAGACATTTTTAAAAGCTATTTTTTTAAGGTCTGCAAACTTGAGACCGTATGAATAATTTCTTCATTAGACATGCATTTCAGGTAAAAAATATCTTCCTTGAAACAAAAATATTTGCCTTTTTATAGCATCTGCAATTTTTGAAAATGACAGGTGACGAAATTGGTGCCTCCGTGTTGGTGAAGTTTGATATTTTTTTTCTCGTAAGTTATGCCGTTAATCATAAAATGAAGCTGACTTTCCGGCTACCTGGTGAGAGGTGCAGGAAATATAAAATACTCAATGAAATCTAAAGTATCAACTTTTGGACCCGTGTCGATCTCTCGTGGATTAACCTGGTCAATAAAAATCAGACATCACAAAACGAGAATTGTGTAACCAGAGACAGAAAGAGAAAAGCAAAAGAAATGCAGGGAGGCATAAAACAATTTGAACTCTATTTAGAATTGGTCGTTGAAGGCTAGCGACCCATTACAAAGGGATCGGCCTTAATAAATCATCGACATCAGCTACCGAATCAATTATTGGAGTAGTGGGTACACCTTGCAAGCGTACTTGTACTAGTAGCCACAAAACAGTGCGCAACGGGTTCAAGAAATGGTGCTTTCCGCGCAGGCATGTCATTTTAGGGCCGAAGCTCCTATAGCTGTGGGTCTGTCTGTTCCTTGTATGTATGTACGTGACCGCCTGTAGTTCCACCTTTGCCAACTGCCACTACTTCGTCCTTACGAACATCCCACAGCGCCCCATCACCTATCCACCACATCACCGACCATAAAGCCGTCATAGTGAAGGGGGAACGGAAGTGACGTGTACAAGAAACTGTATTATTCGTAGTGATAAAACGAATCACAAAATTTCTTTTATAAATATACACAGTGTTTGTCACGTCGTTTATGGTGTAGGGGGCGATATTTGCGGATTGTTCACGGTTTAGCGATGAAACGCCCCAGCGCATCAACTTGGACCTAATACTAACCAGTCACCCAGATGACATGGTCTCGATTACTTATCTCCCCGAAATGAGTGACCATAAGCTCATTCATACCAAATTTGCATTTAAACCGTTAATTCGTCAAAACACCCAGAAAACCATTCGGTTGTACGACAAGGGCAATTATGAAGCAATAAATTTGGCGCTTAACGCATTCTTATCCAGTCTATATATTACTTTCTTTTCCCGGTCCGTCGAATAAAACTGGACACTGTTTAAGGACAAGGTCAATTAATTGACTGACAGGTTTATTCCGAAATCCCGCTTCCGCGCAAACTGTCAAAAGCCATGGTTCTCTAAAACTCTGAAAAGATTAGAAAACAAGAAAAAACTCCTGTTTAGATTAGCAAAAAGACTAGAAGACTCGCAAAAGTAGCAGAAATACTACGTAGCTGAAAAAGCTTATATATGCGCAGTCCAAGACGCAAAAAATAATTTTTTCAACGTTGAATTACCAAGCATGCTGGCTAACAACCAAAAAATTTTGGCAGGTTTTGAACCCTCCGCATGCTACCCAAATTACTATTACCAGTGAATCGGATCACGTATTTACCGATGATCAATGCGCTAAAATCTTCAACACCGCTTTCTCATCCGTGTTTACCAAAGAAAGTAACGTGTCATTTACAATACCACCCACTATTATAGAATGTGCTATGCCACCGGTATCGTTCACTGCTAATTGAATTATGTGCTTAATCGACAAATTAAAACTTTCCTCCTCTTCTGGTATTGACGAAATCAACTCCGAATTCCTTAAGAACACAAAATATATTTGTGCATCTTTTCTATGCTTGCTCTTCTCACAGTCACTTTTAACAGAACGCCTACCAGATTACTGGAAGAACGGGAAGGTCGTTCCAATTTTCAAATCGGGTAACAAAAAGTCGCCATTAAACTATCGTCCCATATCTTTAACCAGCGTACCCTGTAAAATCGTGGAACACGTCATCTACACGCATATCATAGACTTTCTTGATTCAAACAGCTTTTTTCATCCAGAACACCATGGGTTCCGCAGAGGTTTCTCTTGTGAAACGCAACTGGCCTTATTTGTTCATAATTGGCATACTAACCTGGACTGTAACTTACAAACCGATGCCGTATTCTTAGGTTTTTCCAAAGCGTTCGAGAAAGTACCCCATTCTCGGCTGTTACTAAACTTTCCCAGTTAAATCTTCACCCGAACATACTAAATTGGATCAGAGAATTCCTTACAATCCGCTCTCAGTCTATTAATATCAACAGCCGTACCTCTAATTCTCTTCCAGTAACGTTCGGATTAACCCAGGGTTCAGCTCTTGGTCCCCTTTTATTCCTTATATACATAAATGACTTGCCTTCAAACCTAACCTGTAAAACCCGCCTGTTTGTTGATGACTGCGTTATATATGACGCTGTTACTGACACTTCAAAACAGTCATCCTTACAAGCCAACCTAAACTGCCTCCAGGAATGGTGTGAGCGCTGGCTCATGGAACTTAACCCGAGTAAATGTAAAGTCGTTTCATTCCTTCGCCACCACATGCCGCTTGTGTATCCGTACGCAGTTAATGCCATCGCGCTAGAAAATGTTCCGTCATGCAAGTACTTGGGCGTCACTCTTTGTAGCGATCTTTCATGGAACATACACGTCACTAATATCATTTCATCTGCAAATACAACATTGGGTTTCCTTAACCGCCATTTACGCCTCGGTCCACAACACGTAAAATTACAAGCATACCAATCCATTGTTCGACCTAAACTAGAATACGCATCGCCAATTTGGGACCCTCGACAATCTTATCTTACACATGCCATCGAATCGCTTCAAAACCGGGCCACTAGATTTATTCACTGTTCATACTCTTCAACTGTCAGCGTATCTGGATTGAAAGCAGAATCTGCTTTACCATATTTAGAACTTCGCCGTTGTATTGCCAGCCTGTCATTTTTCCACAAACTTTTTCATAGTCCCTTGCATGCCCCACCTTATATAGTTCCCGCAACACGCATATCTCACCGCACGAGCCATTTGCTTCAAGTTGCTCGGCCATGCTCCCAGACTTCTACTTTTTCTGCCTCGTTTTTTCCACGTACCGCACCAGACTGGAACGGCCTTCCAATGAAATTGCAACCATTCTCTGCCCATCATCGTTCATAGAAAATATCAATAAGCACTTTTTATGTTAAGTCTTTGGCTTCTATGCTTTGTGTTTATAATTACTTACCCCTTATGTAATACCCCCTCACGGGTATTTAAGGAAATAAAATGAAATGAAATGAAATTGTTCACTGTTTAGCGATGAAACCCCCCAGCGCATCGACTCACTTATCATCATTCACTCTGTGGATATGCTGTCATTTTTTTTGAAGTCAGAACTAATACACCTATCATCGTGTATTCATGGTATTAGTGATCTTCGCAAGCAGACTCGAAAAAATTTAGAGTCGCTTCCGTTGAATTTTCCTGACAGCATGATTTTACCGAAACTGGCGACAGTACGAGTTGATCACATTTACTGCAGAATACAAGTGTATCCCTAGTACCCAATCAATATAGTTATAAAGATATCTGGCATTACAACACGCTTACGAAATCAAAACTTTTACTCAGCCTCATCGGTAAAAATATTTTATCGTGAATTGCTTGGAAAATTGCATGATGGCGAAATTTTACTACAGTTTACTTCTATACATGGTAAAACTCCACCATGCCGTTCCCTTCCTTGGATGTTCTTATCGCTCGGAAAACGAACGTTGTCTTCTTTTTTTTTTCTATTGCCTGTGAGCGTCTGGAACGGCGCAGTAGAAAGCCCATAGCACGATCATCCGAACGCACGCTTCCCAGTACCAGAATAGTCTGATATCATCGCTCTTCTGATACCTTTTGACAGTTATGGCAATTTGTCTGCGTGGTCTAGCTCATGTGGTGTCTGTTTTCGCACCCAACAGTGCTTGCAAATGCCAAGTCCACTTGAGAAATCTACGAATTCATTAGCGAGAAAACCGTACGTTCTCCACTGTGTGCTACGTTTACATCACAGTTAGCCAATAGGAGTGCATGTGAACGGGCTCTAGCTTGTTTTACTCACCCGTGGTGCGCTTGGGGATCGCCACTCGGAAGACGACGACGGCGACGAAGAGAAATAACACACATTATCTTAATTGACACTGTGACCGCCTAAAGCTATTAAAAGTTTTAGGACAATATTTAGTCTAAAAAATTTCAAACTCTCTCCCAAAAAGAGTAGATGCCAATGATTCTAGGAAAATTATTGCCAACTTGATGATTAACGTGAACGCGCAGTGAAATGCTCGTGGCACGGGCCTTCTTATCGTTCGTTGGCTCGTCGTGTCTGGTAACAGGATCCCAGTTTTTTCCGCTTGCCAAGAGCGTCACGTTCTGCTTTAGGCTCTTTTCGACCGCCCGTAAATTTTGACAACTGGTGTACGAAGAGGAACAGCTATGCAAGGTTTTCGTACGACGCTCGTTCCTCCGGTAAGCCTAACTTGATCATTTTCTTCGGTACCTTGTATTTGTATACGAGCAGGATCTGTAGTTTTTTATGAGCGGTTACAGTCCATTAGTACCGTTTTGAAGCTCACTCTAAATCTGTATTAACAGTGAAGTGGCAAGCAGAAAGATGGCTTCATTATTATTGGGACGCGCCTGTAGTGCTGGCAGCTGGCATATTATCCCAGAAAAAAAAGTAGCCGGCGTTTTTTTCCTATTGGCTGCCATTGAACATGTGGCTTATCTGTCACCAAATTCTGGTGAGCCTGTCATGCCGGTGATACATGCGCTGGAAGCATATGGGCTTAACGTGTAGTGCCGGCAGGTGGCATAGTACACCACAAACCAGTGACTCATTGGCGTGCCAGTTGTATTTTTAGCTTTCAGCCATTTATCTATTTTTGCTCTCTGACATTGAGCAACGCCGATCACCATTGTCAAGGAGAGTCAAAGACCTGAGCTTCCCGTCTGTATGCCAAGCGAAGTCGATGGAGTTGACTCGGCCTCTAAGCATTTGCCGACGTAGCCGCGGCGTAAAAAACATCGAGTATGTTTTGTTTGTGACGTGAATGACGTGAACCTAACCTAACCTAAGCTCACCTCAGCTAACGACGTTACTTACAACCATCCTATAAGAAAGAACTGCCGGCATTTGGTCGACTGATATAGTCTGCCGGCTGCCGGCAATATAGACACTAACTTTTTACTGCCTTCCCTTCGTGTGTCAAGAGGTCCTGATTATGGCGCATCGTCGGTCCCCGTTACCTAGGTGTATTTCAACACTCTCACCTGGGAAACTGTTTCATTTCATTTTCTTTATCTGTTATTTCTCTGTTGAAGCTTCAACGCTCAAAGTTCTCACGTGAAAAACCAACGCAACAGAGGCTAGTGCACGGGACAGAACTCGGGAAAAACTTTCATATGCGATTGAACTGACGTGCCGCATTGTCTTATTTTACAGCATCCATCCCTATTGTATGTTTTGGCATCTCGCATCCTTCTTACGGCGATGGCATGCTCAGGTTCTGCATGATACCCCACTGAAGATGCGTGCATCGAGTGTAGCGTTCTGCGACATTCATCTGGCCTGACGCACCACGACAGAAACAGAAGAGGACACACGTGCAGTGCTTTTCTGTCCCAGTCATGATGCGCTACGCTGTACAAACTGTGATTTCTAACCAAGTAGCCGGACAGCGTCTTTAGCGTTCTGTCCAATTCGTGAGACATTCGTTTTCTACAAAAACTACTGCAAGCCGAAGATCTCCTTGCGCGATTAAGCAATTTACCTTACCTCGAGCTGAACGAAAAACCACAGGAAACGGAGATTGTAGATTGCGTTAAAAAAGCATTAGAAGAGTTTGTGTGTTCGAGAAGACGTTTTGACGAGTATACAAGTGGGGTACAACTGGTTTATTTAGCACTAGCGTGTATATGCTTCGTACCCTCTTTTCTCATCAACAGATAAGAAGAGGGCAACTCAGGTGATTCGGGGGTGCAGGAGGGTGAGGGAGAAGACGTGACGAATTGCATGAGTGAAAAGGGTAGAGGTGTTCCATGATAAAAAGCGAAAAAAAAAGAAGCGGGTGGAGTTGGAGGAGGCAGAAATTCCACTGATTCATGGTCTTCAGAAGAACCACCACTTAACAATGGTAAGTTTGAAGTTCCGAAAAGGCGGGCTTAACCATCATTGGTTTTCTTTGTGTATGTACGAGCTGTGTTGCAGGTTAACTTGTATTTCTTTGGACAGTTCTGAATACTCTTTAGTAAAGAGTGTTTTGAGATGCAATAGAACTTCTTGCGGAATGCATGCGTAAACACTGCCGGCGCACAACAGCCCCATACTTTCCAGCACACAGGGGTGACGCGAACCAATTAGCATGGCTAACCACACTGCTCATAACCTCTTGGTTTCTCTCTGTAGTTATATACGTTCGCAGGGTTACATTCAATGTAAATTTCCACAATGGAACCCATTTTCTTGCAACCCGTAACATAAAGCTGGAGAACTTCAAATCTTGTTAGCTTTATCACACTTTCAATATGAAATTTGTAGTGGCACAGAAATTATCTTCACTTCATAGTCATTGTCTCATCCTTAGCCAAGGCTGTGCTATGTCCCGAATAAATCAGGGCTCGAGTTTTTAAGTGATTTACACTGCTTCGACTAAATCGTGAGCTATGATGTGTGCTGCAGACGCAGGGACCGAAGCCTCAACCCTGCGGCACCGATGGCATCACCACGGGCTTGCTGTCGGTGCGGTGTCCACGACCAGCTGGTAAGAGTACGCATTGCACAATGCGTTGTCACTGTTTTTGGAAGCAGAAGTGAAAAATTACAACTCTTTTGTATGGTGTGGTCATACATCCCCGATAGCGCGGTTCTGTTATTTTTTAACCAAATTTTGTACATAGTTAAACTACCGCGTAAGAAGGTGCTCACAAATAAAAAAAGTAATATATTATGGTACCCGGGGTTTTACGTCCTTAGATCACAATATGACTATGAAAGACGCCATAGCAAAGGACTCCAGATATTTTGACATTGCGGCCTTCCTTAACGCTCACTGACTTCGCACAGTACGCAGGCCTTAAGAATTTCGCCTCCATTGAAATGCAACCGCCACAGTCGTCAACGAATCCGTGGTCAGCAAACGAGCGAGATTATAATTGAGAAAAGCCACGTGACTGACAAATGTGCCAATTTAGACTGTAAAGGCCCCATAGCTATAACAATGTATTTTGCATTTCACCTTTGTCCTATGTTTCAAAATAATAGAAGAATGGTACAAAACATTTTTGCAGACATGCAAAAGAACACTAATTCACCAAACCCAACCCAAATGAAACTCTCGTTTGCTCTTCGTGATCAGTTAGTTAGGAAGAATACAGCTAACTCTATTCTCAGCACACACACTATGTCGGTGGTTTGATTCCCGAAGGAGGCCACCACGTTTCAACAGGCTCAAGTGGGCTCCAGGTTCACTGAAAGGAGTTCGTGTTTATCAATATGGAGCTCTTAACCAAGGCAAGCTTGATAACTGTTCTTCGAAGCATCGGAGCCACGAGATTCAGTTGAACAAAGCGTTCACCGTAAGCAACGCTCCGAGCTAGGGCCCATCGTCTGAACATGTAGGTCTGCATAGTATAGAAAGTGCGAACCAGGGCTGGGAAGATATACTCGGAAGAGTATTGCGAAATACAAATAATGAAATACTTCTGTTGAGAGCCCTAAAATAAAGATACTGAAATACATTCCCCTTTGGCGTAACACGCTCTTTGAGAGATAGTTTTGTGAAAAGGGAAATCAGGTATTCGGAAATACAGATCCATCAAAACAGATACGGGAATACTTTTTTTAATTTTGGGGATGTTAATACTATGAAACGACATTTGAAGTATAGCGTAATGTGGTGAATAAAGCTGGTAGGCATTAAAACCAGCCATTTATTTATTCAATCGCACAGAACGTGTAGAGACAAGAAGACATTACAGGGCGGAGTGAAGAGGATTTGAAAAATACAAATTTGGTAAAGGATAAACCTTTCATATTCATTGCTTCTTCTGGAACTTTGTAATGCGCCGATGTCGTGATTGTTTACCACCCTAAAAAAGTTAGGTGTACTGATGTGGCCTTGAGAGAACACAGAGTTCATCGGTACAGGTCGAGAACTCTAACCTCCTATTTAGCCGAGTGGTAGAGCGCCTTTGATATGTAGGATGACCACTCGCTGTATGGTGCAAGAGGTTTGGTCCTCCCATAGCACAACTCAGTACATTACCAAGTGTGCAGCACGCTCTCGATTTCTTGTGCATACAGTCATGATGACATGATGCTGCACTTTGCTTACGTAGGTTCAGCTGAAACAGATGATTGGCACATGTGTTTGGTAACAGAGAGGGAAAAATAGAATCTCGCGTCCTGTCCCCGAGCATGACAGAGAAATATTACTCAAAATGCAAGCGCTTAACGTTGACAAGGGCCAAAATGTAGGTAACCATGAATCACCTACTCGCCATATTAGCCATTTTGACAGAGCAATAATAGCAGACAGGATGTGACTTTTGATGTACGAGGTGCCGGCAGAAAGCAGCTCATCCAACGATGTGATCAACTTTAAAATTCTAAGCTCTTTTTCACTGATCTGATCATAGGGCACTTTAGCCAATGGTTTTTTTTTCTTGCAGCTGTACATTACTAGTCGACTTCTTATAGTTAGATACTGAAATAATCCCAACGGGTAGCGACACATTCACTGTTCACCTACTCTAATGCGTGTACTGTAGGCTCAGTCATCCTCTAAATGAGAAGTTTATCATTAAAAGTTGGGTTAAAATACAAAGATGTATTCATCAAAAGGAGGTCCCATAGTTAAGGGACTGTATACAAACTACTTCCGGCATAGTTTTCAAAGGCACTAAGCCCCTCACTTTATAAACTGCACCATAGTTACTGGGACACAGATATGCACATGCAGCATAAAAGCCTAATATGGCATCGGCATTCCTTTAGGCGTCGCCAGTCTGGCCGTGTTACTTTGGGTGCAGCTGCAGCGATTGTTTCATTAGCCATACACTTCCTTTCAGTACGATGAAAGAAATGGGCGCCATTTCTGCAGCGTATTTCCCCTTTAAAACCACGCAGTCCTGGAGGGATGCTAATCAATTGCTTTTCCGCAGCAGGCTGCTGGAAATACCCCGTAGCCTTAGACTTCAACCACCAAGGGTTCGCGAAGTAGTGCTTCCGCTTCTACCGGTACGTATGCGGCAACTGGGCGCAACGGCGCTTCGACAGTGTGCTCAACGTGCTGCTGGGGACATTCAGGCCTGCCGGGATCGGCATGACAATGCGTACGCAAGAACCCACCCAGTTCCAGAATCCGAACCACGGTATGGGCCTACACCAGCTGCATCGCCGTCTTGAACAGAAAGGAGGGAGAGATATTTTTTCAAGGGTTTTTTTTGGCACCAGTGTTGCACGTGTGCGTTCCCTGTAAACGCTTGTGATGGGGGAAGCAAATAATATGTGTGGCGTCATTATAGAAAGTCTGCAGAAATGACGACGCAAATTATTGGAAGGGGGGGAGGCGGCTGATCCTTTTGAATAAATGTAGGGAAATGTTGGATATCATACCGATGTTGATATAGCATGCTGGTTTGCTTATTTTGAAGTAAAGAGTGCACACGCGAAACTTGGGACACAGCAAAGAATGGAAGAGACAAACACTGCACGCACCTTATTTAGCCAGCTCCCCCCATCGCATGTGCGGAATTTCGGGAACCCTTTTAGTGGTTGGTCACCATCAGACGCTGAAAGCAGATCAAACTGAGGGGCCAGAATGTATATAATTTGACATGCGCTCAGCATTTGTGTTTAAGTAGTGTACTGTGTCGATGAGACACAGATTCTTTCGAATTTAGTCAATCACAATTCTGGCCAACCTGGAAATACGAGCATTCCAAACGCCTTTTGACATTTGGCTTCCCTTGTAGAAAGTTGTGTTTCGTTTTAACCTTTCATGTCTCGTATTCTACGTGAGACAAAGACCGACCAGGATTATAAAAAAGTACAAAAAACACAATAATAATTTACCAACTACAACTTATTACAGAAAACAGCACGAACGCTGGCGTAATCATCACAAATAGAACCATCTTTTTTTCTAGGCAACAAGAGCGAAAGGGAAACTCTTGCTGCAGTGGGTACGTTCTCTAAGCTGCTGCTGCAAACACATAGAAATTAAGATGATTGTTGCACTCTTATACTAGCACACGTCTTATACTAGCACTACGGTATAGTGGTGTTGCGTTAGCTATTAACGTTAAGAGCCAAGCTCTGACAGCATTATGAAGTTGGATGCACTGTAGTGAGCAATATTTTTGTTCTCTTAGAGACCAGACAATAAAAAAATCTGCATTGTTTGTGGCATACATTTTCTTTTCTCTCTCTTTGTGCTTCATTATTTATCGCATCTGTTTCACACCTTTCCTTGCTCACTCAGTCGGTACACGGTGAGTTATAAGCGTCGAAGCATCTTGTTGGTACATGGCGCCAATAAAATAGCGCAGACGCAAAGGAGGGTGCACAGAAAGCAAGGAAGACAACACATGCGCTACGTCATCTGGCAGTCGTTTCATGCGTGTGAAGCAGGAAATCTGAAATGCATTCCATGAGTTCACAGAGAGGATATTCTTGATTATACTGGGATGTTAAAGAGCACATTTCGCTGAAGTTCATTTTTCGTACGGAAGACAGATAAATACAGATTACGTACGAAAACCCAAGAAAACAGACACATATAAAATAAATGATGGCTGGTCATGTGCACTCAGTATTTCGTCTTATATATTGTGTATGTTTTTGTGTATATGTGGTTTTTTTTCATTGGTTATTGTCTATCTTTCCCACCTACCACTTCGTTCAGTACTTAGTCTTGATAATCACTTACGCGAGAAAATAGCGGAAATGTACAAGTATTCATTTCGTTTTCTCTTTGCACCTTTTCACATACACGTCGTTCGATGATGTGTTTCTATCGGACCACTTGCTGTCAGCGTCATTCTCACTCAAAGATGTGGTGGCCACAAAATATAGCCCGTCGTTACGCAAAACTGTACATCGTCATGGTAAATATATAGAGATAGTTGAACCGTTGACGTCATGCCAGCCGAGATCCAGTTACTTGTGTTCGCGACTCATACGTCATTATACGGCCTTGCAGAAACACATCGAGAAAAGTGAAATAGGGAACTTTAACAACGCGCATAGTGCCTAAAGGATGGAGGGAACTTTAACGCCGCGCGTAGTGCCAAATGGATGAAGGGAAAAAGTGGTGGGGAGAATTCTTCATAAATAGAACGCAGCAATTAAAAAAAAACGCAAAGAGCTGTCGATTTCTGATATGCTATGGAAGGGCAACTTGTGCCAATAGCTTCCTATAAATGCACTAGCACGAACTCTAGCGGTAGTGTCTATAGTAGCTGCAACGCACAACGCTTCAGCGAATATGTGAATGATAGGTATTTCACAAATTATCTAATTACTTTTGGCACTGTTTGGCTTCGCGTGGCTTGGATTCGCCTTCTCAGGAGACTACAATCAGCAAATGTTAAGCAGTTGCCTTTTACTACATTGAACTTTAATGCTCACCAATTCAAATCAGGTGACGAAGTAAACAATTATCGCTTCTATTGTTCGAATCTTAACGAAAACACACCAATAAACAAAGCCCCAAGTACGTTCGAAGCCCGTAAGCATGAAGAATAGGCCAGTTTGTGTACTACCCAGCATTCACGTGGTCACTGAACGAAGGCAGTGCGAGAGTCAACTCCAGTTACTTTTTGGAAACTCTATGCTTGTCCCCCTGCAGTGCGTCATTCGCTGTGACGTTGTGTACTTGAGGACCATGGGTCATTTTAGTTACAACACAAAGCTAACCTTGCAGGAGCTGAGAAAGGAGGACAAGGAGGACGGAGGCTCCAGACCTTCTGTCAGCTGCCCGCGGTGTACCAGAGTCCAACAGGAGGACTCGTCGCGGCCAACAACCATGCACAGGATCACGTCGTTGGACTCTGATGTTTTCAAATTTCTCCACACTTGATGAACTACTTGCCGCCTCACATGATAAAACCGATGGGGGGGGGGGAACACGTGGATGGGAAGGTGGCCTCTGAGACTATGGGGCTGACACCAGTAAATTTGCGCATAGTTCTTAAGCGGTCCTTTCGCACACGTGGCGTGAAAGAACCCTGCACGCTTAAAACACACACTTATTCCTTCACCTCTCAATTTTTTAGTATTTCGATGAAAATACTTGCTTTAGAAAATACAGCTGCCAGGCTAAGTTTTAATATTTCGTATATAAATTACTACTCCGATGATCTCTACTTGTTAAGCAGTGATAATCCCATTTATCGCAAGTGGGCCGCGGCTTCAGAAAGAAGAAAATACCTCCTAATGTGCTACGTAGTACTCGCATTATTTACTAACATACTGCCTATAATGAAGCTATATGATCGAGGAAGCTACAGAGATGGGACTTCTCTCGAGCACTTTCCTGAGGCCCCACATGCGGTCAGTACGTGTTGAAGCGTATTAGCCGACCAAAATCTCTATATCGCAATCGGCGTGTAGATTTGCTTCAATCTCGACATCATTATCAATGTGTTGAGTCCCTACGCCAACTACCTTTCAGAAATTATCTGTGAATGTCATATAGGAAAGACAAGCTGTTAAATTGCAGCTGTGGGTGACATTTAGTTTAACAACTTGTTCCCATCTCTTCAACCTTATTCCCTCCCCAGACGCTTGCAGGACTGAATTTCGTGACAATGGCCCGCTCCATGGTTGACGTGAGTTTCACACCCCTGTTTTACATGTAAAACTGTGCTCCTTTACGTACAAGCTGAAGTAAATGACTTGATACGTGCTTTTCACCTAGTATATCAACACACGGTGACATTTTTCTCATGTTGCTAATTATACAAATTAGACTAATTAAACTATGTAACCTAATTATTCTATAAGGCTGTTGGTTTGAGATGCAAGCTGATTATGATTAAGCTTCTGATATGCAAAGTAGACATTTTATTAGGCTAGTAAGGCTAAATTTTAATAACGGTAATCATGCTGCTTGGTGCTGTTTTTTAAATGCGAATGCCATATTGAACCCTATCAACATATGGCCAATCTTCACGACTTGCAATATGACCACGGGAACACTTCATGCATCGGCATGAAACGCACGTGTTGCCAGGACCAGCCCAATATCAACCAGTTCAACTCTGCCCCTGCCTTGCGTAACTCAGTTCAGGCTGCGACAATTTTTTTTTAGCTTACTCTATTCCTCACCTGTGTTCTACAAAACTTGCGTATAGCCCCGCCGTGGTGGTCTAGTGGCTAAGGTACTCGGCTGCTGACCCGCAGGTAGCAGGTTCGACTCCCGGCTGCGGCGGCTGCAATTCCGATGGAGGCGGAAATGTTGTAGGCCCGTGTGCTCAGATTTGGGTGCACGTTCTGGATGTTATCTCGCATCCAGCACGTGAAGAGTAGCCTTTGCACGGCTGTCTTTTTTTTAAGCTTCCCCGTATCGTCAAGAACGCGATGACAGAGTGCAGTGTGCGCCTTGCGGCTCCATTCACCAACTTTACCACCTTATCTTTGAGTGCCCCACATTCACTGCGCAAAGTGCATCGCCAATAAATGAGTATAGAGTGATTAGACTCTAGTGTGCGATCCCAGACCGCGTCTTTCCGGAAGGGTGTACGGCCTGACGTGACCAGGCCCATCAATCATTGCAAACATTCTTGTACGAAGTTTTTCCCACTGTATTCTATTATTTGTCTATTGTATTTGACTTGTTATTTGGATCAAAACTTCAGTTGATAGTCTGCGCTTGCTTGTGCTTTCCTCTCCTTTAGTGTTTTGTGGCACACCGTCAACCAGCACCTACGACACAACCTAATACTTTTCTGAATGTATAAGCCTCATTCAGATTCGGGACGGTGAATAATATCAGAAATTGCTCAGAAGATTGTTTTCATCACCCAGCCTCATCACAAAAAATAAAGCACGCACAATTTCTTTGGAGAGATTTTTGATGATGGAGCTTTAGCGCGGGAACGTTTACGGTAAAATTCTCCTCTATTACCGTCCCATCCTTGCAAGGTTCTTTTGGCTCAGAAAACGCACATGGTCTTTTTGTTCGCAGAGCATGTCAACGTCTTGAGTGGCACAGTGAAACCCTATCCCAAGATCATCCAACCGCATGTTTAATGGTGCCAAAATTAGCTGATATCATTTTTCTTCAGGTACTTTCATTTCACATTACCCATAGAAACTTGTCTGTGGGGTTCAGTTCACGTGGTGTATCCCGGCTGCGGCTGCTGCCATTCCAATGGAGGCAGAAATGTTGTAGGCCCGTGTGCTCAGATTTGGGTGCACGTTAAAAAACCCCAGGTGGTCGAAATTTCCGGAACCCTCCACTATGGCGTATCTCACAATCACATGGTGGATTTCGGAATTTAAACCCCGCATATCAATCAATCAGTTCACCTGGTGTCTTTTTTTGTGCCCAGCAGTATTCGCCGAGTATCATGCAAACACGAGAAATGAATAAATGCAATACCGATCAAACTGAACGTTGCCTATTGTGTACGTACAAATACATAAATTATTATTATTATTATTATTATTATTATTATTATTATTATTATTATTATTATTATTATTATTATTATTATTATTATTATTATTATTATTATTATTATTATTACTATTAGAGACGCCACAGTTGACGACTCCAGAAAATCGAACATCTGGCGTTCTTTAACGTGCACTGACATCATGCAGTATACGCGTCTCTACCAATTCGCCTCCATCGATGTTCGACCGCCACTGCGTAGATCAAACTCGCGACCTCTGGGTTAGCATCCGAGCACCGTAATCACTACACCACCTGGGCTGACCATTTACGTCGCAGTTACGCCAATAAAAATAGGTGCGGTTGAACGGTCATCTCTTTTGCTGACCCGCAGTGCGCTGGCCGATCCCCACTCGGAAGACAATGACGAAGAATACAATACGTCGTCATAATTCTTATTGACACAGCGACGTATTGTCATTCCAAAACAAAAAATCTGAAGATTATGCGCCTGACTCCTGGCCAATCACCCTGAGCCAATAGGCAGGTGCCAACCATCATCATCACCACCATCATGATCAACGTGCGCGCGCAGTGAAAGCCTCGTGGCACGGACCGTCCTGTCTTTCGCTGGGCCTTCACGTCCAATTCTTCGCGCTTGCCAAAAGCGTGACGTCCTCCCACAGGCTCTCTTCAGCATCCCGGTGATCTCGTCCAGTGGTCTACGCCGAGGAAAAGCCGTGTAAAGTTTCGGTTCGGCGCCAATTGCTCCGGTAAGCTTAACTTCATCTTATTATTCCATACCTTGTATTCGTAGGAGAAGGAGCCGTAGTCTTACTATAGTATCGGGCGGCGGATGGGCTGCACGCAGAACACAAGGCGCGGCGCTGAAGCACCGGCTGACAAGTACGCCGCAGCCGGTAGCCAAGCAGGAACTCTTTTTTATATACGCAAGCACTACGATAGGATGAATTGATCGATCTATATGGCTGTACCCTTTAGATTGGACGGCGGCTAACACCACCTATCGGCAATACTTGGTGAACCAAAAACTACATTTATCTTTTTTTTCTATTAAATAGTGAAGTCGAAGACCGGTAAGTTGCTGTGAAGGGTTTAATTTTCACTCGTGCCTTCACGTTAGCCACCAATCAGATAACCTTCTTCTAGTTAACTCTACCCGGTTAAAGTCTATTTTGCACTCCCTGTCCCCAAATTCCAGTGCTTTGAATAACTCTGCGCCATAATCCTGAACAATAGGATGAAGCCCTTTACAGAACATTATCAAGTGTTCGGAAGTTTCCCCCTGCTCTCTACATGCACTGCAAACCGTGTCTACCCTTTCGTATTTGGCCGGATATGTCTTGGTTTGCATTACTCCCGTCCTGGCCTCAATCAACAGAGAACAACCACGATTATTATCAAAGAGTTCTTGGCAATTTCCTGCTTAAAAGTTCGGTAGTTCTCTAGTGCGGACTTTTACTTTTTAATCATACCGCTTCTCCACATAACGGTCTCCGTTTTCTTCGCCTTCTTCTTAACCAATAATTTTTATAGTTTGGCCCCCTGCTCTTTTCAGATTATTTTCTCGTCAAATTTCTGGTTCGCCTCCTCCATTCTGTATCAACATTCTTCATGTATAATAGCTCGAAACCTTCCTAGCTCAACGCTCCTCCCCATTTCTCTCAATCGCTTCTCAAAATTTATCTTACTGCTAGCTTCCCTGCCCTCAAATGATGTCCATTCCGTATCACCTTGTACTCCCTGATTTGGTGTATTCCCGTGAGCTTCTAAATCAAGCCTACCTATTACACGTTGTTTAACTTCTAATCTTGCTTGAACTTCTGATCTCGTAAACAATACCGCATTGCCGAATGTGAGACCAGTAAACATGTCCCCTTTCCATAATCCTCTCACAACAGCATACCTATTATTATTCCACAGTGCCCTGTATTTCATTACCGCTGCATTCCTGTTACCTATAGTCGCCACGTATATTTCGTGTTCTCTTAGGTACTCGGTCCCATTGCTTATCCATACGCCCAGATATTTGTATTTATCATTTATTTCTAGCGTGTCCTCCTGTATCCCAAGCTCACTACCTTCACTATCAATAAAACAATGACTGTTGATGTTTCCTTAGTGAATCTGAAATCTAAGCTATCTCCATCATTACTGCAGATGTCCCTCAATTTATGCAAATGTTCTTTGTTGTCGGCTGTTAACACTATATATGCGTACATCAACGCTGGTAGTGTCTCTTCAATGAGTTTTCCTTGTTTGACAAAACAGAGACTGAAGCCAAGTCCACTTCCCTCTAGTTTGGCCTCCAATACTTGAAGGTACATCATGAATAACAAGGGAGACAGAGGACACCCCTGCCTAAGCCCCGTGTAACCTCTGTGGGCTTGGATACCTGTTTTTCCCACTTTATAGCTACATTGTTACTTTTATAGATATCCTCTAAATGATTAGTGACTCTGAATGATTAGTGAGCTGTGATATTGATTGACATTAGGAAGCTTTACGTGCATAATGTGACTAAGTGATGATTTAAGGTGACAATGTCACGTGACATACATGTCCATCTAGTTGAGACGCCCAGACACGCCGTCATCTCACGTCAAGGTAGCTCTGTATACAATATTTTTGCGCTTTTCCGCATCGTCATTGACGCTGTGACAGTGAGCCGGGCACGTTTATCAGCTCCTCTCAGGCACTCTTAGACTGTCCCGCATTTAGTACGCAACGTGCAGAGCCAGTTAAGGTGTGTATGCTAGTTTAGCATTATTCAATGATCGTACTCTAGCGTGAAAGCCTAAAGACAGCTTGTTTCCAAAAAGGTGTGCTGCTCACAACCAGGCTCATTAGTTCTTGCTAACTTTTCTGCAGAAAAAAGGTTTGACCTCCCATTTGGGTATACTTTTCCGCGTTCTCGCTTCATTTTCGTCTAAGACATCATGTTTTGTTTACTTCATATTTCTGTGATCTTTACTGTTTTATCTTGTTTCCTTTGTTCTTTTTTTCGCCTTGCGAGAGCTTGAGGGAAGCGATGTTTGTGCTGAATGTGCCTAACAGTGTCACATCCTTGTTGCGCATTACCATAAATATAAATACTACTACGACTACTACTAGTATTATTATAAGGTGCTGTAATCAAACTGTACCATGGTTGCAAGTGAAGGCGTTTATTTTCTCGTACAGCTGTTTGGTTTTCCATAAACAGTTTGCGAACCTACTCGAGGATTATGTGACATTTTTTTTGTTTTGAAGTCAGACATAGTACACGCGTCATCCTGTACTTATTGTGTTAGTGATGTCGTCTAGTACACTAGAAAAGTTTTCTTGACAATTTCGTCGAACTGCTCTGCCTATATAACTTTCGCAAAATTGGTCAAGGTACAAATTATTGATATCAGCTTCGGAAGACGAGCATGTAATCTTTGTCAGCTTCGATACGGTTAAAAAATGTGAGATTGCAACATAGTTACGACATCAAAAAATTTAAAGTCTATTTTCATTGTGCAGCCGCACCGGTAAAAATAATTTGTGCATAATTTCCTTGAAGAGTTACGTGATGGCGTAATTTTAAGGCAGCAAAGTGCACAGTAAAATTTCACCATGCTCTTCTCTTTCATGTAACGTTGCTTTCGCTCGGAAAACGCGCGGAGTCTTATTGTTTGTACCACTTGCCAGCGTTTGCAACATGCTGGTTTTAAAGGCCCGTCCCGTGATCATCCAAACGCGTGTTTCGCAGTACCAGAATTAGCTCATATCGTCGTTCTTCAGATAGCTTGATATCACTTTACTCAGAGTAACTTGTCTGCTTGGTCTAGCCCACGTGGTGTCTGATATCACGCCCGGCAGAACTCACCGAATACGGCTAGCACCAAGTCCACTTTGGAAATTATTAAATACAATAGCGATGAAAGTGTTCGTGTTCTGTTGTGCGCTATGTTTAGATCAGTTACGTCAATAGAAGTGGGTTTAAATGAAAGCATTTTGCTCACCGTGGTGTACTTTCGGATCACTTCTAGGAAGACGACGATGCTTAGTGACAAACAATAGAACACATCACTCTAATTCACACTGTAACGACTTAAAGCAATAAAATATTTCAGACTATCTCCCAGAGTGAGTTTTGACCAATGATTTTAGGAGAATAATCACCGTCGTCATCATGGCCAACGTGCACGTGCATTTAAAGCATCGTGGCACGGACCTTGTTACCGTTCGCTCGGCCCGATCCCCACTTTGTAGGCGAGTGCCATCAAAGCTAAAGGATCAACATAATCATCATATCATCATCATCTTTATCGTCAATGCGTCTGGTCTGAAGATCCCCGTTCTTTCCTGTTACCGAGGGCGTGACGTTCTGCTTCAGGCTCTCTTCGACTGCCCGTCAATCTCCACCACTGGTCTACGACGAGGGAGAGCTTTGCAAAGTTTTGGTTCGACACACGTTTTTCAGGTAAGCCTAACTGCATTGTATTGTGGCTTGGCCGAGCCGTTTATCCACGAACTTAGCTTGTGTTAGCGCGGCACATATGAAAAAAAAAAGGAAAGACGACAGAGGCGTCCAGAACGGTTAGAGCGTACCTTTCTAGACATCTCCGTCATTTTTCTCTTTTTATTTTCATATGCGCCGTGCTAACACAAGCTAAGTTATTGCCTAACTGCATCTTCTGCATGATTTTGTGTTGGCAGACGCAGGAATCATAGTATTTTTCTGAGTGGTCACAGTTGATTGGTACAATATTCAAGCTGACTCCAAATTTCCATTAACTATGTAATGACGCCGTAGAAGCGTGGCTTCATTTTAATCGGGTTGAGTTGACGCGTCCCATGGCGTGGCCTGATATCAACATAAATATGAGTGCTGCGAGTATAGCGTTCCGTCAAATTGATGTGGCCTTGCGCACTGCGGCTGGGATAGAAAAGGACACGCAGACATCGCTTCTTTTCGTGATAAACTACACTAATGGATTATTAATTCTGACCGAATGGCTCAGCGATGCGCCTTAGCGTTCTAAAAAATTTGCGAAGTAATAATTTTCCACAATAACTAGGGGAAGCCCGAGATCTCATTCGACGAACGATTTGCGCAATTTACCTTGCCTCGATGTATACGGCAGAATAACTTTTACTTGTGTTTCTTTTGCCAGTTCTATTTAATTTTTGTATAAGCCTACACTATGCGATAAAACGTTGTGTGCAATAGATTCGTATATGTAGCAGCCTCGCACCTGCCCCATTTATTCCAGCCCATAGTATTCTGCCGAGCCCAGCAGTGCATTGTGGCCTCGTCAAAGCAACTGCATATAAGCACTTGCTGTCTCTATGTAGTGAGAGGCACGCACAGGGTTCCTTATTAGGCGCAAATTTTCATCGCAGTGCCCCACCCACCTCTTTATTGGTTGTGTCCAAAATACCACATGATTGATAATGGAGAAATAAATAAAATGAACCCATGACGTGCTTGTCCCAATGACCTTTCTTTTGTCGCCCGCTGTCTCTATACAAAGATGGTAAGCAAGCTGTCCTCGGTATGGAACATCCGTGACCTTCCGCCGCCATTATCGTCAAAAAACTGGCGCAACCATAACTGAGTCAAAGCGAAGAACACATTTTTGCTCCCCCTTCTCTTGGTTTTAAGGGGGGCGAGGGCTTCTCTTTTACACACCCTTGTGCGCACGCAACACGGCGTCACAGTCTGTTGTTAACGTGGATTCTCTGATCCTTCTGGATGAATTCCTGTTTGCACAGATACATATAATATGCAAATATCTGCTTTCTTCATGTCTTCTAATAATCGCTACCACTTAATTTGTGTACCTAACTAGTCTATATGTATCAACTTTGGGAAGTGTTAATACTCAAGTGTTCTAAATACTCAAGGTTTAACGTCCCAAAACCACCGTATGAATATGAGAGACGCTGTTGGGGAGGGCTCCGGAAATTTCAGCCACCTGGGGTTCTTTAACGTACACCAAAATCTGAGTATACGGGCCTCCAAAATTTCAACCTCCACCAGAAATGCAGCTGCCACAGCCGGGATTCAATCCCACGACCTTCGGGTCAGCAGCCGAGCACCTTAGCCACTAGACCACCGCGGCCGGGCAGTGTTCTAAATTTTCCCCTAAATCTTCGTTTGTTTGAGCCCTCAACTTTTTTTCTCGCTCATTATTCGAGAACTTTAAGCGCTGAAATTCTGAGGTGGCATCACCTGCCACTTTCTCCTTGGTATGTCTCTTTCCGTTCATTTGATTGCTCTTATTCTGGGCTCTTAGTTAGGGTGAGATTAACATATTCAGGCAATTTCAGATGCCTAATGAATAAAACTAGTTTTGGTATAAAATTACACTGTCAAACCTACTTTCTTCCGCCCGTTGACGTAGCGCGGTAGAACTTGATTTCTTCACTTGCTTGTCCTAATCCATAAATCGTAGTGGCATATCAACGACCTTCACAGTGATTATCTTGTCTAACTTAGCCAAAGGTTGTTTGGTAATACTATATCCTATATGTAGGGGCTCAGTTCAATCACTTCTCTGTACTGTCTCGGCTACGCCTTGACCGATGATGTGTGAAACACGCCCAGGGACCAAAGCCTCAACCCACCTGCATCGGTGGCATCACCGCAGGCCTGCTGTTGACCTGGAGTCCGCTCAGCACGGCTCAAGCACGCACGCAGCTCAACTTGGTGTGCAAGAAGTGGCGCAAGAAAGGCTACTTGGTCGCCGACGCCATCTCCTTCATTGGTCTGGACAAAGTGCCTCCCTTCGAGTGGCTGCAACACCGGTAACGACGAACTTATAAAGGATGTTTTTGACGCACTGTGAAGGATTAAAATACAGCCGTTGGGACGTTATCCTCGAGTTAGTCTCGCACACAGATCCGCATCCACTACATCTGAGCAGTAAACAAGCTTCATCGAAATCGCCCCATTAGCTAAGCAGTTGTTGCATGGGGGCTGGCAAAGTTTGACCGTCTCTCTCGAAGCCACGTTGAAATGACAGTTTCATCGAAAGCGATAGCCTCAGAGTGTGACCCTGGACACCACGATGCATTCTATGCACTACAGAATGAAGATTAGTTCACACCTGTGACTAGTACTGGTCACACGACCAAGTTAGTCACAATGCGACTGGTCGCAAAAGGACGCGTTGGTCTCAAAGTGACTGCTTCCACTCACTCGCATGCTGCTTGATCTTTCAGTGCAGGGTTGCAGGGGCAAACCTCTAAACCTATCGCCCGCATAAAAAATGACGTCAGCTAAATTACAGGACTGCGGCAATGCGAACCGTGTGCAAACTAGGCAAACATCCGTCACCGAAAGTCAATTTTGCTCGCTTGTCGCAGGTGTGAATGGTATTATAGTTGCTGGAATGGCACTAGTGCATCAGCTGGCATTCTTAATTTCTAAGGCCGAAGCACTTTAATTGACCAGATATTTGAGGGCAAAAAACGCACATTCACAAAAGGAGAGGACAGGACGGGTGCTACATTCATCTACCTTTATTTGAGGCATAACCCGCAAATCCAACAAGAAAAGCACTCATGCCCACACAGTCATTTGCTTATATATAGTCCAACACTTTTTCACTTACAAACACTTATTGAGGTATTCAGCTTCCACCATCCAAATATTCTTCAATGTGTCACTGACACACATGCCCCCTCGCTTCTCGATATGATACGCTTCAAGCAACTCCCTTGAAAACTCCATCTTACCTCTACCCATAATCTTCATTTCACAGTTTCAGCTCCGCACCCCAGAGCTTGCTCAATGCTCTGCCAAGTTGGTACCCCAATTCTCATGTGTGAATGATCCACCATCCGGTCATCAATGCATTGACCCATCTTTCCTATATATGCCTCAACAAAGTTTCATAGAGAATCCCCGTGCAGCAATAACGAAATTCCCACAATGATTTTACAAAGCTGTTGTGAGATCCCAACGCGGGTCACGCGCGGCGCCGTAGTTGTTCGCCGCCGCCAGTGTGCGTAACCGCTATTGCAAGAATTAAGGAAAAAATCTCAAATAAAAATACCAGACACGTGGAGACATAGCGGGATAGAAATCCGGGTTCACTTCGTGCCAGCCCAGTATTCTACCGCTGAGCCACGCTGGTGCTTGGGACTCGTTCGCCAACTTGCTTAGGCAGGTTTGATGTCGGGAAAGTAATTGTGTTATTGTGGGTAATAAAGCGTTTTATAACAGCAAAATAACAACCAGGCGCCACACAATGCGAATCGCGTAACTATTGGGTCGTTCAATGCTCAAGCACCTCAGAAACAATTGTTCATCACATAATAACTGTGGCGCATACCCACTTCCGGCGTACTTCTTCATCGTCGTCAGTCACTTAATGCAACACAAAATTCGCACAAAATTCGTCGCACGTGTTTAGCAGATATCATGCTTCTCCGAGGAATGACGATAGATAGCTTAGTGAATGCCAGTCTACTAGACAGGAATTCTCATTATTTATGGTGTATTGGGTGGTAACCAGCAAATGTACTTCTAGCATTTACACGCAGTGTGTTTAGAAAAGGCTCTGAAAACCGCTCTCCGTTCTCTATCGCTGGGACGGTTCTGCGCGTTCTGTGCAGGCCTGGTGATTTATGTCTGACAACCTTTTTTTTCTCTACACCAAGAGAAAGACATGAGCGCAACTGGGCTAGCTTCTTTGGAGCGGGCCACACCACCGGCACCTTATGATAGTTTTGCCACTTTTTCTAACGTCGTGCGCATCCTTATAAACGTATGGCACCATGACAGGCTTGACCGATGTCCTTTCTTGGGCGCTGATGTGAATGATTTTTTTGCGCCCAAAAGTCTCATCAGCTATGCACCATCTCACTGAATTTCAAGTTTTGTTGAGAGCACTTTAAGGGGCCAGGCTGTAGTATGCTTTCATTGTCACTTGGCGTTAGACAGTTAAGAGCATATATATATATAACATGCATAGCTGTTGCATAGACAGTGCGTGCTCGCAACAAAAAGAACTTCCTTTGTCCATTAGCTCTTCAAGTGCTTTCATGATTATTTAACGCATTCAAAAATGAATATAGAATTGGCAACTGTAGCATATTGAAGTCTTATCCCTCCTGTTCTTCGAGGGCCTTGATGGTGATCTAAAGAGCTCACATTGCGGTTTTCGCCCTGCCGCGGTGGTCTATTGGCTAAGGTACTCGGCTGCTGATTCACAGGTCGCGGGATTGAAAACCGGCAGCGGCGGCTGAATTTCCCATGGAGGGGGAAATTTAGGCACGTTTGCTCAGATTTGGGTGCACGTTTAAGAACCGCAGGTGGTCAGAATTTCCGGAGCCCTCCACTACGGCATCTATAATAATCATATGGTGGTTTTGGGACGTTGAACCCCACATATCAATCGATCAATCACATTGCGGTTATAGCTATGGCAGCACAAACACAAAATTCCTGTATGAAAATTTTAGGAAGCAGCTGGCGAGAAATAAAGAGAAAGGAAGAGAGGCACTGGGTAGGGAAATATAAATAAATGGAAATGAACGAAGAGCACAGAAAAAACGGAAACTAGACAGAGATGGAACACCAGAAGGAAAGAAAGAAAACTGAATAGGAACAAAGAAAGCGTTCCATCTCCCACATTCTTTGGGCTTATAGATACTAAGGTAAAGCTTATCTCAAAACAGGGCGAGCCACTGACAAGGTGGTAAGAGCGCGAACTGCATACTGCATTGTCACTGTTTCGTGCAGCAGAAGTGACTGAACACAACTCTTCCATGAAGTGGTTGTACGTCTGCTATAGCGAGGGTGCCATTCTTTTCGCAAAATCATCCACGTAGTTACACCATTGCACGAAAAAAGGTGCTGCCAAATAATAAAAAAAGATATCTGGGTTGTTTACGTCCCACAACCACAATACAATTATGAGAACGCCTTAATGGAGTTCATGGGATGTTTTGGCCATCCGGTACCTTTTAACCTGCTCTGATATCGCACATTACACAGGCCTCTATCATTATGTCTGTATCGAAATGCACCCGCCGTGGTCGGGGCCGATCCCGCCACCTTTGGGTCAGCAGCTGATCACCGTAACCGCTACACCAACTTTGGAACAAACGTGCTCACTACATTATGACTATTCAGTTAGTGTTTTTCAAGTGACTGTTGGAATATAGTTTGCAGAGATTCCACGCTGTAGCAATAAACTTCGTACTTTCTTTGCGCAATGTGCTTCAAATTGATGAAAAAACGGTAGCGAAAATTTCGCCGACATGTAAAAGAACGCGGATTCACCAAAAAAAAAACCACACATGAAACTCGTTTGATCATCACGATCAGCTAGCTGGGAGCACTCTAAGCTAACTTAACTGTTGCCACGCACGCCATCTCAATATTTTCGTCCCTGAAAAAGGCGGCCACATTGCAATAAATTCAAGAGCGCTTTGAGTGCATTAAAAATAACTTATGTTTATCAATGTAAGGCTCGTAGACTAAGGCGACCTTGATAACAGTCATTATGAATCCAGCGCGATTCAGTTTAACAAAAGGTTCACCGCACCGCGAGCACCGCTTAAAGCATCCAGCCTCTCTACATATAGGTCAGCAGATATCGGGCGCGAGCTTGCATATTCTTAGTGGCTGGATGACGTCCAGGTGAATGAAACTGGTGCAAAGTCAAAAGAAGGAGTGTAAATTGCACGAAAAGATTCGTCGCATATGCTGAAGGTGTAGTGCATATAGGATACTGATAGCCTAAGGTGCTTACTTCAAATGCAGTTCGCTGAGTATGTCAAGGTAAATCAATGCGTGTTTCTCTCCACTGCCGCTCGGTATGTCTTGCAAGAAGTCTTGTCTTCCATAACATAACTTAATGCATTACAAGTGTGCTGCAGTCTTTCGCATTAAAGCGCTACAAAGAGCATGACATGCTGCCAAACTATGGTTGAGTAGGTGCTGCTCAAGTGAAGAGTGTCCGATTACCAGGGCGGAACATCAGACGGGGCCTCTTTTACTCGAGAAAGACAGAAGGAGAGTATAGAACACAGGATTTATCTTTTGATGTAAGAGGTGCCAGCAGAAAGGAACCCATACTATGTGCTCCCCCTTAAATTCTAAGCATGATATGACTGCTTGGATAGTCGGTAACTTGCGCTAAGGATTTTTTTTTTGTTGAAGCTGCACTACCAGAACAATTATGCCTCACGGTTCAATACTAAAATAATCGCGATGAGCAGCGAACCAGGTTGGGTTCATGTATTAAAGTGCGTATATTAGGGCCTAGATGTCCTCTGAGGTGGTTTTAAAAGGCCCTCACTACGCTGAGGAGCCCCTTCATTATCTGAACTGTGCCATAGTGACGCAGCAACTAATAAATACGTGCTGCATTAAACCATGCGATGCAGCATTGTTTTAGGCGTCTTAGGCGTCTTAATTCTGCGCGTGTTACTTGGGCGCAAGCAGCATAAGGTTGTCAACGCGTGTGTTTGCGTGACAGCTGTTGCCACGTCATTTGAGCACAGTAATGGGATCCATCGGTGCATTCACTTAAAACATAAAAAAATACAAAGTCTGAGGAAAACTCATCGATCGTTTTCTCGCAGATCTCTACCACAAATACACCGTGGCCTTAGACTTCGGCCCCAAGTACAAGCGGAACCGGGCTTCAGCTGCTACCGTTACGAGCTCAACTGGACCCGACAGTATTCTACACTATTCTCGACATGCTACTCGAGACTTTCCATTGGGCTGTGACCACCATGGCGATGCGCGGGAGCACCCACCCAGTTCCAGAATACGTTCCAGAGCACTGCCAGTGCCTACACCAGCTGCGTCGCCATCCTGAATGGGAAGGTGAGACAAGTATTTTTGCAATGCTTTTGCAGTAGTGTTGCACACTCGCACTCCACATCCTTTGCGCTGCGGCTAGAAAATCATCTATATAGTGGTCCTGAGAAGGTTTGCTGTAGTTACGATGCTGGATAATTGGAGGGAAAGGGGTATGTGGCTGATTATTATCCTAAATGAAGAGAGAAGTCGGATATCACAGAAGCGAAGAAAGAGAATGTTGGTTAGGGCTAATTGGAAATAATTAGTGTAAATTTAAAGTCAGGGAGAGTGCACAAAATGGAAGGAACAAATACTGTGCGCACCGCACCTGCTCATGTCATCTGCGAATGTTTAATGTTTGCATTGTTAATGGGAGGTCGCCTACAGACGTTCGAAGCGAATAAAGTGAACGGAGTTCCAATGACATACCGTATATAAATTGACATGTGCTTCACAAGCATACTTCGTTTATTGGAGCCCTGCTACAATTTTAAGGCAACGTTATTTAGCGCTAGAATGCGTGTAGTAATTATTCCCGAGATGAAGGCAAGAACATTTATGAGAATTTATGCTGTAAAACTGAGATTATTAGTGTTTAATGTTTAAAAATCGAGCAGGTGGAGCTATACAACGTTCTCTTTCGCATTTTATTCTACCGCTGACGTCGGAGGCTGTTTCCAATCGAAGCGTGGGTGTTATCTATAAGACATACGCGGGATTGGAACAGCCTTTGAGGTCAGCGGGAGAGTTATATGCCTCGTGGTGGCAGTTGCACAGCGTCCCTATAGCATCGTTTCAGAATTGTTTTCAAGATCTCATATTTAAAACAAAAATCGTATTCTATGTGAGAAAGTATAAGTAGCACTTGTACATTCTTTACCACTTAATAGCGTGTTAAAACAATCACATGTGACTTGTCGCGTAAACGATCTACATTATCTGGGGCATAGATTCTCTAGTCGCTGTATATGTCATTCCACTCTAAAAACAGCGTGGTTTCTTAACAGAAATAAAATTATAACAGCTTTTTTTTAGTCTTACCACACGCGCTACAATATCGGTGCATTCGACAGTTCGAGAAGGGAAGAAAACTGCACGCTTATTTGTGTCGAGGGTCCCTTTTGAAATGTGGACTGTGTCGCAGTGACAGACAGGGTTTCGTTGTAAGTATATTGCTATTCCGGACGCCATGGTCATGCGAGCATACAAAACTCCTTTGTGTCATTAGGCTTAGGCTTGCGTTTGTGGAAAGCAGTGCTTTTTTTTACCTTCATAGTTCTCTAGCCACCCGTAGACATAGACTGGCCTAGATTTTAAAAGGTGAACAGAAAGCAATACTATTTTTTACGAACTGCAATTTATGTGATTGAACACCGAAAGCGCTGAAATAACGATCCCTGGCGTCGTCACCTCTTTACTATTGGCAACTAAAGAGGTGACGACGCCGGTGACGACGGGAATATTATGAACGGCGAATAATTGAAAACGGAACAAATACTCGGCGTAATTGGGAGCTAATTAAAAAATTTCTGAATGTTAGGGAGTCCGATGCCAGCATTAAAAAAATAATTTACAAAGACAAGGAATACTCTACCGAAGCTGATATGTCAAATGTTTTTAGCGATCATTTTGCCGCGTACCAAAATACGCTCTCACTTAGAGTTCCAGCCCATCTTCCACGTAGCCCTCAGTCCTTCTTCCTTCGCCCGGTTTCTTCTTCAGAAGTTTTTAACGTAATTTCTTCCCTCAAAGTTACGGGACCAGGCCTGGACTCCATCCGGCCCTCTAGAATAAAACTGGTTGCTGCAGACATATCATTAGTTTTTGCAGATATTGCTAACAAAATTTTCAAAACCGGTATATTTCCTGAGTTGTTGAAACGTGGTAAAATAATTCCTGTATACAAAAAAGGCTCTCGTGATAACATTAAAAACTATCGCCCCATTTTCATTTTGCCATTTTTGGCAAAGTAATTGAAAAGCTTATCTACAGTCGTCTGATGCACTATCTAAACAAATTTAATCTTCCTTCCCCACACCAGTTTGGCTTTAAGAATGGTTATTCAACGGAACAAGCATTGCTCAAATTCACGGATAACATTAAACAATTTATTGACGAAGGGTTTGTTGTAGGTGCCATATTCATTCATCTAACAAAGGCATTTGACACACTAAAACATTCTATTCTTCTGGATAAGCTCGAGTCTTTTGGTATTACTGGCCCAACTCTAAATCTTAGTCGTAGCTACTTGTCTAACAGGCCACAAGTCGTCTATCTTAATGGTCATTTTTTATCGACTAAATTAATTAACTGCGGTGTTCCGCAAGGTTCTATATTAGGTCCGTTGTTGTTTCTACTATTCATAAATGACTTACCTAATACGCTTACGTTTTCTAAGTGTTTGCTATATGCTTACGACATGTTAGGTTTAACGTCCCAAAACCACTATATGATTATGAGAGACGCCGTAGTGGAGGGCTCCGGAAATTTAGACCACCTGGGGTTCTTTAACGTGTGCTTAGATTTGGGTGCACGTTAAAGAACCCCAGGTGGTCTAAATTTCCGGAGCCCTCCACTACGGCGTCTTTCATAATCATATAGTGGTTTTAGGACGTTAAACCCCACATATCAATCAATCAACGACCATTTACTCACCACATAAATCGCTCACCGCACTTCAAGACACAGATCTTAACAACGTGCATTCATGGTGTAGAAATAACAAACTTCAGATTAATCCTACTAAAACAACTTTCGTACTCTTTCATAGCCCACAAACTGTGGTTTCTTCCTCCATAACTGTCTTGCTGGATAATTATACTTTACTGGCATCTGACAATGTTAAATTCCTTGGTGTTACTCTCGATAAACATCTTAAATACAATAGTCATGCCAATTCACTTATAAAAAGGGTTTCATTTGGTATCCGCATTATCATTACAACACGTGCATTTTTTCAACCTCATGTTCTCATCTCACTTTATCATGCTTATATTAGTAGCCATTTATCATACTGCTTATCATCATGGGGTAACACATACGCCATTCATCTCAAACTGCTTCAACGTCTTCAAAACCAGGCGATCAAGTTAATGACTTTTAGCCCATTCCGTTGCCATTCTCTACCTATCTATCAACATCTGCGAATCCTACCCATTCAACAATTGTTTTATCATAGATTGTCGCTCATCACATACCGTCTCATTCATCGCGAAATATCACTTGATAATATTCCTTTCCATATCTTCGTCAACAACAATAATACCAGGTTTTCAGAGCTAATAACTTCCTTTTACCTAAAATCAGATCAAACTATGGCAGATACACAGCACGCTTCTTTTGTGTTCATCTTTGAAATAATATCCCTCTTCATGTTAAGTCGTCTCATTCATTGCAGTCTTTTAAACATAACATGAAAAGCATACTGTTAATTGAGCCCCTTTTTCATTTGTAATAAAACATTTTCATTATTACCTCTACGTTTTCAATTCCTGCTTTTTCGTATTCTTGTAGTTTTGTTTAATGTTATTCTGGTAAATTAACTTTTTCGATTTGACTATTTATTGTTCTGTGTTGAATGCACTTTTTATTTTTGTTCGCACTTGTAGCTTTTGCTGCTGTTACTTACCTTTTATGTACCCCATTAACGATAGGAGGTCCCCCTGACAGTTTCTTACTTTGGGACCTCCTGACGCTGTATATATTATGTGAGCTCATTTTTTTGTACTCATGTACTCAGCAATGAATAAACTTGAACTTGAACTTGAACTAGAGTAAAAAAAATTCACACTGTCTTCACGGAGTGAATGATGAATGCAGCGAAAATCCGTCTGTCCGTGCATCCGTTCGTCTGAGCATCCATCCCTCCATGCGTTTGTTTGTCTGTCTGTCTGTCTGTCTGTCTGTCTGTCTGTCTGGCGATGAGCACGAGCCACCACGGCCCTCTGCACCTGCCGCTCCGCTTTGTCCATGCCCCATCAACGATCCTACACGTACAGCAACGATCCGGGAGACTCGGACAGACACTTGTTCCCCGCGCATCCAGGCACAGCCCTCGCAGCAGCCAATTAGTGAGCAGCCGCACAGCGCCATCTAGAATATCCTCACTCAAATACACTATGTAGGTGGGTGGATGGATGGCTGGATGGATGGATGGATGGAAGGATGGATGGATGGATGGATGGATGGATGGATGGATGGATGGATGGATGGATGGATGGATGGATGGATGGATGGATGGATGGATGGTGGATGGTGGATGGATGGATGGATGGATGGACGGATGGATGGACGGACGGATGGACGGACGGATGGACGGACGGACGGACGGACGAATAGATAGATAGATAGATAGATGGATAGATAGATAGATAGATAGACGGACGAACGGACGAATATTGCTGTGCCCTTGAGATTGGGCGGTGGCTGACGCCACTTCGCCGTAATACTTCGTGAAACACGAACTAAATGGGAACTTCTATGAGACAGCGCCATCTACCATAATGTTCGCGTGATACTGCCTGTCATGCCTGACGCGGGACAATGTTAGACTAAGATAAGCTTCCCTCCTAAGATCTTGCTATGGTCTGCTGCTGTAAAAACATCGAAATAATAAAATTGTTGCACTCCGATACACCCACTAGAATAAAGTGGTGTTGTTACCTATTCATTGTAAGAGAAGCTCTGATAGCACTGTGAAGTCGGGTTCACTCTACTGAGCACTCATTATGCCTTGTGAAGACAAAACACTAAAAACGATCTGCATTATCTGGGGCATAAATTTTCTCTCGCTCTCACCCTCTCATTTTAGCGCTCAAGTAATCGTCACATTTTTCGCGCGCCTCTCCTTGCCCAATCAGTTGGTACATGGTAAATTATGCGCGTCAAGGCAACTTGGGCTTGCCTATGAGACGCCACTAGAATAGCGCAAACGTGAAGGTGGCTAAGGAACACAACACAACTTCTGCATCAACTGGCATTGGTTTCATGAGTATGGAGAATTAAGGACGATGCTAGTGGGTGGCACAAGGCCATTGCAATGAGAGTCACGAATATACCTATATATGTAAGAGCACACCTACATGTGAAAGAGCACATTTAGGCAAAATGGCCATTTTTCGCACAGCAGATGCATTATAATGGAACTAACTCTAACAAAAACACAGCGAAAAAGCGCACATGAGAAATCAATGAATGTCCTGTGCTCTTAAACTTTTATTCGATACACTCCGTATGTTTCTTGTGTATATAAGGTTTTCGTAAAACATTTCTTGTATTTCTTGACCATGTTTGACCTTGCTCAGTATTTAGTCTTGTATATTCAAGACATACAAAAATACCAGAAAAGTAGACGTTTTCATTTAGTTCCTACTGCGTCGTTGGTGGAGGTTTTTCTTTCCTGGCCAGTTTCCAACAATTCATTCACTTGTGAAGCTGCCATGGCCACTGAACATAGACCGCCGTAACGCATATCTGCACACGTCCTATATGAATTACTAGTAAAACTATTAACGTCACGCCATCCAAGATCCAGTTATTTGTGTTCGTGACTGAGGCGTCATTATAGGGCCACGCACAAACACAACAAGAAAGGTAAACCTTAACGACCGACACGCTTCCGAAAAAATGGAGGTATCAATTGACGGGGAGCATCCCGGATAAACTGAATGTAGCAATTCAGAGGAACGCAAACAGCTGTAGTTTTTTCCTACCCAAATGGAAGTGCATCTGGTGCTCATGTGGTACGTTGAAAGAGGAAGAAACGAAATGCCGTTCGCTCTTGCGTTGTGTATTGCACAACCATGGATAACTTCGGTCACGATACAAGGCTACGCTTGCAGGGGCTGGGAGAGGAGAACAAGGAGGACGGAGACTCCGGACCTTTTGTCAGCAGCCCCCGGGGCTCCCAAATCCAGCAGGAGGACGCACCACGTCTGAGTGACAACCACGCACGGGATCGCGTTTTGGCCGGCGGTGCTATCGAATTCCTCCGCCCCTGACCCGCCAGCCATAACGCATGATCAAAGAGATGGAGCGGTACGGGGCTGGGACGTGGCACGGAACAATGCGGCTCCCGCGAGCACTTTCGCTCATGGAATCTAAGCGCCCCCTTCACACGGTGGACGTTAAGGAAGCCTGCATGCGCTTACAGCGCATTTATTTTGCACTTCTGTAGTTCTTTTTGTGATTTTATTTCGACGAAAGTGACTTGTATTGTCGAAAAAACGGTGGCGTGTAGAATCTCATATTTTGTACACTCTTATTCACGTCGTGCTTAAAAGATGAAAATAGGAAAGCCGACGAAAAATGTGCGGTTTCATAGCTGTATCCAACACCTTAAGCGGTAACTGACTTAGAGTATATATAGGATATCTAATTCAATGTTTCTCATTTTAGAGCAGGGGTGTTCACACTTTCCACGTCAGTGAGCGCCACAGCGCGGAATTATTTGTATGCCGCAAGACTGTGATGGTATACGTTGGTGAGGGCGCGTCGTAGTCGTGCTGCGCCATGGCGAAAAGCGGGCTACGAGCGAAGAGCAATCGCATGTAGCGTTCCTATCTCTTAAATCACCCTTGTTTCCCCGAGTTCATGTCTCTAGATTAATTTGAACAATCGTTTCGCAGCTGAGCCGGCGCGGAGTACCATACATTTTGTTATAAACGCCCAGTCTGGCGCTTTCTTTACACCAGCGCTGCCACTCTTTTAGCTCTATATTCTCGTATATCGTACAAAGTTTGCAAAACTTAATAAGAAGTACTGAATTTTACGGCAGTTGTTGGGTTTCAAACTTTAACTTATATGGTATTCGGCGGGCGCTTTCACTGCACTTGCTTGCAGGCTGAGGGACTCGACATGAATGGCCGCGCTTGTCGTTTTCCGTATTCCACAACACACAATGTTACCAGAGTGAAACGCTGACTTTCCTTTTGACAATACACCTCTGTGCTTTGTTGCCAAGGTCAACGATAGCTGTTGGACATACCAGAGGTCCGAAAGCCGCCTGATTCTCGAGTCACGCACGCTTTTGGGTAGCCTCCCTCACATCCTGTCCCGCCATATTGAAGCGCTCTCCGCGCCACCTACAGGTGCTGGCAAGTGCGAATAAAACGTTCATCTCGCGGGCTGGTTGCGACCCATGGATGTTACGCAAGCGGGCCTCCGCTTCACAAGGAATAAAATGTTTGTTAATTTGTTATATGGTCCTTGCATTATTTACTCGCGTATTGCGATCAATAGAGCTTTGTTACAATAAGCTACAGGGATGAGACTGGTCTCAAGCACTTTTGTGAGGCACCCCATGTGGTCAGTGTTGAAACATAACCATGGAACAAGAACTCCATATTTCGCCATCGGCGTTCTCATTTTAGTCAATTTTAAGAACATATCGATATGTGTCTCAAATCCTGACAAGAACACTTTTCCGGAATGATCTATATCTGAGATTTGTGAAAGGCTTTCTTTAAATTGCTACTTTGGAGGGCATATTGTTTTGACAACCTCTTCCCCCCCTCTTCAACTTTCTTCACTGTCGCTGGTCTTGCGGGGACAAATTTCAGGACTGCGGCCCGCTGGTCGAGGTGACTTTGACGACCCTGTTTTAGAGCTACCTACAGCTCTGATCTTCCGTGTTCAAACCCAAGAAAATGACTTCATGCACGCATTTGACCTTGCATTTCAGCCCACGTCGGCTTTCACCTCTTCCTGCTCGTGCGTGCGTCGTAATAGTAACCGACATGCGCCACAAGAGAAAGTGAAAGGGAACAAAAGCATGCACTGTGTAGGTTGGTTCTCTCCCATGCCCTCCTGTCACTGGCCGGCCAATGTCGCTAGCCTGCGCGTGCCTCAACTCCTGTCACGAGACGCCTGCGCCGGCAATACGAATAGAATTGGAGACACCGTGCCACTGCTTGTTGGGTAGTTTGGCCGAAGCGCGGCGCATCGCCGAGGCATGTTTCCATGGTAGTTGCTGTAATCGCAGGAAAAGCCTTGGTTAGCTATTCAACCACGGAATTCTTTCCGTGAAGCAACGATAAGGGAAGCAGGTACTCATCTATGAGAAGGAACAGCTGAATTGAAAACAAAAAATCATTACTTATATATGCCTGTGAACGCTTACATACAAAGCATAGGATGTATCCGGAAATATGCTAAAAGTCTGCAACATTGTTAGGTCATCTTGCTCGATATTTTCATCTTTTATACAAGGTGTTTCAAGAAATGTGTCTAAGATGCTTTAAAAACTACAGAAACGAGGTGTATGAGTAGTACTTGTGGCATTGCCCTCCTGTCGCAGAAGGGATCTTCAGATGGGTAGAAACAGTAAGTAGGGCAGTATTTAAAGAAATTAACACAACTTACTTTTTAACCAGTGGTAATAGCCGGCTGAGTCCAAGAGCAAATTTAAGCCCTCCCTACGAATAGATGACACCCACTTTGAAATGTTGGAAAAGCAGCCACTGGTAATCACCGCGGAGCAATGCAATCTGGCCAACTTAGAGGGCTAAAATGAAAACGAGGCACCAAACAGCGCATTTATATACAATTAACTTTAACAACACCTTTAATGACGACACGGTTTCCCTCGCATTCGGGGAGAAAAATAGTCAAGCGTCGATAAGCGGCCACGAAGCGAAATGTCTAAATTGACGATTGATAACGGTTGATAACCAAGTGTAACTGCTGGGAAGAGCAGTTACGCTAGGATAATTAACACTTACTCTTGACCATGGGAATTACCTCCCGACGACTTTTCTTTAACGCATAATTTTATCATCACTTGTTTTCATAATCACCCGTTTCATGAGTGCAAGTTGCTCGTCATTATTATTGTTATCATTATCATATCTTAAACGCTCTAGTGGCCCCTTGCTTGCTTGTTTCTCTGTTGCGGCTCTCATCCACAAAGGGGGATTGGCCAAGAAGCCAGCAGTTAATGTAAGTGAACAATTAAGGACTATGCTGTAAGAAATAACGTCGCTTGCTAATGACGTTGACTCAGTATTTCTACTATCACTGAATATCGCTATCAGCAGCGCCTGATCCCTCATTTTCGACGCTTTCATTAGAGTGGTTTCATCATCCATTGTTACCAACTCTCGCAAGCAAGTACCCTTATAAGTTACATTCATCATCAATGTCGTTATCACCATTCAAGGCCCAACTTCATGATGATGATGATGACAATGACGACGATAGATTATACGTACGACGCACTTCAAATCTGTTGTATTGGTCAAAAAAGAAATAATTTATGAGTATGATATGAGAATGGTATGACTAATGAACTGTAGGATAGTTGAAATAAATTATTGATGCTAATTCAGATACTTGAGATCAAGACCGCCCTAATTTCTTAAAAAGTTCTCAAGCGCAAAACAGAGATCCCGGTGACTGACCTAAAGAGGAGGCTTCCAAAGATAGAATAATTGAAATAACGATATGCATGTTAAACACCACTTTTGGGAATGCCTCTCCTCAGTAAATAGAAGCGGTTGCGCAATGAGAAGAAATTTGATTGCCCGCAGTGCTACTTCAACGTGGTTCGCATCACATTTATTGTCGTTTATTATGGTTATGAAATCATTCATTCTTACGGTCAAACTGAATACTTTCATTGATTGATTGATTGATTGATTGATATGTGAGGTTTTACGTCCCGAAACCACCATATGTTTATGAGAGACGCCGTTGTGGAGGACTCCAACAATTTCGACCACCTGGGGTTCTTTAACGTGCACCCTAATCTGAGCACACGGGCCTACAACATTTTCGCCTCCATCGGAAATGCAGCCGCCGCAGCCGGGATTCGAGCTCGCGCCCTGCGGGTCAGCAGCTGAGTACCTAAACCGCTTGACCTCCACGGTGAGGCCTGAATACTTTCATTATCAGAACCAGCCTTGTTCTAGTGCCTTCGCTTGTTGACGGCTCTGCTTAAACGGGATAATTGTAAGCATTCTCTAAATCGAAACGTTCGCCTTCGCTAGGTCGGAGTTTGAAACCGGTAATCTCCACGCCAGCCCCTGTATTCTACCACTGAGCTACAAGGGCACTCAAAGTATCGCAGCTCAAAAACTCTACACAAGCCTTATGTTGGGAAGGAGCCGCTTTAACATACGCAATATAACGGGGCAGAAGAGTCAATAACAATCAGACATCACAAAATTTGAAGTGTGTAACCAGAGACAGAGAAAGAAAAGCAAAGGAAATGCAGGGAGGCGTCAAAAAATATAGACTCCATTAAGAGTTGGTAGTTGAGTGTTACCAACCCATTACAAAGGACTCAGCCATAATAAATCATCGAGATCAGCTACAGAATCAAATATAGGAGTAGTGGGTATACCTTGCAAGCGTACTTGTACTAGTAGCCGCAAAAGAGTTCGCAAAGGGTTCAAGTAATGTGCTTTCTACGCAGGCATGGCATTTTAGAGGCGAAGCTTCTAAAGGTGTGGGTCTGTCTATCCCTTGTATGTATGTACGTTACAGCCTGTAATTCCACCTTTGCCAACTGCCACTACTTCGTCCTTACAAATATCCCACAACGCCCCATCACATATCCACCACATCACCGACCGTAAAGCCGTCATAGTGAAGGGGGAACGGAAGTGACGTGTACAAGAAACTTTATTCTTTGGGTTAATAAAAAGAATCACAAAATCTCTTGTATAAATATATACAGTGTTTGTCACGACTTTGATTGTGTAGAGGGCGATATTTGCGGATTGTTCATGGTTTAGCGATGAAACCCTCGGGCGCTTCGCTCAATTCACCATCATTCACTCCGTGGATATGCTGGAATTTTTTTTGAAAGTCAAAGCTGAGAAACTTTTGATCTTGTATTCATGGTATTAGTGATTTTCGCAAGCAGACTCGAAAAGTTTTACAGTCGCTTTCGTTGAATTTCCCTGCCAGTACGGTTTTACCGAAACTGGTCACAGTACGAATTGATCGCCTTTACTGCAGAAGACAATAGTTTCCATTCAATATAGTTAAAAAATATCTGGCATAACAACAAGCTTAAGAAATCAAAAATGTCGCTCAGCTATATCGGTACAAATATTTTATCGTGATTTGCTTTAGAAAATTTGTGATGGCGGAATTTCACCACAGTATTACGTCTATATATGGTAAAACTCCACCATGACATTCTTTTCCTTGGAATGTTCTTATCGCTCGAAAAACGAACGTTGTCTTTTTTTTTCTATTGCCTGTCAGCGTCTGGAACGGCTAAGTAGAAGACCCATAGCACGATCATCCGAACGCGAGCTTTCCAGTACTAGAATAGTCTGATATTATCGCTCTTCTGATACCTTTTGACAGTTATAGCTACTTGTCTGCGTGGTCTAGCTCATGTGGTGTCTGTTTTCGCACCCAACAGTGCTTGCTAGTACCAAGTCCACTTAAAAAATCTACAAAATCAATAGCGATGAAACCATACGTTCTCCAATGTGTGCTACATTTACATCACAGTTAGCCAATAGGAGTGCATTTGAATGGGCTCTAGCATGTTTTACTCACCCGTGGTGCGCTTGGGGATCGCCACTCGGAAGGCGGCGATGGTGACCAAGAGAAATAAAACACATTATCTTAATTGACACTGTGTTCACCTAAAGCCAATAAAAATTTTAGGACGATATTTAGTCTGAAAATTTTATACTCTCTCTCAGAAAGGATAGATACCAATGATTTTAGAAACATTATTGCCATGATGAGGATTAAAGCAGACGCGCAGTGAAATTCTCGTGACACGGGCTTTCTTATCGTTCGTTGGGCACAAACCACCACAAACAAGCGACTTATTTGCGTCTCGTTGTATTTTTTAGCTTTCAGAAATTTAGCTTTTTTTTGCTCTTTGACATTGAGCAACACTGATCGCCATTGTCAAGGACACTCAAAGAGCTGATTCTCCCATCTGTTGGCCAAGGCAAAATGATGGAGTTGACCCGCTCTCTAAACATTTGCTGACGTAGCTGCTGGCAGTGGCGCAAAAAACATCGAGAACGTTTTATTTGTGGCGTGAATGACGTGAACCTAACCTAACTTAAGCTAACCTAACCTTACCTCATTACTTTTAACCCTCATATAATAAAGAACGGCCGGTGTTAGGTCGACTAATAGAATCTGTCGGCCGACGGCGATATAGACACTAACTTATTGCTGCCTTCCCTTCGTGTGTCAAGAGGTTCTTATTATGGCGTATCGCGGGTCCCCGTCACCTCGGTGTGTTTCAATACTTCCATTAGGGAGACTTGAATTTTCTTCCCTTTTTCTATCTGTTCTTTCTCACTTCGAGCTTCAACGCTCAAAGCTGTCACGTAAAATACAAACGCAACAGAGGCTCGTGCACGGAACAAAACTCGGGGCAAAGTTTCACATGCGATCGAATTGACGAGCCCCGTTGTCGTCTCAATTTTCAGCAGCCGTCAATATTGTATGTTTTGCATGTCGCATCCATCTAAAGGTGATAGCATGCTCCCATGCTACTTGATACCCCACTAAAGATACGTGCATCGAGTGTAGCGTTCTGCGACATTCATCTGGCCTGGCGCGCACTACAACAGAAACAGAGAAAGACACACACGCAGTGCTTATCTATTCTTGAGATACACTACGCTGTACGAACGGAGATTTCGAACCAAGTAGCCCGGCAACGTCTTTTAGCGTTCTGTCAAATTCGCTAAACATTCGTTTCCCACAACTGTAAGCCGAAGATCGCCTTGCGCGATTGAGCAATTTACCTTACCTTGAGCTGAACGAAAAACCGCTGGAGGGGGGAGATCGCAGCTTCCGATAAAAAAAATTGGGCCCGAATCTGCATGTTACAGTGCAAATTTTCTCGAAAGACGATAGTCTTGCGTCTGGGGAGAGTGAACAAAACGTTTATTTTATGTTCTGCGCAAGAAAATCTGTGAACGGTATTCTGGAGGCGCTGCGTTAGATTGCCTCGAGCTTGTAGCGGAGGCGAACAAGCGCATCGAGGTACGTTAGACGTGAGCGCCATCTGGCATTTATCTTCAAAAATGAAGGTGTGCGTGCCCACGGAGAAAGATGCGCGCCTGTCTCGGAGGTGATAAAGATTAGAACGCAAAGCGACGGCCAGGTGCCACCACCATGTTGTCCTAGCAAAGCGTTGGAAACATTTACCTTTTTGAGCATCGCGTTGCTTTGTCAGCGCGCTGTGATAAACGCTAGAGTCCTTAGAGCTACGTGTGTGGGCCTCTTCTAGTATAAAGGGAGACATACAAAACATCTAGGTGTTGTTATAGCGCATCAGATGTGTGCAATAAGAGCTTTTTGACAATTTCACAACTATGAAGCTAAATCTTAAGCTATTCTGGTGGGCACTGCGGAAGGGTCGGCCATTTGGTGTCGTTTGAGGTATCGTTAAAGGCGGACAAACAGACAAATGTACAGACAGACAGACAGACAGACAGACAGACAAAACTTTTTCCGTCGAAGATCCCCAAGAGAGACTATCGTCTTTAAAAGGGCATAAAAATGGGTTGTGGGCTCGAGAAGACGTTTTGACAAGTGCACTTGTGGGATACAACTGGTACTAGCGTGTATATGCTTCGTACCCTCTCCTCCCATCACCAGATAAGAAGAGGGACTGTGATACGGGGCTCCAGAAAAGTGAGGGTGGAATCTTGACGAAGTGTGTGTGTGAATAGGGTAAAAGTGTTCCATGATAAATATTGACGTGTTGTTATGGTGCATCAGATATGCGCAATAATTGCTTTTTAATTGACAATTGCACAAGTATGAATGCGGAACCTTGAGCAGAACTGGTGGTCGCTGAGGATGGGTTCGACAGTTTGGGGTATCGTTTCGTCAACTTGGTGCATTTTAGAGTACCGTTAGGGACAGACAAACTGACAAATGAACAGACAGATAAACAGACCAAAATTTTTGCGTCGAAGGTCCCCAAGGCAGACTATCGTCTTTAAAACAAAAGAAAGAAGCGGGTGGAGTTGGCGGAGGCAGACATTTCACTAATTCATGGTCGTCAGAAGAAGCACCACTTAAAAATGGTAGGGTTTGGAGTTCCCAGAAGGCGGGCTTAACCGTCATTGGTTTTCTTTGTGTATGTACGAGCTGTGTAGCAGCATATCTTGTAATTCTTTAGACAGTTCTGAATGCTTTTTAGTTGAGAGTGCTTTGAGATCTAATTGGACTTTTTGCACAATGCATGCGTATAAACTACTGGTGCACACCAGCCCTATACCTTTCAGCGCAAAGTGGTCACGCGAACCGATAAGCATGGTTAACCGCGCTCCTTATAACCTTTTCGTTTCTCTCTGTATTATAAACGTGCGTATGCTTGAATTCATTGCAAATTTGCACGATCAAACCCATTTTCTTGCAACCCATAAAATAAAGCTGGAAAACTTCAAATATTATTAGGTTTCTCACAATTGCAATTTAAACTTCATAATGGCACACTTATGACCTTCACTTTAGAGTCATTCTCTCATCCTTAGCCAAGGTTGTGCTATGTCCCCAATAAATCATGGCTCAACTTTCTAAGTACTCTATACTGCCTTGACTAAACCTTGAGCTATGATGTGTGCCGCAAGCGCAGGGAAAGAAGCCTCAACACTGTGGCACTAATGGAACGACCACGAGCTTGCTGTTCCGGTAGGGTCCACGTCCAGCTGGTATGTGTACGCATTGCGCAACACGTTGTCACTGTTTCTGGAAGCATAAGTGACTAAGCAACAGTATTTTCCATGAAGTTTTCATACATCCCCGATAGCGCGGTTCCGTTATTTTTCAACCAAATTTTATACATAGTTCTAACGCCGTACGTAAGAAGGTGCTCACCAATAAACAAAGTAATAATTATGGTACCCGAGGTTTTACGTCATAAACTTACGATATGACTGTGAAACACGCCATAGTAAATAACTCCACGTATTTTGAGAATGCGGCGTTTCTCAACGTTCACTGACTTCACACAATACGCAGGCCTTGATCATTTCACCTTCATTGAAATGCAACCATCACAGTCGTCACCGAATCCGCGGTCAGCAACCGAGTGCCATAATAACCGATAAAAGCCACGTAACTGACATATGTGCCAACTTAGACTGTAAGGGCCCCATAGCTATAACAATGTATTGGAATTTAACCTTTGCCCTCTGTTTCAAAATAATGAAGAATGGTAGCAAAACTTTTGCAGACGTACGAAAGAACGCTAATTCACCAAACCAAACCCAAATAAAACTCACGTTTGCTCGTCACGATCAGTCAGTTAGGAGTAATACAAGCTAACTCAATTCTCAGCACACACACTATGTCGGTGGTTTGATTCCCGAAGGAGGCCGCCACGTTTCAATGGACTCAAGTGTGCTTCAGGTGCACTGGAAGGAACTCATGTTTATCAATATGGAGCTCGTCAACAAAGGCAATCTTGATAACTGTTTTTCGAAGGTTCGGAGCCACGTGATTTAGTTGAACAAGGCGTTCACCAAAAGCAACGCTCCCAGCTAGTGCCCATTGTCTGAACATGTAGGTCAGCACAGTATAGCGAGTGCGAACCAGGGCTGGGCAGAGACACTCGGAAAAGTATTGCGAAATACACATAACGAAATAGTTCTCTTGAGAGCCCTAAAATGCAGACACTGAGATACATTCTCCTTTGGCTGAACGCGCTTTTTGACAAATAGTTTTGTAAAAAGGGGAATTAAGTATTCAGGAACAGATGCAGCAAAACAGACGCGAGAATAATTTTGTTTATTTTGGGGATGTTCATACTAGGAAAATACATTCGAAGTCTAGCGCAATGTGGTAAATACAGCTGCTAAACATAAAAACCTGCCATTTGTTTATTCAATCGCATAGAACGTGTAGAGACAATAAGAGATTACAGGGGGGGAGGGGTGGAGCGTGGTTCGAAAAGTACAAATTTGGTAAAAGGGTTAACCTTTCATATTCATTGCTTCTTCTGGAATTTTGTAGTGTGCCGATATTGTAATTGTTTGCCACCCAAAAATTTTGACATACTGACCTGGCCTTGAGAGAACAGAGAGTTCGTCGGTACAAGTCGAGAACCCTAACCTCCTATTTAGTCGAGTGGTAGAGCACCTTTGATGTGTAGGATGCCCACTCACTGTATGGCGCAAGACGTTTGTCTCCCATAGCACAACTCAGTGCATTAGCAAGTGTGCAGCAAGCTCTCTCCTTCTTGTGCCTACAGTGATCATGACAGAATGCTCCACTTTAATTACGTAGGTGCAGCTGAAACGGATGATTGGCACATGTGTTTGGTAACAGAGCGGGAAACATAGAATCTCGCGTCCGGTTCCCGAGCATGACAGAGAAATAATATTCAAAATGCAAGCGCTTAACGTAGACAATGGCCAAAATGTAGGTAGCCATGAATCACCTACTCGCCTTATTAGCCATTTTGATTGATTGATTGATTTGTGGGGTTTAACGTCCCAAAACCACCATTTGATTATGAGAGACGCCGTAGTGGAGGGCTCCGGAAATTTTGACCACCTGGGGTTCTTTAACGTGCACCCAAATCTGAGTACACGGGCCTACAACATTTCGGCCTCCATCGGAAATGCAGCCGCCGCAGCCGGGAATCGAACCCGCGACCTGCGGGTCAGCAGCCGAGTACCTTAGCCACTAGACCACCGCGGCGGTGCTTATTAGCCATTTTGACAGAGCAAGAATAGCAGACAGAATGTGTCTTTTGACGTACGAGGTGCCGGCAGAAAGCACCTCATCCAACGAGGTGATCACCTATAAAATTCTAAGCTCTTCTTCACTAATCCGATCATAGGGCACTTTAGTCAATGGTTTTTTTTCTTGCAGCTGTACATCACTAGTCGACAACTTATAGTTAGATAATGAAATTATCCCAACGGCCAGCGACACCTTCACTGTTCACCTACTCTAGTGTGTGTACTGCGGGCCCAGTCATTCTCATAACAGAAGTTTATCATTAAAAGTTGGGTAAGAATACAAAGATGTATTAATCAAAAAGAAGTGCCATAGTCAAGGGACTGTCCACAAACTACTTCCGACATAGTTTTTATAGGCACTAAGCCCCCTCACTTTAAGAACTGCACCATAGTTACTGGGACACAGATATGCACATGCAGCATCTATGCACATGCACTATGCACATGCAGCATCTAAACCTAGTATGCCATCAGCATTCCTTTAGGCGTCGCCAGTCTGGCCGCATTACTTTGGGTTCAGCTACCGCGCATGATACACTAGCCATACACTTCCTTTCAATACGACGAAAGCAATGGGCACCATTTCTGCAGCCTATTTTCCTTAAAAACCACGCAGTTCTAGAGGGATGGTAATCAATCGCTTCTCCGCAGCAGTCTGCCGGAAATACGCCGTAGCCTTAGACTTTGGCCGCCAAGAGTAGGCGAAGCCGTGCTTCCGCTTCTACCGGTACGTGTGTGGCAACTGGGCGCAACGGCGCTTCGACAGTGTGCTCGACATGCTGCTGGGGACATTTCGGCGTGTCGGGATCGGCATGGCAATGCGTACGCAAGATCCCACCCAGTTTTAGAATCTGAACCAGGGTGCCAGGGTCTACACCAGCGGTATCACTATCATGAAAAGAAAGGAGGGAGAGCTATTTTTGCAAGGTTTGTTTGATACCGGTGTTGCACGTGTGCGTTCCCTAAAAACACTTGTGAGGGGGGCAGCAAATAATATATGTGGCGTCTTTAAAGAAAGTCCACAGAAATGACGACGCAAATTATTTGGAGGGGGGGAAGTGGCTGATCCTCTTGAATAAATGAAGGGAAATGTTGGATATCATACCGATGATGATATAGGATGCTGGTTTGCTTATTTCAAAATAATGAGTGCACACGCGAAACTTGGAACACAGCAAAGAATGGAAGAGACAAACACTGCACGCACCGTATTTAGCCAGCTCCCCCCATCGCATGTGCGAATTTCGGGTTCACCCTTTTAGTGGTTGGCCACCATCAGACGCTGAAAGCAGATCAAATTCAGAGGCCAGAATGCATATAACTTGACATGCGCTTCGCATTTGTACTTAAGTAGTGTGCTGTGTAGAGGAGACACACATTGTTTCGAATTCAGTCAATCACTATTCTGGCCGACCGGGAAATACGAGAATTCAAAACGCCTTTTGTCCACCTTACTAGTCTCGTAGTAAACGTGAGACAAAGACCGGCCAGGATTACAAAAAGTACAAAAAACACAATAATAATTTACCAACTGCCACTTATTACAGGAAACACCACGAACGCTGGTGTAATCATGACAGGCGGAGCCATCTTTTTTCTAAAAAACAAGAGCGAAAGAGAAGCTTTTGCTGCAGTGGGCACTTTCTCTAAGCTGCTGCTGCAAAAACATACAAATTAAAATAATTGTGGCACCCTTATACTAGCATTACAATATAGCGGTGTTGGGTTAGCTCTTAACGGTAAGAGACAAGCTCTGACAGCACTGTGATGTTGGATTAACTCTAGTGAGCAATAATTTGTTCTTTTAGAGTCCAGGTAATAAAAACAATTTGCATTGTCTGGGGCGTAAATTTTCTTATTCTTTCTCTAGTTTTTGTTTACTAATGATCGCATCTGTTGCACACCTCTCTTTGCTCACTCAGTTGGTACATGGTAAATTATAAGCGTTAAAGCAGCCCTTGGGTACATGGCACCAATAAAATAGCGCAGACGCAAAGGAGGGGACACAGAAGGCAAGGAAGACAGCACAAGCGCTACGTCATCTGACGGTCGTTTCTTGCGTATGAAGCAGGACAACTTAAATGCATTCCACGAGTCCACAGTGAGGATATTCTTCAATATACTGGGATGTTAAAGAGCACATTTCAGTGAAGTTCGTTTTTCATATGGAAGACAGATATATACAGGTTATTTAATAAAACCCAAGAAAAGAGACACATATAAAATGAATGAAGGCTCATCATGTGACTGAATCTATCGTCCTCTATACTCTCTATGTTTTTTGTTTTAATATGGTTTATTTTATTGGTTATTGTCTATCTTCTCCATCTACCAGTTCGTTCAGTACTTAATCATGATAATCACTTACTCGAGAAAAAAGCGGAAATGTACAAGTCTTCACTTCGTTCTTTCTGCGCACTTTTTCACAGCCACGTCGTTCGATGATGTGTTTCTTTCATACCACTTGCTGTCAGCGTCATTCTCACGCAAAGCGGTGGTGGCCACAAAATATAGCGCGTCCTTGAACAAAACTGTATATCAACAAGGTATATTGTCACGGGGTCGTTACGTGGCCGAAGACAGGAAACTTCGTGTTGGGATTTAACTGTTTATTTGGCCGAACCTGTGCCCGGTAAAGGGAAAATCTAATTACAGCAGCAGTCTTGCACAGATGGCAGTCTCGGACTGATAGCGGCAAACGCAGCGTCGGCCTTCGATCAACAACTGACAAGCGGCGAAGCGCGTCGGCATTTATACACCTACCGTCGAATGTTCTAGCGTTATCGCTGGCGGTGGCCTAGGTTCCAGAACAATCTGTACCGTTCGCACAGTGGGCGTGATCTTATCGAAATAATCTACTACAGTCCGGAACCTTCTCGAAACCTGCAGGCGTGGTTTGCGCCGAGAGTCGTGTGGTGTTTCAGAACGATAACAAAAACTTGGGAAATGGAACGTGGCATTGCCCCCCTCTGAAAAAAAGGCATCGTCCCGATGCTTTAACTAAAGATGAAGGTACAATAATAATGCAAGAAAGTACAATGAATAAATTACAATACAACAATAATACAAAAAACACTGTTTCAGTTTGTTAACGTGCATGAAACGGCTTGAGGCCCGCGACATGGACGACTTCAGGTCGCGATCGTCGTCGTTGAGAGTTCGTGATGCCATCGGGGACAACCTCGTAATCAAGTGGGCCGAGACGTCGAACCACCTTGTACGGTCCGAAGTACCGTCGCAGAAGCTTTTCACTTAGTCCACGTCGGCGTATCGGCGTCCACACCCAAACAAGTTCAACGTGCTGGTATTCCACGAAGCGTCGTCGAAGGTTGAAACGGTGGCTGTCGGTCGTCTGTTGACTCTTGATACGGAGACGCGCAAGTTGTCGGGCTTCTTCGGCGCGTTGAAGGTACTCGCTCACATCGAGGTTTTCTTCGTCGGTGACGTTGGGTAACATGGCATCGAGCGTCGTTGCCGGGCTCCTTCCGTAGACCAATTTGTATGGAGATATCTGCGTCGTCTCCTGCACCGCCGTGTTGTATGCGAAGGTCACATACGGAAGAATGGCGTCCCACGTCTTGTGTTCGACATCGACGTACATTGACAGCATGTCGGCGATCGTCTTATTAAGCCGCTCGGTGAGGCCGTTAGTCTGTGGGTGGTACGCTGCCGTCCGGCGGTGGTTTGTTTAGCTGTATGCCAAGATCGCTTGAGTTAGGTCGGCAGTGAAGGCCGTTCCTCGGTCGGTGATAAGGACCTCCGGGGCGCCGTGACGTAGGACGATATTTTCGACGAACTTAGCTACCTCGGATGCACTGCCTCTTGGCAGGGCTTTTGTCTCGGCGTAGCGGGTGAGGTAGTCGGTAGCTACCACGATCCACTTGTTTCCGAAAGCCGACGTCGGGAACGGCCCCAGTAGGTCCATACCAATCTGCTGGAAAGGTCGGCAAGGTGGATCAATTGGCTGCAGAAGTCCCGCTGGCCCTGTCGGCGGTGTCTTGCGTCGCTGACAGTCCCGACATGTCCTCACATAACGAGTGACGTCGGTGGTAAGACATGGCCAGTAGTACCTTTCTTGTATCCTCGCGAGCGTGCGGGAAACACCGAGGTGCCCTGCCGTCGGATCGTCGTGCAGGGCCTGCAGGAGTTCTGGTCGCAGAGCTGAAGGCACAACAAGGAGGTACTTAGCTGGAAGCGGTGAAAAGTTTTTCTTTTGTAGAAGACCGTTTCGTAGAAACAACGACGCAAGTGCGCCCTTGAATACCTTCGGGACTTCGGCGGTCCTGCCTTCGAGGTTTTCTCTTAGGGCCTTAAGTTCCGGGTCGGCCCGCTGTCGTTCAGCGAAGTCGCCGGTAGTTATCGTTCCTAAGAAGTAATCGTCATCCGGGTCGTCGGGTAGCGGTTGGTCGACAGGCGCACGAGAGAGACAGTCAGCGTCGGAGTGTTTTTTGCCGGACTTGTAAATGACAGTAATGTCATATTCTTGAAGTTTCAGGCTCCATCGTGCAAGGCGACCTGAAGGGTCCTTCAAGGTGGCTAGCCAACACAAGGCGTGGTGGTCGCTCACAACTTTGAAGGGCCTGCCGTAGAGGTAGGGGCGAAATTTCGACGTAGCCCAGATGATGGCGAGGCACTCCTTTTCTGTTGTGGAATAATTTGCTTCTGCTTTGGTTAGCGATCGGCTGGCGTAACTAATAACCCTTTCAAGTCCGTCAGCCCTCTGCACAAGAACGGCGCCAAGACCTACGCTGCTTGCGTCGGTATGTATTTCTGTCTCGGCGAATTTGTCGAAATGGGCAAGTAACGGAGGCGTCTGGAGGCAATGTTTAAGCTCCTGGAAACCATGTTTTTGTGGCGTTTCCCACTTGAACTCCGCGTCGGCCTTGGTAAGGTTAGTGAGAGGATCGGCGGTGCGGGCGAAGTTTTTCACGAACCGCCGATTATAGGCGCACAGGCCCAGGAATCGGCGCACGGCCTTCTTGTCAGTGGGCGGCGGGAAGTCGGCGATGGCGGCTGTTTTCCGTGGATCGGGACGGATTCCAGACTTGCTGATAACGTGCCCCAGAAACAAGAGCTCCTCATACGCAAATCTGCACTTTTCTGGCTTCAGTGTGAGTCCGGACGTCTTGATGGCTTGAAGTACAGCTTCAAGGCGCCGAAGATGCTCGTCCAAACTCGAGGAAAACACGACGACGTCATCCAAGTACTCAAGGCAAGTCTGCCACTTCAATCCTGCCAGTACTGTATTCATAACGCGTTGAAAAGTTGCAGGCGCTGAGCAAAGGCCGAAGGGCATCACCTTAAACTCGAAGAGGCCGTCCGGTGTTATAAACGCCGTCTTCTTTCGGTCTCTTTCGTCGACTTCGATTTGCCAATAGCCAGTCTTGAGGTCCATTGACGAGAAGTACTTGGCGTTATGCCGCCGATCAAGTGCGTCGTCTATTCGTGGGAGAGGATACACGTCCTTTTTGTGATTTTGTTCGGGCGGCGATAATCGACGCAGAAACGTAGGGTCCCATCCTTTTTCTTCACTAACACCACGGCGGATGCCCACGGACTCTCGGACGGCTGGATAATGTCATCTCGCAGCATTTCATCAACTTGTCTCTTCATGGCCTCACGTTCTCGCGTCGAAACCCTGTACGGATTCTGACGGAGTGGTCTGGCATTTTCTTCGGTTATGATTCGATGTTTCGTGATTGGGGTCTGCCGAATTTTCGATGACGACGAAAAGCAATCTTCGTATTGCAAGAGCAGGGCGTTGAGCTGTTCTTGCTTATTGTTCGGAAGTCTGGGACTGACGTCGAAAGCTATAGGAGGGGCTTGGTTCCTCTGAGCAGGTTCCGCAGAATCGGCGAGGGCGAAAGCACTGGTGGCTTCGACAATTTCTTCGATGTATGCGACCGCTGTTCCTTTGTTCACATGTTTGTACTCATTGCTGAAATTCGTGAGCATAACCGTTGCTTTGCCTCCCCGCAGCAATGCAATTCCTCCTGCGACGCAAATATTTCTGGTGACCAACAGATGCTGACTGCCTTCAACGACGCCTTCCAAGTCAGGTGATTTAGGAGCGCCGACTGAAATAATGACGCTTGAGCGAGGCGGAAAGGCGACTTGTTCTTCTAGCACATTCAAGGCATGGTGTCCTGACGGCGTGCGCGGCGGTAGTGCTTCTTCTGTGGATAACGTTATCGACCTTGTTTTTAGGTTGATGACAGCACCATGGAGGCATAAGAAGTCCATGCCAAGGATGACATCTCTCGAGCAACGCTGTAGGACTACGAAGTCTGTAGGATAAATACGGCCGTTAATGGTGACTCTCGCTGTGCAGATTCCTGCAGGCGTTCGAGATGACCTCCGGCTGTGCGGATTTCAGGGCCTTTCCAAGCTGTCCTAACTTTCTTTAACTTTGCGGCGAACGACCCACTGATGACAGAATAGTCGGCTCCAGTATCGACGAGAGCAGTCACACTGTGGCCGTCGATAAGAACGTGGAGGTCGCTAGTTCGCCATCTCGCATTACAGTTAGGGCGTGGCGTTGGGTCACGGCTGCGTCGGCTTGTTCCACTACTTCCATGTTGCGTCGTCAGGCCACCTTCGGTAAGTGAGCTTTTGCCTTCAGGGCTTTGCCTCGTGGGAGTTGTGTTCAAAAAGCTCCGTCGCGGCGGCGTCGTCGTCGGAGGATCTTCGGTAGTTCGTCGCACAGCAACCACACCTCCATCGGTTGCTGCCCTTAGTTTCCCGGATACGGGCTAGGAGACCGGCCCCGTGTTGGGCCAGAGTACTGCCGGAGGTGCGGTGACATGCGGCGGCTGGGCGACGGCGAACGGGAAGGACTTTGTGGTGTCCACTGAGTTCCTGTCAGGTAGTCGGCGATGTCACGTGGCCGATCTCCTGGCTGCGGACGCGGTGCATTAACGGCGAAGCCACGCAGTCCAATCTATCGGTACTGGCGACGGCGGTATGTGTGCCCGGCCTCGCCGCAGTGGTAGTAGAGCGGGCGGTTGTCAGGTGCACGCCAAACGTCCGTTTTCCTCGGTGCACTGCGCTGGCCCGCTGGGGAACGGTAGGACGTCGGTGGGGGTGGTGGCGGCGGTGGCGTCTGGCGACGGAAGTGCGAAAGGCTGGCAGTTTGGCGTGGACGGGGAGGAGCGTTGTGGCGCACTGCAGCGGCGTAGCTCATAGTTTCTGGCTAGGGCGGCGGTGTTTCGGGAATTCGAAGCGATTGCCGGACTTCTTCTCGCACAATGTCGGCGATCGAACCCACTTGAGGCTGTGCCGAAGGCAACAGTTTGCGCAGCTCTTCCCGCACGATCGCTCGGATTGTTTCACGCAGGTCGTCGGAGTCACTGGCTTGAGCAACAGCGCATTCTGGGGTCAGGCGACGATTATACTATCTGGTGCGCATGTCCAGCGTTTTTTCGGTGATGGTCGCCTCGGATACAAATTCTTGGACGGTGTTCGGTGGGTTACTCATTAGTCCCGCGAAGAGCTCCTGTTTGACCCCTCGCATGAGGAAACGAACTTTCTTTTCCTCAGGCATGTCTGGGTCGGCGTGACGGAATAGGCGGGTCATCTCCACTGTGAAAATTCCAACCTTTTCATTTGGTAGCTGAACCCGGGTCTCGAGTAGAGCAGCGGCCCTCTCTTTGCGAGCGATGCTCGCGAACGTTTGCAGAAAGGCGCCGCAGAAGACATCCCACGTTTGGAGCGTGGACTCCCGATTCTCTAGCCAGGTCCTTGCGGTGTCTTCCAGGTAGAAGTACACACGACGGATCTTTTCTTCGTTGTCCCAGTGGTTGAGGGCGGCCACACGGTCGTATGTTTCTAGCCAGGTTTCCGGGTCTTCAAACGATGAGCCATGGAACGTTGGTGGTTCCCTGGGTTGATGAATGACGATCGCGGGCTGGGACGCTCCGGTTGTCATTGTTGCTGCAGTCGAGGTCATGGTCTTGGTCTTCCGCGCCTTGTCTTGTAGAAGGCCGTACTCCGGTGGAAGACCTTGCTGTCGGCGGCTCGTTCGCTGCTCTTGGTTGGCGTCGGTGTCTTCTCCGCGACTGGGGCTGGGTTCACGGCTTGACGGGGGTGTCCGGTACATGAACGAAGCAGCACCTCCACCAGATGTCACGGGGTCGTTACGTGGCCGAAGACAGGAAACTTTGTGTTGGAATTTAACTGTTTATTTGGGTGAACCTGTGCCCGGTAAAGGGAAAGTCTAATTACAGCAGCAGTCTTGCACAGATGGCAGTCTCGTACTGATAGCGGCAAACGCAGCGTCGGCCTTCGATCAACAACTGACAAGCGGTGAAGCGCGTCGGCATTTATACCCTTGCCGTCGAATGTTCTGGCTTTATCGCTGGTGGTGGCGTAGGTTCCAGAACAATCTGTACCGTTCGCACAGTGGGCGTGATCTTATCGAAATGATCTACTACAGTCCGGAACCTTCTCGAAACCTGCAGGCGTGGTTTGCGCCGAGAATCGTGTGGCGTTTCGGAACGATAACAAAAACTTGGGAAATGGAACGTGACAATATATAAAGAGGTAGTGAAACTGTTAAGGTCTTGCCAGTCGAGATCCGCTTACTTGTTTTCGCGACTCATGCGTCATGATATGGCCTTGCAGAAACACATCGAGAAAATCGCAATAGAGAACTTTAACGACGCGCGAAGTGCCAAAAGGATAGCGGGTACAATTGGCGGGGGATTCTTCATAAACCGAATGCAGCAATTACAAATATCGCAAAAACTGTCAATTTCTGCTACGCTAAGGATGTGCAACTTGTGCCCACAGATTCCCATAAATGCACTAGAATAAACTCTAGTTGTATAGTGTCTATGTCAACTGCAATGCACAGCTTCAGCGAGTATTTATATGATAGGTAGTTCACAAATTTATTTATTCTTCGTACTTTTGGCACCGATTGGCTTCGCATGGCTTGGATTCGCCTTGTCACGAGACTACAATCAGCACATGTTCAGCATTTGCACTTTACTACATTGAACTTTAATGCTCACCAATTCAAATCAGGTGACGAAGTAAAGAATTATCAAGTCTTTTGTTCGAATGTTAACGAAAACGCAGCAATAAACAAAGCCCCAAGTACGTTCGAAGCCCATAAAAATGAAGAATAGGCCAGTTTGTGTACTACCCAGTATTCACATGGTCACTGAACGAAGGCAGTGCAAGAATCCACGCTAGTTAATTTTTGGAAACTCTATGCTTGTGCCCCTGCAGTATGTATTTCGCTGTGGCGATGCGTATTTGAGGACCATGGGTCATTTCGGTTATGACACAAAGCTGAGCTTGCAGGAGCTAAGAAAGGAGACCAAGGAAGGCGGAGCCTCCAGACCTTTTGTCAGCTGCCCTCGGTGTACCAGAATCCACCAGGAGGACTCGTCGTGGCCAACAATCATGCACAAGATCACGTCGTTGGACACTGACGCTTTCAAATTCCTCCACACCTGGTGAACTACTTGCCGCCTCACATGATGAAACCGATGTGGTAGCAGGGGAATGGGCAGGTGGTCTCTATAACTATGGTGCTGACACCAATGAACTTGCGCATAGTTCCTAAGCCTTCCTTTCTCACATAGGGCATGAAGGAGCCCTACGCGCGTAAAACGCGCACTAATTCCTTCACCTCTCACTTTTTTTATGTATCTCGATGACAATATTATTTACTGTAAAGAAACGCTGCCAGGCAAAGTTTAAATATTTTGTGTATATATTATTACTTTGATGATCTCCACTTCTGAAGGAGTGGTCAGAAACAAACATTTCTATTTTTCGCAAGCGAGCCTCGGCTTCATAACGAAAAAAATATCTCCCACTTTGCTACGTAGTACTCGCATTATTTACTCACATACTTCCAATAATGAAGCTATATGATAGAGCAAGCTACAGAGATGGGACTGGTCCGAAACCCTTTACCGAGACCCTACAAGCGGTCAGTGCCTGTAAAAACGTATTAGCCGAATAAAATCTCTATATCGCAATCGGCATGCAGATTTCCTTCAATGTCGACATTAGCATCAACATGTTGAGTCCCTATGCCAACTACCTTTCAGAAATTATCCAGATATGTGATATGGTAAAGGCTATCTGTTAAATTGCAGCAGTGGGTGACATTTTGTTAAACAAACTGTTCCCATCTCTACAACACTATTCTCTCCCCTGGCCCTTGCTGGACTAAATTTTGTGCCAGTGACCCGCTCCATGGCTGACGTGACTTTCACACCCCTGTTTTACATGTAAAACATTGCTCCTCCACGTACAAGCTCAAGTAAATGACTTCTTACATGCTTTTCACCTAGTAGATCAACACTTGGTGACTTTTTCCTCTTCTTACTAAATATGCACATCAGAATAATTAAACTATGTAACCTAACTATTCTATAAGGCGATTTACTTGAGGTGCAAACTGAGTGTGATCAAGATTCTGTTATGCAACTTCGACATGTTAATTAGGCTAGTAAGGCCCATATAATAATAACGGTATTGATGCTGCTTAGTGCTGTGTTTTACAAGCGAATGCCATATTGAACCCTATTGACGCCGTTGCAGAGCCTCTTTACCATACAACTTTTTCGAAAATTGCTCTTGCCCAGGGCTTAAAAAGGCGGCTGGCACAGTAGCGATGGTTCACTTAATTATGTAAAATCTGAGATGCTTTTAAATACCCTGCAATGAAAAGGACTCTGTCATGTTGAACACCAGCTTCCTTTTGAACAAGCAGAACGTGGAACTTGCTTGCGGTACTTGTTGCATAGCTGGCAACTTAGTTACTTGCTCGATCTTATCTACTGAGCTGCCCACGTTTTGTGTTCTCGCAGCTGTCACATTAACAAGATGTATACCGAAATTGTCATGGCCTGACATGAGTGTGTGGCGAACATGAATGACTGGTCATAACAGGAAATTAGTATGTACTTCATGATGTACATGGCACAGTCATGGTGCTCTCACGGAGGCATCATTCACTTTATATATGCCAAAATAGGCATGGCACCACAAGAGCGCATCAGGAACGTTAGTTGCGGGTCATTAACAGGAAAGAGGTACTTAAGTGAATCGGTTTAGGTTGGTAAATTGTACTTTGAAAACATCACTATTTTTAATAGGCATTTTCTGGGCAGGTAGTCTGCCCATGCGCACTAGCACAATGAGGTACGCGCCCATGAGTTTTGGTGGCCAAAAGGTATTCCAAAAGCATGGCCTCCGAGATTGTGCACCAGCGTTTTTTTTCCGCTAACCCAATCGCCACGCTCTCAGCAAAAGACGTATGGTGTTTCATGCGGCCGGCTACAGCGAGAGGTCGCACTTACTGAGGCGTCCATAGGGTCCTTGAATATTTCAAAGATATTGCAAACCCAGTGCAATTTTTTCTCGCCTGTCCAACGCCTCTCTCATCTATCCCTTTCCTGATCTCTTATCACCTAACCTTCGCGTGTGCTTTGAGGTCATGGGAGAGAGAGCCCCTCACGCTGTGCCTCATTACGAAAATCACATGAAGTAATCTTTTCTTCAGTTGACTACAGACGCGGGGGGGGGTGGCATTTGCATTCCTCTTGTTCAGAATACTGGCGGCAACACTGCCTCTGTGAAAGATATGGCACTTTGAGATAGTGTGTTGCAGTTCGTGCCGCTATGCAGGCAACCGATAAGGGAGCGTCACTGCAACGCTATCCCATGCGCTGCGCTGTGACGCAGTGGCGGCATTGCTTCAAGCCACAAAGCAGCAGCACGAAGGAAAAAATCTGACAGATTAGGATATGGGAGTGGGACACGCATCTATCGCATCTTCGGTGGAATGTGCTCGGAACCACGTGTGGCGCAAGCAGCGCTACCTATCATGTAGCATCACATCACGACCAATCTCTGAACTAAGGCGGGATCGACGGCTCCCGTTGAGAAGCGCGCGTTTGCTCTAGGATTGAAAGAAATTAAGGCGCGTGTTTGCTCTAGTATAAAAAAAATGAAAAAGGCGTTGGCCTGTACGTCACTATCGGCCGCCATAATTGTGCAAGACGCGCCTGGCCTGCATGCTCCGTGTCAAACGCCACCATTCTGGGCGCAGATTCACGAAGTTGTGCGGCTGCAAAATGTGTAGTGAAAATATCTCGTGATTGGTCGGTACCTTAGCTTTCATTTCTCGTTTTGTGGCCAACATATTTAATGCACTCCGGTGTCGGCATATATGTCAAATATTGTTGCAGGAAGCTATTCGCGAATAACTTATGCCTGTTTGACAACAGGAAAAACCTGGAGTTTGTGCATTGTAATACACCATTTTCAAGCCCACGAGCACCACCGGTGGGCGCGCAAGTGTTCATGGGAAAAGTATGTACGATGCAGGAGCCAGCACGATGAGCGCGCGAGCCTTTCTGCTTTCGTCGTGCAACGATTTTTTAGGTAAACAGAATACGCCAAGGTGCTGCATATAACTGCGTAATTCAATCACGAACTTCTGTGTTGAACAGAAACGGCCGGTTGACGATTCTAATGTGTTGAACCAGCTGAGCATCTAAGAAACGTGATTTTTTTTCATTCTTATTTTTGCCGCAACCCTCTTATGCCAGTACAAAAATTAAGAAAAAGAAGCATACAACTCCGTTGCCTATGAAGTGCAGGAGTGACCTATGATTCGAAGATGAATTTAGAATGAACCTCTCCCTCTTCGCAAACGCTGTGTTATCATTGCGAGTATCCCACCTATCATACTCTCTCTCGCAAGAAAGCTCCGACAACAGGATCTTTCCGCATAGCAGGGCTGCGAGTGCTTGCATTACCTCGACATAAGTTTCTTTTTTTAAGGAAGCGCGATTGGATTTGGTAAACATGTGACCATTTGCTCGTTGTATATGGCAGCCATCGGAAAATCTTTTCCCCTTCGATAGCGGATGTTCCGCATATTCACGGATACTGGCGCTTTGAAAAACATTTTCATGGAATGAATGTGCACGTACTCAATTTCCGCCGCGACATGTGTACTGCAGTTTTATGCGAGGTACATCATTGACGGCAGCATAGTTCCGAGCTGCTGCGTGTGAGGTCAGGGATAATTAATATTCTCACTCACTCCTTGCAAAATTTTGTTCGGACACGATGAGAAAAAAAAAAAGGAAACGCTTTTTGCCGTGCTACAGGCTTAGGTTCGAGGGGCCCTGAAACACTTTTTTAAGTCACAATGGAATATAATTACTAAAAGAGCTTATTCTCTTACGAATTCAATTCCGCAACACTTTCGAGAATCCGTCAAGTGTGAGCCAAGTTACAAAGATTTTTCGGACGTGCGCTGCCAACCACATTCCATCTTCTCTCATACTGACGAAAGCACTGGAAGCTAAGCAGGAGGAGGTGGCATGGGCAACAAAAATACGTTATGGACGCCTCGTGATCTTCAGCGCTTATTTCTTTCTTCTAATACGCGGCTTTTTCAGTGTGATCGCACGCACACTCGTGGACAAGTCGCGGCCTCCCGTGGCGTTTTCTTTATCGACCAAGCGCGTCATGTTTAAATAAGCCCATGGCTGATATATGGGCTTTCTACGATGGATTTTTGAGCATGTTCCGTCATTTTTAAAACAGCAATTTCTAGCTGACTTTGATAATTTATTGTGAATTCCAGGCCGCGTGCGGCGTTACAATATTTAGCTTGTTTGTTGTCGGGCGCCTCTACTAACAATCAGCAGCGTTTTCTGACCATGATGAAAAGTGTTTCAGAGCCCTTTTAAGACACCCGCGTGAAAATACAAGCAAAGTTCTCCCCTACAACGTTCCTAGTAACTCACTAAACATGTATGCGGTCTTAAATCCGATAGATAACTTAGTTGAATACAAATTATCGTGCGCATATACCTTGGTGCATCTCATTCTCACAATGTGTTTGCATACTTACTTTGCTCGTTTAGATGTGATGCACAAACCTATAATGCACATTATAAATTCATAAACGTCGAGTCTTAAGGATAGCAAGTACATAATAAACAAAAATCTCCAATGTTTCCATTATGACGTATGAGGTCTCCGATAATACAATACATTTCTCACACTGCAGCTGGGCTCGGTGACTGCACCACAATGCAGCCATCTAATCCACTTACCTTTGCAATGCAGATGACCATACTTGTGTTTGCCAGCCTGCAGCTGTCGAACATGATAGGCCTATCCTCGGGGGCGTCATCTATGTTTGTGCTGCCGGGCTCCGAAAGCGAGCCAGGCTCCTGCCGCCTACTACGCACCAACTGCTCGTCCCCACCGGATATTACGTCGGAGGAACTACTATCACCGGAAATCACCGTGCTATGGAAGGCCGCATCGTCATCAACCACAGCATCATCAAGTATAAAGGAACATCACCCGCTGACGCCACTTCGTGGGCTCGGTGACTGCACCACAATGCAGCCATCTAATCCACTTACCTTTGCAATGCAGACGACCATACTTGTGTTTGCCAGCCTGCAGCTGTCGAACATGATAGGCCTATCCTCGGGGGCGTCATCTATGTTTGTGCTGCCGGGCTCCGAAAGCGAGCCAGGCTCCTGCCGCCTACTACGCACCAACTGCTCGTCCCCACCGGATATTACGTCGGAGGAACTACTATCACCGGAAATCACCGTGCTATGGAAGGCCGCATCGTCATCAACCACAGCATCATCAAGTATAAAGGAACATCACCCGCTGACGCCACTTCGTGGGCTCGGTGACTGCACCACAATGCAGCCATCTAATCCACTTACCTTTGCAATGCAGGTCAGTAAATCGTATGTCCTCTTCGCTAAAAAGTCGAGTAATTACTTCCTGGTGCAGTTCCCGAGCCCCCACTGCTGTATTACTATTGCTGTTGAGTGTGCTCATATAATTCACTCGTTGCTGATCTTATCGGGTGACGTCGAAACTAATCCTGGCCCTAACGGAAACGCTGCTATTCTTACTGAGCTACAAAAGCTAAGTGCCGGCCAGGCCCAGCTGATTGCCGAAGTTCAGAGTTTGAAATCTCAACTAAGCACAACGGATAAAAGAATAACAGACTTAAACAAACGAATGGGCGATCTCGAAACACATTACCAAACTCTTCTTCCCCTCAGAAATGATATCGAAAAAACACAGACTAACGTAATCAACATGACTAAAAAAATTCAAGAGCTAGAAACTTCCCTGGATGACGCTGAAAACAGGTCGCGCCGGAATAACCTTCTATTCTACGGCATCCCTGACCCCACTAGGAATGAAACGTGGGCTGAATCTGAAAAAATGATAATCGATATCTGCAACAATAACCTTGGACTAACAGTGTAGCCTAACGACATAGAACGCGCACATCGTCTCGGTATTCATTCACTAAACCGAAATCGTCCCATAATTGTGAAATTTTTATCATACAAAACCAGAGATGCACTTTTATCAAACGGCAGGAAACTGAAGAACACTAACTACAGCATCGGGGAGGACTTTTCCCGCCCCGTTCAATATGCGCGCAAGCAATTACTTGCATTTGCAAAAGCACGTTCGGACAAGTTCTCCTTGCGGTTCAAAACGCTGCACGTCGGGTCGAAGCGCTATATATTTGACGCATCATCACACATGGTTAAAGAAATTGCATAGCGGTTACCCCGCCAACAAAGAGCAATAAAACGCCAAACGGCTTCCCCATGTCATGTTCTCTCGTTTTCCGTAATGTTCACTAACATACGTAGCCTTCTTCCAAAACGTGAACTCATATCCAACATTATCTCGTCATCAAAAAGCAACATACTCGTATTAACAGAAACGTGGCTTACCAGCGATATAACGGATGCGGAAATATTAACTGACTTACAGGACTTCCACGTGTACCGAAATGGCTCACGGGGGGGCGGAGTACTTATCGCAGTTCATCGGGGCATATCTTGCTCCGTTGTTAACGTCGATTCCGATACCGAATCCTTGTGGCTAATTTGTCGTACTAACACCGTAACTGTCCTACTTGGCGTCTGCTACAGGCCCCCGCAAACGGATCCAAATTTTCCATGTCATCTGAACAATTCCATTCAAAAACTTACTTCCGCTTACCCAAAGGCTCGCATTCTTCTGTTCGGTGATTTTAACCACCCTAATATTGACTGGCAAAACATAGTTACTTCTACATTATCATGTCATGCAGAGGCGAAAAACTTCCTCGATGTATGTCTCAACTTTAACCTTACACAATTAGTCGCCCAACCAACCCGTGTCACACGAGGATCAGCAAATATTCTCGACCTGATATTAACCAATAGCCCCGAGAACCTATTATCTATTACTTACCTTCCTGAGATCAGCGACCACAAGGTCATACATGCTTTATTTTCATTTACCTCGACCAAAAAACAGACGACTAATAAAACAATTGTTCTTTATGATAAGGGTAACTATAGTGCAATATCTGAAGATCTCAGTAACTCTTTTAATCAGTATGAATCTACATTTCACACGCGCTCAGTTCATGACAACTGGTTGATCTTTAAGGACAAAGTAAATCACCTCTCTGATATGTTTATCCCGAAGATTACTTTTCAAACTAACCGCAATAAACCATGGTTTTCTCGGCATTTAAAAAAACTTGAAAACAAAAAGAAACGACTTTTTCGTACCGCCAAACGCAACGGCAAGCCTACTGCATGGCAAAAATACATCGAAGCTGAAAAATCATATTTGCTATCCGTTCGTAAAGCCAAATACTCGTTTTACCATATAAACTTACCTAATCTCTTAATCAGGAACCCCAAGCAATTCTGGCAAGTTCTAAACCCCACACATCCTTCCGATATTAAACTAACGAATGATTCACACGAGACAGTGACTGACCATGATTGCGCAGAAATATTCAACGAAGCATTTGCATCTGTCTTCACTACTGAACTTGACATGCCCTCACAGTCGCCATCATTTAACGTAGAAACTTTCATGCCTGCTGTCACCTTCTTCGAAGAAGGCATTTCATCTATAATCCACAAATTAAAACTTTCTTCATCAGCTGGTATGGATTCCATCAACTCGAAACTCCTCAAGAATGTGAAATCGACTTACGCAGCATACTTATGTCTTATCTTCTCACAGTCACTCACCTCAGGAATCATGCCGGATGATTGGAAAACGGGCAAGGTCGTTCCAGTCTACAAATCGGGTAACAGAAACTCACCCTTGAACTACCGCCCCATTTCATTAACCAGCGTGCCTTGTAAGATCATGGAACACGTCATCTACTCACAAATCTTCAATTTTTTGGACTCCAACGAATTTTTTCATCCTTCACAGCACGGATTTCGAAAGGGCCTTTCTTGCGAAACCCAATTAGCACAATTCGTTCATGACCTACAGACTAATCTCGACTGTAATATCCAAACCGACTCAATATTCCTTGATTTTGCAAAAGCTTTCGACAAGGTTCCTCACCAGCGTCTGTTACTGAAACTTTCAAAACTAAACTTGCATCCTAACATTTTCAGGTGGCTTGAGGAGTTTCTAACTAACCGCTCGCAATCTGTCTATCTTAACGGCCACCTGTCTAAACCACTCCCAGTCACCTCAGGCGTCCCACAAGGGTCTGTTCTCGGTCCTCTCCTATTCCTAATATATATTAATGACTTACCATTGCATGTTTCCTGTAACATTCGCATGTTCGCTGACGATTGCGTAATCTATCATACTATTACTAATTGTCATGACCATCACATCCTTCAGAGCAACCTTAACAATATAATAAACTGGTGTAATATTTGGCTAATGACTCTCAACCCCACTAAATGCAAACTCTTGTCCTTCTCTCGTCGTCACAATCCCTCTCGCTTTCAGTATTCTATTTCTAAATCATGTATCGAATTAGTAGAATCGTATAAATATCTAGGAGTCACCCTTTGTTCTAATTTATCATGGCGCGCCCATATTACAAACATCATTTCAGCATCGAACAAAACACTGGGTTTTCTTAAACGCCACCTTCGCCTTTCCCCACCACATGTTAAATTACTCGCGTATAAATCGCTTATAAGACCAAAATTAGAATACGCATCTGCCATCTGGAGCCCCCATCAAGCATACCTAATCACTGCCTTGGAAGGTGTTCAAAATCGGGCCACCCGTTTCATCCATTCCTCATATTCATATGACATCAGCATTTCACCATTGAAACATGAATCTGGCCTATCACTCCTTTCTTATCGTCGCCGCATTGCTAGCCTAACCCTTTATCATAAGTTTTTTTATTCTTCACTCAATCAAGCCCCTTATATAACAGCCGCCTCACGCATTTCCCACCGCACCAGTCATTCACTTCAAGTTGCCCGCCCGCCATCACGCACCACTACGTTTGCTGCTTCGTTTTTCCTCAGAGCAGCTTCAGACTGGAACGGCCTGCCCTACGACATTGTCACAATTGCCTCATCATCTACCTTCCTGGAACGCCTCACCGATCATCTGCCATGTTAATTCAATTTTAACTGTTTGTTTGCAATGTTAATTGAATCTCCGCTGTTTTGAATTGTAAACCCACCCCTTATGTAACACCCCCTGAATGGGGGCCTTTAAGGAAATAAAACTGAACTGAACTGAACATTTATTTAGCATGCGCATTCGCGTGGCGAATGCATAAGCATCTTCAGCAATGCGAAACATGCTAATATCTCATGTGTAGTCGTAACTTCAAGCCTAGATATTATGAAATTTTTTTCAACGTGCAGCGCTATCGCACTCGCACATGATCCCATCGAATTCATTTTCTTCTTGACTAAAATGCCTAATCGTGATGTCCCATCGACAACCGGTCACTGCCACTGTTTCATAACGAGTATCAATGTTCTCGCACACACGATGCATCGTAATTCACACAGCATGCACAGCGCCACAAATGATATTGCCAGTTTCAACATCCGTAAAAATGAACCAATATTTCCGATGTCTTTCAACGCACACTACACACTACAACAAACTGCACAATTTTGAAGACGATGCTGCTGTTCCTCACAAATGTCGCCGGGTGTGTTCACTTCTCCAAGCTTAACAGCGACACATCTTGACAAGCGTTTCGTCACGCACTTCACCACATACTTAATTGTACTCTTACACGTACTACAACTAATCGTGCAACAATAAGAGGTATTGTAAGCTTTAAAAAAAGGAGAAGGTTGTCTCAAGCCCCGAGCGGTTTTACCATGCTGAGTCACCAGCGGGAGTGCTATGCCAACCACCGTCTTGAACGTGCGCCGGTGACGCCATGCTTTGACAAAGCCCAGGGGAGGTTTATAGACGTCATCGACACTGTCAACGAGTACAATCTAAGGTTCGAAATCTTAGAGTACCTTAATTGGCTATGCCCACGAACTATTGGTTGTGCGATGTACGATTCAAGATAGCTCCCGGAGAAGGGTAAACCCATCTATCTATCTATCTATCTATCTATCTATCTATTTATCTATCTATCTATCTATCTATCTATCTATCTATCTATCTATCTATCTATCTATCTATCTATCTATCTATCTATCTATCTATCTATCTATCTATCTATCTATCTATCTATCTATCTATCTATCTATCTATCTATCTATCTATCTATCTATCTATCTATTTATCTGTCTGTCTGTCTATCTATCTATCTATCTATCTATCTATCTATCTATCTATCTTTATATCTATCTATCTATCTGCCTACAACTGGGTGCGGTGTTTTCGTGATCGCCTCATTACCTTGGGATTCGCAAAGCTAGTACAGTAGACCAAGATGGTTCGATGACTATATCTGGCAGGTAATGACGTCAACATCATAAGAATTCCGTCGAGTACGTCGTCAAACCCTATGCTCCAGACGCGTGTGGCCCATACACCACAGGCAGAGGTATGAGGGTATACGCGTCACAGTAGCTTGGCAGTTTATATCGACCGTGGAATAGCAACAATAGACATTAGTAAGGTAAATACCAGAGCGTAATGAAAACTGACATCGGCCATGTCAATTCAATAAATCCATAGATTGAATACTATGGTTCGACAAGGAATTGAACTCGAGGATTCTGTGGGGCAATCAAATAATCTACCACAGGGTGATGCCAGGACTCAAAGCTGCCTTAGAAAAGGACACTGCGCAGACATAATGTTGGTAAAAGGCTAGTTGCAGTTGGAGTTCTGCTGGCTATAGTTAGAGGGGGGACTGGGCGACTGAGGTAGTGAAGTACGTGTCTACCCGTTGGTGGGAGGACGCATATGCGCTGACTAATCCACTGGGCCTCGAGTACTTCATCGAGGGTATTGTGCACTACTAGTGGCAAAAGGCACTGTATAGAAGTATAGTGCTCAACGCTCACCCTAAGACCTTGGTGGCCTTAGAGATGAGCGTGTCCGCCCGTTCATGTTCTCCTTGCGTTATCTGGTCAAATGGAAGGTTATAACCGTGACAACTGAAGCGGCTTATAATGCACGCGTCAACTAGTCGAAGCATGTCCCACTCCTTACGTCCAGATCGCGTCTATTGCTTACGCGTCGAAACATGGCGATGATCAGCTCTGTCTTCCGTGAGAGGAGGGAGAATCTCGAACTGTGAGCCATTCTACGCCTTTCTCCCTTCTGTGCTTCTCACATTCAAGACGCTACCTAGGAATATTTCGGTAGATTAACGGTACTGCGGACCTTTACACGTTGGGTGGCTCTACATTCATTGCCTCCACATCCCGTCTCGCTCAGCAGTAGCACCTTCTCCGCGATTCCACCACCTGAGCTCTTGCAATGTTCTGGCGAGCCTCTGATTCCGTGGAAGACTTTCCGCATCTTAGAAGTGTACGTCGACGCGGCGACCCCGCAAGCTACGTCAGGAATGACGAAGGCGTTGCTGCTAACGGGCTCGGAGTGTAGGGATTGTGTGCATATACTATAAGGCTGTGGCGAGCGGACACTGCTTGACGCTGTCCAGGCATCAATCGATGGCGCAACGTGTGACGGGTACACCAGTAAGCCTTAGTCGTTCTGGACGCATACTTCACACGGCCTGAAGACACTTTCCGCGTACGTGGTGGATACCGGTGGAGAGTTCAACGAGACTGCCGTTCAATTTCCGGAGCCCTCCACTACGGCGTCTCTCATAATCATATGGTGGTTTTGCAACGTTAAACCCGACATATCATCATCATCACCCTAAAATGCGGCCTTTGACACGTTCCCCACGTGGCGCAAACAAATTTATAGGGGGTGTTAGCACCCCAGAACCTACTTTGGTCAATCATTCAGATGGGGGACGCTTTCACTGTCCAGACAGCACTGGAAAATGCCATAGAAGAAGAACGCGTCGGCCGCGTACTGCAGGAGCTGGCTGCTTCGCAGGTCGACTCAGTTACATGACGCGAGCATGGGAGCGACGGCCGTACTTTTGTTGCGAGAATGGCTGTTCTGGTCTGGTCTGTTTCTGACCATTCTGCATCTGCTTACAGTCAGCTGTCCATACTTCGGATGAACCTGCTACTCCCGTTCTGCCTGTTCCTGCTACGCTCAGGCAGCGCTTCTTCCAACCAGTGATGACTTCCGGTAGACTATTGCTGCTCGACGTCCCCCAGAGGTGCCTTCCCCGAGCGTGCCAGCCGGGATTCACAGCATTTTCCGTTCTGTGGCCTACAGAGGTGCTTGGGCTGGTCGCGTATGCGCCGACCATGCCCGTTCCTGGTCTCTGTACGGTTCCTGCATTGGTGGCACAAAGTCATTCGTCATCGGAGCCTCATCATGCTATGCTTGCTCCGCCCCTAATTTGCCGAAGGAGCACTGAAATAAAAGTGCATGACCCTACTCTCTCGCTCGCCCAGATTGCTGTGGGCGGCGACAGTTTAGACACTTGTCGTGGAAATGGCACCGGTACGGGCGTCAGCACCATACAGTCAAACATTACAGTAATTATGCTGACACCCTCTCTCGGTGGAGGGCTTGATGTTGTTGTGCATTTGGTAGTGTGCCTTGCTGTTAAATTCTTGGTGTGCATTCTATACGTTTTTGTTCTTCGTAATGCGTTCTGCTACGTAAATTGTATTACATTATGCACTGCTTTACCTGTACAGTGTCAATTTTTATGAAAGAAAACACGGGAGCCCGTAGCCTGCGCTTTCCGGCGGCTGCTGGCAGCGCGTTAAAGCAGGCGCTAGAGCAACCACAGTGTCTTTCGCGTCATCTCGTGACGAGCAAAACAACGATTCGTTGACTATATGAAACCAGTGGCAAGATTGCCACCCCATGCCCTTTCACTGTGATTACGCGAGAGCCTGCAATCACCCTGAAGGGGGGGGGGTTACTATCTTTTCGTTGTACATCAGTAACGAATGATTGTTTGCTCGCCACAAGATGACGCGAAAAGAGACTGTGGTTGATCTCGCATCCGGTTAAACGCGCTGCCAGCGGCCGCCTGTGAGCGCAGGCCACCCGTCGCCGGGTTCTCTATAAATTGACACTACACTTTTGTCACTGTGCTTTACGTCTTATTTTGGTGTGCATGCTGTACACTTTTATTCTACGTTAGTTTTGCACCATGTAACATGGTAGGACCCCGAATGTCCTTTTTATTAACGGGGGATTATGTGGTTTAGGGGTTTCGGTTGTGGTTTGGGAATTTGTTCTCTGGCTTCCTAAAGGGCGTTGAAAAAATGTACATATACCATGCCGTACATAGTAAAGAGTTTCTGCCCGGATCTCGGCTGTGCCACTTTCTTCTTCTTCCCCGCCTGCGCTATGGGCGCCGGGCCCCTTGGTTCACCGTGTGTCGCGTCCGACGCACAGTACAAACACAGCATGTGCCCGTCGTGTAAGTTTTCCCAGATCCAGTCTAACGGTAAGCAAGCACTGGGACGTTGCAGCCTTCGAAACACCCATAGTTCAGCGGGCGCACACAATTGTTGTCGATAGCCTCCTACTCAGATGGGCAGTCGAAGACATGGTTTAATGTACACGCTTCCTCCTTTCCCACCATGTGCAATAATGGAGACGCGCAGTAACACACGCCCAGCGCTATTCGGCTGCACCTCAAGGAGCCGCGGCCCTTCTCAGGCACAGAAAATGAGCACGTGGATGACTGGCGAGCCGTGCAAGGCCAATCTGATCACGAATCCTCAAACATGACTCCTATTCACTCAGGAGGATTAGCCAATACTTTATTATATAATTTAGCGAGACTTTTTCAGTATTCAATATCTATGCGAAAACAAAAACAACACACATAAAGCGAGAAAGTGCAATAATTTTTTTCGCTCGTTCAGATCAGGCAGTATAGTCGTTATCTTAGTCAGAAATTCGCGTGAATAATCTATTGGTTGATTGATTGATCTGTGGGGTTTAACGTCCCAAGAACACCATATGATTATGAGAGACGCCGTAATAGAGCCGAAATTTCAGCCAAATTAGTGTGATTAAAAAAACTCTATGTACAATATTGCTGCACGAATAATACCCACGCGAGTAGGAACCTATTTCATTAGGTTTAATGAAGGGTAAAAACAAACGACATCAATAGCGTTCTTGTTGCTGCAGCCCAGACGCAAAGCACCGCAGGAAAACATGTTCTCAAGTCTGATATTCAGCCCAAAGTTAGCGAATAGGATAGCAACAAAATGTCTTTTTTTTGGTTGGTTGTTTGGATGGTTCTTCAACAACCCCGCGTAGCCTATCTAGGGAGACAGGTTATAAGTCGGACGGTGCCTGGCTTATTAAACCAACTCATTTCTTGAAGAAAAGAGTTGAATTCATTGGGTGTTACACGTAATAATTTCAACTGGTGGGATCAAAAAAACTTTGGACTGAATAGCATATTTAACACACAAACACACACACACACACGCGCGCGCGTGCTGTATTCCACTGTATTCTAGTGGTTAAGGTACTCGGCTGCTGACCCTCTGGTCGCGGGATGAAATTCCGGCTGCGATGGCTGCATTTTCGGTGGAGGCGAAAATGGTGTAGGCCCGTCTGCTCAGATTTGGGTGCACGTTAAAAACTCCAGGTGGTCAAAATTTTTGGAGCCCTCCACTACGGCGTCTCTCATACACACAAAGTGGTTTAGTGACGCTAAACCCCACATATGAATAATATCTATCAGCGTTAAGTAATACCCGACATCAGTAGCCTCGACCCAACGATTGCAAAGAATAAATGTCATGACCCCAGCTTTAATCGTATACCTAAGAATTCTGCGTGGCGATGAAGCATTTTACCACAGAGCTACGCCAGATCTCAGAACTACTTTTAAAAAGACGCTAATCTTCGTGAAACCCCAATAGTGTTGCAGTGCTGCCTACCCAACTTTATAAACATTATATATATGATGGCTTTATCCTTTGATATACCGTCAGGTCGGGTTAACGTCATTTGTGGTTAGTTGCCATGCGCTGGAGTTGATTTATACAGCAGTGTCCAGAGCCAGTATTTTCGCGAGCATCAGCGCTACATATCAGCTTCAGGTGGTGCTAATACGCATGTTCCAGATGGCATTATTTCGCAAGTTCAAACAACTGGTTATATGAACATCAACTCTTCAACATATATCTGTTCGTACATTTGTTGCTAAATTTAGCGTCATTTCATGATGTTTCGCTAAAAAATTGCAACACTCTCACCTTACATACGCATGCTTCACATAATGTCGAATGCCAAGTACGTGGGATCTGCCCAATTTTTTGCGGTTCAACTTCTTAAAGTTACCACCATCTGTTTGATATTTTCATGGAAATCACTTCAGGCTGGTACGGCTCACATGGTGTTTTGAATGGAGTACTCCATCTAGGGTCGAGAATTTCTAGCGAGAAAAAGGCTTGCTGCCCAAATAATTTCTATTCCTCTATTAGCCACTTCTTTCCGCCTCTGCTTCTTCAAAGTCTGGCCACTAACGGTATTCGTGTGTGCAACCCGTGTTTCAGTTATTAGAGACGAAAAAAGTGCCTGTATTTAAATCTACAGTGAACTCTTGGAAAAAAGGTCGCGTGTTTTCTATTTCTTTTTTATTCGCACTAGCGATGCTACGCATAGGTAATTAAGCGCTCATTTGGTATTCTGAAGAGGAAGATATTACTTACGCGGGAGTCGGTAATGGTCGTGTAAGATATGACTTCCCTATTTAACTGTTCACAAAATTACACCAACAAATGTTGACATACCAATAATTAAAACAGAAAATGCACACAGATGTAACAAAAGAAAAAAAAAAGATAGTTGTATTTACACTGAGAGAAATAAAAATAACAGTGTTCAAGTGAAATGCGACAAAAGACGTGCAGTGCAACGAGCTGCTGCTTAGAATTTTCCACTCCCGGAGTAACCAGCTTCGACCTTCACATGTCGTTGGTTTTCCAGAGATTCCATATGAGTTATCACCAATTCTACTATGGCGTTGTAGGTCTTGTGAGAGAAGCCTCCTAGCGAATGGCGCAAGCGGTCCATGTGGCTGCGGATGTCTCGTTCGGTGTATTGAGGCTTCCTTGTTTTCACCATCCGCACCAGTCTCGACAGCTTATCTTCAGGCTTGCTTTGTGCAGCTGGTGCGCTTTCACTGGACTGTGTTGACTCGACGTCCCGGCGTGCAGCGGGAAACTGCTTTTCATGCCCAGTTCGCCCATGGCACTCCGGCATTGGATGTTGCTGTGAGGACTTCGTCAAAATCTTGTCACTCGAAGGAATGCGCCATGTGTTCGGGCTGATAGGAATCGAACGTTGCTTTTCCTGTTCCTTCGGTCGAGATACGGGTGATCCCCGATGCGCCGGAAACAAAGGCCGGGGTGATGTCCCAACGGGCTGTACTCGTGGCTTCTCTTCGTTCTTGTGTAGAAGCGATAGCGGTGTTTGACGCCGCGTTGGCGCTAGCCTGGGGCTCCGTTCGATAGGAAACGTATGGATATTCTCCTGGGTCCTTTGTCGCGATTTCGATGGTGACCGTCGATGAGGTTGGGGCCTTAGCACACTTTTTTGATCAGTTGAAGTGAAAAATAGCCGCTCCTCAGCATGTGGTCGATGTGCGGGTGATTTCCGATTCAACGGAGGCACTGAGAGGGATGTTGATGCAATGGGAAGTGCACGTTCTTTTTTCTCTGTCTTGCGTCGAGATGCGGGCAACTCTTGATGGGAAAAAGGCAATGGCTGGGTGGTTGACGTAATGGGCGGTCCCCGTCGCTTTTCTCCGGTCATTGGAGGAAGCGGTTGTAGCTTTTTACGCCGCCTAGGCGCTGGCTGCGGCCTTGGTATTGCAGCAAACGGCCAAAACTTCTTCGGTGTTTTTTGTCGAGACTCTGGCGGAGATAGTGGACGTGGTTTGGGCATTAGCAGACTGTTTTGACCAATGGGAATAGAACATGGTCTCTCTTCAGCCTTGGATCGTGTTGACCGACGCTGTGGGTAGGCTGGCTGGGGAGTTGGTTGAGTTGGTCGGGCATGACTCTTCTCGCTCTTGGGTGGAAGTGGAGGATGGCTCCGACGTGTCGTTTGTCTTGGCCGAGACCTCGGACAATTTCGAAAGCCATCTTCCTTCTCGAATATTTGACGATGAGGTGGTCGTGATATGCTTCGTATCAAAGACATAAACGATGGAATTCGTTGAACTGGAAGCACGGGTGACTTCTGCTCGGATTTAGACTGATGCGATGGCGACGCACTGGAAATTGGCCGTGGTTTTGACTCTCGCGAACTTGCCTGTGCTCCTGGCTCGCGCGTGCCTCGGCTTTTCGGATCTTTCTTAGACGTGCTCACATTATTAACTTTTGCGGTTGACCGTGGCACTAGATCCCGGGGCAGTGAGATTCGTTCAACCGTGCGGCTCTGATCGTCAATCTGCTGTGGTTTACAAGCTTGACTTTCTGGAATTGCATTGCGCCTGTGCTTAAACTGCGTAATTTTTACATCGTGCTTCTGCAGACCAGATTTCAACTCGCTGATCTGAGCAGACTGGCATCTTTGTGTCTGCACCTTGGCATCGTATGTCTGCTGCTTGTCTTGCAGCGCGCGAAAATGGTGCTGGCGCCGTGATGAAATCTGGGTTGAGGCATTCTTTCTTCGGCACGCAGCTGGTTCATTGTCTCCACCACCTCCGGCTGACATGCCCACAGTTTCGTCCAATGAAAGTACACTTTTTACTTGACGCAAACAATCATCAGCTAAACCGTCCTGAAGGATGCCGTCGTTAAGGAACTCTGCAAATGTTTCAGCCAGACGGTCATCTTCGTCATCGGTGCATTTGTAGTACACGAAAGTGCACAAATCTTCATAGATTACTTCAAATAATGGGGAGCGGCCCAAAAATGCTGTGATCGCGCCATACATGTCAAGAATCATCTGAACTTCGGAAATACTGAGGGCTTTCCGCAGGTCATGCTCTTCAGAGGGGCCATTCTCCCGCAAAAAATCTCGTAGCTTTGTAATGATGTCTACCGCACCTTGCTTGGTGACCTTCGGTTTTCGAGTGTCGTGATCGAAGGCTTCGTTGTCTCCTTCGGCTAACTTAGACGAGCTGATCTTCGATTCACCTGCACTAAGTCGCTTGCACTTGCTGCTTGACATCGTGCGCGACGTTGTGGTGTTCTTAGCTTTTGTGTGGCACTTCAAGTCAAGTCCTTGACTTCCGTTCCGAGCCTCGGTAGATTGTCGCTTACCGTGCTGAGATTCCTGTTGCGTCCGGAAATGGACGAGAAGCTCTAGCAGGTCGGTTTCCACGTTGGAAGGCTTGTTGTCTGGGCCTCTGCTGGTCGATTCAAAGCCAAAAGAGGGCTTCGGCTTCTGTTTTGTCTTCCTCTTGCTCTTGGGAACAATAACGGCTGATAAGACCTGAATGTGATGGGGTTCTGACGAACTAGGTGAGCTTCCTGGAGCGCTGGCTCTAGCAGCTGGCTTATAGACGAAGCAAAGGTACCACGAGCGTTGCGACGAGCTCGAGAACAGATTCGATTCTTTTATTGAATGGTCCATACCCACTGTGGTGAATTCGCCAAGAAAGCGTAGCGTATTTTTTATATCTATGAGCACTAAGACAGTGCTAATACATGAATTAAGATAAAATTATTGTAAGGCAAGTTAGAGAAAGAGAGAGAGAAAGAAACGAAGAAGAAACAAGAAACTAAATCCTGAGATTTTGAGTTCACCAGACAGCAGCAGTTTCTTCCCCCAATCATTCACAATCGATGTGTTAAAATACGTATCAATGTTAAACAACAGTATTTACTTAAGTACAGTTTAACAATTAGATACGTTTGGGTGCCTGAAAAAATCGTAAAATCGAATTGATTATGTCCCTGAAGCAACATACCAAAACAGAGGCACCAAAGCTTGGCCCTGTTTCTACCGTCAATCTAATACCTATCTCCAACAATGAAATAACTTGACATTCTTTTTCTAATGGAAGAGTATCGGTGACGTGATAAAAATAATGTTCACTGGTTTCTATTTCTTCGGGGAATGCACAGAAGGGTGATACCACCTGACCCACTCAGTGTAGATATAGATTCAAAGGGGGAAAAATTAATCAAAATCTAGTAGTCAAAACTTAGAGTTTGTTAGACTGACTCCACTTAGGTCGCCATGGAGGCTTGAGGTGGTTATATTGCTACGAGAAGGAGACTGACTTGGAAGAGTAGACGAAGACGCCACTGGAACGTAGTAATATAATGTCTATGTAGTTATTGTTTCTGTCATATCTGTGCGAATTGCTGATTTCTTATATCTGATCGCATTTATCTATTTTACTTCTGGAAGTCCAAATATTTTTGAGCTATCAAGCCTTCCTCGTGCTATATAATAGGTCAGGTAATTAACTCGTAATCTGCAGTGAGCTGGAACCCCCAGTAAGTTGAGGTGTTTCAACTGCGGCGGTACTAATGCTCAGAAGGTCCCTAGAGTTCAAGAGTTTTCAGAAGCTGTAAGAGCTGCGCACACTAAAATGGATATCATTTTAATGCACTGTTTCAATTTGACTAAACTTTTCAAAGTGCAAATATAACCATCACGAGCTCAGCTTCAAAAACTGGAGTGAAAATCGGGGGACCCTTAAGCTTCGCCTTTAAAAGTTTAACGCGATAGTGAAATGCGGCCCCCAGTGCACCCTCCAACCGCTAAGTGAATACTTTTACTTTTGTTTTGTTACAAACACAGACACACACACACGCACACACACACACAAACACACACACACACACATGCACCCACATGCACACACACACACACACACACACACACAAACCGTACATTTTACTAGCGCGTGCTCTCGAATGGCACATAGAGGTTTTTAACCTAAAGCAAGAGTCGCATGGCCTCCAAAAGACACGCCGCGCACTTGCCATCACGGAGGGCATAAAGAGTCTGACAATGCCTCACAGATAGCAGCACATTATCCAGCGTTTGCTGTTTGCTTGATCAACCCCTCTGGAAAGGCATGGTACATTTTCCGCTAGATGGATATAGTTGTCTATTTTTAGAGCTGTTTGAAAGTTCCTAGGTCTTTTTAGCAGCGATGGCTGCACTATCCCGGTCTTTTTCGACGTAGCTTGAGGCCTCCCAAATGTGCCTACCAAACGCCGAACGGGGTCGTTTCGTCTTGATACCTGTAAAAACGCGTTAAAGGGGCCCTGAAACACTGTTTCAAGTAACAATGGAAATAGCTCTTTAGAAGAGCCTAGTGACTCACGAATTCAACGCTGGAAAATTTTAAGAATCTGTCCAGTGCGAGTGGAATGACAGAGGTGTGTCGAGTGCTGCAATTGCATTCCCTTTATTCTCGTCCCGACGAAAACGCTCGAAGCTAAGCAGGGAGGGGTGGCTGGGCAAAAAAAAAAAAAAACTACATCACCCGCGTCTCGTGACCCTAAGCACTTCTTCTTCTTTTTTCTTCGATGGGCGGCTTTGTCTGTGTGATCCAGCGCGCACGCGTCGACAAGTAGTGGCCTCGCGCGGCCATCTCTCTAACAAACGTTTTCGCTCACAGACAATTTTTCGCTCACAACCAATGCTCCCGACGTTAACGGTGGAGTTTCTGCAACACGAGCTCTTAAATGCTATTGCGCTAAAATCAGGCAGCCTCTTTGAGAAAGACTGGTCAATCAAATCAGATACAATTCCCATGCCTGCCTTTTCATTGTTCAGAGAAGCATCTGCGGCTATTATATTACTTGTTTCTACATGTAACAAATAACTGATTAATATGTTTTTTCAATATGCGATAAACTAGAAGTTAGTTTTCGGGAGGTAAATTTCATCGTATTCGATTGTAGTACTACAATTCAAGCAATTAGCTTCAATTCGTTTCGAATGTCCACATTTATGCTTTCTAGCTTTTTGGAAAAAGAAAACTTTATCTCGGCTGTATGAAACCGTGGTCAATTGACAAGAAACAAAGCGTCTGGGTCAGAGGTGAGGGCATATTGAGATCTTCTTGGCGGTCAGCCATAAAATTTCTGAAAATGTTTTACTGTTCACATGCGGAATCGACAAAGTAGTGTAAGAAGGCGCGCTTCCTGATACAGTACTCTCAGCAGCGAAAATTTGCGGGATCTGAAATATTTAATAAAGCTCGATTCCCGCTTTGGCTGGAATGTAATTTCAAAATAAATGTTCCATACTGCGTTTGCCAGTCTGACCTATGCAGTTACCAGCTTTATTACAAGCACTAAGCACTAATATAGCAGAAATTCGCATTTGATGTGGATGCAACGTCCAGCAAACTTTCGCTGTTAATAGTACAATATAGCCACAAACCTGTGCGTCTTGCTCCAAGACAACCAGGTGTTTTGCTTTATAAATAGTATACATACGAATTCTAGTATTAGGCGCATGTACAGGGTCGTCCACTCTTAGTACTACCACCGCGCTGCGGGGATCCAGCGGGTAGGCCGCGCATCGAAGCTTACCGTCGCAGGCGCACTAGCGCGCGCAGGCGGCGTTTCGTTTCCATGTAAAGCACGGCAGCACGCCGTGCCTGTTTTGCCGTAAAGCAAACTTACAGCAACTGAGGAACCACGAACATTGCAGGAAAGTGGGCTTAGCCCAGCACCGCGTGTTGTGTAGTTACGGTTGATTTGAGAAGTGGGTGATCCCTCTTGTTTCAGTATTACTATTCTAGTTTTTGTAAAGAAAGAGAGAGAGAACTTTTTATTGAAAAGGAGAGAATTTAGCCGGCGTGTGTGGCTCACTAACTTGCTCCTCTGTGTGGGGAAGGGGATTGCGCACTCAAAGGCCGAAGAGAGCAAAAAAATTTAAAGAAATAAATTGGAAAGAAAAAAAGTAAATATGAAGACATTTTTCTGTCTCTTGGGTGGGGACGTGTGCTGACAACACGACTTCAGTTTTCAAGCTGCCCCTACAGTTTGTCTAGTTGATCGTTATTGTCTAAATACGCAAATAAAAGTTCCATTGCTTGCCTCTGTTGCGGGAAGCTTTGGAAAATCCCAGGACACAATCAACTGATAAAGTTCTTTGATTTAAGAGATGCATGCAGTGTTCATAGAGCGCACGCTCATCGGCATACGCTCGGCACTCAAACACGATATGTTTTACAGTTTCTATGGAGCCACAGTTATTGCTGTATGGACTGTCTATATACTTGAACGAAGCGATATTGTAAATTGTTTCCATAAGCACGGTTCAGCCGGAGACGGTGGTGGAGGGTTTCCAGGTGTCGAGGGATTCGGGATGGGAGTCTAGTTCTTAGTTGTGGATCGATAGAGTGAAAGAAAGCATAATGATATGTGGGGAGGTTCCATAGCCTCTTCTTTTCTTCGGAAGCAAGCCTTTTAGCCAGCTGTAAAGCATCTGATTCAGTGAAATAGGTTCGCCTGCAGTTTTTCATTTGATGTCTTTTGCGGGCCGCTTCATCTAGTTCTTCATTGGCCAGTATACCGCAATGAGCCGGTATCCATTGAAATGTGATAGCGTGACCCGCGATAATAGTCAAGTGATGTAAGTACGCTATATTATATGAAATCGAGTGATAATTTGTTTTTGTTAATAGGCTGAATAGTATTTGTCAAGCTCCCTTAGAGTCGGTGAATATCACTCATCGGTTCAGCGTTTGACGCAGGATGTAGAGGACTGCTACTTTAATTTCATGATATTCTGCTGTCGTTGATGATGTCCTGTCTCAAGAACTAAAGAGATGATGTCCAGCAATTAATACTCGAATACGCAAAACTAATACTCAAGAGTTTGCAACAATGAATACCCTAAACCGCTATTCTGGTACTGAAACAACAGGGGTCACCCACGCCTCAAATATGGTGACTACACAAGACGATGCGCCGAAGTAATCCCGCTTTCCTGCAGCGTCGTGGTTTCTCGGGTGCTTTACGTTTGCTTCACGGCAAAACAGGTAAGGTTTGCTCCCACGCTTCGAATTGAAACGAAGCCCCGCCTCCAGGCTCTCGTGCGCCGGAGTCGATAAGCTTCGATGCGCGACCGCACCACTAGCGCCCCGCAGGGCGAAGCCACTCGGTGTCGTTTTCGTATGGATGACCCTGTACATTTTGTACAACATTTTTAATATGTGCCTTCGTAACACGTACTTGCGGATACACAACTTGTGCAGTAAGGCGGAGACCCGTTATGCCTTTCCAGCTATGCACTCTAAGTTTGGGCTCCAGTGAAGCTTTTCCTTGTAAAATATGCCCAAATATTTGACAGAGTCCACGTGTTGATGTGATTCCTGTTTATATAGCACTGAAAGTCAAATTGAGTGTACAAGCGGAAACACCAAGAGCGCACGTTTGCTGACATTAACCACAAGGCAATGGACTGCAGCTAAATTTCTAACATAATAATGAATCTTTGCATTTGAAGCTGAAGTGAGTAATTGTCACAGTCAGGACCAAAGAATGCAAGATCCCCATTCATGTACACATTAACTTCCTGATCAGTCTTAAGATTACTCATTAAGACACTGCATATTATTCGGGATGAGACTGTTCCTTTAGACACTCACGTTTTTTTTTAAATTTAGACGAAGAACTTTGATTTTCTTCTTTGATTTTGATTCTTTGATTTCTTTGATTTTAAGAATTATTCAGCTCACTCATTAATATATTGTGGAAAATCCTAATCTCTGTACAGTATTCAATAAAATGGAGTGCTCCTCACTCTCGTAAGCTTCGGCTATGTCTAGTGTTACTGAAGCAGCGTATTGCTTTCTTTTTCGAGCAAGCTGTATTCGGCTCTCTAAACCAGCATGTCCACACCAAATGAAGCAATCACTGCGAAAACCCATTTGGTTCAGTTTTAATATTAAGTTATCTTCTATCCAGATACTTATTCTGTCATGTAGGGCCCTGTCTATGAAATTGACAATGTTAAATGTTATAAAGATGGGCCTCATATTCATTTTAAATCTACATCGTTGTTTATTTATGATGGGGATCACCTTCGCTATCCTCCAAATATGTGCAATTCACGAGTTTTTAAGGAATAGTTTATAACATGAAATACATCACAGGGCGACAATAAATTAGGAGTTTATACATAGGACTGTAATCCCATCTAGACCAGGACCAAAAAAGTTAATTCTCTAATCAAGTTAGATACTTCCATCAGTGCCACTTTTTTATAGTCAGTCTTTTCCGTTGAGTTTTGACAGTTGCTTGACACAGTCAATGTAAATATATTTTCCAAGCCTTTACCAATTTCCTCTAAAGATTCAGTCATTTCTTTCACCGATAGATTTTCATAATTTATATTTACTGGTGATTGCAAGATTCCCCAGTTCTCATATATCACAACAGCACTTTACTATTACTATTTTTATGCTTCGACAGGAATTCGTAATGTCTTCTGTAATATTCTTCCTTAGCTTGAACCTAACGTATGCTTAAAACCCACTGCATCAAATATATGATTCACTGAATTATTTCGGGACTGAATATTTAGGAGGTGGCTTCCAAGCTGCCTGTCGTCGTCGGTTCTCTTTTATACATTCATCATTCCACCAAGGGCTAAACGGTGCTCTCTTGGAGGATTCAATAGTACATTCGACTTATTTGTAAGCTCTTTTTCTAGCTGCATTCATCTTTAGAGCTTTCGTATAATCGCCCTCTTTCCAAGTGAGAAGCCAACGCTGATTTGATATAATTTTTAAATCAAGTATAGTTTACAAAGACTCATACGTGAGAACATGATAGAATTGACGGACAAGAAATATCAAAAATTATTGCTAAGTGGTTCCTGTTGGTGCCACATTCCAGTGCTTTCCAGGAAGACGTAGCAATAGCCGAAATGGCGAAACTAAAGGGTAAGGCGGACCTGGATTGATTTCGAATGAATGTGGAAGTTCTGAGGTTAAGGCACTTCAGACAATTGTCTATTTTCAACTACCACAAGCGTTTACCACACTGATCAGTCCTGAAATTCCCACTCGTGCGATGTCAGTTAAAATCTGCAACAAAAACAGTCCTTGCACTATGACCTTGTGCTCCGTCAGGAAATTATAGGTTAACTAACGTGAGAGGAAAGCAGTTTGGTAAAGAAATGTCTGCTGCGAAGATTTTGCATTATTAGCACGTATTCCTGTACGAAATTTTGGCCTACATACTAATTCCTGATTACAAAACTGCGCGAAAAAGCGAGAAGTAACAGAGAAGGCACACCCATAAGCCTGTGCCTTCACTGCTTCTTGTCGCTTTTTCGCGCAGTTTTGTTGTTATAAATTACCATCTCGCACAGCGTTCACTACTCATAAGTTATATCAATTCTATTTATAATAAAGAAAGCTAAACCACCACTCCTTGGTGGACGGTCTGGTCGGAAAGATTGGTAGGTGTTAAACTTTAAACACTTTATGTACAGATAGCCATGCCTTTTATATTGCATTATTTTTAGCAGCAAATTTAAAAGTCATATATAACAAATCTGTAGTTGCAGAATGAATTGATGAAAAATTCCACTGGAGAATCTTGAGCGATCCTATGTTTTTGAAATAATTTATTCCACAACCGTTTTATCTAGCGTTTCAACAAACAAACCAACCCTTCGTTGGTTGGTTTGTTTTCCTTTTATAAATAGCACGTACACACTTTAGGGAAGTGGCCACAAACGCGCCGTTCAGACTTTTAAATGCTATTTTAGAAATGGTAGGGGAACAAAAACTAAAGAAATAAATCGCAATCGTACGTATAATGTTAAATTTAAACTGCAAGTATTATACTTTTGAACTTGTGTTTCAGACTGCCGTATTTACCTAAAGGGAACAATTGTGACGAAAAATTATGAACATTGATTGATTGATATGTGGGCTTTAACGTCTTAAAACTACTGTATGATTATGAGAGATGCCGTTCATTAGGGCTCCGGAAAATTCGACCACCTGGGGTTCTTTAACATGCACCCAAATCTAAGCGCATGGGCGTACAGAATTTTCGCATCCATCGAAAATGCAGCCGCCGCATCCGGGACTCGATCCCGCGGCCTGCGGGTCAGCAGCCCAGTACCTTAGTCACTAGATCACCACGGCGGGCCAAGAGTTATCAAAAGCGTACGCTAATTTGGCATTCCTCAGATTGTGCTTCTTGACCACTATGTGGCCGTACAAGCATCGACAAAAGTAATGAACATTTTTACAGTTAAAACTTGATTCACTTAAGCTATGATGGTGCTCGAAATATTTAATCAAATCAGGGTGTTCGCAAAATCGAGGATGACGTTATCTTAGCCCTTCGAAATCTCAGATTGTAACGTAATATCATCTGAAAGCTTCCGCTGCAGTTTGTTTGCCATTCACTAAGAAACGCCTGCGTGCGTGCGAATGCGTGGTACAGCTCGAGCATGAAGTCCTCCCGTGCCAGGATAATACACGCGAGGTAGACGGACAGCTGCGTCAAACTGCCGGTATACGAGGACGGGCAGAACGAATGCAGTAAATGTAAGAGCAGGGGCCGAGCAAGAAAGTTCTAAGGAGAGGACCAGTGCCATCGGACGACGCATAAACCATGAAATGACTAAAGCAATCCCGGTGTTATTGAAGAGTATTTGCAAGGACAAAAAAAAATTCACCAGCGCAATTTGATACGTAAAATTGCTACCAACTGCTGCGCGTAACATTGTCTGTGTAAAGATATAGTGTCGGGACTTAAGCGGATAGTTGTTTTAACGTGATAATATTACAGTTCATGTCCGAAGGAAAATCCGTCTGTAGGAAAATCGGAATCTTATTCTCTTGATGATGGGTCCCGTGTAATATTTCGCAACAGTTATTTTCACCATTGTCTCACTTTGAGTTCATGGCTATGCACGTACACGCTATACTACTTCTAAAGGAATCGCGTTTACGTACTTAAAATGGCAACCTTCTACAAACACTGGCTTTCAGTATAATGTTCATAAACCACTCGTCGAGCTGGGCATCGAGTAATGATAATGATGACAATGATGGCCTAACGAAATGGCTCACCCAACTCGGGGGATTGGCCAAGAAACGATTATTTATATATTAGATTACATGCTAGTTTTAAATGTAATGAATTTCAAAAGAGGCCTTTGTTGTCCTTCGTTTTCTTTGTTGATTCTTCGATTCTTGGGGTGTTGCAGTTCATTTCGTACTGTGAGATAAGGTCATGTGCGAGTTTCGCAGATCATTGGTTGTTTTGTATATCACCCTACCAATACAGCATGCCACACCAGAAAACTTTTGTAACATGCCGGCTGTCCACTTCCATATGCGTCCTTTTAGTTTCCTAGTACGACACACAGCTGCTGATTTAATTTACACAGGACTTGAACTTCTATCGCTTTGTAAATGCATCTTGACTAGATTTACGCCCACAGTTATTTTCTTTTTGTTTACTCCCTGTAGGTAGAGCATTTGGCCGACTACAGGCAATAGTACCATGACCTGCTGGTCATTCCACTTGACAACGTATGTTTAAATACTCTAAGGTATATTGCAAGGAAACCTTCTCCTCCATTTTTTCGGACTCCTAGTTCCAGGCTTCGCCCACTTTGAAGTATCTGGTTTGGAGGATCTGCCCTCACCATCACCATCTATGCAGTACCGTTGTAAGCATTCTTGCGAATAAACTCGGCATTTCTAGAATGTTAAAGATCAGAATCATTTTCTTCCAGCATCTTTAGCATTTCTCTTCGGCCACGTAGAGGGATAGTGTGGTATTCCATTCGTAGTCAGGGGGCCAATCGCAGACATCAATTTGAAGAGCAGTTAACCAAAACTTGCAACATAGGACTATAGCGTGAAAAGTGACCAGAACTTATGTGTAGACCCTTCAGATGGGTTTTCACACATTCTGGTCAAAAAGAAATCATGACCACATCAAGAAAAATCCAATTACTTATCACGATGACGAAGAAGTTGACGTTTTCTGGGAAAGGCCATTTGCGAACCCAGCATGATATTGAGTGCCATATGGTGTAGCTTAACGAGAGTAAGGCTCTCTACGCGAGAAATTCATGTTGAAGATAAAAAGTATTTCTTGTAAGTTTAACTGCGTTTGCTCGACCAAATTGACCCACAAAAGGTCACAGGGACTCGGCAGGTTAAGGACTCGTCTATCATAGTTAGACACAATGCTGTGTCAAGCAAAGAAAAAAAAGCCCTTCAGAATTTTACCTTCCTTCGTCCGTAAGCTAAATGGTAGCGCTTGTTTTAAGCAACTAAAGCGTCACCTTTTGATAATCTTTGTCTACGCATGCATTTTCATTGCGATAGCAATTATATAGACACTCTCGGTAGATTTTTGCCATCGTCGTGATGTCCTCAATCATTCCAAGGCGTCCCAGTAAGGATTCTAACCACCAACACCTCACTGTTCTGCGTGCTGCGTTCACACACAGGAACCGAACCTGCGTTATTTGAATGACGCAGGTTCGGTTACTGCGCAGGACAAGTTATCTTTTCACCCACTTTTTTTACTTCATATTTACATTACAATTTGGTCGAATAACTTCTCCTATAATTTCCTTGGCATTATCGTCTGTTAGATCTCATTATTATTGTGTCAAACACAAAAAACGAGCCCTTATTGTGATGTTCTACAAGCGACGCACTGCAGCTCCCGGCAAATGGGCGTACCACCACTCCTGGAGTCGCAATCACCAGCTTTCGTTTACTGCACTGGGTGGCGTGAGCGAAGAAATATTGGGTTACAATTTCCTTTCAGGAGGGACGCAGCGCACAGATCGTCCATTCCATGAACAAGCGCCGTTTTGTAAAAATAAAGCAGTTCGCACCCAGCAGCTGAGCGGTGCGATTCATCCATCGGAAGACCCCGCAAACCCTGCTACGACACACTGGTGACGAGGCAGGGATCCTGAAGTGAGCGCAGCCTCTTAAATATGTGCAATATGGATACAGTAGGAATGTACAGCACCATCTAGCCTATCTCGGGAAAGTCCTGGACGTCATGGATTCAGCGCTTCAACTTCTGTTTAGTAGTGAACGACGTCAGCGACGAGAGAAGAAACGGTTCATCCTCCCTACGCTATGCGGCGCGAAAACATCCGAGACTGCGCGTGCGCTGGTCGCGCCGAAAGTCCCTGGATAGGTCAGCTTCAGCGAATTGGGGACACTTCTTAAGCGGCATTTTGAACCAAGACCATCGGAGCTGTGCGGCCGTATGTCTTCAAGCGACGAGACCGAAACCCCGGTGAGTCGATAAGCAGCTATGTCGCAGCCCTCGAGAGTTTGACAGTGGACTGTAACTTTGTTGTGCCAGTGGCTATGCCTGCCACATTGACGTCAGAGGGAAGCCAAAAGACCGTATTACAGAGTAACCGAACAATGCTGCCAGAAGACATCATGATGTGGTGCTGCTGCTGAAAAACATTTATTTACAGATTTTATTTACCGGGAGGGTGGGAACGGTCCTTAAGGGGCCGCCACGTACAAACACTAGGTGGGCTCCCTCTTACGGGAGCCCATTGGCGTTGACCGCGGCCCGGGCACGCTTGACCAAAGCCCGTCCGGCTGTCAGGTCAGAGCAGCCGAGCAGGGCTGCCTCACAGTCCTCCCACGAAGGGTTGGGTAGTGGGGTAACGTTTGGGGTTTTTTGGCATTCCCACATCATGCGGAAAAAAGCAGAGGAATTTTCCTCACAATGCGGGCACTTCCCCGTGCAAGCGGGGTCAAAGTGTTTTATGATTGCCGGGCACAAGAGAGTTTTGGTATAAAGGCGAAAAGGAGCTCGATTTACAACGTGCTTTAAATATAGCCCTGTCAGCGGAGAGTGTATCAAGGCAGCAGCGGGCATTCAGAGCTGCAACGAAGTCGGAGGAGGTTAACACGGCTGCTCCCAACAAAAAAGAAAACAAGAAACCGTCTTTCCAACACCGTTCCTACAGGTGTGACGGCAGACACCGTCATTCAGCATGCGCGTTCAAAACAGCAGAGTGCCGTTTTTGCTCTAAAGTGGGCCATATTGGAGATGCATGCATTTCACGCAAGAAGAAGGAAAAGAAAGCACGCGCCATCACTAAGAAACAGACGCACAGTGTCAACCCACTTTTGCGTATGATGAGAATGAGTGCAGTGATTTGTCTAACGAGCTTCATGCAGTAAGTGTGCACACATACTTGTCCGAGTTCCTCGTAGACGTAGACGTGGAGCGGAAATCCTTGCATTTCGAAGTGAACACAGGTGCCGCTCACTCTCCGATAAGCGAGGAGACATACCACAAAGCGTGACCATGGAACGCCCCTCAACTTTCACCGAAGCCACTCGGCTTGTGCACTTGGACGGGAGAAGAACTGCGTGCCCTGAGAACCGCCCACATCCGGGTCAAGTTCAAAGCAGACGACTGCGTGTTACTGTTGCTGGTAATAAACAGAGCTCAATACAACCTCTTAGGTTGAGCTGGCTTGCTCTTCCCTATATCCAGGTTCACGAAATCAACCAGGTTGAACATCTAATTGATTAGATCAAGGAAGTCATCTCGCGGCACAAAGACGTCTTAACAGAAGATATTGATGGCTACACAGGCCCCTTGAATCATCTGTAATTGAAAAAATATGACAGCCCCATATCTTTGAAGGCTCGTCCTTTGCCTCTTGCCCTGCCGGGGCCCATGGAATATGAACTTGACCGTCTGTACATCAGGGCACCCTCTCACCGATACACAATTCTAGCTGGGTGACACCACTGGTTCTCGTTCAGACAAATTATGGAACATTGCGAGTGTATGGTGAATACAGGAGCACTGTTAACGCTGCGGACGAAGAAGGCCTCAAAATACCTTCCAACTACAGCAGAGGTGTTCGCGGACTTCCGGGGCGGAACAATTTTCTCGACGCTGGATTTCTACCAAGCCCACCAGCAGCTAAATGTCGAAGACAAAACAGCAGCACTCCTCACAGTGAACACGACCAAGGGACTGTTTAAAGGGAATCGGCTTCCATTCAGAGTATCCACCACACCTGCAATCTTCCAACGAATGATGGATGTAACACTAGCCGGCATTCCGGTGGTGAGTGTCTACCTAGATGATATTAATATCAGCGGTAAAGATGCTTTCGAGCATGAAAATTGTTGAGTTGAGTGCTTGGGACACCGAATAGATGCCGACAGAGTGCACAAACCCGAGAGTGAAATTAAGGCCGTGCTTCGAGCACCCAAACCAAATTCCAAAACTTCTCTTGGAGCATATCTTGGACTAATCTCGTTTTACGACAGCTTCCCAAAAAGAGATCATATGTCGCAGCGAAGCTGTAAAAACTGCTAGAGAAAAATGTGCACTGAAAGTGGGAAGCAGAGCACGACACTGCTTTTGAAGAGCTAAAACAAATGGTCCGAACTTGCACAGTGTTTGTGCATGACGATAAAACCAAACCTCATCTCTTGTCCATGGACGGGTCACCGTACGGTATCGGGGCAATGCTGGCCCAGAAAGACACTCTTCGCTGAGAGGCACTCATATTATTTGCTTCGCATACAATAGGAAGCGCGGAAAAGAACTATTCTCAGCTTGAAAAAGCAGGGTTGGCCATTAAATGCTGCGTGAGCCATTTCCACAATACATCGCTGGCTGGCATATAACCGTAATAACAAACCATCAGTTACTTATTGGTATCATGAGCGAAAAGAAACAAGTGCCGTCCGTACAAGCGCCCAAAATGTCTCGCTGGTGTCTGAAGCTAGTGCACATTTGTGTACAGACCAGGCCAAAGGCACCAAAGTGCTGACGCTCTCAGCAGACTTCCACTACCAGTGCTGGTTGATGAACTTTCTCCGCCAGGAGGCGTGCTGATGTTGCTTTCCACACCAAGTGCGGAACTAGCGCCTAGTCGGCTGACTGAAATGACCCAACAAAACCGAATATTCTCTAGTGTGAAAGAAGTGGTTAACTGCGCAAGCTATCCAATGAGGACTTAGCAGCATACAGGAAGCTCGAGGCCGAACCCTCCATTCAGGAGGGTGTGCCTAATTAGGGGCTGAAGAGTGGTGTTTGCTCTCACAGCGAGAAAGAGTCTATTGGGCTTTGCCCACGAGAACCACAGAGGAATTGTTGCAATGAAAACCTGCGCTAGGACTTACTTTTGGTGGTCAGGTGTTCACAGCAACATTGAAGAAGTGGCAAGAAACTTTATAACATGTTGCCTGCACATAAAGGCACCAGGCACAGCACATAGGCCTCAGTAGAAGACTTTGGCACTCCATTCATGCGGACATTGCTGGACTTCAGGAAGGCAGGATCTTGCTAGTGGTGGTCGATGCGTACACCAAATGACTAGATGTGCGCTGCATGCGCAACATTGAAAGTGCCACATGAATTCAGGAACTGTGAAAGCTTTTCGCAAAGTCTGGGTTCCCCAAAAAGCTCGTGATGGACAATGGCCTGTCTTTTTTTCCTCAGAATTTGAGGAATTATTAAAAAAGAACGGAGTAGTACATGTCACAAGCACCCCATACCATCCCTCCAATAACGGCCAAGCAGAGAGGATGGTGTTCGAAACAAAACAGGCGCTAGCTAAGAACCAAACAGGAACATTTGCATGCAGGCCGGCACATTTCCTGCTTAAGCAACACAGCACTGTGTTAACGGCAATTAGAAAAACCCGGGCCCCTCTAATTTTCGGGCGGGACGTAGTCACTGCGCTCACACAACTCCAGCCCAAGCCACCTGAGGAAACACCCTTGAACACCAGGGGGTACAGCTCCCCGAGGGAAATTTCTGTAGGGCAAGCCGGACTGGTCCGAAATTTTGGAGGCAGTCCTGCATGGACGCAAGGAAGGATAATAAGAAGGCTCTCTGGCCAAGAGGAAGATTCGCAGATGTTGTAGGGCCTGACATGTTGGTAAGAGGAGATGCAGTCAAGTGTTTCTGAACTTAAGCCTAGTAGGCACCGGCTGAATCGGTGTACTGGAGTCGTAACAAGATTTTGAGGCTCCGGACTGGGTGTACGGTCCCGAACAACGCTTTCCTGCATCCGGTTGCAGGCCCTATGCAGCACCTCACCAGTTTCACGACGTGAAGACACTTGAACAAGCTGAGAAAGCAGCAGTGGGTCGGTCTTTTTATTTACCGTGCGCCGGAGAGTTCCTCGTCTGTTCTTTCTGCATTAAAGCATGCAGATGCGCGTATGCACTGTTACTTTCGCCCTTCTCGCAGGACGCACGTCACAATATTCAGCTCATATAGGTTTAGATGTATGTTTTTCGCTTAGTGTGGGAGAGGACCCTGATTCAAATCTTGGGCAAACCCTCCCTTCTTTCTTTTTTTATTGTAAGTTCTCTCTGCTTCTGCACCTAATGGTCATTTCAGTATTTCTTCTGTTTTCTTCTTTTGAATGAGCACACCTACCACGGAGGGGATGCCTGTCTGCTCATTGGTCTTGGGGTATGATTCTCGCTTAGGGTGCGAGAGGTCCCGGGTTCAAATCCAAAACGAGCCCTTTGTTCATTTTTTTCGCAGCCAGCCCAGCTTCCGTAATCTTTGTGATTTTAGTATTCAGTGTGTTTTCTTTATATGTAAGTGCACACTTGCAACAATCGATTAAAATGGTCGGCTCGTAGTTTTAGGGGCATGTTTCTCGCTTTTGTCGGAGAGGACCCGGGTTCGAATCCCGGGCGAGGCCTCCCTTTCAAAAGCGGAGCAGTTCTTAATCACACGATGTCATGCGTCGTGCGCCGGCGGCATGCGCCACGATGCGCACCTCACGCATCGTGGGGCATGTTGGCGTTTCGTGCCAACTGCTAGCTCCCCCCCCGCCCTTTTAGGGGCGAAGCTCCTTAGGGCGTGGGCTGTGCGTCCCCTGTAGCCTGTATGTAGCCACCTCTAGTTTAGTTCTTGCAGTGTTCACTAGATGGCGGTACCGTCCCCTGTATCTAGCCACCTCTAGTTTAGTTCTTGCAGTGTTCACTAGATGGCGGTACCGTCTCCTGTATGTAGGCCACCTCTCGTTTAGTTTTTGTAGTGTTTACTAGATGGTGGTACTTGTAGCTGATGATGAAAAGATGCAAGATGTTATAAACTAGAAAGCGGTACTTGTAGTTGATGAAAGACGCGAGATCTTATAAAATAGGAATGATGGCACATATGGCGCGTGTCATTGGTTAAAGGCAAATGTTCAATTTAGTGCGGCGACGTACGCTAGGGGGAGCGATGTAATAAAATCGAGTGGGCAAAATGTACAGAGGATTCATGGTTTACCGGGTTTACCTCCGGAGCTTCGCCCACTCATCATCAGTCACTTCGTGGATATGGCGGAATTTTTTTTTCTGGCCTCACAAGGCCGACACAGGCAGCGTCTACTAGTAAAAACCAACTGCTCGCGCTGCACAACCGTTCATTGGCCACCCCGTCTGTAGGCACTGGATTGCACATTAGCACCTCATCACTCGTTGAGAGTAACGCTTCTTCTTCATTCAATAAATTACATAATGAAGACAAAATAACTACTAAGTATTCCCAAACCATACCCACTTACGGCACAATCACGCGATACGCCCCCCCACCCTCCTCTCTGCTACGTATTTACTCGAGTTCTCCACGTGGCAAGATGCTGGCGGCACTTACGGCACATTCACGCGATACGCCCCTCCCCCACCCTCCTCTCTGCAACGTATTTACTCGAGTTCCCCACGTGGCAAAATGCTGGCGGCATTTTTTTCTTTTTATTAGCAGTAAGCCCAGCTTCTGCACTTTATGGTCATTTTAGTATTTAGTCGGCTTGCTTCTTTTGAATGAGCACACATACCACAGAGGGTTAGCTTGTCGGCTCGTTGGTCTAGGGTCATTCTTTCGTCGGCACTCCCGCGCGTCGGACGCAAGGATCATGTGCCACCAAAAGACGCAGGATGCCAGATTATTTCCCCACCACTGCGCAAGGGACGCGTCGCGCAAAACACTGTGTTTTTGAATTTATTGTTATGTGGGGCTTAACGTCCCAAAAGCACCATTTGATTATGAGAGACGCCGCAGTGGAGGGCTCCGGAAATTTCAACCACCTAGGGTTCTTTAACGTGCACCGAAATCTGAGCACACGGGCCTACAACAATTCCGCCTCCACCAGAAATGCAGCCACCGCAGCCGGAATTCGATCCCGTGACCTGCGGGTCAGCCGCCGAGTACCTTAGCCACTCGACCACTGCGGCGGAGCAAAACACTGTGTTTTTACATGGTGATGTGAGTGGCAGACCACATCGAGTAGAAGATTTCCGAGACGCTCTCAGCCCTACAGGACTGCTGGAGGAGCTGTTGGCACTGGGGGCCTGCCAGATGAATCATGTATGGGCTGTCACCATAAGCAACGTGGACGCTACGAAACGCTTGCTGGACAGGAACGTCCTGAAAGCCAAGAGGCGACGCTGCATAAACGTAGAACTCGGTCATAACGCCAGTCTGGTGCGTGGCTATAAGATTTGTCTTAAAAAAATTGCCCGCAGCTTCCCTCGGGGGAACACTGAGGAGGATGCGGAGCATATAATTGGTTAACGGGGTGTTAAAGTGCGACTTACTTGGGTCGATGGCTAAATTGGTTAACGTGGTTGTGAAATGGGGTGTTAAATTGCGACTTACTTGGGTCGATGGCTAAATTGGTTAACGTGGTTGTAGGAGGGGGTGTTACATGAGTGAACACGTACACACGTATGCGAAAGGGCGGCGCTGGTCGAAGGGACGTCGATCATTGTGTTTGTGGATTCGTTGGCATTCATTTCACGGCGACTTCGGACGTCGACGCGCCGTACAAACCAACGGACGAGCGGCAACTGAGCGAGCGAGCGCCGACCTTGAGTATATATACAGCGCGATGGCGCATGCGCTGTCAGCTGTCGAAGGTTCTCGAAGGAGAAGCGCGCGCGCGGCACAGATGGCGACGGCGCGACGGCGCATGCGCTGTCAGCTGTCGAATGTTCTCGAAGGAGAAGCGCGCGCGGCACAGATGGTGGGCAACGGCGCGACGGCGCATGCGCGCGCGTCAGCTGTCGAATGTTCGAGAAGCGGTGCGGACGGCGCGGACGGCGCACTACAAGGCGCGAGTATAAGATGCTTCCGCATCTAAAAGATATTAGGGTCCTAGACCCGAGTCCGCGATGCGAATGCGTTGTGGAAAACTGTATTTTAGAACGTATTCTTCGTCACGCATAAACATGATTGCCGGCTCTAATCAAAGCTGTCTTCGCACTAATTATACTTCGGAGAAATTTTCGGGTTTCCACATAGTTTTTTTACGGCCTTTTTTTTTGTACCAAAAAACAAGCAGTGATTTCAGTGGGTTCTGTAGGGCCCCATTGTGTAAATTTTATTCGTCGTGGGAACGGAATCGGAAGCCCCGAAGTTAAGATAGCTGCAAATAGAAAGTGCAGTACAGCTCCTAGAACTTGTCCCTTTAAGAACTTTTACATTGTCCGCCTCTACAATTATTTATCGTGAAAAATGACCTCATACTATTGAAAACGCGCGAGCTTCCAGCCATGGCAGCTAGGAGCGCTGATCGGTCAGTGTTCCTGAAAGATGGTTACGTAGTGACAATATACTCGAGTGTCTGTTTTCAGCAGGACTAAGAAAGGAAGAATATAAAATGATTTGCTTAGTTAAAGAAATAAGTCTAGTCACAAGTGTTTAACTTCTAGTTTTCAATTTGTTTAGGTTGTAGCAAATATTTGTGTACTGAGAAGCAGAGTTTAACATTCTTGGCTTATCATGGAGGTTTTTAATGATGACTTTGGCGCAGTGTAGGTAAAGTTCCATCGCCCTCTGAAGCGGTCATACCATTGTACGAACGGGACAAAAACAACAGCCTTTGTCCACAGGGACGGCGTACTGCTCTCACGTAGTTGAGTACCAAGTACTAAAAATCGTTAAACATTTTTTTTCCAAAAAGCCTGATTCGTGGGGCGTCGTGAGCCCGTTCACGGCCTAAGTATTGGCGGCACAGCCTCATCAAGTTCGATGTCCACGGGGCGGCTTCATGCTCTCCCTTTGTAGAGTACCGCGTACTCTGAATCGTTTAACACGTCTCCAAAACACACCTGTCTGGGACGGCTAGGGTAGGGTGGCTAGAATTTAGTTCAACGTTTTTCCGGTTCACAGTGAACCGGTGAGTGGCATGTGAATTGTTGTTTCAATCACCATAGAGGAAAGGAGAATACTACAAGGGAGAGAGGAGGCTTCGCGCTCCCTCCTTCCTTCTGCTTTTTCTATGCAGGCAATTTGTAAGAAACGATTTTGGGCTGGTCGCTGCTGTATATCTCTCAGCTCGTCAATGGGAAGCAGCGCTGGAGTTTTCACGACCCGCACTGGCGGTCAAAGCGTGCACTTCTCAGCCACTCCCGCAAACGACAGTGGCTGCTAACAAAACCAAAGGGCGCTGGTGGTACTGCTGTGAATTCGAATGAAACAATACGCAGAAACAGGCAGAACGCATCCTTGTACGTTTTTTTTTCTTTTTATTCATATCAATAAAAAAGGAGGAGGCATTGCATCCAAGCGGTCAGGCGAGCAAAGCATACTCTCCTCTCGCTCTCCTGTTTAGTTGTGTCGGGCTGGTTTCTAAACCGAATGGCGTGTGTCTGCTATATTTATTCGATAGTGAAGGTGGCCAGCAGGGAAAACCAGGGCCAAGTAGTCGAATTTAACGAGGGTAAAGGTGTAGCATACGGCGTATGTATTTTTTATCTAGCCCACAGAGCTTTCAGTCATGTACCTCAGCATTAAAAAAAATTCTCTTACATCCAACTATCTGATCACAATCACCAAACTCTATCTAATGCCATCGCGTGAAGTGAATGATACAGCAGGTAGTATACTTTGAGTTACGTGTAAAGGAAAGCTGTCTTATCCACAAAATTTTTGCGGGGCACCTTCGCCTGCGCCTCCGAACTGTTTTAAAATATACTCTCGTTGGAAATAATTCATGCTGAGATGTCTCTGTTTAACTTGATTTGTGCTTAAGACAGGGTTCTTGTTACGAGCGAAGCAGTGGACTACTCGAAGGTTAGCTTTATGGAGCCAGCCGATGTGGTAAGCTTCTTTTTCTGTGGCTACCCTGGCTTAGTAACAACAGAATTTATGCTTTGCTAGAGAAGTATTGAATGTCTTCGATTTTTACCCATCGTTTAGTTCCCCTAATGCACAGTTTCAGTTTTTCCGCTTGCCTGCAGTGCCGGCTAAACGTGTCTGTTCAACATTAATAATTGCTTGGCTTTCATGTGCCAAACAAGATATCATTTTGAGGCACACTGTAGTGTGAGTATCAGTAGTAATTGTGACCTCTTCGGGTTCTCCAATGCGCATATATATCTTGGTTCACCGGTGTTCTTTGTATTTCACCCATATCGAAGTGCTGCCGCGGTAGTCGGGAATCTAACCCACACCTTCAAGCATAGGAGCGCGACACCACACGTGCTATATGCTGCCATGGTGGTTTGCTTGATCAACGTCCTGTGAATACATACCGTGGGCATGGCGTACATACGATGCCAGAAAGAAAAAAATTCGCGCACCTACCACTGACTCTGTATTTATTTGTTTTGTTTTAGAACAGATTTGGCCTGCGTGGTATCGTAGCAGTACAGACTTGTGGATGGGGGCATTTCAGCCTGCACTAGATTAACACAACACCCAGCACGCAACCGGAATATGAGAACGAGGGGGTCGCTATCACGGCACGACACTGTGCCTTCGATGCCACATGCATATATGGAGACCGCTTTGCAGGGTTTCTTTCCGTTTTAGATGCGAAGCAGCTTTTTGTCTAGCTTGTGTAATGCTATTCTTTCGTCCGCACCACTCCCCTCGATCGCAGGTGTTCACTCTTCGAAAAAAGGTAGTAGTACTTGATAACTTTTGATAGTAACGGTTTGTCACATGTGTTACAACCCTGGTAGTCGGGAAGTTAGTAACCGCGAGAATGGTAACAGTTACTACCTTTGCTGTTACCGCCGGAAATTAGTAACTGTTATGACCCTAGCCGTTACCGCCTATAGGTAGTAACTTTTACAGGTTTCAAGAATAATTTAGTAACCGAGACAGTCCCGTTCATTGTTTGGGCATATTATTTTTCCATTTGTCATGTTGGTCAATCAATGTCTCCTTACTACACAACTTCGGAAAATGTAGCGTCGTGTACCGTGAACGCAAAGAACACATAGACGGAACAAGTTCACTACTTTTCACGCATGGAGTATAAAGCAAGCGTGAGGTATATTTAGCCCCTACTTTACAGGTGTGTTTGTGGCACAAGGAAGCACTTGTGTTTCAGGATGAATTATAACGAATGTGAACCTATGACACTGTATTATACTACCTGGTTACGTGTGTTTGGAGATGTAGCACAAGACATTAAATGAGCCTTATTCGTAAAAACTATATGTCATATCTACTCATTACAAGATGACCCAAAAAAGCATTATGTACAGTAGCCGAAACAAGGTATCGAACAAATTCTCAGTGCATTTGAATGCTTCACACGGCTAATATATCAGCGGTAAAAGGTAATAATCGTTTTGGGGGTTAGACATGCCAAAGCAATTATAATAGTTGGAGACATGCCGCAGTGGAATAATTGTGACTGTCTTTGAGGCAATTTGTGACCATCTGGTTATTTTGATCCACCGGTCTTGTTAATTTTCTGTAATTTAGTGAGTTTGATGTAACTCTTTCTCAAAAAGCATGTAGCACTTGCTCATGATTCGTTAACTGGTACTTCTCCGCTTCGACAATATCAAAATGATGTTTACATAACTCGGTTGTGTAATTTGAAGCAAAATGTATTTTCTTGAATGTAAGAGTATCTTCTGCGTCATATTTTTTTTCGTTTAAGAAAATACATCGAGACGATTTCTCTCATACATTATCAGATTTCGGATCACACACTATTTTGGATTAGATAGCCAATAGCCGGGTAGCAAAAAGGTAGTAACGGGGCAAGAAAGGTAGTAACGGCTGCAATTACTTCCTTCTTTATTCCAGTTACTAACTGCTTACTTTCTTAGGTAGTGAACAGGCCGCAAAAAGTTAGTAACGGTTGCAGCTAGTAACAGTTTACTAACGTAGGTAGTAGACGGGTAGCAGAATGAGAGTAACGGTCCAAGAAGGGTAGTAAGCGCTGCAGTTACTACATATTTGATATCAGGTGCTATCTTTATACTAATGTTTTTTTAAGAGTGTTGGAGCCATGCCAAGTAGCTCACGCCCTCCTAGCAACTGCCCGATGACGTCTCTCTCTCTCGTCTGCCACTCGCTCGCCGCGTTTTTAAAGCCCCTAGAACTTCGCAAAGTAGCGACGTACGTGATTAACCACACGCCTCCTTCCTTTTATCTCTCCCCCGGCCTGTCCGAGGCCACCGCCTGTGTCGGCATTGGCCAACTGCTGTCAAGTGAGACCGCGGAATGCCCCGCCGCGGTGGTCTTGTGGCTAAGGTACTCGGCTGCTGACCAAGGTCGCGGGATGAAATCCCAGCTGCGGCGGCTGCATTTCCGATGGAGGCGGAATTGTTGTAGGCCCGTGTGCTCAGATTTGGGTGCACGTTAAAGAACCCCAGGTGGTCGAAATTTCCGGAGTCTTCCACTACGGCGTCTTTCATAATCATATAGTGGTTTTGGGGCGTTAAACCCCACATATCAATCAATCGATCAGGATGGCCTAAACTGTTCGAGATTACAACATGCTTAGGAGATTATTTAAAAACTTTTTTCAAGGTGCAGTATCATAACTAAATATATTCCACACACAATTTTCTTGCTCAGCTGTATGATTACTGAGTTTCACCAATGAAGCATCTATGAAAAAAGTCTCCGCCATCAAATTCGCTCTCTTCCAACGTTGTTTTCGCTCGGAAGACGCATGGAGTCTTTTTGGGCGCAGTGCATGTCAGCGTCTGTAGTAGCCCAGTGAAAGGCCCTTCCCAAGATCACCCAAACGGGTGTTTGAGAGTACGGCACTTAGCTATCACACTTCTTCAGATGCGTCGATTTCGCATTACTCATAGTATCTTGCCTGCGAAGTCAAGGTCACGTGGATCATTTGTTTGTGCCAGGTACTGCTCACCCAGAACCATGTCCACTTGAAAAATCGATCAAAACAAATCCGACGAAACTGTACGTTCTCCATTTACATGTACATCGAATAGTAATAACAACAACAAACACAACCATGATGATATTATTTTTGTATGAATGATAATATTAGTATTATTGTTCATAATATTACTAATGATAATATTATTCTTCATATCTTGTGTTATCGTCATAAAGCCACAATATGAATATATGACACACTATAGTACAGTAATCTGTAAACTTGAACGATAAGGCATTCTTTAACGCACACTGACTTCGCACAGTATACGGGCCACAATCATTTCGCCTCTGTCATGATGCGACCGCTATGGCCGGGATCGAACACACGACCTTTGTGCCAGCAACCGAGCACCGTAAAAGCTACGCCACCGCAGCGGGCCATTTACGTATGGTTACGCCAATAATATTGATTGGATCATCGCTGATCTCTTTCCTGACCCACGTTTGCCGATCCCCGCAAGGAAGATGACGATGGCGTGAAGAAGAATGAGAGGCATTTTTTTTACAGCGAAAGCTGTTATGAGATCAGAACTCGGGTCACACGCAGTTGTCCGCCGAACTACATCACGTGAAATTAGAAAAAAAAACTATCACAAATGCCACAGTGGGGCTCCAACCCGGGCCCGCTAGGTGCCACCCCAGTATTTTACCATGGAGCTACACCAGTGCTTGTGACATGCTGACAAACTTGCCTTAGCTAGGTTACAGGTCAGGAAATCAATCGTGTTAATGCGAATTATAAAGCGTTTTAAAACAGCGCAATAACAACCAGACGTCGCACAAAGCGATTAGCGCAACGAGCGGAACATCTAATGCAACAATTCATTACAAAAGCTTGTTCTTGTACCCCTATTAACTGTAGCGCATACACATATCAGGCATGATTCCTCATCGTCATCAGTCACTGCTTGTACAATTGGCACGAAAGTCCCTGTAAGTGTTCGGCGAATACCATGCTTCTCAGAAGAATAACGAAAAATACCTTAGCAAATGCCGGCCTACAACCTGAAAAAATTATTATTAATGCCTTAGTGGGTATCAAGCAAGTGTGCTTGTAGTAGTTACAATTATTGTTCTGAAAAGGCTCTGAAAGGCCGCTCTTCTCGCGTTCACTGTGACTGTGTTGCGCCTTCCGCGCAGACCTGTTTTTTTTTTGAAACAGTGATGACAAGTTGTTCCGAAACATTTTGTGAATATTATTTGTCTGACTCTTCGTGGAGGTCCCTCATTAGTAGGTAGGTTCCAGCCATTCCAGAATCATCATCACCACCATCATGCTCCACGTGCACGCGCAGTGGAATCCTCGTGGCACGAACCTTCCTGTCGTTCACTGTGCCATTGCGTATTGTCAGAGAATCCCTATTTTTCTGCTTCCTAAAAGCGTCACCTCCTCTTTCAGGCTCTCTTAGACTGACGAACGTGTCCCCTGTTCGACGACGAGAAAGAGCCATGCAAGGTTTTGGGTCGAAATCTGTTGCTTCGGTAAGCTTAACTCTGTCTTCTTCGTCGGGACCTTTTGTTTGTAGGCGCAGGGGACGTAGTCTTTTTGTGATGGGTTACAGTTGATCGGCCGCATATTCAAGCTTACCCAGAATCTGTATTAACATTGAAATAGCACCGCAGAAAAGTGGGTAATTGATTATCGGGATCATTTAGTGCGTGAATATATTCTCATTACGCGATGCTCCGGACCCTTCTTAGTACTCATTGTGTTTCACATTCACATGTGGCAGACTCATGCCTTTGTTTTCCATTTTATCTGTTTTTTCCTGCGATGTTTATTAACGTACTTTTATCTGTCATGTTCAGAACGAACGCTATCGCTAGACGCCAATGCACCGAAAAATCCAGTGGAAAACGTTTACACGCACTTCAACAGGCGTGGCACATTGTCATTTTCTTTCAGTACCCCCCTCTCCAAATGTGTTACGTTTGAGCTTGTTACATCTCGGCAAAATGATCAGGTGAAATGATCAAAATAACAAATGACTACACCGATAGTAGCATTCTGTTAAGTTCATACGGTGTGGTGCATCCGAAAACTGTAGCGCAGAAATTCGGAACTTGCATCACCGGACGCTCTCTGTGTTAGGCTTTCCCTTAGTATTGATTTTTCTGGCGCCTATTCTGGGCTCTCGGTCGCGGGAAGACAGAGTTGTGGCAGTTTCAGAAGGTCAACCAGAAAACTAAGTTGACTGCTAACTTCCATATTAAAAACCATTTTCTTTCATGCCTAAGCGTAAGACTCAAGACTTGAAATGTGATTGGATTGATTGTCATATTCTACAAACATCGTAGCGACACAAAAACGACCTTAGTAGTCTTTGTTTCTTCGTACTAAGGTAAGGTTGTTTAAAAATTAGCATGTCACCAATAGGTCGGGGCTCATGCTTTTTTTGCCACTTTGCATAGTCTGAGTTAAACATTGACCATCATGTGGGCAACACGTGAAAGGGCCGAAGACGGATCCCTTCGGCAACGCTGGCATCGCCATGGGCTTGCTGTTCGTGTGGGGTTCCCTCAGAGCTGCTCAAGCACACACGCAGTCTAACTGGGTGCACAAAAGGTGGCGCAAGGATTACTACTGGGCCATCGGCACCTGCTTCTTCACTCTGCCTTCATTGGGTTGGAGAGAGCGGGTTGCTCAGAGTGGCTGGAACACCGGTAAACACCCTGGACACTCCGCTATTTTACACTGCAGAACAAAGGTTTGTTTGCACCTGTGACTGCTACCGGTGGTAGGACCAATTTATTCGCAATGCGACTTGTCACAAATGGCCACTTTCGTTGCGTTGTGACTGGTTCGGCTTAGTAACTCACTACTTGATTTCTCAGTTGCGGGACGGCAGTCACAAGCGTTTCAATCACACGAGTAGGAACATGATGTCAGCATATTTGCGAGGCCGTCGCAATTAAATCACAAGTTGGCAGACTTGAATTCTTAGTGGCTTGAAAAGTAATAATAGTAATGCTTGTTATGATGTCTTGTCCCGAAACCACCGCATACTATTATTAGAGACGTCGTAGTGGAGGGCTACAGAAGTTTTAACACCCCGAGGTTTTCTAACAAGCACCTAAATATAAGCATCCGGGCCACACTCATATCCGCCTCCATCGCAAATGCTCCCCCGAAGCGTGGATTAAATCCCGCGACCTGCGCGTGAGCAGCTGAATTCTTTATCTAGTAGACCACCGTGGCGGGTTGTGGCACGAACAGGAGAGCAAACAAATGTCGGCTGGAAAGGCTTTCAGATCGCCTGTCGCAAGGGTGAAACTTCGATGAGGTGTATCGATGGCTCCGGTGCGTCAGGGGCTTTCTTTATTGAGAGTGGAGAACTTTAAGGATTCAGGTGGTTGTATAAGGTCACTGCCGCTTAGCGTAACGCAGCCAAATCAGCTATAGCATATTGAGCACGTGTTGGCGCCAAAATTCTTCTTGCTCTTGACCCTTCAGAACCTTAATATTGATATAAAGTGTGGACATGAAGCCACAGATAAATAGAGAGGGAATGACAGAATGAGGAAAAGTAGAAAAAAATCGAAACAAATAGAAGTAGAGATAGAAAGTTTTAAATAAGTGGAACTAGAGTTAAAAACTCAAAGAAAACTCGGAAACAGAGCTAGAAACAAAGCGCGGAGGAAACAAAGAGAAAATTGAAAACATACAAAAAAGGCTACCCAGCTCTGCACTTCTTTTAGGCTTTGGACTGTTCCGGCAGAGCTGCCTTTATTTTTTTTTACTTATCTCAAGACAGGATGAGCGGCTGACCAGGTGGAAAAGCACGCCTTGCACAACGCGTTCTCGCTGTTTCGCGAAGCAGCAGTCACCTAGCACTACTCTGTTCCCTGGAATGGTTGTATGCGTTCGCAGATAGCGGTGTGTGTTTTTTTTTCTGCCTAATTTTGAATGTATTTACCCGCTACACAAAACAAAGTGCTCGGTAATAGAAAAAATAATGATGATGATGTCGTCTGTGTAATGTTCCAAACTTCGGTATTATATGAGGATCACCGTACTTCAAGGTACGGAAGTTTCAAACATTCGGTGGCCTTTAACGTTCACTGACATTGTGCCGTAGAAGGGCTTCTACCCTTTAAGTTCTTTCGAAATGCATCCGCAGCGTTTGAGAGGGAAACTGCCAACTTCGGATCAGTAGCTGAGCACCGAAAGCGCTACACAACCAAGCCATACAACTGTTCTCACTTTTTATAACTGGTCAAGTTGTGTGCCTTAAGCGAGTGTTTCAATACAGTGGCACAATGAAGGACCCCGCATATTATAAAAATAGATTTCGCGTTTCACCTGTGCTCTGTCTTTCGAAACAATGAGAGAATGGTAGCGAAACTTTTGCAGACACGCAAACAGACGTGGTTTCGCCAAACCAATTAAACATCAAAATCTTGTTTGCTCATCACAATCATATAGTTTGGAACACTCTAAGCTAATTTAACAGTTGCCACGCACACCATGTTGATGGTTTGATTCCTTAACCAGGCGGTCACATTTAGAGCATCAAAGCATTACCCGACCCGTTATGGTTATTTACTTATACATGCGCGATGGCCAGAGACCCCCTTAGTGCTCATTTCATATACCGTTTATAGACCGTAGTCCTCCAAAGTGGTTTTAAAATGCGCTCACGAAGGTGAGGAGCCCCATCACTGCTAAGGGACATTGACGATAAACAGTAAAACAGTTTCAATTGATAGACTGTATTTAGGGAGCTCTAAAGTTGTTAATATTACCATCATTGGTTTGGTATTAAACGAAAAAGAAAGGTGATAATCGCTTTTTTTATTTTGCGGAAAATCTACGTGCATGGCGTGACATGCATTAGAAAGTGTATTTGTCGTATCTTGCCACAATTGGCTTAAAACAACTTGCACAAACATGCCGTATTATGGCCAAGCCTTCTTTCAAAGATTTTATTTTATCTTTGATTTATTCGACACTACGTAGGTCATTACTGGCGCCGTCAAAGTATCTGACGTTGCAGCGAAATTTAGAAAAAATTCAATGTGGACTCACCATCCACGTTTCATTTTTGGCATTTTTTCTCGCTTCCTAAGCGTCTTCTCTATGCGAAGGCGGGAGTTGTACTGTCATGAAAATGAAGCTGTTTTTCTCTTTATTGACACTTTAACAAATTTTCAATATGGTCATAAGGCAACAAATATAAACGAGCTTCGTTCCAATTATTCCAGTCCTGCGACGCGGCATTCATTTAGGCGTAGCTAGTCAGCCCGCGTTACTTCGGCACTAGTTGTATATTCCTCAGGTGGTGCGCCCGTTTCTGTGACAGCCGATGCGACGTCTTTACGCGCGAGGTAAAGTGACGGAAACAATCACTGCACTATGTTTCAACTTGAAACGCCACCGGCTTGAAGAGAATGTAATCAAACTTATTTTCGCAGCTGTCTCCCGGAAATACACCTTAAACTTCCGCCTCCACGAGCACGCGGATAGGTGCTTCCACCCAAACCAGTACGGGTACGGACACTGGGCCCAAAGGCGCTTCGACAGTGCGCTCGAAGTGCTACTGGAGGCCTTCCAGATTGTCATGACAGGCATGGCGATGAGCACACAAGCACTTGTCCGCAACCAGAATCCGAGCCAACGCGCTTCCAGGACCAACGCCAGCTGGATCGCGTTTTCGGACAGCAACAAAAGGGAGGTATTTTTACATTGTTTCTGCAACGGTGCTGCACATTCCTGCTTCGAAATGGCTTTTTGCAGTGCACCAGCATATTCATCTCTGTTGCTTCCTTGTACAAGTTCTGCAGAAATAAGGACATGTGATACTGAAGGCATGGGTGGCTGATCCTTATCAGTGAATGAAGAGAAATGTCGAATATTACACTGATGAAGAGGTATCATGTTGGTTAGGCTAATTGGAGATGCTGACCTCAACATCACTGGCACTACCATCGTTTTGCTGGGGCATAGGTGTAAAAAAACTGTCTTTATGCAGTGACAAGTTTGATTATCTGCTGATGCAAAAACGTCGAAATTAAAGTGATTGTACTTTTCGACTAACGCTACACCCTGGTGACGTTACGTATAATATTGAATGAAAGAGACAAGCTCTGACAGCGCTGTGAAGTCAGATGCACTCTAGAGAGTACTCATTACGCCTTTTGGAGATGAAACACTCCAAACAATGTGAATTGCCTAGGGCATACTAATGCATTTTCTCTCTATCTCTCTCTCCCTTTCGCACTTGAGTAATCATCGCCTTTGTGTCTGTATGCCAGACGAGTCGCGGGGAACAAAAGCAGTTTATTCAGTAATGCAGCCGAGTTTATAAGGAGACCTGAAGCAGCATCGAGCGTGGAAAAATATTTGGCTCCTTGCAGCCGCGGCAGTACGTCGTCCAAAGTCGGCATATGGTAATGCTCTCGCAAAATCTCCTTGTTTAAATCTGAAGGATCCAAACATATGCGTACATTTCCATTCTTTATTACTACGACCACGTGGCTGGACCAAACGCACGGCTCTTTCACCTTTGTGATGAAGCCGTCGCCTTCCATGTCGTCTAGCTTTGCTTTCACTGGTTCTTCAAGGGCGACGGCAATTCTCCTTGTGGTTTTGATGGTTGGTGATACATCGGGTTTAAGCTGTAAGCGATAGGTGAAGCCTTCAAGTTGTCCTAGGCCCTGGAAAATATCATCAAAGCCGGATACCAACGTGTCAGACGCTTCGACGTTTACTGCATCTATGCGTTTTATTAGGCCCAGTCTCTCAGCGACTTCACCACTTAGTGTTACTGGAACCTCTTGAGCGACAACAAAAAACGTAACCTTGCTGCTCTGCGTGCTGCTAGAAACAGCAAGCTTTATCTTTCCGCTTGCTTTTTGTGTGTGACGAAAAAAAGTACGCAAGGTAGAAGAACTGTTTTGCGCAGGAGTCAGTGATAACTTTCGAAAGACAGATTCTGGTATGACACAACAGTGCGCTCCCGTGTCTATTTTGCACCTGATCATAGCACCGGCTACATTCAACGTCGCCACCCAGTGCTCATTATTCTTGATCGCGTGAACTTCCAACGTTTGCAGGAAGTATTCTTTGTCCTCGGTCATTTCTACATGTCACATGTGTCGTCCTTCTGACTGCGTTTCCATGTTCGATTACGACACACGCTTGCAAAATAATTTCGACCGTTACATTTCTTGCAATATTTCCCCACTACCGGACATCGAGATCTGTGATGTTGCAAGACGCATTTCGGGCAGGGGGCGGTTTTTTCTTGTACTGCGTCGATGCTTGTTTCAGATTCAAAAGATTGATTGACTGATATGTGGGGTTTAACGTCCTAAAACCACCATATGATTATAAGAGACGCCGTTGTGGAGGGCTCCGAAAATTTCGACCACCTGGGGTTCTTTAACGTGCACCCAAATCTGAGCACACGGGCCTAGACCATTTCCGCCTCCATCAGAAATGCAGCCGCCGCAGCCGGGATGCGAACCCGCGACCTGCGGGTCAGCAGCCGAGTACTTTAGCCACTAGACCACCGCGGCGGGGCCAAATTCAAAAGAAGTGCTGCCTCGGATTTCAGCGACCTGTTCTTTACTCTGTTCTTTAGCACGGCAGATCTCAACCGTTTTGGCATAGGAGGCATTATCATGGATAAGTCTCTGCTGAACTTCGTTGTCGCGTATCCCAAAGATTATTCTATTGCGTAGAAGCCTATCTTCAAACACCCCGAATTCGCACAGCGCTGCTAGAATTCTGAGCTCTGTGATAAAATCGTTAAACGACTCGCCTTCTCGCTGGTTTCTGGAACCAAACCTGAACTCGTTGAAGTTGAGTTTTGTAACTGCTTTGTAGTGGTCTTAGAACTTCCGGGTTAGGACATTCAGATCTTTCTTGTCTTCCTCGTTTTCAAACTTAATGGTTCGGAAAACCCACTTTGCCTTTTCGCCTGTGGTCATCAGAAATGTAGCGGCTTGAACATCTTGCGGCTGTGCCTTCAGATTCATTGCTATTGCGAAAAGTTCGAACTCACTTTTCCAGATGTTCCAGTTATGGTAAACGTCGCCAGTGGTGTCGAGCGGCTTGGGGGGTGGTAGCAGTGTCGAACTCATGGTTGTGTCTGCAGTTCTAGGTGGTCCGGACTTGTCTCGCGGGCTTGGGCGTGAGGAATGCTCGTCCCGTGTTGTCTCCATCATGGCTGTGGTTACACGAAAAAGCTTGCTGCACGGCAGAAACTAACTGCCGTGCCCACTTCTGACACCATGTATGCCAGACGAGTATCGGGGAACAAAAGCAGTTTATTCAGTAATGCAGCCGAGATTATAAGGAAGCTTGTGATAAGTGGATCGAGTGTTGCACGTGCGCGTTGGTTGCCGTGCAAGCGTGACTTGCACGCAACCAAAGTGTCATTCGTCTAGTTGCTCTCTTATTAGGTATATGGTAAACTATATGCCTGAAAGCAACTTGGCTTATTTGTTGCAAAGACAGCAGGGAAGTCAACGCAAGTGCTGTAGCAACTGGCACTTGTTTCGAGCGCATGTTAAAATAAAACAGAAACGTATGGGGCGAGGCCGTCGCGATGAGATTCCGAATACACTATAGTTCGTTAAAGAGCACGTTTCAGTGGAGTAAAGTTCATTTTTTGTACAGCAGACGCTTGAAAAGAGGATCAACTCCTAGAAATCTTAGTGACGAAGAACGCACAAAAGAATTGAAGGCTGGTGCTTTTTACTCATTCTTTTGTCCTATATACTGCCCAATTTTCTTATGTGTATTAGCTTCTGATTCGTTACTGATTGTCTTTCTTGACCATGTACGAGCTCGCTCAATATTTCGCTTTTAAATCACTCACGAGAAAAATAGCGGCTATGTACAAATCTTGATTTCGTTTTGTGTGCGCGCCTTTTCACAGCCACCTCATTTGGCGAGGTTTTATTTTGCTACCACATGCTATTGCAGTCATTCTCATGCGAGGCTGTTGTGGCCACTCAATATAGCCCGTCGGAGCGCAAAACTGTACACATCATAGTTGTTGCTTCGAAATCTTAACACCAGGTTGCCCGAAATCCCGTTACTTGTGTTCGCGATTGAGGCGTAATTACTTGGGCTATAAAAGTGCCCAAGTAATTACTTGGGCAAGAAAAGTGAGATAGCGAACTTCAACGACATTTGCACTGCCGATTAGATGAAGGAAAGAATTGACGGGAAGCATTCCTTATAAACGAATTGTGGTGATTATTAGGAACGCAAGTAGCTGTAGCTTTCTGCTACAATAATTGATCATTAGTCATTTCAGTTACGGCAAAAGGTTAAACTTGCAGGAGCTGGGAGAGGAGAAGAAGGATGACGGCAACTCCAGGCCTCTTGTCAGCAACACACGGTGCTCTAGAATGGCCAGGAGGACGCGTCGCACCCAACAACCATGCAAGCACGAGATCATGTTGTTGGGCGGACACGCTTTCAAATTCATCCGCACTTCATGAACTACTAGTCGACACAGATGACGCAAGCGATGGAGCGGCACGGGACTGGGCAGATGGCCTCGAACTCTACCGCTCATCGCCACCGAGTTTTTACAGGAATCTTGTGCGCTCCTTCCGCATAACGGACGTTGTTGTGGCCAACACGTGCTCAACGTGCGTTTGGTAGTTCATTCTGGAAGGTTTTATTTTGTGTTTTTAAACGAAAATAATAATTAATGTCGAAAGCGATCTGGGGAAAGTTTTTCACTTTTCGGATATACAATTCCTAAATCGACGATTTTGACTTCTTGAGCAGGGTTCCTAAACATAAGTCCTGAGTGCAGCCCACGTATGTTTGACAAGCTGGCCATGCATGGCTTGCGAAGTGTTCGCTATAGTTCGCTAGATGGCACTCGCGTTATTTACTTACATATCGCAGTTAATAAAACTTTGTTCGGGTAAGCTGTAGAAATAGCACATGTCTCGAGCACATTAGTGCGGCGCCCCATGCGGTCAGTATGTGTTGAAACATAATCGCACCCCGATGTCTCTTAATTACAATCAGCGTGCAGAGTTGCGTCAATCTGGAGACAGTAGCATCAGAATATCTGTGAAGTGCTTACCCCAACTCTCGTTTAGACATTATTTGTATGTAACACATGTTAAATACGTTCTGGTAAATTGACCCTTTGGGCGACATTTTGCTCTCTGGTCGAGGTGACTTTCACGCCCTTGTTTTAGAACTACTATAACTAATTGTGCGGGATAAGTTCAAGCAAATGACTCTCTGTATGCTTATGGCCTTGGATCTCAAATCGCGTTGACCTCATTCGCTGGCTGCTCTTCCTGCTAATTGTGCAGATGAGTCCAAGTAACCAAATTATGCTATAAGACTTGGTTGACTTGCGATTCAAGCTAGTTGTTATGAAGCGTGGGAAAAGCTCATTAGCCTAGTTATGCTATATTTGATTTACGGTAATTAGACTGTTTGCTGCTGCCTCTTTGAAGCGAATTTCAAATGCAACTTGTTCAATGTCTGGCCAGCTCTCATGATTTGCAAGATGACCACGAGAAGACTTCATGCATCTGCAGTACGAGCCGAGTGCCAAACAGCTCTACTCGACCATGGCCTTGCTTGACCAGCGTGAGTCAATGCGAGCTGCGAAAAAAATTTTTCGCGTACTCTAATCCGCATCTCTGTTCTACAAAACTTTTGTGTTCTCTGAACATATACAATAAAATTATCGTAAAAAGTGTGAGCTTAACAATGTCTAGACGTCTTGAAGATGAAAATGCGAGGAACATAAACCACATATTTCAAAATATATCGAATTGAAAGGAATCTCTAAAATGGGGTGCTGCCTAATTTTTGGTGAATGCCGCACAGTGTTTTGCACAGGTCTTTAAAGAATAACCAACCAAAGAACGTTACATAGAACGTTCGCGTTTATCACTGGGTAGCGTTAGAGCCCTTAAAGAGCCCATTTATTTTCAACCCTTTCAGTCAGTCAGGGAAATAGATTTGTAAGCAAGGTACATGGCCTCCACGTCGTGCCAGGTTGTGTCAAAATAATAAGCCGACGAACCAACCAGCCAACGTAAGTAGTGTTCATATATTGGGCGTATCATTCTGCCGAAACATTCGTCTGCATGACAATGCGATATTAGTTCGTTACGAATCGCTTAACGTGTGTTCCGCCGCCAAACTGTTTTAATAAAATTCAATAAATGCTGCAGTTCATTCTTACAACATTGCATTCTATATTCGGCACGATACTTGAAAAGAGTTTTTTCCATATTTGTCCCTCAAAACTCTATATGCGAATCCTTGCCAGTAAGCGAACAATTGCTTGAGTTTCAGGAACCAAAGTCCGGGTGTGATAAAGAGCCATGCGGTAGGTGGTTGGAACTCTAGATTAATTCCGATCACCTTCGGCCTTTGTAACCTGTACCTGTACATGCACGTACCCAGGTGTTCTTGTATTTCTATCCAATCATAAAAGGGAAGTGCCAGCCGGGAACTACACCCGCGCCCTAGAGTTTAGCACCTTGACACCTTGCCTGCTAAGATACCGTGGCTGGTGCGTCCTGGGCTACTGAAACTGTTTTAACGCGAAAGCATTATGTGCACCGTGAAGTAAAATGCTCGACAACTGTTGCTATCATCCCACGTTAAAATACAAACGTGGCCAAGCGATATTGTCACGTTTTGATGTCAATGAAAACCGACCCGGCACTACACCATAATGTTGACTTTTCCCAATTCGAAAATACCAGACTAACCTCCACACCCATGTTCATAGATCATAAGACTTTAGAACTTGAGGTTGCACACTGTTATTAAGTGATAACTTAATGCGGTTGTGTCACGTGACATACGTATCGATATTGTCGAGACGAACAGACATACTGTGATCTCACATCTAATGTCCCTGGGGTATACATTAGTTTTTGTATGATAACAGGGAGTCGTGTACGTCTTATGGCTCTTGTCAGACACTTCAAAACCTTATCTCTGAGTGCCCCACATTCGCGATGCGCAACGTACATTTTTAAAAAAGTATACACCGATTCGACAGAAGTGTGCGATCATAGACCGCCTCTTTCGGAAAAGTGTGTGGGTGTGCGGCTAGACGCCACCATGACCCATCAATCCTTAGTAAATTCGCCGCACAAAAACAGTTTGACTTATCGCGTAAGTATACTTTAATCTGAGTCTTGCGTCAGCGTTCTCTCTGTGGCTCTACATCAAAAATGGCCTTTCCATTTTTTTCATTTTTCTGTTCTTTATAATTGGTTGATCTTTTAAATAATGCTTCAGTTGATATTCTGCGCCTGTGCCTGTTTATACTTCCTTCTTATTTCGAGCTCATGTCCATTTCTTGCGCATATGTTCTCAACGCTGTCATACGCGTTCGTGATATCCAACCTAACAAATGCGGCATATTTTCTTCCACGCCGAGCTAACTGAATGCGACTCTCAATATCGATATGTGCCTGTCATATCGAACACCCCAATCTGAAGCCAATTTGACAGAGATTCAGAACATTTTCTCGTTAATGAACTTTATTATACCAATGTTTAACACTCGTTCAATCAAGATCACAAACCTTGAGGTTAGCGCAATGAGCTTAGTGTTGTCCAGTTCATACCCTTTCTCTGGGTTATTAAAGAGTGGTACCACCCTAGCTATTTTCCAAGCCAGAGGAAGTCATGCCATTGAGTAGTTGATAACATATAATAAAAACTCTTGAGATTTTTTATTTAACAATTTTAACATGGCCGAAGTGACGTGACTTCGTCAGGGCCCGGAGCTACTGATGGAGTGTCATCTACTACCTCTGCTAATTAATAACTTGAAATTTCAATGCAATCGAGCTCACTTGGGGCACGCTTTGGCAGTGAAGACAACTGGGAAGAAAATCGCTGCTCTAATCCCCCTACCAATGATATCTAACGAATCTCTCTTTTCCTCCACCGACAAAATTATAGGCTGTGTGCTCATAACTCGCGGTGTCATTTTCTTTTTACAAAGAAATCAAAGTGCACGCTTATTGTTTGATAAGTTGAAGTAATCGTTGGGAAGACAACTTTCTCCGAAATACTCTTTTCAAAAATTTACTGGCCAGATGCTTTTCTGATTTGAGCAGCGTGAGCTCTTCCTCGGCTATCAAAAACGAAGACAACTGTTATAGTTATAATGTAGGCAATAACCTATAAGGTATGCTATATCACAGGTCATTGACTGCATTTTAATTAACAATATAATTAAGAAAAATTTTAACTTCAGGTGCTTTAACACGAAGGTGTTTTATGCCCGAGTCTATTAAGACGTTAGTGACGTATTTTCGTCATAGATATGACGTTGATAAAAGCAACGCCGCCAAACTAGAGAAGTCATCTTTTAGGAAGACATCATCGCCATTCATCATCATCGTTTTCCTACCATTGCGCCACGCCTCTCGCGCTGCTTAAGGGTGAGCTAGGAAAAACGAGCCCACGCTCCTGCACGCTGGCAGCCAGCGCCGCACCACATCGCCATTTCGTGGGCAATAGCAGGCTGCTGACTCCAGTGGAAATAGAGAAAGCCCTTAAGGAAAAGTGGAAGGACCGGGATATTGTGGCTTTATTCATCGAAGAGAACGTCTTGTACGTGGAAGAGAGCGAGGATGAAGAGAACGAGCAGGCGGTGAAGCACCGCGAACCGTATGGTCCTAATTTGCTCTGTCATCCAACGAGCCACTACGAGAGGTCCCATGCCGGCAGCGAGGAGCGCTCGGCCACCGTTTCTCAGCGGTACTTCAAGAACAGCATCAGCTCGAACAAGATCAAGGATGCTTCTCACGCTTCGGTTATCGTGGGCGCCGGCACAGAGCGATGCGGAAGCGAGGAGACGACGGGCGCAGCATCGCGGGCGCTCCTCTACGACTGTCCTGGTGGGCGTACGACCACGGTGGCAACGACGCTGCCGGCAGAGATGTCAGCAATGACACGGCTCTGACAAACTGTAACTACCCGTTCACCGACGCCTCCGCGGCTGCTGCCTTTGAATCGATAGCCTCCAACGTGGCCGCCACGCTGCATCCCACCCTGGGTTGCAGCGGCTGCAGCCGATACCAGCGTACATGGTGCCACCGCTAGAAGACACAGTGCTGTCAGCGATTTGCCAGGTGCAGAGGCTACTGCTGGGTGCAATCCGTGGGGAGGTTTTCTGGCGACCACCTGGGATATCGTGGAACTAAAGATGAAAACCTTGATGCCCTCGGAGGACCATTAGACGGGAAGTATTGTCATGCGGCGCACTCGAAAGTGGCTCAAGAAATGACTCTTGCTGAGCCCCGCAAGGCGGAGCTCAGTACGAGGCACTTTCCCTCCAGCCGCCCTGACTCAGCGTGGAGACAGAAAGTCGACTCTAACAGGCTTGAGGTCAACTCCACTACATACGTCCATGGTTGGGGCAACCAAGCGCCACCACGCCGTATGTGAGCCTATGCCTGCGGATGCCACGTACGACAAGCCATCCGGTGACGTTGTCCAGTCTTTACTGCAAACTGGAGCTGTACGCGCCGATAAACAAGAGCAGGCCATCTTTGTACGCTGTCGTCGTACCCTCTCACTCCATGGTCAACCCGTTATGATAAAGTTGAAAAAAATAGTATTTGGCTGATATTGCGGCTTTGTTTTATAAATGTACCAGTCCAAGTAAAAATATGTCATATATTGTTGTTCTGTATGTTTTGTTAACAAGACACAGAGAAAGATTCCAAAGAGTAGTTTTGGTTTAAGGAATTCTTTTTCAACTGAACGACAAGGTAGAAGAAAATTTGCGTTCAGCTCACCTTCACTATATAGCACGTGAGCTTAAAATTATAGCGGGAGCTTTTCGCCTGGAAATATTCATGTTACAACATAATGTCTTTTGCTTTAGTAATACTCTTGTATATAATGTCAAAAAGCACTGTCGCGTTAGAATAATGGAACGGTATATTCCCCCTCTGGACCTTTGGCAGGTATACAGCCGCTTCGCTGTACTATGGGCTACAATTATAATGTAGTCGATGACATGTAAGATAGTATTAGGGTGTTGTGTCTGGCTTCTCATAGTTTCGCACATGGTCCCAATGATAATTAACGATATGATTCATAATTAACGTTAGGTGTTTGCGCGATAGCGTTAAACATCTCGTTTCGTAGAAAATCTGGCGTCGGTGTCGGGATCAGTGAGGCGTCATTTGTGGTGAGCAAAAATCATCATTAGGTGCGTGACTGAAAAATAAAAAAATGAAAATAAAATAAATAAAATAAAAAATTCTGGGTCCAAGTGAAGATTGATCGCAGATCATTTGCGTGTCAAGCAAGTGTTCTATAGGATAGCCACTATCCCGCTTGCAAATTCAAGTAAAGCGAATTTGTTGGCTTTGAAAAACTGAAAATAACATTCATACTTTACAAACACACACATCCTGTATACAGACTTCACAATGCAACATGTAACACCACCGTAATATTGCCTGATACAAGCGTATGTTGCCATCGGGCGCCATTCCAAGATTATCATGTCTTCGGGGTTGAAAGCCCGCAATACATTACAAAATGCACATATGTTACTGCGTGTACTCCCTCAAGACCACGCACGGAGTGGATGCATACTAAGTTCGGAAACACTTCACACGCTCGTGGTTTAAAGCAAGCTATCCACGACAAAGAATGCAGCCATGCGCGAAAGTTTCACTTACACACGTCGCTTTAAGATTTATCGATTCCATTGTAGCAATATTTGATTTAAACTTCTCGATAAACCTGATACAATAAAAAGTATACACTCAGTGCTTGATGTATTCACCAGGAACAGCCTAACGCTATCGCATTAAACTGTTGAAGGCGAAGTTTAAGAGCTTCCAGTGTTGTCTATTATTGCGCCTGTTCATAGCTGATTATATGTACTACGATACGGCACTCAGTGATCGATGCTGCCGTTCATGTCGCAAGGTGGGAGGTCTTCAGTTTGATTGCTGTGGCTCTTGTCGGTATCAAGACGGCTGTTGTTGAGGTGTTCGGCAGGATAAATTTGAAGGCGCATAGTTGTGTCGAACCTTGGTACTTCTCGTATAGCAGAAGTGACAATATATCCGTTTTTCTAATGCTAGTTGTTGTCAGATTGGCGTTAGGCTGTGTCAGGTGCCGCGGAGGAATCGAATGTCCCACGGCGGGTGTGAAGCATGTGGATAAGGACTCTCAATACGTTGTTACCATTTGACAGAAAGAGTTGCGTAGTCTGTTGGCTGGTAAGGAGAATATGTAGTAACGGGGAGTTCGAGTGAGGTGACTCATATGTGTCCTCAGTGTTTCAACGACAATGTGTGTGATGATGAGGTTGTCTCTGGTGATCACTGTAAAAGTCATCATCGACGCAGTCAAAAGCAATCCTAGACAGATTCAGAGCACATGGGCCTGAACACATTGTAACTATTGTAGAGTTGATTTACTTGCGTCAGATAATGCAGACAAGCTGCACCTCAGAAAGCCGAGAAAAAGTACCCTGCACAGTTTTCCCAAGTCTGCCTTGGAAAAAACTTCGATAGAGGGCAGATACCAGTCAAACGCTGTTATTGTTTTTTTAATGTATGATGCGTGATGGCTTCAAGATATCTCTGTCAACTTAACTACACCTAGAAACTTGTTGATGATGATGATAATGATGCCTCCACTATGGCTCTCGCCCACTCAGGGAGATTGGCCAAGAATTGAGAATATGAAATTTAAAGCCTTAAGAATGATACCTAATCCTAAGAGGAGGAGGATAAAGCACACGTAAATACAGAAAGAGTGCATTATTTTTTTTTGCCAATTCGACCAGACAGAATATTATATATCTCGAATTGAAATTGCAGTAATTTCGAACACGTTTACAATTTATGTTTAGAATTTGCCTAATATATTATAATAACAAATATGCAAATTGGAATGTAGAGGCGCATTCGTTTTGTTTCACGTAGATAGCTGCAAACGGCATAGGAATATATGGTTTAGTTGGACCTCCGATTATTACAGTGCAGTTGATTCGTAGACCTGCACATAAGCGCCTCCAGGGCGCACCTTTCAACAAATTTCCAAGCATCGATTACGCAGGGGAAGGGCAGATTAAGTCTCAGTTTTTTTATTTGTTGCTCGACACTGTAGACAATTTACGGAAGACGTCCAAGTGCAGCTGTCATTCTGAAAAAGCGCTGGTGGATTCAAAACTAGAAAATCAGCCTTTTAGCCTTAATTAAACTCCGGTATTCTGCGTGAAAATTAATAGTCAAGTATTAACGCGATAGCGTCAAAGATCTCGCTTCGCAGAAATTTCGGTGCCGGCATCGGCGTCCTCAGTAATGAGCGAAAAATCTTCATATGATGCCAGACCAAAAAATGGGGAAAGATGCAAATAAAATAAAAAAACAATACTTGAGCACACAAAAACTGTCGGACTAACTGCAGGCAATGGGGAGCAACATGAATTTGGTGGTGTCCTAATTGCGTGTGCTGGGATATTTTTAAACTCTGCCTGAAGTTACCTCGGACACCCTGTGTAGACTTCAGAATACAACATGGAATATGGCAGTAATAATGCTTGGCAGAAGCGTATACAAGGCTATTGGGCGTCAGAACATGCGAATATTATAATGACTTCATGGTTTAAAGCCGGTCCTTCTCTACAGAAAAGACACACGTTAAAGGCCCACTCCGGCGATTTTTTGAGGTCAATGGATCTGAATGAAATTTTCTGGGTACGTTCCTTTGCATATTTTTGTCATTTGTGCCAAATCAGTTATCAGAAATGCACTGATTGCTTGCAAATGAATTTTAAAGATAATCTTGAAAAGCTCACCTCGCTTGCAAGAATCATTGGCAACACTGTCTGTGTGACGCCATATTCGGCCTGTCAACGGAAGTGACGCAACCGATGGCATCGCTACTTTGGCCGCTACAGCGTTTATTGTGCGGCCACAAAGCGACGGCGGTGGTGTTTGACACGTGCATAGCACAGGAAAGCTTTCTTCCGTCCTCTGTGCTCTTTGGCCGGCGCTTCACTGGTCTGGCTTTCACAGTTTTCATACTCTGCTCCGGCGGGAGTCCGGTACTTAACAAATAGTACGCAATAAGCCGATAGAGAACCCGAATTGGTTTCGGTTTCGGTATTGCACTTTTTTGCCCATTGAACATAATTTTCGAAATTTCTGAGGATTTCAGCAATTGGGCTCATGACAAGAGTTTCTGTGAAACATAGAAACGCCATTTTCTTGGCATGGTTGAAAAATCACTGGAGGACGCCTTTAAGGCACCTATTCATTCAACTTCTACGCAGTGGGTGCATAGCTAGTCGGAACAGATTGTATGCAGAGTGTGTTTGAAATATGCACTATGGACAGAATATCGTTATCACGTTCATAGAAGCTTAAGGGTCCCCCAATTTTTTTCGCTACATTTGCATGACCAGCGCGATTCACTACATTCGATCAATGTTGATTTGTCATTTTTACATAGAAATTTGGAGTTAAGAGATACACGGAATTGAGGACGTAACGCAGATGGTTATTCTCCTGTTGTAGGATTTGCTCATTGCTTTTTCGCGGGACACACATGACACTATCATCTCCTTCAGTTCTTTCAGCCTTTATATATCTCTCATGTTTCCATCAAATAAACAGTTCGCGTTTTTAATGAGTACTACGTTAACAATTTCTTTTTTGTGTGTGCGTGTTTTTTTGTGTTAAACAGCACGTCACAGTTGTCAAATTAGCGTATAGACGTGACCCTTTTGGCAGTGGTAAAAAGCTCCAATACCTGACCAGATTTCACATTTCAATTACAACTTGTGACGCGGGATTGAAGCGTAATGAATCACTCTTTACAGCACGAAAGGAATGCGGATGCAGTTAGCGATAGCAACTAAACTTCACCTGCATGCTAAACCGGAAGCTGTTCGCGTTAAAAGCCCTATGGGTGCAATTTTTAGATAGAATAGGTAGACTGTTCGCAAAAGCTCTTCTTCCCAAACGCTCATCGTCGTGAATCTTCATAATTTCATGGAGGTGCCTGCATAAAAGCAAAGTTGTTGAAGGTTTTATCAAGAAGAGCAGTATACGTCGACATGACAATGACAGCCGAGTCATTGCTGAACCCGCAAATGACCAATCATGTACTTCTGGAAGAGAGCTCTTTTTGACTACAAATAGGCTTGACAGTAGTGGGCGAATACGTTGTGGTGTTTAGTTATCCACCTAGTTACAAATTTCTATCGAATAATGTTTAAAAGGTATCACGAAATAAGGTGTATCAAAATATTACCTGCTTCGAGTGTATTGCATTTGCTTGTGCTACCATAATCCTGGGGCCGAATTCACAAAGCTTTCTCTTTGGCTACGCATTTTCTTAGCCAAAAATTCTCTTATCTAGAGGGATTACAATAGCGCGGGTATGAATTTAACTTAATCGGCACTCAAGAGGGCAAGGAAGACACACGATAGCCGATGAAACGACAAGAAAAGAAAGAAGTGTGTGCCGATAATATCAAGGTAGCACGCAAAGCGTCTAGCATCGAGAGTATACGATGATAGCCAATGATTTGCTGCATCTAAGTTTCAGTTCCGCGAGCGTCTACTACAGCGCTTACGGGATGCCGCGTACGTTGTAGTAGACGTTTTGGTGGGCTGTGCAAAGCCAAGCACTCGCCTTTAATCAACGACTGTAGCTAAAAAAAATAATTGCTCGATGGCCTTAACCCACCGAGCAATCCATGCACTATATCGCCAAGTACAAGTAAACAACTCTCCAGGTGCACCACATAAATAAAACCACACATAAATCGATGCATGCAATGTTTGAAAATGTGCCTCGAATGTTTTCCCCTATTTAACGCGACCAGTTACCTTACATTTCATTGAAGCTGCGCTGCTACTTAACTAATTCGGTGCAATCTAGCACGGTATAGTGGTGAACGTAAGGGTGTTTTGTACCTATAGTCAAAGGTAGCCTTTGTTACAATATTCTTATTACAAGACACATGAGCGACTTTGGTGCCTGCAGACGAATTGTGCGGAAATAGATAACAGCTGTAATCAAATGAAATTGTGAGCACAATTTCGCTGGTTCCATGCACCGCAGCATTTTTATAAAGCCGGAATGTGAGAACGTGCATACGCTTACGCTTATGTATATGTCTACGTAAAATGAGGGAGACTCGACGGGAGGTGCCTCAGTGCTAATGCTTTTCACAAAACACGGTGCGAATATTTCGTCCAGCATTGTTTGAGTGCGCAAACAAAGCAAGGGACTTGTATACGAGCCTTGAGGTCGAGAGACGTTATCACACGTGCGAAAAGAATGAAGAGAGAGAGAGAGAGACTCTCGTTTCGGTTTCGCGAAAGCTTGAAATTGATAGATAATAAAGACAATTTTCTGGCCCAGCAGACGTCAGGGAAAGTCTCCGCAAAGCAGCGTCAGATGCTCGGAGAGCATAAAAAAGTGGAGTACGCGTTATGTGGGAGTGACAGCCACTCAGAAAGCGAGATGAATTGTGACTGTCCTTAGATGTGAGAATCAATGCTAATTAGGAAAGTTGAGTTAATGAGCCAAAACTTTCCTAAATAACAATAATGGAAGCAAACTGAGCATTCATCTAGTGAAAGTGGCACTAGTGACAGTGAACTCATAATAGTTGATTAGCGTTGTCACAGGCCGATATATATTTTTATTTTCTCATTTATATTTGGCGAACTATGAGAAGGTAGCCTACGTTAGAGCCGGCTATCCCAACGTCATGACAGTAATGTACAAGAATAAATAGCGCACGGTTATACAGTCACACGTGGTGGTTTCTATCTTCTAGTAACCTTGGGCAAACGCATTCTAACTATTTTTTCTATTTTTGACAAAGTTTACCCGGACGTTTTTGCATTGGGCTTCATTCGAAGGAATGACGATATATCAGCAATAGGGCGAATGCAAGCACTGCTGCAGTGGACGAGCGGTTACAGCGCTCAACTACAATCTCGGAGGTACTTGGTTCGAATCGCTGAATCACTGAGCACTTCTTTTTTCAAGACGTTGCCCGGCCTGACATTATGCGTGGTGGCGGGTACTAATTTTTTTAAAAGTAGGCTTTCGCACTTGCTTCTTTCACTCCCCTTTTGACCCAAAAGTGCTGTACTGTGCTCCTTGAAAAATTAAACAATTCAGGGTTCATAATTTTCTCCTCCATCCTCTCTTATCGCAAAAGTGTCTAGTGCTGAAATACCAATATCATACCTGGTATATTACTTTTCACGTGTTTGGATATTCGACCAGCAATCAGTCTTCACGGTGTTTTGAAGAAAATCTACACATGCAGTGTGCAGTGAGCTAACTGCTTGCAGCCAAGTTGACTGCCTTTGTAGGGACACGCTTTCGTGCTAATTTGGTGGGCATCATCACATGCAGCAAGACCAAAGAGCACGGACAGTTAGAGCTGACGCAAACAGAGTGATTAGTTTGTGTCTTCTCTCCCGCTATTTGTGATGCTGCACGCTTCAGTGTAATGTCGCTGTCAATGGTTAAAATGAACTATAGCAGTTAATCGAGTTCTGCTGAGAGGGTCCCCTATTGTCCAAATTGGAACAGAAGAATGGCAATTTGATTTGTGTGATGAAGAGATACCCTGCTTTTGGTTACTAGAATGAATTTCTAAACTGGAGTTTATTTTTTATTAACAACAGTTCCAGTGCAGATGAAAGGTGCATGGGCAAAACTTGTGTATTCAGCTTGACTAGGTTTGTGACCTTAATTATAATTGCGAACCGGTATCACAGTATGCATAAATATCACACATATATACAACCACGGGTGATAGCTTGCTTATTTTGATTAAAAATGAAAGGTTGAAATCGACATATTCAACCAACGCAATGTGTACGAGATATGCCATGTAGAGTAGCTATGCTCTAAATTAATCTTCACAGGTTCGTTCCATTTTACCCAATTTCTTGCCCATGACTGTAGGTTGGTAAATGAAACAACTTCTTTGAACACTTCTTCGTGTAAGGTTACATTTATTTTTATGCAAACCAAAACAAACCTAAATGTATAATGGCTCAAAAGAGAAATAACTAGAAACAAATTCAGCCAAATCATTACCAAACTTACTCACCAATGATAAACGGATTCTCATTTAAAAGATACATACATACATACATACATACATACATACATACATACATACATATATGCACACACACATATTCATTGTACCCCCATACATACATACACACACTCAGATGTAAATATTAAAATGAATGGCTATAAAACAACAATTCTAATACACTCATTTTGAATATACTACAGAAAGTAACTTACGAGAGAAATCCACCGGCACTGTTATGTCTGAACACGGTGTTTCTCGAACCATCTCGCAAAAGCTTGATGCATAGTTTTCCGCTACTGCCCAGTGACAAGCAGTTTTTATAAAAAACACAAGAATAAAGCCCTTGACAATGTCATGCTAAAGAAAAGGGCTGTGCATGAATATTTTGTACATGTCTGCAATATCACTCTGCTTATTTACATAGCTTGGCTCATTCACTACCCACTAACAAAGCATGTTAGGATACTTGGGCTGAAAGTTGGCACAGTGCGAGTAAATTCTAGACAATACATGAATAATACAGTTATAAGCTACTAAGCTCCTTCGTGCAAACAGTGTTTATATTGACAGCTATAGGTGCCATTTCGTGTCCCCAAAACACTTCTCAAAAATATAATCAACTTTATTTAGCTAAAAGTTTCTATTCTGGCGCGTCAGTGGTGGCTCAACGAAGAAAGTGACTCTTTCAGTCAAGAAAACAACGACCAATTATTTTTCCAGTTCGTGAATTCACCCCATGCTAACATTGAGGCAGCTGGTAGGAGTGCTTTTGGAGAGAGGAAACCACCACATTCCCACCAGTTGTGGCCTTGGGTAGCTACTACACTTGGAAAAATTGATGAAAAACACTCCTCAAGAAGACTTCGAAGTTTGCTCATCAACACAGTTCCCATACAGCTGTCTATTAGTCTGCTTGAAAAATATTGAGTTTACTAATGGGCAAATACTGTACACTATGTGAGGTGATGCTCCAGTGCGCTGCATGTATGTCCTACTGCTGGCCTGAACTGCGATGTTGCTCAGCACATATCAGTAAAATAACGACTAATACTATGCCACTGCAAAGTAATTATGTGTCATTTGCATGAAACAGGGACCACAATAAAAGATTATAACAGCATTTGCCTTCACAAAGTTCAAAAAATGTAAATAAATTTCCACAGAGTTTTCACAGTTCATCTGAGGATAGTAATATTGATTGTAAACACATTCTTACTTCCACTAACCTATTTTAAGATGCCAGATTCAATATTAGAGTATACCAGCACTTTTATAGGGCTAAACATTTGTACAGGCACCTAGAAAAACACAAGTGAATGCATGCTATAGCTACATATAAAAATAAATACTTTTATTTCTAGTCTGAGTAGAGCTGCATAGATTATAAGTCACTTGCATTCCATTATGAACAATCCTATCCGAGCAAAGTAAACATTTAAAAAGTTACACAGTAGATAAGTAGACTGTTGAAGGACGGATAGGCAGTGGGATAATACCCAAGCACTAAAATCTACTGTTAAGATATACTAGGAATAGCGATGATTCTCTTCCTTCCAAATAAAATAATTCACATAGATTCACTTCCCAGAGCTTATAAACTCATGGCATCATTGGTGCTATACAAATGAGTGTACACTGAAGGATTACATCGACTAAGTACATGATTACTGCATCCATGGCTTTACTTCTTGTACTACAAAGAATGCAAACACAGTTACCATTGGCGACCATGGATGCTGTGATTTCTGGCATGCAAATGTAGAGGCACGCAGGCACTTAACACACATGTTAAAAACTTCAGCTCAAAAATACTTGCCCACTAACACTACAGCAGCCTTTAAATTAGTGTCATAGTTTGGTATCTTCCATGCAAAATTTAAATAATTTCGAATGCAAGCAAATGAACTGCTGAATAATGCACTGCAAAGAAGTTAAGCAGCAGCTGCTCGTGACATCACAATGTGCTCTGTCTGCTGTTGTAAACTTTGAGCAGGAGAACAGCCACTGGCAGTCCCTTTATACTTGTTGGTCTTCTGTGCTCTGTTCTTGATACACTGTACATGACCGTGGAGCACCGAACTGCTTGTTACTGCTGGAACGTAGAAAAATACAGATCATTCTTACAACCATGCTACATGCAAGAGTGTATAGTTGTCAATTATGTGCTCATATTTACAGATATTGTATTTTCAGAAGCCAATGACAAGCCTCAACACACAAACACACACAAACAGTGAAGACTAAAATATATTTATTATAATACAAGAGCAAAACTACAATGTTATAGATGAAGGCATGAAACTGCTGACAGGCATAAAAAGCCAATAGAAGTTTCTTCTATTTCGACTTTACACTAAGTGCGAGAAGTAGACCACAAATAGGTTCACTAAGAAACACAAGTTAGAGTGCATTACAACACAACAGCCAGTGTTCATAACTTTAAGGCTGTCTAACATAGCCAGCTCACCATACCGCATATAGGAGCAAATGGGCAGTCTAGAAGACACAAAGAACTTGTGGATTATGAGTGTGCTTGTTGCTGACATCTATTATTCTAAATGAAGAAAACCTTTCAAAAATGCACTTCATCACGGGAAATAATCATGTACAACAAACACAACGGGCTCCTGCAGGTGCCACCAACACTCACCATTATTGTTGATACCAGTGTCTTGCCGGATGGATATGCTGCGTCCTGCACAGAACACCAAAGGAGCGCTCCATGACTTGGATTGCATGTGTGCTAGCTGCATCGCTCTGCTGCTGAAATAGGCTAGCCACAGACAGAGAAATGAAAAGCCATGGCTTTGAAACACACTGAACGTCACCTTTAGAGATCTACAATGCATACTTAGGTCAGGTACAATTTGTAGAAAAATATATATCACTATGCAATCGTGGTGAACATGTTCGGCTGAAACACAAGCAACAGCACTGAGAGAGAAAAAGCTACATTAGGTAAAAGATGCAGTTACTGGCCCTATGTCATCTGAGGCTTCTTCAATAGGTCTTTCTCCTTGCAAGTTGTGAACAGCCAGGCAATTTTCACCCACTTGCTATTTCCTTCCAGAGCACTTGATCCACAGAGGGAGTCACAAGCTCGAGAGCTCAATAAGGAATCAAAGTATTTGTGCTCGTTTCAAAGCACAAGCTTTTGAGTCTCAGATTATTGGAGTTTCGTTCATAAGCTGCAGGCTTTCAGCTTTCAACATTCTCAATTATCTTGCAATTTAGTTCTATAAATGTTGAATAAGAATTATGTGTAAGAATAATACATGTATCCACTGAAAGCAACCATGCTTGGGTTTTCAATTTGTGCAAAGTAAGTGGTGTTCACGTAATCGTATGTATTAAAGAAAAACTAACCATGCAGCCAGCCGTTAGGCAGTTTTGTGCCCTCGAAGCTCCCAAGCAGATCGCAGTCCTTCCAGATAAGGCTGCCATGCATGCTTCCACGCCACATCCGCTGAATGATAACAGTCCCAGCAGTGACATAGGCTTGCACAGTTAGGGAGAACGTGTCCTTCCTATTTTTTTACAGGTGCTCCAAGTAATGATGAGGATTGATGTGCCAGAATGTGCAACCGATGCATCACAGGACCTTAATAAACCAATCTCTGCGATCTGTGAAGAGCCAAAAACGAGATATTTAAAAACAATCATTAAAACCAGTCACTTCTAATACTTATTTGAGGAAGCTATCACTTTGTTAAAGTGACCAAAATCTGCTATAATCACTTTGAAATAAACTGAAGCCTTATGTAAAGTTTACGTACCGCAATATATATGTACTACTGAAGTATAGTACTACCACAGTGGTAATCGTCTATAGAACTAATTTTCCAAAATAACATAAATTTTTTAAGTGCAACCTGGCTCCTGGAAAATAAATTCACATTAACTTTCCAACTATCAAACGTGGTCAATCGACAGGCCCAACCTCATAATCAACCAAGAGCTCACTTGTATCAAATTACAAAAAACTTTTTATGCATTTGCTCCATAATATATGTATGTATATAACAGTAGTAGTAAATTTTTCATGCTTCAACTTACCATAGAGAAACATTACATCTGATGGGCTTAAAAACTTGCACACGTTATAGAACTGCGTGAATTATAGTACCGGTGAAATTTAGTTCTGCAAGGTGAACTCACCGAAGGCAGCATTTAGTAGCCGTCGGTGTCATGAGGAACCAAGTACGGTTAACAGGCAAAGGGCAACTGCAGACTGGAAGCTGCCAATGACAGCAATGAAGGGCTGGCCAGGCGTGCACGTCCATTGATAAAGTGTAAGAACTGGCCATGACCGGCTGTTGTCAAGGCTCTAGTGCCGTGCAAAACAATGGCCAGACGAACTCAAAACCTGTAGTTAGGCGATATTGGCCTACAACTTCATGCAAAGCAAGGCACCGGTAAAATCTTTGCTTTTTCTGGGGGCAGGAGGGAAGCTTGACGTTCACGGGCTCTCGCTGCCACATAGAACTCTCAAGTTGTTACCGAAGAACAGTCTAGGCGCGCTTACAAAGTAACACGATCCACAACAAAATGTAGCATCTTGAAGTTTGGTTGATCACATCACAGCACTAGGTCTGGGGGCCGGAGGAAAGCTTGACGTTCACGGGCTCTCGCTGCACAATAGAACTCTCAAGTTGTTACCGAAGAACAGTCTAGGTGCGCTTCCAAAGTAACACGATCCACAACAGAATGTAGCATCTCGCAGTTTTGGTTGATCACATCACAGCGCTAGGACTATGGTTATCACAAAAAGGAGAAGTGACGACTTAACAAATAAAAGCGCCAAGCTGTCCACCACAACTTCGCAGGGCAAAACAGTTATCAACGCTGTCTTTCAATTTTCGGTCACACGAGCACAGCTTGTTCACAAGTCTTGGAACGTCAACACAGCACCACTGTTCACAACGAACATCGTTTCACTCACGAACAGTACATTGCTCTCAAGTAAATAGAAGCGTACGGGCTAACTAGTGGCGAAGCAAGAACCGAGCGCGTAGTTCATACGTTTCGTACGTACTTGGGGTCACTCAAGTAACGTGTCAAAACGCTGTCAATCCGAAATGTCGCACAGCACCCAACTGAGAGACTGGAAAGTCAAGCGAACGAACTGTCACCGGCTCACAAACACACATTACAGGCTTCTCGAGTGCTAGTTGCCGTCGATACATCGACGCCGATCCCCGCTTGATAACCACACCGACGCACAGGCTTCGCTGCGCTTCACCGTACACCACTGCACTGCCACAGCTTTCCGCACTGCTTACACGCACCGAAAGAGCTGCTGTAATCACAACACATCCGGTCAAACGCTGAAGTAACTCGTGCGAGAAGCGTTTGCTGAAAGTCGCACCGACTGATATGCTGTTTACGACGCCTTGTTGTTTTCGACAACTGCGCAGCACATGAGATGATAAGAGAGCTCTTAGAAAGTACTTGCACTATTTTCATGGCGTGACAAAATTTTCTCTTATGTGCGAGGGGGGTGATATGACGAACAGGACAGGCGTGCCAGATGAAAGAAGTGTTTTGGCAACGTCACTGAGTGAGCTGATGTGGAGGGTATTGCTTCACAACCAATCACAAGCTGTGCCTGTCGGCCAAGCCGTCGTCTGCTCGCGTTTGTCGTCTGGTTCGATCAGAGCATGCGACAGGGGATTCGCCTTCGCAACGCTATTATTCTCAGGTCAAGTGGTCGCTACGTCGCACAAAAGTCATGTCAGTGGCTCGCTCTACCTTTGAATGATGTTTGTGCGCCAAGTTAAATGGCTGGTAATTGATGCAGGGTTTAATTCAGCCAAAGTTTGCTCCAGAATCGTGAGGGTTTGCATATTTTTGGTGTCATACAAAGTTACTAGGGTCATTTCATTCCGATTGCTTGCCATAATATCACGGTCCATATCGGTGTCTGAACAGTGAAGGTGAAGATGCATTATTTCTTTGTAGTTACATGCGTAATCACGCGCACCCCTAAGACGCTTTGGTTTACAAATTACGCTTTGTTCCAGATCGTCCCAAAGTGTATCGACAGCTGTATTTCAGAAATCGCAACCATTAGACAGTTAGAGCCAATGAAAGTACACTAGAGCACAAACTTTAGGAACCACTCACTGAAAACTTCCTCTCATTTTATTTCCAATAGCGTGCAAAGAATGTGCTCCCATTAACCTCTTTGGTGGTAATTTCCACCAATGAGGCAAGGATCTCGAGTCGCACTTTCAATTGGATGAGATGGGGCGCAACACAACAACAGAACAAATAAGGTTGATCCTATGCCATGTCGCGTTCGAATGCACCGACCATTCACGTATCACATTGGTTTTCATCCAACCACAAATCTTTACATGCCTAGTTTTATGCCATTGACGCCCAATAGAATTCTTCAATTACTGCGACTTCGAACTTATTGGACGATGGTGGTTGTCAACACCATCCACTGCGTACAAGGGAAACAACACGTTAAGCTCAAAGCGCCGAAAGAAATAAAAACGCAACAGCAGTCATCAGGCAGCCCTTAATGGGCGTGAATTAACTCAAAACCAGCCAGGGCACCAAAGTATACTGCTGCAGCAGCAGGTTCTAAGCAGCCACATCGTTCCTAAGAGTGGTCCGGACCACTCTTAGGATTTTCTCTCAGCCATGCTGTTTTTACGAACAATTTTGCTTCGTGAATCCACTTACGAGCACTTTTCGGTGACGTAAGCAAACATAGCAACTGCATCACCATCGCTGACATGTTCCCGGGCAGTCACAGCGCGCTTTATTTGCAGCGGCCGATGTGACAACTATGGCCTCTTACGACGTTTTTTAGTTTCGTGAATCAACTTACGCAACAAAATTTCTCTTGCGCAAAAATATTTTCGTAAGTGAGTTTTGTGAATCCGGGCCCAGATACCTTGCGTTTGCATGACAGTAAGGCGTATTGTATACGTAAAGTTGATTCGAAAAAACGAACAAACACAATAGTGATGAAACTGCATTTTGTCAATTATGTGCTACATTTCCATCAAAGTTACGCAATTTGGAGTGGTTCTGAATGAACGCTACTATCTTTTTTTGTTGGCCCGTGCTTCGCTTGCGGATCTCCATTCCGAAGACGACGCTGGCGACAAACTACAGTAGAACGAATCATTTCAATTGACTGAGGGACGTCTAGCAGTGCCTAAAATTTTCAGAATATTATTCGCCCGACTCTTGGCTGATCTCCCTTAGTGGGTAGGTAGATGCCATTCGGGCCAGGGTCATTATCATCATCATCGTGATCAAGGTACATGTGCAGAGAGAGCCTCGTGGCACGGACCTTCCTGTCGTTCGTCTGACGCCGGAGGATCCCGCTGTTCCCGCTCGCCGAGAGCGTCACGTTCTGCTTCGGAATCTCTTCGACTGCCCGTCAATCTCGACCCCCCGTAGTCCACAACGAGGAAGAGCCATGCAAGGTTTCTACACAGCCCGTTTTTACGGTAAGCTCAACTCCATCTTTTTCTTCGTTACCCTGCATTGGTAGGCGAAGGAGCCATACTCTTTTTCTGTGTGGTTGCAGTTCGTCAGTGCAATATTCACGCTCACTGTAAACGGGCATTGGCGATGAAATGACACAGTAGAACAGTGGCTTCATTATTACCGGGTGGACTTCGTGCGTCAAGAGGCCCTGCTTATACCGCTGACCGGGTCTACACTAGTTTTCGGCGTGTTTCACGCTCCCATGTGGGAGACATTATTATAATTTTCATTCATTCTTTCTCGCTAGATTCTAAAATATTCTGCCACGTGTCAGGTGAAGAACCAACCCAAAGAGCCCCGTGCACGTGACAGAAGTTGTGGCAAGCTTTTACGCGCGATAAAACTGGCACGACACATCATCGTCTCATTTCTGCAGCCTCCAATATTCAACGTTTTAGAACTCGCCTTTTTGCAAAGACGATTGCCTGCCACAGCGCAGCTTGATATCAAAATAAATACGTTAATCGAGTTTAGTTCTGGGAAATTCATATGGCACAGCGTACCACGATATAGACAGAGGAGGACACACCCACAGCACTTGTCTGTTCCAATCGTGAAGTGATATGCGATGCGTAATATGAATTCTAACCAACGAGCCCCACAACGTGCCTTAGCGGTCCGTCGAATTTGCCAGGAATACACTTTACAAAAAGATACGGGAAGCCCGAGCTCTCATTGCGCCAAAGATTTGAGAAATTTAACTTATCTCTAGCTGCAAGAAACCGAAGGGGAAGATGAAAGCTCGCGATAAAAAATGGCAAACAGAAGTTCGAAATTTCATCACAGCGCCTACCCTTCTTTCTATTGGTTGTTTCTAAAAGACCGCATAACTTACAACGAATAAAAAATAAAATGAACCAATGAACATTTTCTCCAGTGGCTTGTCTTTGATCCCCGGCTTTCTTGATGCAAAGGTGGTGAATAAGCAGTCATCGGCATTCAACATGACGAACCTTCCACTGCCATTATCGTCAAAAATTTGAGAAACCATAGATGACTAAACGTATGAGGTAGTCTTTGCGCCCCCCCCCCTCCCATATTATTTTTCTGACGGGGCAAGGGGGAGCGGGGAAGAAACGTTCGCTCTGCTTTCCTTGTGCGTGCACGCGAGGTGGACATGGTTGGTAGTTAATGTGCATTCTCTGATCCCCATTTATGGATGAGTGTTCCCACAGACACCTGCAATACGCAAATAGCTGCTTACGTCATTTTTTCTAATAATCTCTCCCACTTATCTTTGAGCGAACATGAACTACGCTGTATATATCAACATTGAGTACTGTTATTACTTACGAATCTGCTACCATTTCTCCTATATCGTAATTTTTTTCAGACTTCTACTTTTTTTATTGCTCGTTATTCTGGAAAAAGAGATGGAGAAATTTTAAGGTGGCATTCACTGCCGCTTCTTCTCTGCTTTTCTCTTTTTAGTATTTTTTAACCTACTATGGGCTTAGTCACGGCTAGAAATAGCTTTTGGAAATGCTAGAAATGGGTAACATCCCTGCCCATCCTCTCCATTTCTATCTGTATTTTATATATATAAATACCAAAATTATGTTGACAGTAAACTTACGCATTCAAACCGATTTTGTGTCACGTCTTAACGTAACGCTGTAGAAGTTGATATCTTATTCGCGTGTTTCTCATACTCAACAAGCTTCGTGTTGGCGCATTAGCGACTTTCACAGTCATATACTCGTTCTACTTACCCAAAGGTTGTTTTAGTAATACCATGTCATCAGTAAAACGGCGCTAAGTTTTATCACTACTCTGGACTATCTAGGCTAAACCTTCACCGATTATGTTTGCCACACGCGCAGGGGCTGAAGTCTCTGCCTTCTCGCACCGATGACACCGCCGTGGGCTTGTTGTCGGCGCGGTGCCCTCTCAGCGCGACTCAGGCACGCACGCAGTTCAACTTGGTGCACAAGAAGTGGTGCAACGAAGGCTTCTAGGTCATCGGCACTGTCTTCTTTGTTGGTCTTTAAAAAGCGGGCAGCTCAGAGAGGCTGCAACACCGGTAAGCAGGCGCTAATACATTATTTTTCGCACGCAACATGAAGGATTAAAATACAGGCGTTGGAACACTATCCTCGAGTTCGTTTTACACTCATGTGTGCATTCACTGGAGAGTAGCCGTTAAAAAGCTTCACCGAAATTTAGCTGTTATATATAGCTAAACAGTCGTTTGCATAGAGGTTGACAAAATCAGAGCGTATCCCATGAAATCCTGCGAAGGTGTCGGTTTCTTCTAAAGTACTTGTCTTGAAATGCGCCCATCGGTACTCTGCCATTTTATACGCTGCAGAAGGAGAATTCGTTCACACCTGCGACTAGAACCGGTGGCACAACAAAGTTATAGTCACAGTGCGACTGCAGTCTCAAATGGTCGCTTTGGTTGCTAAGCAACTCCTTTGGCTCCAGCACTCTCTGCTCAGTTTTTCAGCTGCACGACTGCAGTCGCGAACGTTTGAACCTATCACAAGATCAGAAACACGATGGCTGATTATTTACGGGGCTTGGCAATGCCAACTATATGTGAGCAGACGTGAATTCTTTGTGGCTATATTGGTAGCAAGTTGTTAACATGTGTCGGCTGGAGTTGATTTTCGGTCGCTGGTCGAAGGTGTGAATGGCCCTCTTGCTTTCGGAATGGCGCCGGTGCTTCAGCTGGCTTTCTTCTTCGTCAGCTGGCGTTCGACAGAACATTAAGGGGCCAGGTTGTTTTATACAGTCGTCGTAGCTTGGCGCAACGCAGGCAAACTATAGGTGCAGCTGTAGCACAATGAGCGCGCGCTCGCGCCAAAGACAAGTTTTCTTCCTTGTGTTCTTCGAGAGATTTGATGATGATTTTAATGGAGGCAAATTGATATTTAGTGTAGCTAGATCATAGTAGGAGCTTTTGAGTAGGACTAACGAGAGGTTCTATTTGAGGCGCCGGATGTGGACAGAGAAGGGCGCTGGGATCGAGAAGGATAGGCTGGATGCACCGCACCTCACGATTCGACGAACGCGGGGTTCCACGGTACCTGCGAGTGCACCACAAGAGTCGCTCGCGGGTGTCCATGCCATACACAGTCCGCATGCCGAAAGAATGCTTGGAAAGAAGCTTCGCAGCCCGCGCAACATATAACACTTACAACTTCGACCGCTGCTCCAGCACAATATTCTCCACACGCAGCGCCTCACTCCAAAGCATGTGCGGTACCGGTCATTTGGCCCACCCCAAACGCTTCTTGTACTCACTACCGTAGTCAATGGTAGCATTTTTAACCCGCTCTCATGCCCAAACGAAGTCTTCTTTCTTTGTTACTCAAGCGTCTTGATTATGATTTGAAGCGCATACACAACTTAAATGAGTAGGGTAATACGACAACGTAAACATTGCATAAAAATAAAAAACAAAGCAAGCAATAAATAGAAAGAGAAGGAAATAAAGAAACAAAGTAGATAGGAAAATATAAGTAAAATGAATGTAAAAACACACAAAATACTCGAAGGCAGAACAAGAACGAAAGCGACGACAAAAGAAAGAAAACTGAAGAAAAACAAAGAAGGCTGCCGAGCCCCGAATGTCTCTCATGCTTGCCTCCACTCTGCCATAGCTCCTATGATTCTTTTACCTCGCTCATCTCAGGACACGGCGAGTGGCTGACCAGGTGCTATGCCTTTTACATTGCCTTGTGACCGTTTCATGAAGCAGACGTGACTAAACCCAAGTCCGTTCCTTGGAGTGGTGGTACATCGCGGCACACCTTTTTCTTCTTTTTTTATCCAAATTTTGTTCGTAGTTTCACCACTACACAAATGAAAGTGCATACTAACTTAAAAAGCTATGTTGATATTCGGGGTTTACCTTCCCTAAACCAAAGTGTGATAATAAGGAATGCCGGAGTGGAGGGCTGCGGAAATTTTTACCACCCGGTGTTTTAAGCGTGAGCTGACATCACAATGTAAGAGCGCCTTTAGCATTTTGCTTTCATCATAAAGAAAACCGCGTGGCCAAATGTGATCATTATTTTATAGTTATTCAGTTAGGGCCCAATATATTCCGACGTAACGTCGACGCGCGTTCACGCTGGGCGCAGCGAGGCTAGCACAACGCGAGTACTCTGACACAAGACGCAGCCCGGTGGCAGCCGGCGCGAAATGCGCCATGGTTCATTTTGCGCCGACGATGTTACCCAGACAGCGCCATGTTTGCCCAAAGTATACCTCTCTTCGTGACGGAAAAACACTTCTGATATGTGGGGTTCAATAATCCTAAACCACCATATGTTTATGAGAGACGCCGCAATGAAGGGCTCCGGAAATTTCGACCAACTGGGGTTTTTTAACATGCACCCAAATCTGAGCACACGTGCCTACAGCATTTTCGCCTCCATGGAAAATACAGCCGCCGCAGCCGGGATTAGATTCCGCTACCTGCGGGTCAGCAGCCGAGTCACTATAGACCACGGCGGCGGGTTGTGGAACACTTCTAGTACACTTTAACGGAGGGACGCCGGGCGCACTCAAACGCGCATGCGTCAAGTCAACGTACGCGGCCCAAGCCTGCGATACAGTGTACTAGAATGCGTAGACCTGCGCCTGGCGATTCATCTCCGGCGTGACGTGACGAAACGAACACCGGCGCAAGCGCTCTTTGGAAACTGTATAGTGTAACAGAGTCTTTACTGTTCTTCAAGCGCCGATTTGAATATAGCTGTAAGGTGAAGGGTGCGCATGCTATAAAATAGATTTGACATGTTATTCGTGCATGTGATCTTGAAGTGATGGAAGAATGGTAGCGAAAATATTTGTAGATATGCAAAGTACCATGATTTCACCAAACTAACAACATATCGAACTCTCGCTAGCTCGTCGCGATCAGACAGTCGAAAGCCCTCCAAGCTAATTTATCAGTTGACATGCACATCATGGTGATCGTTTCATTCCTGAAGAAGGTGGTCACATTAGGAGGTGTTCAAGTGCGCTTCAGGTGCATTAAAGGAACCCATGTTTTATCTGGACTTCGCCCACCAAGGAGACATTCATACCAGTTCGTTCGAAGCTTCAGAGCCACGCGACTCAGTTGAACAAAACGTTCATCGCACCGTAAGCAATGCTTATAGCATCCATTTTCTGAACATGTAGGTCAGCAAGAAGCGACCGCGAACTTGCTGGTTCAAGTGTCTCCACGCCGGCAAAGCGAATAGAACCAGTAAAAAAGCCGAAAAAAGAAGTTTAAAGGTAAAAAAAAATAGATTTGTCACATGTGCTGAGAGTGTGATGTATAGGATATCGTTACCGCGTAGCGTAACGCACGTTCTTCTAATGAAATTGGCTCAGTACTACAAGGTAAGCCCATTCATACTTCTCACATTGTCACTCGGTAGTTCGCGCAAAAAGTCTGGTCGAGCATTACGAAGTGTGCAGGCTTTCGCCGTCTAGTGCTACAGAGGGTATGAGTAAGTTGAGTAGGTGCAGTTGAAATTGAAGATTTGCTTAAGTATCCGTTCACCATAGCGAGAATATGACTGAAGCAAGGTGTGGGAGCGGGCTAGTTGATATTACATGTTTTAAACAGCCGAAGTGCAAAAAAGGGAACTATGAACTAAGGAAACAAAGAGGACGAGCGCGTTAAAAAAATGACACACGTGGCGTCTTTCTCCTGAGCCTGACAGCGAGAGAGAGAGTAGCAGACAGGATCCATCTTTTGAAGCGCCAGAAGCCGGCAGCAAGCAGCCCATCCCAACTGTTCACCTTAGAAATGCTAAGCGCAATAGCGCTGCCCAGATGATCGATCACTCGCGCTCATAGTTTTTTTTCGCAGCTGTGCAACACTACTCGACTCTTTATGGTTCGATACAGAGAGGATCACCAAGGGCAGTGACGCCATCAGTGTTCATCAAGCAGAATTTAGTGAAGCACCCCATGGCCTCCAAGAAAATTTTAATAAATGCCCATCAACGCGAGGAACCCCTTCTTATTTAAGAGCTGCGCCATAATGACGGTGCAACAGATATACAAGTAATGCGTCCGAACCATGTGACACAGACGTGCTGCATCCCGCCATGCACTGCGGCATTCCTCTAGGTGTCACCCATTCGCCCACGTTATTTTTAGCGCAAATAGTACGCCATTCATCCGCCGCGCGTTTTTTTGATAATCCTGGCAACGTGATAATCCTGGCAACGTGATTTGACCAAGCAGTCTAGGAGAGAATATATATAATCGTTATTTTCGCCGTTGTCCACCGGAAATACGCCGTAGCCTTGGACATCAGCCACACGGAGTACGTGGACTCGTGCTTCAATGCCTCCAGCATGTGTTTGGTGACTGCGCGAAACAGCGCTGTGACAGTGTGGGTGACGTGCTACTTCAGACCTTCCAGCGAGTCATGACAAATGTGGCGATCCCCGCATGAACAACCACCCAGTTCTAGAATCCGAACCAGCACGCCGCCAGGGTCTACAGCAGCTCTTCGCCGTCTCGAACATCAAGAAAGGATAAGTTTTTATGCAATGATTTTGCAACGACGTTGCACATACACGCCCACTCTCTAATAGCCTTTTGCGTGCGATAAGCAATTATATGTGGCGTCTTCTTAGAAGGTCAGTAGAAGTGACGATGTGTGATACTTAGCGCGAAGGCGGATGATCCCAGGAAAGAAATGAAAAGATGTGAGGTGTCACACAGGCGAAAGAGTAGGATGTCGGTTAGTCTTGCTGGAGCTAATGAGGGCGAACCTAAAACCTCCGACACTCGGAGAGACAAACATTGTATACCCACCGTGTCAGCCCCTCGTGTGCGCCAATTTTAACGCCATAGTGTTGAATAGCCCGTTCGGCAGAAATTTTGGCGTCGGAGTCATTCGTAGCGAGAAAAAAAACATCTTCTACGTGATCAAGAAAATTCTAAAATGCAAATAAAATAAAGCATAAAAATGTCTAGTTCCCAGTGTGGCTCAAACTCGGGTTGTTCGCGGGGCAAGCGGGTCTTCTACCGCAGAGCAACGCTTCTACTTGTGAATGCAGGAAAAAATTACGTCCACTGCGTGGAAATGCACTGAACGTAACTTTCACGCTTCACAAATGCACGCATCTTGTATACATGCTTCACAATACATCATGAATTATGACAGTAATTAACAACATGCGTACGTTGCCATCGGGCGTCGAACTTGTGATTATTATTATGACTTCATAATCAAAGCCAGTCACCCACTACATAACGCACACACGTTACTGCGTCTATTTCACTAAGGCCAAGTATAGTTGGTGCATGGAAAGTTTAACAATATTTCATGCACCAAGTGCTTGAAGTGCGCACCAGGGACTGGATATTGCTATCACGTTCAACTTCTAAAAGGCGTAGCTGAAGGGTCCCCAACTTTTAGGTCCACATATTTAGCGGTAGCTCGTCTTCATACGTTCGAAGTGGATCACGTTCGCATGACGAACCACATCTAATTGCACATGTGCTGCACATGTGTGCTTCGCTTAAGTGGTGGACTGAGTCACGGTAGCACAGAAATTATCGTAGTTATAGTTGACTGCAGTGTTCCGGTATACATTGTAATGCCAGCATCACAAATGCCTTCTGCCATTTGATTTGCATTCTGAAATGCTGTGTTTGTTTCATGCTTTTGAAGTTCCGTGGTTAACCTAAAACAGACTAACGCTAGATTTTAAAATGTACAAAACATATAAAACAATACTTTAGGAACTACAATTCGTAACAACAAATTGAATGAACACTGACGTAAGTATCACTAGTGGCGCTGTGTTTTTACAAGACAAGCAAAACAAACAACGAAAACTTTCTTCAGTGAGCAACTTCATTATTCTGCTCGGACTAAAGCATTGCCATTAATAAAATACTTGTACTCGTATGCTCACACTAACATACAGTAATGTTCCGTGAATGATTACATGTGAGAGAGAAGTTCCCACTTTCATCAGGCATTGTGAAGGCTGGGCAATATAAACAATATGCATTATCTATTTTCGCTTTCTCTTTTTTCGCGCTTGACTAATCGTCGCACCTATTGCGCACCTCTCCTTGCTCACTCAGTTGGTACATGGTAAACTAGATGTGTGAAAGCAACTTGTGCTTGTTGGCAGATGACGCTACTGCAATAGCGCGAACTTAAGGGAGGGTACGCAGAACTCAACAATGATAACACAAGCGCTACATGAAACGGCAGTCATTTTCTGCGGATGGAGAAGAATAACTTGAACACAAGATACGAGGCCATAGTGACGAGATTCGCGAATATACTAAGGCGTTATAGAGAACATTTAGGCAAAGTGAAGTTCATTTTTCGTACGGCACACGCACAAAAACAGGATCGATTCCTACGATAACTCGGCAAAGAAAGACACATATAAAAGAAATGATGCCTGTTATTGTGTGCTCACTCTTTCTTCCTATATCATGTGCATATCACTTGTGTATATATTGTTTTCCTCCATCAATTCTTGTCTCACTTGACCGTGCACGACCTCTTTCAGTATTAAGGTCTTGTATATCACAGATATACAAAAATAGCGAAAATGTAGACATCTTCATTTTGTTCTTTCTGGGCGTCTTTTCACAGCACGTCTTCGAATGAGCTCTTTCTTCCTGACCAGTTGCTGTCGGTGTCGTTTTCATGCGAAGATTTTGTGACGACACAGTATAGCCCATCGTAACACAGACCTGTACACGCGCCAGAGCAAATGTGAAGTGCTAGCGATAATCCTTGTCGTATCACCCGAGAACCAGGGACTTGTGTTTGCAATTGTCTCCATCGGTGTAATTTTATAGGCTTACAGAAACACATAGGTGTGATAGCGAACCTTGACAACGCTCGTATTGTCAAGATGGAGGGAACAATTGGGATGGAGCATTCTATATAAAAAGAATGCATTTATAATAAGGAACTTAAGCAGCCATATAGTTTCCTGCAATCCTTAAGGAAGGGAAACAGTGCCCATGCAGAATGTTGAAAGACAGAAAAAAGGAAGAGAAACGCTGTTCGCTCTCGCATTGTGTAACGAATGACCACGAATCACTTTATGTACGACACAAGCGTATATACACTTGCAGAAGCTGAGGGAGAACACGGAGGTTGGAGACCCCATACCTCTTATCAGCAGCCCTGGGTGCTCCGGAATCTAGCAGGAGGACGCATCGCGCCCAGCAACCACGCACGAGATCCCGTTGTTGGGCGGCCACGCGTTCAATTTCCCCCGCACCTGATGAACCATTTTCCTCCCGACATTAGGAAAGGGATCGAGCAACACGCGGCTTGGAAGGTGGCAGATGCTGCTCAAGCCATCGTATTTGCGCGTGGATCCGAATCATCCTCTTTGGGCTGCGGACGTTAACTCGTACTCAACGCGTATTATTTGCTTCATTCTTTGATGTTTTTGCATGCATTTTAACGAACGAAAGCGCTTGTTCACAAAAAAATCTGTTCAGATACTTCTCTCTTACCTTTCGTATATATGATATGGGATACACGCGTCGTGTGGGCCGCATGTAGCCCGCCGATGTTTCACTAGCGGGCCGCAGCTGCACAAGTAGGAAAATGTTCGTCGAATATATTGCGATTAATGAAGATTTTTTTGAGTAGGTGACAGGGAGGAAACTGGTCTGAAGCACATTTGTGAGGCATCCAACGTGATCGGTACATGTTGAAACATGACCGCGGAGCAACATCTTTACTTACCAATTATCATTATAAGTTGAGTCAAGCTGGAAATCAGTATCGATATTTTTCTCGAATCCTGATGCCAAATTAAGTTCAGAAATAATTTCTGTTAAATGGCCGCTTCAGGTGACATTTTGTTCGAATATTGCTTCCCAGCTCATCAACCTTCTTCACTCTCCCTTGCCTTGCGAAGCTAAGTTTCAAGACGGCGGCTCGCTGGTCGAGGCGACTTTGACGCTACAATTTTAAAGCTATATAGTGTTATTTCTCCGGGCACAAACCCAAGAAAATGACTTCGAGCATGCGTTTGATCTTGGAGCAGAGCCCGCGCTTGTTCCTCCTCTTCGTGCTCACACTTTCTGCGAACTCGTGCTAGCAGAGTACTCAACTCTGATCACGTGACTTCCGCGCCTGAAATGGGAAGGGAAATGGGTACAGCGTACGGCTTCTTGTCGAATAGTTGTGCTTAAGTGCGGGGATCTCGGAGGCATGCATTCCAGATCAGTTGCTGCTATCGCACGACAAGCATGGTTTAACCACGCTCAACCAAGAAACGCTCGATCTGAGCCAAAAATAGGTTAAAAATAGCTACTCGTCATTGATAAGAACTGCTGAATTGAACGATAATTACTCATATATGCCAAGGAATGTTATATATAGAGAATTGACTATGTCTGTAACAAGCTACAAGTTTAAAATCTGTATGACGTCATCCTCTCTGAGATTCCCATCTTTAATATAGCGATGAAAGGACAAATCTTTAAAAATATTTTTTTTTAATGTGGTGCCAGACATTCTTTTAACGGCTGTTTCTTCGCGCCGCCGGTTTTGTTATACGCGCATCATATCCAGAAGCCGTAATCCTGCGACCATTATTTCGTTTTGATCATCTCTAAGTAGGGCAACGTATGCCCACCACCCCCCACTTATTGCGCCTGTTTTCTCATCGCTGTCAACAAGTTTTACCGGGATACCTTCCATTGTTCAGGGAAAGATGAATAATTTTTTTCTTGAACGTGGTATATTTTTCCTTTAACTCTTTGTTTCCCACAACCAATCCAGTTGTGTAAGGAAGTATTTCTTTTTCGTGCATACATGTAAAGGCATTTCATAGGAACACATCGAAAACCTGCAAAAATTAGCATCAGTTCTAGGAGAAAACAAATGCCCACCTATGTGCGCGCTGAGAACACCAGTTACGCTAGTTCCACCAAGCTTCTCTATTGTACGTGGGAACTTTACCTGCGAACAACTCTTGTTCAACGCAAAATTTTTATCGTCACCACTACTTACCATATTAACCCCTTCAGAAGTTAAACATGATTATTATTGATATTATCATAATCATCACTACCATCTTAAACTTTCACCTAGAGACTCGCTAATGGCACTGAGCACTTTCAGCTTCATCATTCATTACTGCCATCATCAGCGCCTTATTCCTCATGTTCAATGCTTTCATCATCCGCATCGTTAACACCATTCATGGCCTGTTTGCTTGCCCACAGCGCTATTTCAACGTGATTTTCATTATCTTTATCTTCATTTATTGTCATTAACAAACTGTTAATTGTTGCCTTAAAACTGAATGCTTTAATAATCATCAGCAGCACTTTTCAACAGGCCTTTGCTTGTTAACGGCTCTGCTTCAAGGCGCTAACCATCGCTGCTCTTCTTTTCAGAACATCTCGTTCCGCTAATCAAGTCGAAGATATAGCATGTGTATCTTCATCGCCTAATCTACGTCCCAAATGCAGCAAATCGATTCTACACCTAATTCCCAGGACCTCCCTTCTCAAACCATGGCTGTCCAGAGGGCCCGCGAGGACCCTGACCATCCCGAGTGGGCCTAGTCAGGTGACGCTGAGTTAACTCGCGTTGATAGTTAACCTATAAAAGTTTTTTCACTGACTCACATACATACATTGTAACAGTCTTACTTACCTGTTGTGCACATAATGTTTTTGTGCAGAATCACTGGGAAGCGGGTCCTTAAACTATTCGGTGTTTTATCAGGTTCTCACACGAACTCGGTATGTCTGGCGGCCAGAAACATACAACCGCAGCGGCAACTCACCTTACAAAACTTTGGTGGTTCGCAGCGCAACAAAACACACACAGAACGAAATAAACCCTTTTTCATTAAAACCGAATAATTTAAAGAATACTATGGATTCAGTGTGAAGTGATAAAAACAGTTGCCGGCACACAGCTCAATGAGTGACTTCAGAAGAATGCTATTTTGCTGTGCGCATGTACTGTGTTTTGTTCAGTAAAGTCGACACATACATGTTTCTTATAAAAATTCTGCATCTGTAGCAACATTACAAATCAATAGTTCACGTAAAGATCCCGTCACGCACGTAGTCAAACTCTTTACTCCAGAGACACGTGGCACATACCCGTAAACAATTGGATCTGTTCCCTTGACTGGTCCTTTTCGGTTAGACTCCCAGATTACACACCAATATTCATAGCAGAATTATTTGATATTGTACTGGCACTACGGAAACTTCCTTTGGGCGAATCGGAAGCAGTCGTAATTACAGATTCTTTTTCAGTATGTGCTGCTCTGTCTTCAGGAGCCAACTTAACACTTATGCACATGTTTCGACAACTCATACCGACAAACTTGAAAAAATTGCAGCTGTTATGGGTACCAGGCCATCGTGGCATATATCTCAATGAGATGGCGGATGCACTAGCCACAGTATCTCTTAGCGGTTCCCTTATCCCGATTTGCCTGATACGGCTTACGCGACAGCAATAAGATTTAGAAACCTCTGTTTGCATGAATACGACTGCTATTCATTGGATAAATATCGAGATTTCGCACATCTAAGATGCCGCTGGAATAGACAGTGGTGTGCAACACGGCACTTGGAAGTTACTTTTACAAGATTGCGTTGCAGAATTCCGCAACTGAATCATTATTTGCATGAAGTTGGTCTAAAGGCGTCACCTTTATGTCAGACTTGCAAAGAAATGGAAACGATAGATCACTTCTTTTTGTTCTGCCGCCGATATTCTCATCAGCGGAAAAGATACCTGGTAGCTCCACTTGAAAAATTGGGATTAGAATTGAATGTGGCAGTAACTTTGTCGTTTGGCAGCATTAAATTTGGTTATAGCCACAGGGATACCTGCTCTGCGGTATTTCAATACATAATTGAAACAAAGCGATTGCCATGTTAATCTGCCTATATATATATGTATATGTGTGTGTATATGTGTGTATATGTGTGTATATATGTATGTATATGTGTATGTGTGTGTGTATGTTTTTATGTATGTATGTATATGTATGTGTTAATATGTATGTATATGTATATATATATATATATATATGTATATATATATCAATTTAGACCCACCATTACCTCTGTCTCAAATCGCATCTGATAGCCTGCATCGCTCCCTGCTCACATATACTCCTTTTTCAATTTTCGGCTTTGTTTCTATATTTTTTTCAGCCCAAAATTACGTTTTCTTTGAAAAACCATTAGCCTTTTAGTTAAGATCCTGCCGCCCAGTTCTTGGCCGATCCCCTTTGTGGGTGTGCGCCAGAGTAACAAGGATCTTCATCATCATCAATTGGATCTCGGTATGCGGGTATGAGCCAGATGTGATGGACAAATGTGATATATATATATATATATATATATATATATATATATATATATATATATATATATATATATATATTGTGAGGAGGTTTATTAGCCGTTAAAGACAGCGACGAGACAGCGTGAAGAAGCGTCCAGCGATCGGCACAGCAACGGACCGAAGCACGAGCCGAGAGAGCCGGGCGTTGGCGATGCTGCTCGCTGCAGGCACATCTTCTTCTTCACAATATATATATATATATATATATATATATATATATATATATATATATATATATATATATATATATATATATATATATATATCTGTTTAGACCCACCATTACCTCTGTCTCAAATCGCATCGATAGCCTGCATCGCTCCCTGCTCAAGTATACTCCTTTTTCAATTTTCGGCTTTTCTTTCTATATTTTTTTTCAGCCCAAAATTATGTTTTGTTTGAAAAACAATTAGCCTTTTAGTTAAGATCCTGCCGCCCAGTTCTTGGCCGATCCCCTTTGTATGTGTGCGCCAGAGTATCAAGGATCTTCATCATCATCAATTGGATCTCGGTATGCGGGTATGAGCCAGATGTGATGGACAGATGTGATATGTATATATTAATATATATATATATATATATATATATATATATATATATATATATATATATATATATATATATATAAAGTGAGGAGGTTTATTAGCCGTTAAAGACAGCGACGAGACAGCGTGAAGAAGCGTCAAGCGATCGGCACAGCAACGGACCCAAGCACGAGCCGAGAGAGCCGGGCGTTGGCAATGCTGCTCGCTGCAGGCACATCTTCTTCACAATCGCCCCCGCTGAAAAAGAAGCCATCCTGGCGACTTAAGAAGTTTCAGGCAAAGGCTCATGGTACGGTTTCAGTCGGGAAACATGGACGATGTCACGTGCACGCCGGCGCATGTCGTCCGATCGGGAAACTGGTTCAACTAGGAAATTAACCGGAGAGGTTTTCTCCAAAACTGTGTAAGGCCCCTCGTACCGGGGGACAAGTTTCGAGGAGAGTCCCGGTGTTTGGTGTGGAATGACGAGCCACACAAGAGACCCTGGGGCATAGCTGGGATCCGGAAGAGAGGTGCTACGGGTTTCTTTCTGGCGTTGTTGCTCTTCCGAGGTGAACGCACGGGCGAGCTGGCGGCACACTTCGGCTTGTCTAGCAACATCGGAGATAGGTGGACACTCGGATGCATCAGGACGGTAAGGAAGTAGGGTATCAATTGTATGGGAAGGCTCACGTCCGTAAAGAAAAAAAAGGTGAGAATCCCGTGGTGGTTTGTATTGCGGTGTTATATGCGAACGTGATGTATGGGAGAACACGGTCCCAGTTGCTATGATCAGATGCCACGTACATTGAGAGCATATCACCTAGCGTGCGGTTGAACCGTTCCGTTAGTCCGTTAGTCTGCGGGTGGTATGCTGTCGTTTTCCGATGAATGACGTGGCATTCCGAAAGCAGAGTTTCGACGACCTCGGAAAGGAAAGCACGGCCTCTGTCACTAAGGAGCTCTCGAGGTGCACCATGTCGAAGGATAAAGCGTTGCGAAATGAAAGAGGCGACATCCTGAGCTGTAGCGCTCGGCAAAGCGGCTGTTTCGGCGTAGCGTGTCAGGTGGTCAACCGCCACCATAATTCACCGATTACCATCTGGTGTCAATGGAAGGGGACCGTAGAGGTCAACGCCGACGCGATCAAATGGCTTGGCAGGGCATGGAAGTGGCTGCAATGCACCAGTCGCACGTGGCAGTGTTGATTTACGTCGCTGGCAGTCAGGACAGCACTGCACAAATTTACGTACAAAATTGTACATGCCGCGCCAGTAATAGCGATGGCGAAGGCGTTCATATGTTTTGAACACTCCGGCGTGGCCACATTGCGGATCGTCGTGAAGGGAGGCGCATACTTGCGATCGTAAAGTGCGTAGAATGACCAGCAACCACCGGCGGCCATCGGGTGCGTAGTTGCGTCGATGAAGAAGTTGATCGCGGATGACGAAATGGAAAGCTTGATGTCGGAGGGATCGAGATACTGGAAGGTTGGGCGTGCCAGGTAAATATTCGATAAGAGAGGCAATCCACGGGTCACGACGTTGTTCGGTGGCGATCGAGTCGAGATTTAGCGATGACAAGGTCTGGAGGCAAGTGTTTCCGCACGTCTGATCTGGTGGTAAAGGTGAGCGGGACAGGGCATGAGCGTTAGAGTGTTTGCGTCCGCAGCAGTATACGACGCGAATGTCGTACTCCTGGATGCGAAGTGCCCATCGCGCAAGGCGGCCAGAAGGGTCTTTAGCGTGGAGAGCCAGCAAAGCGCGTGGTGATCAGTTACTAGATCGAACGGGCGGCCGTATAAGTACGGCCGGAACTTTCCAAGCGCCCACACCAGAGCCAAACACTCTTTTTCTGTCACGCTGTAATTAGTTTCGGCTTTCGTCAGAGTGCGGCTAGCGTAGGCTACAACGTATTCTGAATAGCCGGGCTTTCGTTGAGCGAGGACCACGCCTAGCCCGACGCCGCTGGCGTCGGTGTGCACTTCGGTAGGAGCCGTCGGGTCGAAGTGGCGAAGAATAGGTGGGGAAATGAGCAGACGGTGCAGAGTAGTGAAGGCAACGTCACACGCAGGGGACCAGGAGGTGAGGTTCACGTCACCGCGAAGAAGCTGGGTTAACGGTGACATGATAGATGCAAAATTGCGAACAAAGCGCCGGAAATAGGAGCATAGGCCTACAAAATTGCGAAGTTCTTTCATGGTCGTCGGCTTGGGAAATTCTGCGACTGCTCGAAGTTTTGCTGGGTCTGGTAATACGCCGTGCTTGGACACGATGTGGCCTAAAATGACGAGCTCGCGTGCAGCGAAGCAGCATTTTTTCAGGTTAAGCTGCAGACCAGCGTTGGTCAGACAACTTAAAACGTGCCCGAGGCGAAGGAGGTGCGTAGGAAAGTCATGGGAGAAAACCACGACATCATCGAGGTAACAGAGGCACATATTCCATTTGAGGCCACGTAGCGTATTATCCATAAGACGTTCAAACGTGGCAGGCGCATTACAAAGCCCAAAGGGCATGACGTTAAATTCATATAGTCCGTCTGGTGTAATAAATGCCGTTTTTTGGCGATCGGCTTCTGCCATTGGGACCTGCCAGTAGCCAGACCGCAAATCTAGCGACGAGAAAAATTCCGCTCCGTGAAGGGTGTCAATGGCTTCATCAATGCGCGGCAAAGGATAGACGTCCTTGCGGGTTATCTTATTCAAACGACGATAGTCCACGCAAAATCCGATAGATCCGTCTTTCTTACGCACCAGGACGACGGGAGACGCCCAGGGACTGTGAGATGGTCGAATGACGTCTCTACCAAGCATATCTTCGACTTGATCGTTGATGACGCGGCGCTCTTCAGCGGAGACACGGTATGGTCTTTGAGCAGTGGCTGGTGTAGTCCGGTGTCAACATGATGTTTGACTTGTGATGTGCGGCCCAGTTGAGGTTGCGACACATCGAACGAACTCCTGAACTCATGCAGAAGAGCCAGCAGGTCGGCATGTTCGGTGGGAGTGAGAGTGTCGGCGATGGCGCTGGAAAACGTATCATTGGACGACTCCCCGAGTGCCGACAGTGCTTTTGGGTGGTCCCAGTAGTCGTCCGGGACATCGAACAAAAACGAAGGGTTGAGATCCTGCACGCGGCCGAGACATTCCCCCGCAAGCAATGTGACAGGTGTGGAAAGCGGATTGCTTACGAACATGTTGCTTCTTCCGGCGGCAAGGTCAATTGTTGCGAAAGGCAGCGGCAAAGCTCGACGACATTTGAAGATATCGTATAGCATAAAAAGAACTGTAGCGTCAGTGTAGGCATTGCATGAAACGGGAACAAGGGCGCAATTTCCAGGCGGAATATCGATATCTTCATGAACGAGCAACTTCGGCGGCTGATGAGGAGCGTCCAGTAATGGGACATCACACAAGGGTGAAAACTCAACTTCGGCGCGTGCGCAGTCGATGACGGCATTATGGCGGGATAGGAAGTTCCACCCGAGGATGACGTCATGCGAACAGACAGGAAGAACAATAAACTCCACGATGTAAAGCATGCCTTCGATGGAGACTCTTGCAGTGCAGGCTGCGAGAGGCGTTACTTGCTGTGCGCTTGCGGTGTGAAGCGACAGTCCCGAAAGCGGCGTCGTTACTTTGCGTAATAAACGGCAGAGATTAGCGGCAATAACAGAAACAGCGGCGCCAGTGTCCACAAGGGCGAAAGTACAATAACCTTCAACAGTTACTGCGACCACGTTAGCAGGAGAGGAGCGAGGGCTTAGGCAGTTCGAAAACGGCGCAGTTCTTGCCTCTTGAACTGCGTTGCTTAGTTTTCCTGGTCGGAGGCTCCGAGCCGGCGACGCATGGGGGAGGGCGATCGCCGACGAGGAGAGGGTGCGCGTTGCGGCTGGAAGTCAAGGTGGTCAGTAGGCGCATAGCGAGGTGGCGAGACCGGCCCGTATTGGACGAAGGGTTGGCTGCCGGGATGCGACGACCGGGCGTAGTTGCCGAACGTCTGAGGTCGACGGCGGCAGTAGCGAGCAACGTGTCCGGGAGTGAAGCAAGCGTAGCAAATCGGTCGGTTATCCGGCGTCCTCCAGGGATTGGCGACTGGTGCTGCCGCCCAAGGTGCAGTATAAGCAGCCGGGCGTGCGGGCTGAGAGCGCGTGGTGTAGGGTGCTTGCGGGAGCCTAAGTACAGCGTCTGCATATGTTAGTGGCGCGGCTACGGGCTGCATCTCTTGCGAAAAGGCGACAGGAGGAGCCACAGGCTGCGTTGCATAGGTTAGGGGTGCGGCCACAGGCTGAATGGTTGGCGGATAGGTGACAGGAGCACCTACCGTCTGTGCGACACCCGGGCAGTGACCACGGCTAGATAGAGGGGGCTCGTAGTGCGCAAGAGGAACAGCTTGTGCAACCTCTTCCGATATAGCAGTGCGAAGCGGAGCAGGTAGACGGGTGATGGTCTCGTGAGTAAAGGGCACTAGGGAAAGTTGGCGGGCGACTTCCTCACGGACGAAGGCTCGGACTTGCTGAAGCAATGGTGAATTGTCGGGCATGGAGTCGAAACTGGACAGCGACTCACCACCAGGCTGAGGCTGCCTAGTCAGAGTGCGTTGCTTTTTCAACTCGTCGTAGCTCTGACACAAGCTGACGACTTCAGAAACTGTGCTTGGATTCCTTGCCAAGAGCATTTGAAATGCGCCGTCGTCGATGCCCTTCAGGATGTTTTTGACCTTGTCAGATTCGGGCATGGTGTCATTCACACGTCGACAAAGGTTGACGACGTCCTCAATATAGCTGGTAAAGGTCTCGCCAGTCTGCTGAGAGCGGACGCGCAAGCGCTGTTCTGCCCTCCGCTTGCGGACAGCCGACCGACCGAACACTTCAGCACACGACGTCTTGAAGACGCTCCATGTGGGGATGTTGTGTTTGTGGTTATTAAACCACGATTTGGCGACGCCAGTGAGATAGAATATCACGTGGCCCAGCTTGTCGGCTTCATCCCACTTATTGTTGGCGCTCACCAGTTCGTAGTGCTCGAGCCAGTCTTCGACGTCGGTCCCATCCGCACCGCTGAAGACCTTCGGCTCCCGTAGCGTAGGATGGTCAGGGCAGTTGAACTGGAGCGAAGGCGTCGATGTAGTGGCATTTCCAGTCATGACAGGTGGTAGCGTACGGCTTCGAAGCTCCAGGGTGTAGCAACGGGGATTAACAGCACCTTCCACCAAATGTGAGGAAGTTTATTAGCCGTTAAAGACAGCGACGAGACAGCGTGAAGAAGCGTCCAGCGATCGGCACAGCAACGGACCGAAGCACGAGCCGAGAGAGCCGGGCGTTGGCGATGCTGCTCGCTGCAGGCACATATTCTTCCTCACAATATATATATATATATATATATATATATATACAGTCGAAAAAAGGAAGACGACAAACGTACGAAACGCAGTTTTTTCTAACGTTTCGGCAGGTGGGCCTGCCTTCGTCGGAGTAAATGATGAGAGGCCGCGCAGGGCCTATTTGGGCGGCTGGCTCCAGTATCACGAGCATGCGTCATTTTTCGATTTTCATGCTAAGTTGCAGATCAAGAATACAAGTGAATCGATAGATGTGATTGTATGAAATACTCGTGACATTTCACAATAGTCATATGGCATATCTTACATACATGGTAAATTGTGTGCATCGAAGCAGGTTTATAAGACAGCACTAAAAAATAAAAAATAAAATAAAATTGGATGAATAGAAACACGCGCTGCGCAGATTCATACAGGGTACCAAAGGACACATAATTCTTGCATGAGAACACAAATCTCTAAGGATAATCTATGAAATGAGCAAAATAAGAAATGAATAAACAGAAAATTGAAAAGGCAAAGTTGATAAAAAATTGATAAAAAATAAAAAATATATAATAACTCAATACAAGAATTTTCAAAGGTATGCATGACATAGACAGGAGACAATGTGTACGCAATAATACGAAAATAGCTGAACAAGCACGGCAGACATCCACCAGTCATTGTTAAGTGTATCAACGAACTAAGGCAACATGCTAGTAAGTGTTCCCGGGCTTTCGTTCAATCCGTTTGAGAGAGTTTGGAATTTATGAATAAGGAATGACTCTCTAATTTCGCGATCATGGTGTGTCTTGAAACCTGATTCAATTATTGTGGCTTGGATGTTACTGAAGGAATGACCTGTGTCGGTGACATGTCTTGAAAATTGGTAAGTGAGGAAGGGCATGTACATGAGCTCTATGATTGTTGAATCGGTACCTAAAAGCAGTTTCAGTCTGACCGAGATACTGTAGATGACAAATTGAGCACTCCAGCAGATAAATGGCGTTCTGTGTGTCACAATCGAAATTGCCTCTGATATTTATTTTGAAATCAGTCGCTGTGCTGGTGACACAGGTTGTCGTAGTCATGTGAGCGCACACTTTGCAGCGAGGTTTTTTACAAGGATGGCAACCAACCAGTTGAGTGTTATCATCACATTTGGTTTTAGACGAAGTTAACAAATCGCGTAGATTTTTGCCTCGTCTGTATACAACTCGTGGTGGTTGTGGAAAGGCTCTTGTAAGGCGTTCACTCTGCTGAAGGATGTTGTGGTGTTTTCGGAGAATACTTGTGACATTAGGCGCCGATGCATTGTGTGTTAAAACTAGGTTTACTTCTGAATGACTATTAAGATTTTTCTTGGTTTTGCAGAGCGCTGTGCGTTCTAATGCGTCGGCCCGCCTCACCGCATCATCGATTAACATAGCTGGATATTTCTGTTTAAGTAGAGCACTGCGTAGTTCTGTACAGTTGGCGTTAAAGTCGGACTGTTCGGAGCAAATTCGCTTAAAGCGTAACGCCTGGCTATATGGTATGCTCAATTTGCAATCCCTCTTGTGGCTACTTTCAAAATGTAAGTACCGGTGCCTGTCAGTGGGCTTGCGGTACAGTTTTGTGGTCAATTGCGTACCATGGATACATACTGTAACATCGAGGAAGTCAATGGTGCTTGGTGAGTAGAAGTGTGAAAAGGATATGGAGGGATGCACATTGTTAAAAGCGGAAATAAAAGACAAAAGTGTCGCTTCTCCGTGTGGCCAAATTATGAAAATGTCGTCAATACGACATTTTCATAATTCATTGACGACATTTTCATGTCATTGACGACATTTTCATAATTTGGCCACACGGAGAAGCGACACTTTTGTCTTTTATTTCCGCTTTTAACAATGTGCATCCCTCCATATCCTTTTCACACTTCTACTCACCAAGCACCATTGACTTCCTCGATGTTACAGTATGTATCCATGGTACGCAATTGACCACAAAACTGTACCGCAAGCCCACTGACAGGCACCGGTACTTACATTTTGAAAGTAGCCACAAGAGGGATTGCAAATTGAGCATACCATATAGCCAGGCGTTACGCTTTAAGCGAATTTGCTCCGAACAGTCCGACTTTAACGCCAACTGTACAGAACTACGCAGTGCTCTACTTAAACAGAAATATCCAGCTATGTTAATCGATGATGCGGTGAGGCGGGCCGACGCATTAGAACGCACAGCGCTCTGCAAAACCAAGAAAAATCTTAATAGTCATTCAGAAGTAAACCTAGTTTTAACACACAATGCATCGGCGCCTAATGTCACAAGTATTCTCCGAAAACACCACAACATCCTTCAGCAGAGTGAACGCCTTACAAGAGCCTTTCCACAACCACCACGAGTTGTATACAGACGAGGCAAAAATCTACGCGATTTGTTAACTTCGTCTAAAACCAAATGTGATGATAACACTCAACTGGTTGGTTGCCATCCCTGTAAAAAACCTCGCTGCAAAGTGTGCGCTCACATGACTACGACAACCTGTGTCACCAGCACAGCGACTGATTTCAAAATAAATATCAGAGGCAATTTCGATTGTGACACACAGAACGCCATTTATCTGCTGGAGTGCTCAATTTGTCATCTACAGTATCTCGGTCAGACTGAAACTGCTTTTAGGTACCGATTCAACAATCATAGAGCTCATGTACATGCCCTTCCTCACTTACCAATTTCAAGACATGTCACCGACACAGGTCATTCCTTCAGTAACATCCAAGCCACAATAATTGAATCAGGTTTCAAGACACACCATGATCGCGAAATTAGAGAGTCATTCCTTATTCATAAATTCCAAACTCTCTCAAACGGATTGAACGAAAGCCCGGGAACACTTACTAGCATGTTGCCTTAGTTCGTTGATACACTTAACAATGACTGGTGGATGTCTGCCGTGCTTGTTCAGCTATTTTCGTATTATTGCGTACACATTGTCTCCTGTCTATGTCATGCATACCTTTGAAAATTCTTGTATTGAGTTATTATATATTTTTTATTTTTTATCAATTTTTTATCAACTTTGCCTTTTCAATTTTCTGTTTATTCATTTCTTATTTTGCTCATTTCATAGATTATCCTTAGAGATTTGTGTTCTCATGCAAGAATTATGTGTCCTTTGGTACCCTGTATGAATCTGCGCAGCGCGTGTTTCTATTCATCCAATTTTATTTTATTTTTTATTTTTTAGTGCTGTCTTATAAACCTGCTTCGATGCACACAATTTACCATGTATGTAAGATATGCCATATGACTATTGTGAAATGTCACGAGTATTTCATACAATCACATCTATCGATTCACTTGTATTCTTGATCTGCAACTTAGCATGAAAATCGAAAAATGACGCATGCTCGTGATACTGGAGCCAGCCGCCCAAATAGGCCCTGCGCGGCCTCTCATCATTTACTCCGACGAAGGCAGGCCCACCTGCCGAAACGTTAGAAAAAACTGCGTTTCGTACGTTTGTCGTCTTCCTTTTTTCGACTGCATTTCCTACCGGAACCATTGGATTTATTTCTCGCCTATATATATATATATATATATATATATATATATATATATTTATATATATATATATATATAGAGAGAGAGAGAGAGAGAGAGTTTAGACCCACCATTACCTCTGTCTCAAATCGCATCTGATAGCCTGCATCGCTCCCTGCTCAGATATATTCCTTTTATATGCGGAAGCATCTTATACTCGCGCCTTGTAGTGCGCCGTCCGCGCCGTCCGCACCGCTTCTCGAACATTCGACAGCTGACGCGCGCGCATGCGCCGTCGCGCCGTCGCCATCTGTGCCGCGCGCGCGCTTCTCCTTCGAGAATATTCGACAGCTGACAGCGCATGCGCCGTCGCGCTGTATATATACTCAAGGTCGGCGCTCGCTCGCTCAGTTGCCGCTCGTCCGTTGGTTTGTACGGCGCGTCGACGTCCGAAGTCGCCTTGAAATGAATGCCAACGAATCCACAAACACAATGATCGACGTCCCTTCGACCAGCACCGCCCTTTCGCATACGTGTGTACGTGTTCACTCATTTAACACCCCCTCCTACAACCACGTTAACCAATTTAGCCATCGACCCATGTAAGTCGCAATTTAACACCCCATTTCACAACCACGTTAACCAATTTAGCCATCGACCCAAGTAAGTCGCACTTTAACACCCCGTTAACCAATTATATGCTCCGCATCCTCCTCAGTGTTCCCCCGAGGGAAGCTGCGGGCAATTTTTTGATTTTGGGCTTTTCTTTCTATATTTTTTCAGCCTGAAATTACGTTTTGTTTGAAAAACCATTAGCCTTTTAGTTAAGATCCTGCCGCCCAGTTCTTGCCCATCCCCCTTTGTGGGTGTGCGCCAGAGTATCAAGGATCTTCATCATCATCATCATCAATTGCATCTCGGTATGCGGGTATGAGCCAGATGTGATGGACAGTTTGTTTCTACGCAGATTGGGCGAGACCTATCATTGGTTGTTTAAATTCGTTCAACCGGTGAATAAAAAAATGAATGTCTTGGTCCTAGCAGAAAAGGAACGCAGGAATGCTGCATGGCAATCAAGTAGTATACCGCGCAAAACGCATATTTGGCGTTTCCTGTATGCGTTCAAGGTCGAGTATGTGGTTAAAAAGCAATTATTTGGTAACTTCAAATAAGCGAAGAAGTGTCGACTTGAGAAAGCTACGCATTCTTATTTTGGTAAGTAAAACATCACGGATTCGTATCCGTTCTTTAATACTTCACTTCCTGGATACTGCATGACGCATAGTTGTACCATGGTCAATTCAGTTGTGCCCCGTTCTTGGCCATGTGCGATGCTTTTCTTCTGTCATTGAGAACTAAGCATGCACGTGTATTACCTTCGCGCTCCGTTTCAATCTTGTGTTCAGGACACCGAGTCGACAGGAGTGGTTTCTCTTACACCAGAAGTGGTAATCACGCCGTTTGTTCGGTTCATAGTCTAGGCAAGAAATTATCATCATAATGACGACGCGGCCACGTCAAATTAAGTTCAGCATAGTTGTGCCTAGTTAAGCCAAGCTTATTTAGCTCAGTTGAGAATGGTAGTGCCTAATGGGCTAAGCAAAAATAAGCTAAACAAATCCACGCATAATTAGCCTTTAAATCTCTGAGCCTAAATAACAGTTTGCCCATTCACACCAAGCTCGGCATTGTGAGCTGAGGTAATCTCAAGTAGGACCAATTAGGACGGTCAAGTTAGGGATAATAAAGCTTAAGAACGAATAAAGCCTTTGTTCACTAAAAGTGAAACCTATTCAAACCGAAACTTCTATTGGGCAAGCTGGTCTCAATAAACTAATTACTCTATTAAGATATATTCAGACTAGCTTGGGCTAAGAGGCATTCTGATCTATATGAAGCTTCAGATAAGCAAATTAGCAGGATATTCAGCCCAGTTAGGCTATTTATCTGATTATGATAACTACGCTGCCTGAAGCTTTCATTTCCAGGGGAACCGCTATGGAAGCCGTTTTCGCCTGGCCGATTCTCGTAATTTATGATGTGATCACAATAAAACTTCATGCATCGACAAGAAAATGCACGTGTGCCTATCTATAGACAAGCTAGAACCAGACGAATGCCGACCAGCTCTGCTATGCCGCAGCTTTTGGGCTCTATTCCACAGATCTGTCCTATTAAATTTTCGCATTCTTTCGACATATACAGAGTAATAACCTTCATAGATATTACATAAACAATGCTTAGATGTATGGAAAACGCAGAGGCAACATGCAGCATGAAATAACATAAATGTTTGCTCTTATTCAATTTTATTGGTGTTTCAGCAGGTATTTCGACTTGTTGACATGTCACGTTGTTAATTGATCTACATGACAATTTTAGCTGGTTTATTATAAAAAAACGTTTATGCGCTGGAGCCTTAACGTGTCGTTTTGATAAGGTATTTTAAAGTAAAACCCATAAATGATACTGTTTCTTTTCATTTTGTACCTTTCTAGAAAATACACATATCAGACAATCAACTCAATATAGTAAAAAATTTTTACCACATTTCTGTCAAAAAATGTGAATATTTACGCATTTTTGCTAGTAATTTACGAGTGCTGGAGTTTCCCGAGCCAAAGCCACGATGTGATAATAAGGCGTGCAGTAGGTGGTAGGAACTCAGAATTAGTTCCAACGACCTGTACTTCTTTACCGTGTACCTATAGATGCATATAAAATCACTGGTGTTGTATATAACTTCAATCGAAACGCTACAGTAGTGATCGGAAGCAAAACCCATGCCCCAGAGATTAGCATGACGATAGTTACAGTGCGAGAACAGAACGACGACACAGAGACAAGAAGGGCTGAAGGACTTTATGTCGTCGTTCTGTTCTCGTGCTGTAACTAACGTCATGTCATACCAACTAGCCCAAGCTGCCACACTTCTTAGAGATTAGCAGTTCGAGACCTTACCTTCTAAGCCAGCGCGGTGGTTGCATCCTGGGATACTAGAACTATTTCAACGCCAAAACAGTATGAGCACCATGAAGTGGAAAATCCCATGACAGGCGCCAACATCTGACGATAACAAGATGGATGTGACAGCTTAATCAGGTCGCGTTTCGACGTCAGTGAACACGGACGGCACCCACCACGAAAACGTTTACTAATCACAATTATAAACTACCAGACTAGCCCACTACAAGCTGTGAGATTGCATGACGTTAAGAAGACTTACTTGCGTAATGTGACTAAGTGATGATTCAAGGTGACAATGTCACTTGACATCCATGTCCATATAGTTGAGACGCCCAGACGCGCCATCATCTCGCGTCGAGCTAGCTCTCTACACAATATCTTTACGCTTTTCCGTACGGTCACTGACGGTATGACAGTGAGCCGGGTACGTTTATCAGCTCCTCTCAGGCACTCTTAGTGTGTCCCACATGTGCATAACCAGTTAAGGTGTGTATGCTAATTTGGCATTATCCACTGATCATATACTCTAGCGTGCAAGCCTTAAGACTGCCTGTTTCCAAAAAGGTGTCCTGCTCAATACAACCAGGCTCATCAGTTCTTGCTAACTTTTCTGCACACAAAAGGTTTGACCCCCCGTTTGGGTATACTTTTCCGCGTTCTCGCTCCATTTCTGTCTAATACTCCCTTTTTTGTTTACTTCATAGTTCTGTTATCTTTGCTTTCTCATCTTGTTTCCTTTATTCTTTTTTTTCCGCCTTGCGAGAGCTTGAGGGAGGCGTTGTTTGCGCTGATTGTGCCTAACAGTGTCACATCCTTGTTGCGCATTAACATAAATATAAATACTACTACGACTACTACTAGTATTATTATAAGGTGCTGTAATCAAACTGTACCATGGTTGCAAGTGAAGGCGTTTATTTTCTCGTACAGCTGTTTGGTTTACCATAAACAGTTTGCGAACCTACTCGAGGTCTATGTGACATTTTTTGTTTTGAAGTCAGACATACTACACGCGTCTTCCTGTACTTATTGTGTTAGTGATGTCGTCTAGTACACTAGAAAAGTTTTCTTGACAATTAGGTTGTACTGCTCTGCCTATATAACTTTAGCAAAATTGGTTAAGGAACAAATTATTAATATTAGCTTCAGAAGACGAGCATGTATTCTTTGTCAGCATTCGACCCAGATAAAAATGTGAGATTGCAACATATTACGACATAAAAAATTTAAAAGTGTATTTTCATTGTGCAGCTGCACCGGTAAAAACATTTTTGCCTTATTTCCTTAAATAGCTACATGATGGCGTAATTTTAAGGCAGCAATGGGCATAGTAAAATTTCACCATGCTCTTCTCTTTCATGTAACGTTGCTTTCGCTCGGAAAACGTGCGGAGTCTTATTGTTTGTACCGCTTGCCAGCGTCTTCAACAGGCTGGTTTTAAAGGCCCGTCCCGTGATCATTCAAACGCGTGTTTCGCAGTACCAGAATTACCTCACATTATTGTTCTTCAGATACCTTGATGTCACTTTACTCAGAGTAACTTGTCTGCTTGGTCTAGCCCACGTGGTGTCTTTTATCACGCCCGGCAGTACTCGCCTAACGGGGCTACCACCGAGTCCACTTTGGAAATTCTTAAACACAATAGCAATGAAAGTGTACGTCTTCTGTTGTGCGCTATGTTTAGATCAGTTACGCTAATAGAAGCGAGTCTAAATGAAAGCATTTTGCTTACCGTGGTGCGCTTGCGGATCACTACTATAAGAAGACGACGATGCATGGTGACGAATAACAATGAAACACATCATTCTTATTCACACTGTAAAGACTTACGCACATTAAATATTTCAGACTATCTCCCAAAGTGGGTAAGGGCCAATTATTTCAGGAGCATAATCGCCATCGTCATCGTGGCCAACGTGCACGCGCAGTGAAAGCCTCGTGGCACGAGTTTTCCTGTCATTCGCTGGGCCAACGCAGCTGGTGAGAAGATCTCCGTTCTTCTCTGTTACCAAGAGGGAAACGTGTTCTGCTCGAGGCTCCCTTCGACTACCCGTCAATCTCGAACACTGGTCTACGACGAAGGAGAGCCATACAAGGTTTTTGTTCGACACACGTTTCTCCGGTAAGCCTACTGCAATGTATTGTGGCCCGGGCGAGTCGGTTATCCTAAACTTAGCTTGTGTTAGCGCAGCACATATGAAAAGAAAAGACGAAAGACGACAGAGGCGTCTAGAAAGGTTAGCGCCTACCTTTATAGAAGTCTCTGTTGTCTTTCCCCTTTTCATATGCGCCGCGCTAGCACAAGCTATGTTCATGCCTAACTGCATCTTATTTATGATCTTATATTGGAAGACGCAGAGACCATGGTCTCTTTTTTTGAGTTGTCACAGTTGATTGGAGCAATATTGAAGCTGACTCCCAATTTACATTGACTATGTAATGGCGCCGTAGAAGCGTGGCTTCATTTTAATCGGGTTGAGTTGACGCGTCCCACGACATGGCTTGATATCAACATAAATATATGTGCTTCGAGTATAGCGTTCTGTCAAATTCACATGGCCTTGAGCATCACGACTGGGATAAAAAAGGACGAGCAGACAGCGCTTCTCTGACCCTTTCGTGAAGCACTACACCAATGGATCATGAATTCTGGCCGAATAGCCTGGCATGAGCATTCTGTCAAATTCGCGAAATAATAATTTTCCCCAATAACTAGGGGAAGCCCGAGGCCTCGTTCCTCGAAAGATTTGAGCAATTTATCTTGCCTCGATGTGTATTGTAGAATAACTTTTACTTGCATTTATTTTGCAAGTTCTATTTAATCTTCGTTTGAGCCTACATTGAGATGCGATAAAACGTCGTGCGCAATAGATGCGTATATGTAGCAGCCGTGCACCTACCCGATATATTCCAGCCCAGAGTATTCTGCCAAACCCAGCAGTGCAGTGTGGCCTCGTCAAAGCAACTGCTTATAAGCACCTGCTGTCTCCATGTAGTCAGAGGCGCGCACATGGTTCCTCATTAAGCGCAACTTTTCATCGCAGCGCCCCCACCCACCTCTTTATAGGTTCTGTCCAAAGTACCATGTTATTGACAATGGAAAAATAAATAAAAGTAACCCATGATGAGCTTCTTCCAATGAGCTTTTTTTAGTGTCCCGCTGTCTTGATACAAAGATGGTAAGCAAGCTGTCCTTGGTATGAAACATCCCTGACCTCCCGCCGCCAGCCCCGCCGCGGTGGTCTAGTGGCTAAGGCACTCGGCTGCTGACCCGCAGGGCGCGGGTTCGAATCCCGGCCGTGGCGGCTGCATTTCCGATGGAGGCGGAAATGTTGCAGGCCCGTGTGCTCAGATTTGGGTGCACGTTAAAGAACCACAGGTGGTCTAAATTTCCGGAGCCCTCCACTACGGCGTCTCTCATAATCATAGAGTGGTTTTGGGACGTTAAACCCCACATATCAATCAATCAACCTCCCGCCGCCATTATCGTCGAAAAAACTGCGCAACCATAACTGAGTCAAAGCGAAGAGCAGATTTTTGCACCCTTTCTCTTGTAATCAGGGAGGGGGGAGGGGCTTTTCTTTTACACACCCTCGTGCGCACGAAACACGGAGTCACAGTCTGTGGTTAACGTGCTTTCTTTGATCCATCTGAATGAATTCCCGTTTGCACAGACACATATAATATGCAAATATCTGCTTACGTCATTTCTTCTAATACTTCTAATACCACTTATTTTGTGCACCTAACTAGTCTATATGTATCAACTTTGGGAAGTGTTAATATTCGAGTGTTCTAAACTTCTTCCTACAGCTTCATTTGTTTGAGCCCTTCACTTCTTTCTTTCGCTCGTTATTCGAGAACATTAAGCGCTGAAACTCTGAGGTGGCATCACCTGCCACTTTCTCCTTAGTATGTCTTTTTCCGTTCATTTGATTGCTCCTATTCTGGGCTCTTAGTTAGGGTAAGATCAAAATTCAGGCAATTTCAGATGCCTAATGACTAAAACTAAGGTTGGTGTAAAATTCCACAGTCAAACATACTTTCTTCTGCCCCATAACGTAGCGCTGTAAAACTAGATTTCTTCGCTCGCTTGTCCTAATCCACAAACTTCGTAGTGTCATGTCAATGACTTTCACTGTAGTTTTCTTGTCTAACTTAGCCAAAGGTTGTTTGGTAATACTATGTCCTCAATAAGTCGGGGCTCAGTTCTATCACTGCTTTTTTACTGTCTCGGCTACGCCTTCACCGATGATGTGTGCAACACGCCTAGGGACCAGAGCCTCAACCCACCGGCACCGGTGGCATCACCGCAGGCCTGCTGTTGACCTGGAGTCCGTCTAGCACGGCTCAAGCACGCACGCAGCTCAACTTGGTGTGCAAGAAGTGGCGCAAGAAAGGCTACTTGGTCGCTTACGCCATCTCCTTCGTTGGTCTGGACAAAGCGCCTCCCTTCGAGTGGCTGCAACACCGGTAAGGACGAACTTATAAAGGATGTTTCTGACGCACTGTGAAGGAATAAAATACAGCCGTTGAGACCATATCCTCGAGTTAGTCTCGCACACAAATGCGCATCCACTACATCTGAGCAGTAAACAAGCTTCATCCAAATCGCCCCGTTAGCTAAGTAGTTGTTTGCATGGAGACTGGCTAAATATAGCGTCTCTCTCTGAAGTCACGTTGAAATGACAGTTTCATCGAAAGCGATCGTCTCGGAATTTGTCCCTGGATACTCCGATGCATTGTATACACTACAGAATGAAGATTAATTCACACCTGTGACTTGTACCGGTCACACGACCAAGTTACTTTCAATGCAACTGGTTGCAAAAGGACGCGTTGGTCTAAAGTGACAGCTTCCACTCATTCGCATGCTGCTCGATTTGTCAGTGCAGGGATTGCCGTGGGAAACCACTAAACCAATCGCCCGCGTAAAAACTGACGTCGGCTAAATTACAGAAATGTGGCGATGCAAACCGTATTCAAAAAAATGTGCACACAAAACTGCAAACATCAGTCACCGGAAGTCAACTTTGCTCGCTTGTCGCAGGTGTGAATGGTATTATAGTTGCCGGAATGGCACCGGTGCATCAGCTGGCATTCTTAATTTTTAAGGGCGAAGCACTTGATTTGACGGAAATTTGAGCGCAAAAAACGCACATTTACAAAAAGAGAGGATAGGACGGATGCTACATTCATCTATTTTTATTTGAGGCATAACCCGCAAATCTAGCAAGAAAAGCACGCATGCGCACGCAGTCATTTGCTTATATATAGTCCAGCACTTTTTCACTTACAAACAATTATTGAGGTATTCAGCTTCCACCTTCCAAATCTTCTTCAATGTGTCCCTGACATACATGCCCCCTCGCTTCTCAATATGATACGCTTCAAGGAACTACCCTGAAAACTTAATCTTACCTCTACCCACAATCTTCATTTCACAGTTTCGGCTCCGCACCCCATAACTTGCTCAATGCTCTGCCAAGTTAGTACCCCCATTGTCAAGTGTGAATGATCCACCATCCGGTCATCAATGCATCGACCCATCGTTCCTATATATGCCTCACCGCAGGTCAACAAAATTTCATAGAGAATCCCCGTGCAGCAATAACGAACTTCCCACCATGCTTTTGCAGCGAAAGTTGTTATGAGATCACAACGCGGGTCACGCGCGGCGCCGTAGTTGTTCGCCGCCGCCGGTGTGCGTAACCGCTATTGCAAGAATTAAGGAAAAAAATATCAAATAAAAATACCAGACACGTGGAGACATAGCGGGATAGACACCCGGGTTGACTGCGTGCCAGACAAGTATTCTACCGCTGAGCCACGCCGGTGCTTGGGACTCGTTCGCCAACTTGGCCTAGGCAGGTTTCATGTCGGGAAAGGAATCTTGTTAATGTGAGTAATAAAGCGTTTTATAACAGCAAAAGAACAACCAGGCGCCACACAATGCGAATCGCGTAACTATTTGGTCGTCGTGTGCTCAAGCACATCATAAAAAAATTGTTCATCACGTATTAACTGTGGCGCATGCCCACTTCCGGCGTAATTCTTCATCGTCGTCAGCCACTGAATGCAACACAAAATTCGCACAAAATTTTTCGCAACTGTTTAGCGGATATCATCCTTCTCCGAAGAATGACGAAGGATAGCATAGTAAATGCCGGCCTACTACACAAAAATTAACATTATTCATGGCGTAGTGGGTAACCAGCAAGTGTACCATATTTACACGCAGTGTGTTTAGAAAAGGCTCTGAAAAGCCGCTCTCCGTGCTCTATCGCTGGGACGGTGCTGCGCGTTCTGTGCAGGCCTGGTGATTTATGTCTGACAACGTTTTTTTTTTCTACACCACGAGGAAGACACGAGCGCAACTGGGCCAGCTTCTTTGGATCGTGCCACACCACTGTCACCTTATGACAGTTTTGCCAATTTTTCTCACGTCGTGCACAACCTTATGAACGTATGGCACCACGACAGGCTTGACCGATGTCCTTTCTTGGGCGCTTATGTGAATGTTTTTTTTTGCACCCGAAAGTTTCATCAGCTATGCAGCATCTCACTGAATTTCAAGTTTTGTTGAGAGCACTTTAAGGGGCCAGGCTGTAGTATACTGTCATTGTCACTTTGCGGTAAACAGTTAAGAGCACACATATATAACATGCATAGCTGTTGCATATACTGTGCGTGCTCGCAACAAGAAGAATTTCCTTTGTCCATTAGCTCTTCAAGTGCTTTGATGATTATTTTAACGCATTCAAAAATACATATAGCAGTGGCAACTGTAGCATAAAGAAGTCTTATCTCTTCTGTTCTTCGAGGGCCTTGATGGTGATCTAAAGTGCTCACATTGCGGTTTTCGCCCCGCCGCGATGGTCTATTGGCTGAGGTACTCGGCTGCTGACCCGCAGGTGGCGGGATTGAATCCCGGCTGCGGCGGCTGCATTCCCGATGGAGGTGGAAATTTAGGCACGTTTGCTCAGATTTAGATGCACGTTTAAGAACCCCAGCTGATCAGAATTTCCGGAGCCCTCCACTACGGCATCTATAATAATAATATGGTGGTTTTGCGGCGTTGAACCCCACATATCAATCGATCAATCACATTGCGGTTATAGCTATGGCAGCACGAACACGAAATTCCTGTATGAAAATTTAAAAAGCAGCTGGCGAGAAATAAAGAGAAAGGAAGACAGGCACTGGGTAGGGAAATATAAATAAATAGAAATAAACGAAGAGCACCGAAAAAACATAAACTAGACAGAGGTGAAACACGAGAAGGAAAGAAAGAAAACTGAATAGGGACAAAGAAAGCGTTCCATCTCCCACATTCTTTGGGCATATAGATACTAAAGTAAAGCTTATCTCAAAACAGGAGGAGCCACTGACAAGGTGGTAAGAGCGCGAACTGCATACTGCATTGTCACTGTTTCGTGCAGCAGAAGTGACTGAACACAACTCATCCATAAAGTGGTTGTACGTCTGCAATAGCGAGGGTGCCATTTTTTTTCGCCAAATCATCGACGTAGTTAAACCATTGCGCGAAAGAAGGTGCTAACAAATAATAAAAATGATATCTGGGTTGTTTACGTCCCACAACCACTATACAATTATGAGAACGCCTTGATAGAGTTCACGGGATGTTTTGGCCATCCGGTACCCTCTAACGTGCTCTGACATCGCACATTACACAGGCCTCTATCATTATGTCTGTATCGAAATGCACCCGCCATGGTCGGGGCCGATCCCGCCACCTCTGGGTCAGCAGCCGATCACCGTAACCGCTAAACCAACTTGGCGACAAACGTGCTCACTACTTTATGACTATTCAGTTAGTGTTCTTCAAGTGACTGTTGGAATATAGTTTGCAGGGCTTACGCACTGTAGCATTTAACTTCGCATTTTCTTTGCGCAATGTGTTTTGAATTAATGGAAGAACGGTAGCGAAAATTTCGCAGACATGCAAAAGAACGCGGATTAACCAAAACAACCACACATCAAACTCGTTTTCTCGTCACAATCAGCTCGCTGGGAGCACTCTAAGCTAACTTAACTGTTGCCACGCACGCCATCTCAATATTTTTGTCCCTAAAAAAGGCGGCCAGATTTCGATAAATTCAAGAGCGCTCTGAGTGCATTAAAAATAACCTATGTTTATCAATGTAAAGCTCGTAGACTAAGGCAACCTTGATAACAGTCATTGTGAATCCAGCGCGATTCAGTTTAACAAAAGGTTCACCGCACCGCGAGCACCGCTTAAAGCATCCAGCCTCTCTACATATTGGTCAGCAGATATCGGGCGCGAACTTGCATGTTCTTAGTTGCTGGACGGCGTCCAGGTGAATGAAACTGGTGCAAAGTCACAAGGAGTGTAAAGTGCACGACAAGATTCGTCGCATATGCTGAAGGTGTAGTGCATATAGAATACCGATAGCCTAACGTGCTTACTTCCAATGCAGTTCGCTGAGTATGTCAAGGTAAAGCTATGCATGTTTCTCTCCACTGCCGCTCGGTATGTCTTGCAAGAAGTCTTGTCTTCCATAACATAACTTAATGCATTACAAGTGATCTGCAGTCTTTCGCTTTCAAGCGCTACAAAGAGCATGACATGCTGCCAAACTATGGTTGAGTAGGTGCTGCTCAAGCGAAGAGTGTCCGATTACCAGGGCGGAACATCAGACACGAGGCCTCTTTTACTCGAGAAAGACAGAAGGAGAGTATAGCACACAGGATTTATCTTTTGATGTAAGAGGTGCCCGCAGAAAGGAACCCATACTAAGTGCTGCCCCTTAAATTCTAAGCATGATATCACTGCTTGGATAGTCGGTAAGTTGCGCTAAGGATTTTTTTTGTTGAAGCTGCACTACCAGAACAATTATGCCTCATGGTTCAATAGTAAAATAATCACGATGAGCAGCGAACCAGTTTGGGTTCATGTAATATAGTGCGTATATTAGGGCCTAGATGTCCTCTGAGGTGGTTTTAAAAGGCCCTCACTACGCTGAGGAGCCCCTTCATTATTTGAACTGCGCCATAGTGACGCAGCAACTAATAAATACGTGCTGCATTAAACCATGCGATGCAGCATTGTTTTAGGCGTCATCATTCTGCGCGTGTTACTTGGGCGCAAGCAGCATAAGGTTGTCAACGCGTGTGTTTGCGTGACAGCTGTTGCCACGTCATTTGAGCACAGTAATGGGATCCATCGGTTCATTCACTTAAAACATAAAAAAATACAAAGTCCTTGAAGAAAAATCACCGATCGTTTTCTCGCAGCTCTCTACCGCAAATACACCGTGGCCTTAGACTTCGGCCCCAAGTACAAGCGGAACCGGGATTCAGCTGCCACCGTTACGTGCTCAACTGGACCCGACAGCTCTTCTACACTATTCTCGACATGCTACTCGAGATTTTCCATTGGGCCGTGACCACCATTGCGATGCGCAGGAGCACCCACCCAGTTCCAGAATCGATTCGAGAGCGCTACCAGTGCCTACACCAGCTGCACCGCCGTCCTGAATGGGAAGGTGAGACAAGTATTTTCGCAATGCTTTTGCAGCGGTGTTGCACACTTGCCCTCCCCAAAAGCCTTTGCGCTGCGGCTGGAAAATCATCTACATAGCGGTCCTGAGAAGGTTTGCTGAAGTTACGACGCTGGATAATTGGAGGGAAAGGGGTATGTGGCTGATTATTATCCTAAATGAAGAGAGAAGTCGGATATAACAGAAGCGAAGAAAGAGGATGTTGTTTAGGCTAATTGGAAAGAATTAGTGTAAATGTAAAATCAGGGAGAGTGCAGAGATCGGAAGGAACAAATACTGTACGCACCGCACCTGCCCATGTCATCTGCAAATATTTCAGGTTTGCACTGTTAGTGGGAGGTCGCCTACAGACGTTCGAAGCGAATAAAGTGAATGGAGTTTCGATGACATACCGTATGTAAATAGACATGTGCTTCACAAGCATACTTCATTTATTGGAGCCCTGCTACAATTTTAAGGCAACGTTATTTAGCGCTGGATTGCGTGTAGTAATTATTCCCGAGATAAAGGCAAGAACATTTATGAGAAATTTGTGCTGTAAAACTGAGGTTATTAGTGTTCAAAGTTTAAAACTCGTGCAGGTGGAGCTATACAGCGTTTCCTTTCGCATTTTATTCTACCGCTGACGTCGAAGGCTGTTTCCAATCGAAGCGTGGGTGTTATCTATAAGACATACGTGGGATTGGAAACGGCCTTTGAGGTCAGCGGGACAGTGAAATGCCTTGGGGTGGCAGTTGCACAGCGTCCCTATAGCACCGTTTCAGAATTGTTTTCAAGATCTCATATTTAAAACAAACATCGTATTGTATGTGAGAAAGTATAAGTAGCACTTCTACATTATTTACCACTCAATAGCGTGTTAAAACAATCACATGTGACTTGTCGCGTAAACGATGTACATTATCTGGGGCATAGATTCGCTAGCCGCTGTATATGTCATTCCACTCTGAAAACAGCGTGGTTTCTTCACAGAAATAAAATTATAACAGCTTTGCTTTTGGTCTTACCACACGCGCTACGATATTGGTGCATTCGACAGTTCGAGAAGTGATGAAAACTGCACGCTAATTTGTGTCGTGGGTCCCTTTCAAAAGATAGACTGTGTCGCAGTGACAGACAAAGTTTCGTAGTAAATATACTGCAATTCCGGATGCCATGGTCATGCGAGCATACAAAACTCCTTTGTGTTATTAGGCTTAGGCTTGCGTTTGTGGAAAGCAGTGCTTTTTCTTTTTACCTTCATAGTTCCGTAGTCATCCGTAGACATAGACTGGCCTAGATTCTAAAAAGTGCACAAAAAGCAATACTATTTTTTACGAACTGTAATTTATGTCAATGAACACCGAAAGCGCTGAAATAACGATCCCTGGCGTCGTCATCTCTTTACTATTCGCAACTAAAGTAAAAAAAAATAAATTCACACTGAATTCACGGAGTGAGTGATGAATGCAGCGAAGAATCCGTCTGTCCGTGCATACGTTCGTCCTAGCATCCATCCCTCGAAGCGTCTGTCTGTCCGTCTGTCTGTCCGTCTGTCTGTGCGTCCGTCCGTCCGTCCGTCCGTCCGTCCGCCCGTCTGTCTGTCTGTCTGTCTGTCTGTCTGTCTGTCTGTCTGTCTGTCTGTCTGTCTGTCTGTTTGGCGATGAGCATGAGCCACGATGGCCCTCTGCACCGGCTGCTCCGCTTTGTCCATGCCCCACCAATGATCCGACAGGTACAGCAACGATGCAGGTGACTCGGAGAGACACTCGTTCCCCGCGCATCCAGACACAGCCCTCGCAGCAGCCAATTAGTGAGTAGCCGCACAGCGCCATCTAGAATATCCTCACTCAAATACACTTAGTAGGTGGGTGGAAGGATGGATAGATGGATGGATGATGGATGGATGGATGGATGGATGGATGGAGGGATTGATGGATGGATGGATGGATGAATGGATGAATGGATGGATGGATGGATGGATAGATGGACGGGATGAATGGACGTACGGACGGACGGACCGATGGACGAATGGACAGACGTAGAGACGGACTAACGGATAGATAGATCGATAGATAGATAGATAGATATATAAATAGATAGAGAGATAGATAGATAGATATATAGACGGACGGACGGATGAATATGGCTGTGCCCTTGATATTGGGCGGTAGCTGACGCCACTTCGCCGTTATACTTCGTGAAACACGAACTACATGGGAACTTCTATGAGACAGCGCCATCTATCATAATGTTCGCGTGATACTGCCTGTCATGCGTGACGCGGGACAATGTTATACTAAGATAAGCTTCCCTGCTAAGATCTTGCTATGGTCTGCTGCTGTAAAAACATCGTATTAATAAAATTGTTGCACTCCGATACACCCACTAGAATATAGTGGTGTTGTTACCTATTCATTGTAAGAAAAGCTCTGATAGCACTGTGAAGTCGGGTTCACTTTACTAAGCACTCATTACGCCTTGTGAAGACTAGACACTAAAAACGATCTGCATTATCTGGAGCATAAATTTTCTCTCGCTCTCACCCTCTCCTTTTAGCGCTCCAGTAATCGTCACATTTTTCGTGTTCCTCTCCTTGCCGAATCAGTTGGTACATGGTAAATTACGCGCGTCAAGACAACTTGGGCTTGCCTATGAGACGCTACTAGAATAGCGCAAACGCAAAGGTGGCTAAGGAACACAACACAACTTCTGCATCAACTGGCACTGGTTTCATGAGTATGGAGAATTAAGGACGATGCTAGTGGGTTGCACAAGGTCATTGCGATGAGAATCACGAATATACCTAGAGTTGTAAGAGCACACCTAGATGTGAAAGAGCACATTTAGGCAAAATGGCCATTTTTCGCACAGCAGATGCATTATAATGGAACTAACTCCAACAAAGACCCAGCAAAAACGCGCACGTAAGAAATTAATGAATGTCCGGTGCTCTTAAACTTTTATTCGATACACTCCGTATGTTTCGTGTGTATATAGGGTTTTCATAATCATTTGTTTTCTTCCTTGACCATGTTGGACCTCGCTCAGTATTTAGTCTTGTATATCCAAGACATACAAAAATACCGGAAAAGTAGACGTTTTCGTTTAGTTCCTACCGCGTCGTTGGTGGAGGTTTTTTTTTCGGACCACTTTCTAACGATTTCATTCTCTTGTGAAGCTGCCACGGTCACTTAACATAGCCCGCCGTAACCCATATCTGCCCACGTCCTATATGAAGTGCTAGCAAAACTAATAACGTCACGCCATCCCAGATCCAGTTATTTGTGTTCGTGACTGACGCGTGTATATAGGGCCACGCACAAACACAATAAGAAAAGTAAACCTTAACGACGGACACGCTTCCGAAAAAATGGAGGTATCAATTGACGGGGAGCATTCCGGATAAACTGAATGTAGCAATTCAGAGAAACGCAAACAGCTGTAGTTTTTTCCTACCCAAATGGAAGTGCATCTTGTGCTCATGTGGTACGTTGAAAGAGGAAGAAACGAAATGCCGTTCGCTCTTGCGTTGTGTATTGCACAACCATGGATAACTTCGGTTACGATACAAGGCTACGCTTGCAGGGGCTGGGAGAGGAGAACAAGGAGGACGGAGACTCCGGACCTTTTGTCAGCAGCCCCCGGTGCTCCTGAATCCAGCAGGAGGACGCGCCGCATCTGACTGAACACCACGCACGGGATCGCGTTCTTGGCTGGCGGTGCTATCAAATTCCTCCGCACCTGACCCGCCAGCCATAACGCATGATCACATAGAGAGAGCGGCACGGGGCTGGGCTGGTGGCACGGAACAATGCGGCTGCCGCGAGCGCTTTCGCGCATGGAATCTAAGCGCCCCCTTCACACGGTGGACGTTAAGGAAGCCTGCATGCGCTTAAAGCGCATGTATTTTTCACTTCTATAGTTTTTTTTGTGACTTTATTTCGACAAAAATAACTTGTATTGTCGAAAAAAATGGTGGCGTGTAGATTCTCATCTTTTGTACACTCTTAATCAGGTCCTGCTTAAAGGATGAAAATATTTAGGAAAGTCGACGAAAAATGTGCGATTTCATAGCTGTATTGAACACCTTAAGCGGTAACTAACTTAGAGTATATATAGAATATCTAATCCGATGTCTCTCATTTTAGAGCAGGGGTATTCACACTTTCCACGTCAGTGAGCGCCACAGCGCGGAATTTTTCGTATGCCGCAAGACTGGGATGGTATACGTTGGTGCGGGCGCGTCATAGTCGTGCTGCGCCGTGGTGAAAAACGGGCTACGAGTGAAGAGTAATCGCATGTGTAGCGTTGCTTTCTCCTAAATTACCCTTGTTTCCCCGAGTCCGTGTCTCTCGAGTAATTTGAACAATCATTTCGCAGTTAAGCCGGCGCGGAGAACTGTATACATCTCGCCTTAAACGCATGTGTGGCGCTTTGTTTTTACTAGCGCCGCCACTCTTTTAGCACTATATTCTTGCATATCGTACAAAGTTTGCAAAACTTAATAAGAAATACTGAACTTTACGGCACCTGTTGCGCTCCAAACTTCAACTTTTATGGTACTCAGCGGGCGCTTTTACTGCGCTTGCTTGCAGGCCGAGGGACTCGACATGAATGGCCGCGCTTGTCGTTTCCCGTATTCCACAACACACGACGTTACCAAAGTGAAGCGCTGCCTTCCCTTTTGACAATACACCTCTGTGTTTCGTTGCCAAGGTCAATGATAGCTGTTGGATATACCAGAGGTCCGAAAGCCGCCTGATTCTCGAGTCGCGCACGCTTTCGGTTAGCCTCGATCACCTCTCGTCTCGCCATATTGAAACGCTCTCCGCGCCACCTAGAGGTGCTGGCAAGTGCGAATAAAACGCGCATCCTGTCTGCAGCTTGCCCACAGGATGCGCAGATGTTTCGCAAACGCGCGTCCGCTTCACAAGGAATAAAATGTTTGTTCATTTGTTATATGGTGCTCGCATCATTTGCTCGCGTATTGTGATCAATAGAGATTTGTTAGAATAAGCTACAGGGTTGAGACTGGTCTCGAGCACTTTTGTGAGGCCCCCATGCGGTCAGTGTTGAAACATAACCATGGAACAAGAACTCTATATTTCGCCATCGGCGTTCAGATTATAGTGAATTTTAAGAACATATCTATATGTTTTCCAAACTCTGACAACAACCCCTTTCAGGAATGATCTATATCTGAGATATGTGAAAGGTTTTCTTTAAATTGCAGCTTTAGAGGGCATATTGTTTTGACAACCTCTTCCCCCCTCTTCAACCTTCTTCACTGTCGCTGGTCGAGCGGGGATTAATTTCAGGACTGCGGCCCGCTGGTCGAGGTGACTTTGACGGCCCTGTTTTAGAGCTACCTACAGATCTGCTCTTCCGTGTTCAAACCCCAAAAAATGACTTCATGCACGCATTTGACCTTGAATTTCAGCCTACGTCGACTTTAACCTCTTCTTGCTCGCGTGTGCGTCGTAATAGTAAACGACATGCGCCACAAGAGAAGGTGAAAGGGAACAAGAACATGCACTGTGTAGGTTGGTTCTCTCCCATGCCCTCCTGTGACTGGCTGGTGAATATCGCTAGCCTGCGCGTGGCTCAACTCCTGTCCTCAACTCCTGTCACGAGACGCCCGCGCCGGCAATACGAAGAGAAATGGAGACACCGCGCCACTCCTTGTCGGGCAGTTTCGCCGAAGCGTGGCACATCGCCAAGGCATGCTTTCCATGGTAGTTGCTGCAATCGCAGGACAAGCCTTGGTTAGCTGTTAAACTACGGAATTCTTTCCGTGAAGCAATAATAAGAGAAACAGGTACTCATCTATGATAGTTGCTGCAATCGCAGGACAAGCCTTGGTTAGCTGTTAAACCATGGAATTCTTTCCGTGAAGCAATAAGAAGAGAAACAGGTACTCATCTATGGTAGTTGCTGCAATCGCAGGACAAGCCTTGGTTAGATGTTAAACCACGGAATTCTTTCCGTGAAGCAATAATAAGTGAAACAGGTACTCATCTATGGTAGTTGCTACAATTGCAGGACAAGCCTTGGTTAGCTGTTAAACCACGGAATTCTTTCCGTAAAGCAATAATAAGTGAAACAGGTACTCATCTATCAGAAGAAACAGCTGATTGGAAAACAAAAAATTGTTACTTATATATGCCTGTGAACGCTTACATAAAAAACATTGGATGCATGAGGAATTATGCTGAAAGTCTGCAACATTGTTAGGTCATCTTGCTCGATATTTTCGTCTTTTATACAAGGTGTGTCAAGAAATATGTCCAAAATTCTTTAAAAACTACAAAAAAAAACGGTGTATGCGTGGTACTTGCGGCATTGCCTTCCTGCGGCAGAAGGCATCTTCAGATGGGTATAAACAGTAATTAGGGCATTAAATATGAAAATTACCAGAATTTACTTTTTAACCAGTGGTAATAGCCGGCTGAGTCTTAGAGCAAACTTAAGCCCTCCCTACGAATAGATGACACCCACTTTGAAGTGTTGGAAGAGCAGCCAGTGATAATCACCGCGGAGCAATGCAATCTGGCCGACTTAGAGGGCTAAAATGAAACCGAGGCACCAAACAGCGCATTTATATACCATTAACTTTAACAACACCTTCAATGACGACACGGTTTCCCTCACATTCGGGGAGAAAAATAGGCAAGCGTCGATAAGCGGCCACGAAAGGAAATGTCTAAATTGACGATTGATAACGGTTGATAACCAAGTGTAACTGCTGGGAAGAGCAGTTACGCTAGGATAATTAACACTCACTCTTGACCATGGGAATTGCCTGCCGACGACTTTTCTTCAAACGCATAATTTTTATCATCATCACTTGTTTTCATAATCACCTGTTTCATGAGTACAAGTTGTTCGCAATTATTATTGTTATCATCATCATATCGTAAACGCTCTAGTGGCCCCTTGCTTGCTTGTTCCTCTGTTGCGGCTCTCATCCACAAAGGGGGATTGGCCAAGAAGCCAGCAGTTAATGTAAGTGATCAATTAAGGACTATGTTATAATCAGCATTTCTACTGATCACTGATTATCGCTATCAGCAGCGCCTGATCCCTCATTTTCAATGCTTTCATTAGAGTGGTTTCATCATCCATTGTTACCAACTCACGCAAGCAAGTACCCTTATAAGTTACATTCATCATCAATGTCGTTATCACCATTCAAGGCCAAAAATCATGATGACGATGATGACAATGATGATGATAGATTCTACGTACGACGCACTTCAAATGTGTGCTATTGATCAAAAAATAAATAATTTACAAGTATGATATGAGGAAAGTATACTAATGAATTGTAGGATAGTTAAAATAAAATATTGATGCTAATTCAGATACTTGAGATCAAGACCGCTTTGGATTCTTAAAAAGTTTTCAAGCGCGGAACAGAGATCCCGGTAAAAGATGAGGCTTCCAAAGATAGAATATTTGAAATAACGATATGCATGTTAAACACCGCTTTTGGGAATGCTTCTTCTCAGTAAATTGAAGCGGTTGCGCAATGAAGTAATTTGCTTGACCGCAAAGCTACTTCAACGTGGTTCGCATCACCTTTATTGTCGTTTATTATCGTTATGAAACACTTATTCTTACGTTCAAACAAAATACTTTCATTATTTGATTGATTGATATGCAGGGTTTAATGTCCCAAAACCACCATAGGATTATGAGATTCATATTAAAAGAAAAGCGGCGCACAAAAAGACGGAGACAAAGAAGAGAACCACACACAGCGCTGCTGTTACAATATATTTCTTGTGCACAGGGCTCTTTTATTTGTTCTAATTTGAGTACTTCTCATCCGGCCACCCTGGCTTCACTAATTGCGCTGTGTAGCAGCGCTGTGTGATTGATGATTTGTGGGGTTTAACGTCCCAAAACCACCATATGATTATGAGAGACGCCGTAGTGGAGGGCTCCGGAAATTTCGACCACCTGGGGTTCTTTAACGTGCACCCAAATCTGAGTACACGGGCCTACAACATTTCCGCCTCCATCGGAAATGCAGCCGCCGCAGCCGGGAATCGAACCCGCGACCTGCGGGTCAGCAGCCGAGTACTTTAGCCACTAGACCACCGCGGCGGGGCAGCGCTGTGTGTGGTTCTCTTCTTTGTCTCCGTCTTTTTGTGCGCCGCTTTTCTTTTAATATGAATATACACCAACTCGCCCAACTTTCTATTCTGTTACAGGATTATGAGAGACGCCGTAGTGGAGGGCTGCGGAAATTTCCACCACCTGGGGTTCTTTAACGTGCACCCAAATCTGAGCACACGGGGCTACAACATTTCCGCCTTCACCGGAAATGCAGCCGCCGCAGCCGGGATTCGAGCTCGCGACCTTCGGGTCAGCAGCCGAGTACCTTAGCCACTAGACAACCGCGGCGGGCCTGAATACTTTCATTATCAGCCCCAGCATTGTTCTAGTGCCCTTCGTTTGTTGACGCCTCTGCTTTAATGCGATAATTGTAGGCATTCTCTAAGTCGCAACGTTCGCCTCCGCTGGTGCCTGCAACAGATATCAAAGAAATAAGGAAAGAACGAACCAAGTCGAAACGGAGTTCGAAACCGATAATCTCCACGCCAGCCCCTGTAGTCTACCACTGAGCTACAAGGGTACTCGAAACTTTGCAGCTGAAGAACTCTACACAAGCCTCATGTTGGGAAGGAGCCACTTTAACATGCGGAATATAACGGGGCAGAAGAGTCAATAACAATTAGACATAACAAAATTTGAATTGTGTAACCAGAGACAGAGAAAGAAAAGCAAAGGAAATGCAGGGAGGCATCAAACAATAAAGACTCTATTTAGAGTTGGTCGTTCACTGCTACCAACCCATTGCAAAAGTCTCGGCCATAATAAATCATCGAGATCAGCTACAGAATCAATTATAGGAGTAGTGGGTATACGTTGCAAGCGTACTTGTACTAGTAGCCGCAAAATAGTTCACAAAGGGTTCAAGAAATGGTGCTTTCCACGCAGGCATGGCATTTTAGGGGCGAAAGCTTATAAAGGTGTGCGTCTGTCTACCCCTTTTATGTATGTACGTGACAGCCTGTAGTTCCACCTTTTCGAACTGCCACTACTTCGCCCTTACAAATATCCCACAATGCCCCATCACATATCCACCACATCACCGACCATAAAGCCGTCATAGTAAAGGGCGAACGGAAGTGACGTGTACAAAAAAATTTATTATTTTTGTTAATAAAACGAATCACAAAATTTTTTATACAAATATATTCAGTGTTTGTCACGTCTTTGATGGTGTAGGGGGCGATATTTGCGGATTGTTCATGGATTAGCGATGAAACCCTCTGGTGCTTCGCCCAATTCACCATCATTCACTCCCTGGATATGCTGGAATTTTTTCGGAAGTCAAAGCTGATACACTTTTCATCCTGTATTCATGCTATTAGTGATTTTCGCAAGCAGACTCGAAAAGTTTTACAGTCGCTTTCTTTGAATTTCACTGCCAGCAGGGTTCTACCGTAACTGGTCACAGTACGAATTGATCACATTTACTGCAGAAGAAAAGCGTATCCTTCGTTCTTATTCAATATGGTTAAAAAATATCTGGCATGACAACATGCTTACGAAATCAAAAATGTCGCTCAGCCACATGGGTACAAATATTTTATCGTGATTTGCTTTAGAAAATGCATGATGGCGGAATTTCGCCACAGTATTACGTCTATATATGGTAAAACTCCACCATGTCATACTCTTCCTTGGAATGTTCTTATCGCTCAGAAAACGAACGTTGTCTTTTTTTATAGTGCCTGTCAGCATCTGGAACGCCTCAGTAGAAGACCCATAGCACGATAATCCGAACGCAAGCTTCCCAGTACCAGAATAGTCGGACATTATTGCTCTTCTGATACCTTTTGACAGTCATGGCAACTTATCTGCATGGTCTAGCTTATGAGGTGTCTGTTTTCGCACCCAACAGTGCTTGCTAGTACCAAGTCCACTTAAAAAATCTAAAAAATCAATAGCGATGAAACCATACGTTCTCCACTGTGTGCTACATATACATCAAAGTTATCCAAGAGGAGTGCATGTGAATGGGCTCTAGCATGTTTTATTCACCCGTGGTGGGCTTGGGGATCGCCACTCGAAAGAAGGCGATGGTGACGAAGAGAAATGAAACACATTATCTTAATTGACGCTGTGTTCATCTAAAGCCATGAAAAATTTTAGGGCAATATTAAGTCTGAAAATTTCATACTCTTTCAGAAAAGATAGATATCAATTATTCTAGGAACATTATTGCCATGATGAGGATTGAAATTGACGCGCAGTAAAATGCTCGTGACACGGGCCTTCTTATCGTTCGTTGGGTACATACCACCACAAACTAGCGACTTATTTGCGTCTAGTTGTATTTTTAGCTTTCAGCCGTTTAGCTTTTTTTTTGCTCTCTGACATTGAGCAACACTGATCACCATTGTCAAGGACAGTCAAAGACCTGAGCTTCCCATCTGTTGGCCAAGGCAAGTTGATGGAGTTTACCCGGTCTCTAAACATTTGCCGACGTTGCTGCTGACACTGGCACAAAAAACATCGAGTACGTTTTACTTGTGACGTGAATGACGTGAACCTAACCTAGCTTAAGCTGACCTAACCTTACCTCATTACTTGCAACCCTCATATAATAAAGAACTGCCGGTATTCGGTCGACTAATATAATCCGTCGGCTGCCGGCGATATAGACACTAACATATTGCTGCCTTCCCTTCGTGTGTCAAGAGGTCCTTGTTATAGCGCATCGCGGGTTCCCGTCACCTCGGTGTGTTTCAACACTTTCATTGGGGAGACTTGAATTTTTTTTGCTTTTTTTATCTGTTCTTTCTCACTTCGAGATTCAACGCTCAAAGCTGTCACGCGAAAACAAACGTAACAGAGGCTCGTGCACGGGACAGAACTCGGGGCACACTTTTACATGCGGTCGAAATGACGTGCCGCATTGTCCTCTCAATTTTCAGCACCCGTCCATATTGTATGTTCTAGCATCTTGTATCCATCTAAAGGTGATAACATGCTCCCATGCTACTAGATACCCCACTAAAGATACGTGCATCGAGTGTAACGTTCTGCGACATTCATCTGGCCTGGTCCACCACAACAGAAACAGATGATTGATTTGATTGATTTGTGGGGTTTAACGTCCCAAAACCACTACATGATTATGAGAGACGCCGTAGTGGAGGGCTCCGGAAATTTAGACCACCTGGGGTTCTTTAACGTGCACCCAAATCTTAGTACACGGGCCTACAACATTTCCGCCTCCATCGGAAATGCAGCCGCCACAGCCGGGATTTGATCCCGCGACCTGCGGGTCAGCAGCCGAGTACCTTAGCCACTAGACCACCATGGCGGGGCACAACAGAAACAGAGGAGAACAGAAACAGAGGAGGACACACACGCAGTGCTTATCTATACCTGTGATGCACTACGCTGTACGAACGGAGATTTCCAACCAAGTAGCCCGGCAACGTCCTTTAGCGTTCTGTCAAATTCGCTAGACATTAGTTTTCCACAACTGCAAGCCGAAGATCACCTTGCGCGATTGAGCAATTTAACTTACCTCGAGCTGAACGAAAAACCGCAAGAGGGGGAGATTGCAGCTTGCGATAAAAAAATTGGCCCCGAATCTGCATGTTACAGTGCAAATTTTGTCGAAAGATGATAGTCTTGCGTCTGGGGAGAGTGAACAAAACGTTCATTTTATATTCTGCGCAAGAAAATCTGTGAACAATATTCTGGAGGCGCTGCGTTAGATTGCCTCGAGCTTGTAGCGGAGGCGAACGAGCGGATCGAGGCACGTTAGACCTGAGTGCCATCTGGCATTTATCTTCAAAGCGAAGGCATGTGTTCATGCGTAGAAAGATGCGTGCCTGTCTTGGAGGTGATAAAGTGTAGACCGCAAAGCGATGGCCAGGTGCCACCACCGTGTTGTCGTAGCAAAGCGTTGTAAACATTTACCTTTTTGAGCATCGCGTTGCACTGTCAGCGCATTGCGATAAACGCTACAGTCCTTAAAGCTACGTGTGGTGCCTCTTCTAGTATAAAGGGAGATATACAAAACATCGAAGTGTTGTTATGGTGCCTCAGATGTGTGCAATAAATGCTTTTTGATTGACCATTGCACAACTATGTACGCTAAATCTTGAGCAATTTTGGTGGGCACTGTGGATGGGCTCAGCCGTTTGATGTCGTTTGAGGTATCGTTAAATGCGGACAAACAGACAAAAGTACAGACAGACAGACAGACAGACAGACAGACAAAAAGTTTTCCGTCGAAGGTCCCCAAGAAAGGCTATCGTCTTTAAAAAGGCACAAAAAGGCTGTGGGCTCGAGAAGACGTTTTGAAAAGTGTACTTGTGGGATACAACTGGTTTCTTTAGTACTAGCGTGTATATGCTTCGTACCCTCTCCTCAAATCAACAGATAAGAAGAGGGACTGTGATACGGGGGTCCAGAAAAGTGAGGGTGGAGTCTTGACGAAGTGTGTGTGTGAATAGGGTAAAGGTGTTTCATGATAAATATTGACGTGTTGTTATGGTGCCTCAGATATGCGCAATAATTGCTTCTTAATTGACAATTGCACAAGTATGAATGCGGAACCTTGAGCAGAACTGGTGGTCGCTGAGGATGGGTTCGACAGTTTGGGGTATCGTTTCGTCAACTTGGTGCATTTTAGAGTACCGTTAGGGACAGACAAACTGACAAATGAACAGACAGATAAACAGACCAAAATTTTTGCGTCGAAGGTCCCCAAGGCAGACTATCGTCTTTAAAACAAAAGAAAGAAGCGGGTGGAGTTGGCGGAGGCAGACATTCCACTGATTCGTGGTCGTCAAAAGAAGCAACACTTAAAAATGGTAAGGTTTGAAGTTCCCAGAAGGCGGGCTTAACCTTCATTGGTTTTCTTCGTGTGTGTACGAGCTGTGTGGCAGTATAACTTCTATTGCTTTAGACAGTTCTGAATGCTTTTTAGTTGAGAGTGTTTTGAGATCTGATTGACCTTCTTGCGCAATGCATGCGTATAAACTACCTGTGCACACCACCCATACCTTTCAGCACAGAGTGGTCACGCGAACCGATTAGCATGGATAACCACGCTCCTTATAAACTTTTCGTTTCTCTCTGTAGTTATAAACGTGCGTAGGGTTACATTAATTGTAAATTTCCACGATCAAACCCATTTCCTTGCAACCCATAACATAAAGCTGGAAAACTTCAAATCTTATTAGCTTTCTCACACTTTCAATTTAAACTTCATAGTGGCACACTTATGAGCTTCATTTTATAATCATTGTCTCATCCTTAGCCAAGGCTGTGCTATGTCCCCAATAAATCAGGGCTCAAGTTTCTAAGTACTCTATACTGCCTCTACTAAACCATTGAGCTATGATGTGTGCCGCAAGCGCAGGGAAAGAAGCCTCAACACTGCGGCACCAATGGCATCACCACGGGCTTGCTGTTCGTGTGGGGTCCACGACCAGCTGGTAAGTGTACGCATTGGGCAACACGTTGTCACTGTTTCTGGAAACAGAAGTGACTAAGCAACACTCTTTTCCATAAAGTTGTCATATCTCCCTGATAGCGCGGTTCCGTTATTTTTCAACCAAATTTTGTACATAGTTCTAACACCACACGTAAGAAGGTGCTCACCAATAAACAAAGTAATACTTATGGTACCCGAGGTTTTACGTCCTAAATACACGATATGACAATGAAAGACGCCATAGTAAAGGACTCCAGATATTTTGACAATGCAGCGTTCCTTAACATTCACTGACTTCGCAGAGTACGCAGGCCTTGATCATTTCACCTTTATTGAAATGCAACCACCGCAGTCGTCACCGAATCCGCGGTCAGCAAACGAGTGCCATAATAACCGATAAAAGCCACGTGACTAACTAATGTGGCAATTTAGACTGTAAGGGCCCCATAGCTATAACAATGTATTGGCATTACACCTTTGCCCTATGTTTCGAAATAATGAAGAATGGTAGCAAAATCTTTGCAGACGTACGAAAGAACGCTAATTCACCATACCAAACCCAAATGAAACTCCCGTTTGCTCGACACGATCAGTCAGTAGGGAGTAATACATGCTAACTCAATTCTCAGCATACACACTATTGATTCCCGTAGGTGGCCACCACGTTTTAACAGACTCAAGTGTGCTCCAGGTGCACTGGAAGGAACTCATGTTTATCAATATGGAGCTCAATATGGAACTCAATATGGATGTTTATCAATATGGAACCAAGGCGAGCTTAATAACTATTCTTCGAAGCTTCGGAGCCACGTGATTTATTTGAACGAAGCGTTCACCGTAAGCCACGCTCCCAGCTAGCGCTCATCGTCTGAACATGTAGGTCGGCATAGTATAGCGAGTGCGAACCAGGGCTGGGCAGAGATACTCGGAAAACTATTGCGTAATACATATAACGAAATCCTTCTGTTGGGAGCCCTAAAATACAGATACTGAGATACATTACCCTTTGGCGTATTGCGCTGTTTGAAAGATAGTTTTGGAAAAAGGGGAATTAAGTATTCAGGAATACAGATGCAGCAAAACAGATATGAGAATACTGTTTTATTTTTGGTAGGTTAATTCTACGATAAGACATTCGAAGTCTAGCGTAATGTGGTGAATAAAGCTGCTAGGCATTAAAACCCACCATTTATTTATTCAATGGTACAGAACGTGTAGAGACAATAAGAGATTACAGATGGGGGGACTGGAGGGTGGTTTGAAAATACAAAGTTGGTAAAGGGTAAACCTTTCATATTCATTGCTTCTTGTGGCACTTTATAGTGCGCCGATGTCGTAAGTAATTACCACCCGAAAAAAGTTAGACGTAGTGACTTGGCCTTAAGAGATCACGGAGTTCGTCGGTACAGGTCGAAAACTCTAACCTCCTATTTAGCCGAGTGGTAGAGCGCCTTTGATAGGATGCCCTCTCGCTGTATGGCGCAAGAAGTTTGGTCTCCCATAGCACAACTCATTGCATTACCAAGTGTGCAGCAGGCTTTCGCTTTCTTGTGCATACAGTGATGATGACAGAATGCTACACTTTGGCTACGTAAATGTAGTTGAAACAGACGATTGGCACATGGTCTTGGTCATTAGAGCGGGAAAATTGGAATCTCGCGTCCTGCTCCTGAGCATGACAGAGAAAGATTACTCAAAAAGTGAGCGCGTAACGTAGACAAGGGCCAAAACGTAGGTAATCTTGATTCACCAACTTGCCAAATTAGCCAATTTGGCAGAGGAAGAGTAGTATACAGGATATGTCTTTTGAAGTGCGAGGTGCCAACAGAAACTAGCTCATCCAATGAGGTCACCTTTAAATTCTAAGCGCTATTTCACTGCTCCGATCATGGGGCAGTTTAGCCAATGATTTTTTTTGTTGCAGCTATACTTCACTACTCGACTCCTTATGGTTAGATGCTGAAATAATCCCGACGGCCAGCACCACCTTTACTGCTCACCTACTCTAGTGTGTGTACTGCGGGCCCAGTCATCCTCAGAATCAAAATCTTATCATTAAATGGTGGGTAAAAATACAAGAATGTATTATTCGAAATGATGTCCTATAGTCAAGGCACTGTATATGAACTACTTCTGACATAGTTTTAAAAGGCACTAAGCTCCCTCACTTTAAGAGCTGCACAATAGTTACTGGGACAGAGATATGTACGTGCGGTATCTAAACCTAATACGGCAACGGCACATTCTTTTAGGCGTCGCCAGTCTGGGTGCTTCGACAGCGTGCTTGACGTGCTGCTGGAGACATTCCGGCGTGTCGGCATCGGCATGCAATGCGTTTGCAAGAACCCACCCAGTTCCAGAATCCGAACCAGACTGCCAGGGCTCACACCAGCTGCATCGCCGTCTTGAAAAGAAGGAGGGAGAGGTACTTTCGCAAGGGTTTTTTGGCACCGGTGTTGCACAAGTGCGTTCCCTGTAAAGGCTTGTGATGGGGGCAGCAAATAATATATGTGGCGTCTTTATAGAAAATCTGCAGATATGACGACGCAAATTATTTGGAGGGGGTGGGTAGGCGGCTTATCCTTTTGAATAAATGGAAGGAAATGCTGGACATCATGCCGATGATGATATAGCATGCTGGTTTGCGTATTTTGAAATAATGAGTGCATACGCGAAACTTGGGACACAGCAAAGAATGGAAGAGGCAAACACTGCACGCACCGTATTTAGCCAGCTCCCCCCATCGCATGTGCGAATTGCGGGTTCACCCTTTTGATGGTTAGTCACCATCAGACGCTGAAAGCAGATCAAATCGAGGGGCCAGAATGCATATAATTTGACATGCGCTCAGCGTTTGGGTTTAATAGTGTACTGTGTCGATGAGGCACTGATTCTTTCGAATTTAATCAATCACTATTCTGGCCAACCTGGAAATACGAGCATGCAAACGCCTTTTGACATTCGGCTTCCTTTGTGGACGTTGTGTTTCGTTTTAACCTTCCATGTCTTCTAGTCAACGTGAGACAAAGACCGACCAGGATTAAAAAACTACAAAAAACAATAATAATTTACAAACTACAACTGATTATAGCAAACGGCACGAACGCTGCCGTAATCATCACTGGTGGAACCATCTTTTTTTCTAGGCTACAAGAGCGAAAGGAAAACTCTTGCTGCGAACGGTACGCTCTCTAAGCTGCTGCTGCAAAAAGATATAAATAAAAATAATTGTGGCAACCTTATACTAGCACTTCGATATAGTGGTTTTGCGTTAGATCTTAACGGTAAGAGACAAGCTCTGACAGCACTGTGATGTTGGATGCACTGTAGTGAGCAACAATTTGTTCTTTTAGAGTCCAGACAATAAAAACAATCTGCATTGTCGGGGGCATACATTTTCTTTTTCTCTCTCTTTGTGCTTCATTTGTTGCACACCTTTCCTTGCTCACTCAGTCGATACACGGTGAGTTATAAGCGTGGAAGCATCTTGTTGGTACATGGTGCCAATAAAATAGCGCAGACGCAAAGGAGGGTACACAGAAAGCAAGGAAGACAACACATGCGCTACGTCATCTGGCAGTCGTTTAATGCGTGTGAAGCAGGAAAACTGAAAGGCATTCCATGAGTTCACGATAAAATATTCTTGAATATACTGGGATGTTAAAGAGCAAATTTCGGTAAAGTTCATTTTTTGTGCGAAAGACAGATAAATACAGGTTACGCATGAAAACCCAACAAAACAGACACATGTAAAATGAATGAGGGCTGGTCATGTGCACTCAATCTTTCGTCCTATATATGTGTATGTTTTTTTCTGTATATATGGTTTTTTTCATTGGTTATTGTCTATCTTCCCCATCTACCAATTGGTTCAGTACTTAGTCTTGATAACCACTTACGCGAGAACATAGCGGAAATGTACAAGTCTTCATTTCGTTCTTTATGCGCACCTTTTCACATCCACGGCGTTCGATGATGTGTTTCTTTCGGACCACTTGCTGTCAGCCTCATTCTCACGCAAAGCTGCGGTGGCCGCAAAATATAGCGCGTCCTTGAGCAAAACTGTATATCGTCAGGGTAATTATACAGAGCTAGTGAAACTGTTAACGTCATACCAGTCGAGATCCGCTTACTTGTTTTCGCGACTCATGCGTCATAATATGGCCTTGCAGAAACACTTCAAGAAAATTAAGATAGAGAACTTTATTTAAACAACGCGCGAAGTGCCAAAAGGATAGAGGGTACAATTGGCGGGAAATTCTTCATAAACCTAATGGAGGAATTGAAAAGATCGCAAAGAACTGTTGATTTCCGCTACGTTATGGAAGTGCAACTTGTGCCCATAGCTTCCTATAAACGCACTAGAATGAACTCAAGCGGTATAGTGTCTATAGTAGCTGCAACGCACAACGCTTCAGCGAATATGTGAATGATAGCTATTTCACAAATTTATCTGATCTTCGTACTTTTGGCACTGTTTGGCTTCGCGTGGCTTGGATTGGCCTTGTCACAAGACAACAATCAGCACATATTCATCAGTTCCCCTTTACTACATTTACCTTTAATGCTCACCAATTCAAATCAGGTGACGAAGGAAACAATTATCCCTTCTTTTGTTCGTATCTTAACGAAAACACACCAATAAACAAAGCCCCAAGTATGTTCGAAGCCCGTAAGCATGAAGAATAGGCCAGTTTGTGTACTACCCAGCATTCACATGGTCACTGAACGAAGGCAGTGCAAGAGTCCACGCTAGTTAACTTTTGGAAACTCTATGCTTGTGCCCCTACAGTATGTAATTCGCTGTGGCGTTGTGCCCCGCCACGGTGGTCTAGTGGCTAAGGTACTCGGCTGGTGACCCGCAGGTCGCGGGTTGGAATCCCGGCTGCGGCGGCTGCATTTCCGATGGAGGCGGAAATGTCGTAGGCCCGTGTGCTCAAGATTTGGGTGCACGTTAAAGAACCCCAGGTGGTTGAAATTTCCGGAGCCCTCCACTACGGCGTCTCTCATAATCATATGGTGGTTTTGGGACGTTAAACCCCTAAATATCAATCAATGTATCAAAACTTCGTTTGATAGATTGAGCGTTCTACGACCGTAAAGAACATGAACCTGTTCTTGTTCATCTTATGTCCGTGGCGCATACCCACTGTGGGAAATTGAGAAAGATTTGAGTGGTTTTATAAAATAGTAAACAGTTTGAAAATAATAGAGGTTTCAATAAAAAATACTGATTACGTAGGATATAATGGTGTTTTATCTAATACATGTAAATATTTAAATAACAAAAAACAATTTTTCCTAAATAGGAAAAACATCCTAATTTTTTGTTCCTATATATTGTTGTAGACATGTTAGCGTAATAACACTGATTATAGTCAACCGATTAGTTTAAAAATATCTGAAGCATATCTGAATTGTGAAACAATTGTATTTCATGTCAATCATTTATGTTAGTAAAATCAATACATGCAGCTGTTCCTTCTTATTAACGATGCAAACGCATTCAATATTCGACTAGCTACTGGAAAAGACTTTCCCATAATTGCGTCATAAATTATGTATAATCGCACATCCTTGCTAGTAATTAACAATTGATGAAGTTTCACGCGCCAAAGTAATTTCATAAGAAGACACGCATTAGGTGGTTGGATCTCGGCGTTAATTCCGACTGCCTGCTGTTCTGCACCGTGCACCTATAAATCTAAGTACACTAGTGTGATTGTATTTACATTAAATAAAAACGTTGAAGTTGTGACCACGAGCCGGACACCGAAATCAGCAGGGTGAAGCATTGACTATTAAGCTACCACGTTTAATGCATCCTGGGATACTAGAACTGTTTTAACGCGAAATGATTATGTGCACCGCGAAGTGAAAAGTGTCGCGACCATAGCTAACATAATATAGTAACAATATTCTCGTAACCAAGCAATCACGTCATATTTTGATGTCAATGAAAACTGACCTGACCCGCAATAAGCAAGTTCCTAGATCACAAGACATTAAGCACCTTAAGTTGCACACTATGACTAAGCGAAGACTTTATGCGACTATGTCGCATGACATACACGTCCATTTTTTCGAGACGCGCAGGCATGATGCGATCTCGCATCCAGCACGCGAGGGGTAGCTTTGCACGGCTGTCTTTTTTTTAAGCTTCCCCGTACCGTCAAGGACTCGATACCAGTGTGCAGTGTGCGCCTTGCGGCTCCAATCACAAACTTTAACACCTTATCTTTGAGTGCCCCGTATACACTACGCAACGTGCACCGCCAATAAATGAGTATAGAGTGATTAGACTCTAGTGTGTGATCCCAGACCACGTGTTTCCGTAAGGGTGTACGGCTTGATGTGACCAGGCCCATTAATAATTGCAAACACTCTTGCACAGAAAATTTTCCCACTGTATTCTATAATTTGTCTATTGTATTTGGCTTGTTATTTGGAACAAAACTTCAGTTGATAGTCTGTGCGTGCTTGTGCTTTCCTCTTTTTTAGTGTTGCGTGGCACACCGTCAACCAGCACCAACAACACAACCTGATACTTTTCTGTATGTACAAACCTCATTCATGTTCGGGACGGTTAAAAATATCAGAAATTGCTCAGGAGGTCGTTTTCATCACGCAGCCCCATCACTAAAACTAATGCACGCACGATTTCTTTGGAGAGATTTGTGATGATAGAGCTTTAGCGCAGGAACGTTTACGGTAAAATTCTCCTCCATGACCTTCCCATTCTTGAAGGTTGTTTTGGCTCAGAAAACAGACGTAGTCTTTTAGATGCGGAAGCATCTTATACTCGCGCCTTGTAGTGCGCCGTCCGCGCCGTCCGCACCGCTTCTCAAACATTCGACAGCTGACGCGCGCGCATGCGCCGTCGCGCCGTCGCCCACCATCTGTGCCGCGCGCGCTTCTCCTTCGAGAACATTCGACAGCTGACAGCGCATGCGCCGTCGCGCCGTCGCCATCTGTGCCGCGCGCGCGCTTCTCCTTCGAGAACATTCAACAGCTGACAGTGCATGCGCCGTCGCGCTGTATATATACTCAAGGTCGGCGCTCGCTCGCTCAGTTGCCGCTCGTCGGTTGGTTTGTACGGCGCGTCGACGTCCAAGGTCGCGGTGAAATGAATTCCAACGAATCCACAAACACAATGATCGACGTCCCTTCGACCAGCGCCGTCCTTTCGCATACGTGTGTACGTGTTCACTCATTTAACACCCCCTCCTACAACCACGTTAACCAATTTAGCCATAGACCCAAGTAAGTCGCAATTTAACACCCCATTTCCCAACCACGTTAACCAATTTAGCCATCGACCCAAGTAAGTCGAACTTTAACATCCCGTTAACCAATTATATGCTCCGCATCCTCCTCAGTGTTCCCCCGAGGGAAGCTGCGGGCAATTTTTTGTTCACAGAGCATGTCAGCGTCTTGAGTGGTACAGTGAAACCCTATCCCAAGATCATCCAACCGCGCGTTTAACGGTGCCTAAAATTAGCTGATATGATCGTTCTTCAGGAATTTCTATTTCACATTATTCATAGTAACTTGTCTGTGGGGTTCAGTTCACGTGGTGTATCCCGGCTGCGGCTGCAGCATTTCCGATGGAGGCAGAAATGTTGTAGGCCCGTGCGCTAAGATTTGGGGTGCACGTTAAAAAGCCCTAGGTGGTCGAAAATTCTGGAGCCCTCCACTATGGCGTATCTCACAATCATATGGTGGATTTGGGACGTTAAACCCCGCATATCAATCAATCAGTTCACGTGGTGTCTTTTTTCGTGCCCGGCAGTGTTTGCCAAGTATCATGCAAACTCGAGAAATGAATAAATGCAATACCGATCAAACTGAACGTTCTCTATTGTGTACTACATTTACATGAATAATAATAATAATAATAATAATAATAATAATAATATCAGTATTATTATTACTATTATTATTATTCAGTGTTTTACGTCCCCAAACCACAATATTTTTATGAAAAACGCCATAGAAGATGACTCCAGTATTTCTACCATCTGGTGTTCTTTAACGTGCACTGACATCGTGCAGTATACGCGTCTCTACCATTTCGCCTCTATCGATATGCGACCGCTACTGCGAAGATCAAACACGCCACCTCTGGGTCAGCATTCGAGCACCATAATCGCTACACCACCTCGACTAACCATTTACGTCACAGTTACGCCAATAAATGTGGGTGTGGTTGATCGCTCATCTCTTTTGCTCACCCGCGGTGCACTGGCCGATCCCCACTCGGAAGACAACGACGAAGCATACAACATGTCGTCATAATTCTTATTGATACAGCGACGTATTGTCATTCCAAAAAAGATCTGAAGATTATGCGCCTGACTCCTGGCCCATCACCCTGAGCGAATAAGTAGGTGCCAACCATCATCATCACCACAATCATCATCAACGTGCACGCGCAGTGAAAGCCTCGTGGCTCGGACCTTCCTGTCAATCGCTGGGCCTTCACGTCCCACTTCTTCGCGCTTGCCAAAAGCGTCACGTCCTCCCACAGGCTCTCTTCGCATCCCGGTGATCTGTTCAGTGGTCTACGCCAAGGAAAAGCCGTGTAAGGTTCGGTTCGGCGCCCATTGCTCCGGTAAGCTTAACTTCATCTTATTATTCGATACCTTGTATTCGTAGGAGAAGGAGCCGTAGTCTTACTGTAGTATTGGGCGGCGGACGTCCTGCACGCAGAACACAAGGCACGGCGCTGAAGCACCAGCCGACAAGAAGTACGCCGCAGCCAGTAGCATAGCAGGAAGTTTTTTTATATATACACAAGCACTACGATAGTATGAATGAATGGATTGATATGGCTGTACCCTTTAGATTGGGCGGCGGCTAACACCACCTAGCCGTAATACTTAGTGAACCAAAAACTTGATTTATCTTTTTCTTTCCTATAAATAGTGAGGTAGATGATTCGTACTTTGCTGTGAAGGGTTTAATTTTCACTCGTGCCTTGTCTTTAGCCACCAATCAGATAACCTTCTTCTAGTTATTTATACCCAATTAAAGTCAATTTTGCCCTCCCTGTCCCTAAACCCCAGTGCTTTGAAGAACTTTCCGCCATAATCCTTAACTATAGGGTGAAGCCCTTTACAGAACATTATCAAGTGTTCGGCAGTTTCCTCCTCCTCTCTACCTGTACTGCATACCGTGTCTACCCTTTTGTATTTCACGCGATATGTCTTGGTTTGCAGTATTCCCGTCCTGGCCTCAAACAGTAAAGAACTACTCCGAGTATTATCATAGAGTCTTTTCTTGGCAATTTCTTGCTTAAAAGTTCAGTAAATCTCTATTGCGGACTTCTTAATCATACCACTTCTCCACATATCAGTCTCCGTTTCCTTCAGCTTCTTCTTAACCGATAGTTTTTCACAGTTTGGCCCCCTGCTCTTTTCTAAGTATTTACTCGTCAAATTCCTGGTTCGCTTCCTCCACTTTGTATCAACATTCTTCACGTACAAGTAGCTGAAAACCTTCCTAGCCCAACGCTCCTCCCCATTTCTCTCAGTCGCTTCCCATATTTTATCTTACTGCTAGCTTCCCTGCCCTCAAATGATGTCCATCCCGTATCAGCTAGTACTCCCTGATTTGGTGTATTCCCGTGAGCTCCTAAAGCAAGCCTACCTATTCCGCGTTGTTTAATTTCTAATCTTGCTTGAACTTCTGATCTCGTAAACAATACCGCATCGCCGAACGTGAGACCAGTAACCATGACCCCTTTTTATAATCCTCTCACAACAGCATACCTATTGTAATTCTACAGTGCTCTGTTTTTCATTTCCGCTGCATTCCTTTTACCTATAGTCGTCACGTATCTTTCGTGTTCCCTTAGGTACTCGGTCCAATTGCTTATCCATAGGCCCAGATATTTGTATTTATCATTTAATTATAGCGTGTCCTCCTGTATCCTAAGCTCACTACCTTCACAATCATTAAAAACAATGACTGTTGATTTTCCTTAGTGAATCTGAAATCTAACCTATCTCTATCATTACTGCAGATGTCCCTCAATTTCTGCAAATCTTTCTTGTTGCTGGCTATCAACATTATATCTGCGTACATCAATGCTGGTAGTGTCTGTTCAATGAGTCTTCCTTGTTTGACGAAACAGAGGCTGAAGCCAAGTCCACTTCCCTCTAATTTGACCTCTAATCCTTGAAGGTACATCATGAATAACAAGGGAGACAGAGGACACCCCGGCCTAAGCCCCGTGTTACCTCTGTGGGCTAGCATACCTGGTTTTCCCACTTTATATCTACCTTGTTACTTTTATAGATATTCTTTAAAAGATTAGTGACTCCATCTTTCACACCTACTGCGTCCAGTATTTCCCACAAGTCCTCTTGAACCACGATATTGTACGCTCCCTTGATATCCAAAAATGCTAGCCACAGAGGTTTGTGTCCATTTTCTGCTATTTTCATGCACGGCGTCAGTGAGAATAGATTGTCTTCCAACCTCCTGTGTTTCCGAAACCCATTTTGCAGTTCCCCAGCACCCCTCTTCCTCTATCTATGCCTGCAGACTTTCCTTTATAATCTGCATCGCCAGCCTGTAGACCACTGATGTCACTGTTATAGGACGGTAGTTGTTTATGTCACCTTTGTTCCCCTTTTCTTCATAGATCACGCTCATCCTGCTAAGTTTATTCCATCTATCGGGGACTTCACCATCGATTATTAGTTTTGCTCACTGCCCCTCTCAAAGTTTGTTTTTATTCGGACCCAATGCCTTTGTCAGTATAATTGGAATGCTATCTGGGCTAGTTGATGTACTACTATGAACCCTCTTCTCAGCCCTTTCCCACTCTCGTTGTGAAAATGGAGCCATTGCGCCAATTGATCTATCCTTGTCTATTATGGTGCATAAGGCACTTCTTTGTTGAAGTTTTTTTGTCATCCATGTTCTTATAAATTCAATGGCTTCGTCCCCTTCTAGCCTAGTACCTTGAGCTGTAGTTATAAATCTCTGCTCTAGGCTCGTCTCATTTCTTAGGGAGCTCACATGGTTCCAAAATTTCGCAGCTGCCTTTCTATCCTTTTTATGTACTTCTGCAGCCACTGAGCCCCTGCTTGACTCTTTGCCAACCCATACTTTACGTATGAATCTTTTCATTGATCAGAAGGGATGCTTCCTTTCTACAGCTTAGAAAGATGTCCCATTTTCTTTCAACATCTTCTGTCAGTTCATTCCGCTGCTTAGCATGTCTGTCTTCCCTAGAGGCTTCCAGACGTTTTGCTATGGCACTCTTAACTTCCTCATCCCGCCAACTCTCGGATTTGTGTCTTCTTTTCCGGGGTGACTTGTCAGGTGCCTTAGCAAGCTCTAGCTCAAACAGTTTAATTAGATTCGTGTATGTCCACACTGTTTTATTATCCTTAGTGATTACTTTATCAATTTGTTTAGTACCTTTTTCTTTTTGCCTTTCTGAATAAAATTTTTGCTGTGGTTGCTCATCTTGTCTCCATCCCACTTTCACTGCTGTTCCAAAACTTAGCTTCGTACGTTTGTGATCACTAACCAGACTTCTCGAGCCACATTCATCTATGTGCATTCGCCTGAGCCTATCATACATCCTATGTAACTTCAGTGCATAATCTATCGTCGACTGCAGCCTTCCTACCTCCCATGTTATTTGTCCTTCACACTGCTCAGTACTGTTGCGAATGACCAAGTCATCTCTTTCACACATATCTATGATTATTTTGCCTGTTGGATCAGTATACCCATCTATATCTTCTATGTTCGCATTCATATCTCCTAGAAAAATTATCTCGCACTCTCCTCCTAATTCCTCACTATCCTTTTATATACACTCCACCATTGCCTGGTTTTCCTCTCTGGCCTTTGCTCCTGTCCACAAGTACACAAAACCAAGGAGTGTCGTTTGCCCAGCTACTTTCCCTCTTAACCATAAATTTTCCATGCATCCCTGCTTGACTTTTTGCCAACCCATATTTTACGTATGAATGCACCCATTCCACTCCACTTTTTGCTCCTTTCTGTTTTATTGCAATATTCGCATACGTAGTTCGGATTGAGAGGTGGTTGTTCTATGTCCCGAAGATATGTCTCCACAGCCCGATATACCATCAGCTCCACCTGCCTCAGCTGCTCTTCTATCTATTCCGACTTTAACCTATTCCTGCCACCCTGCATGTTAATATACCCTATCTGACTTAGCTCAGCCCTTGTGCTTACGTTGATTTATTGTGCCACGGACTCCGTGTGGCTTGAATATTTTTGCCCCTATAGAACCGTCTTTCGCTACAATGTTGGCCTCAGGGCTCTGGGTCCATCTAAAAAAGCTGTGGCTTCACAACCCTCCTGTCCGTCACACCACTGTAGTGAATGCCATCCTGTGCAAATGGGCGAGCGCTGCACATATATATTTATGTACAGCGTCCCATAGTAGCCTACCAGTTCCAAAACCGCAACCGAAACCGCGACACCACACCCTATCGGTGCCATATACAAATCTCTCTCGAATTCTGTATTATTCGGGAAATGACACAGTTGAACAGTGGTTTCATTGGGATCATGATCATTTAGTGCCTGACTCCTGATTACGTGGCGCCGTGTCCCGATAGTCCTCAAAGTGTTTCTTGCTCCCATGTGGGAGACGCTTTCCTTCCTTTTCCTTTTTGATCCGTTCTTTCTGGCCACGTTTTAAAACATCCTGCAAGCTATCATGTGCAGTTTGAACGCAACAGAGGCCTGTGCACCTTCCACAACCAGTGGTAAAGTTTCACACGCGTTTGAACTGGCGTGGCACATTGTCGTCTCGTTTAAGCCCCGCCAACATTGTACGTTTTAGCACCTTGAATCTTTGTCAAAATGATCATGTGCCACAGCACAACTTGATGTCAAAAGAGAAAGTATAACTGCATCGAGCAGTGAATTATTTTCTAATCATAAGCATAATGCATCCAAAACAATTAGCGCAGAAATTCTGAGGTTGCATCACTGGCCACTTTCTCTGTTTATATTTATCTTTTCATTTTCACGGCACCTCTACTGGGCTCTCAGTCGCGAGAAGACGGAGCTAAAGGCAACTTCGATATTCAGCAAAACCGGGTTGACTGTAAACTTCCACATTGAAAATCATTTTCTTGTACCCCTTAACGTTACCCTTTGGAACCTCAAATCTTATTCACTTAATTGTTTGTCGTATACTCTCAAACTTCGTAGTAGCACACTGAACCATTCACAGTTCTGGTCTCATCGTACTTAGCCAAGGTTGTTTTGAAAATACCATGTGAACTGTAAGTCGGGCCCAGGTTTAGCCTGCTATGTATTGTATCGAATTAAGCTTGAGCGATGATGTCTTCACCGAAATCGATCTGTTAGCTGTGTTAGCTTAGCAGTCGCTCGCACATTGGGGACGGCCAACTCGGAACCTTTTTTTTCGCGAAATCACGTGAAATGGACAGTGTCGTCGTTAGGTGTTATCTCGAAATTTTTCGTTCAGGTTGTGTACAAACCCTTGGGCGCTATTTTGCATTCCTCGTGTTCACAATGTTGGTGGTCGTGCCAGCTCTGGAGGAGACATGGTGTTTTGAGATGGTGCGTCTCCGTTCCTGGTGCAATGCGGGCAACCAATGGGGACGCGTCATTGCGATGCTGAATCAAGATCGCTGTGACGTGGTGGCGGCATTGCTTCGAGCCACAAAAAGGAGCACGAAGGAACAAATCAGACAGACGTATTATATTAGAGAGGGAAACACGTCTATCTCATCTTCGCTGAAAAGCACTGGGACGCACGTGGGACTCAAGCAGAGCTGCCCATCATGTGGCGTTGAATCACGACCCCTCCCTGAACAAAGGCGGACCGACGGCTTCCGTTGAGGAGCGTGTTTTCACTGGCATTGAGTGAAATTAAGGAGGCGTTGTTTAGGCGTACCTAGTCGGCCCGCGTTACTTCGTGACATGCTATATAAGGCTCAGAAGGCACACGTGTTCCCATGATAGCCATTTCCACGTCACTTAAGCGCAATTGAAATACTAGGCAGCATCGCTAAACTCAATTTCAACTTGAAACCACGCAGTCATGGACGTAAGACGAAACAATTTATTTCCACAGCAGTCTGCCCAAAATACGCCGTAGCCTTGGAATTCAGCCACCACGAGCACGAGGATCCGTGCTTCAACTCCAAACGATACAAGTGCGGCCCCTCGGTCCAACAGCTCTGCGGCAGTCTGCTCGAAAAGCGCCTGGGTACGTTCCAGATGGTCGTTTCCCTCATGGCAATGAACGCTCAAGCACGCGTCCAGTTCCAGTCTCCGAGCCAACGTGCTGCCAAAGCCAACGCCGGCTTCATCGACGTCTTTGATACAAAGGAGAGAGAGGTATTCTTGCAATGCTTTTGTAGTGGAGTTTGCACACGCCACGGCCACACGTCATCCCCCTTTAGATCGAGTGGCCGTGCATATGCACTCCCCGAAAATCATTTTTCGGTATGGCCAGTAAATAATCTAAGTATAGCGTCGTTACGTATCGTCCTTAAGTAGTTCTGTAGAAATGGCGATGCAAGATATTGAAGGGGGAGGTGACTGATTCTGATCAGTAAATGAAGAGAAATGTTGGATATAACAGAGACGAAGACGTAGGATTATTAGTTCGGGTATTCCGAAATAATTAGCGAGAACGTAAAACTTGGGACAAAGAGAATGGAAGATACAAACTCTTACGCACCGTATTGGCCCGAAGTCACCTCAGGAGCGCGAATTTCAGGTTCTCACTGTTACTGGTAGGTCGCCTACAGACGTTCCAAGAGGATGGCGTTCTATTGCCGGACCGCATATAAATGGACATGCGCTCCCCTTGTGTACTTTGCTTAAGTGGTTCACTGTATCGCAAAGCCACAGACGATTTCGTAGCTACTATACGTTGGCATTTCGGTCGACCCTGCATGGTAATGCGAGTATTCCACGTGCCTTCTGTCGTTTTGCTAGCGCATGCGTAAAGCTCTGTTTGTTTCTTATTTGCAAGTCTCGTGGCCAAACTTTGATAAAGCCATACCTGAAGTCTTAAAAAATATAAAATACAAACTACTTGACGAACAATTTATAACAAGAAATGTCTCAAACACCGACATAAGCATTGCCGGCAACCCTTGGTTCTACAAGGCAACTGGTATGTACAGAAAAAAGGTCTAGTGCATTTCGCATGTTGAATAATGCACTGAGTCAAAAGCATCCGAATTATTTCAGTTTTGTACTGCAATACTGACACTACAATCTAGTGATGTTACTTGAATGATAAAAGGTAAGAAACAAGCTCTAACAGCCCTGTGAAGTCAGCTGCACTCTAGTGAGCACTTCATAGGAATTTTGGAGACCAGACACACAAACAATCTGGATTGTCTGCAGCATACATATACATTTTCTCTCTCTATTTCCCTCTTTGACTTGAGTAATCGTCGCATCTGTGTCACGCCTCCTCTCGGAGAAATCTCGGAGCACTTGGTATCGCGATTGAGCCAGAACTGCAGTCGCGCGCCGGCAGCAACTCGTGCATGCGCAGACTCTTGAGGCGCGTGCATGGTGTTGAATAGCATCGTCTGCGGTGGCGGTGTGCGCTGGCCACATTGTCGGGCAGCCTGCTGATTTCATCGTTGCTGCGGTAACTAGGCCGCTATTCTGGGGAGCTGTTATCGCGGTGTGCGATTCGAGGAGATGTCCGAATTCGGCCTCCCCCTGATTGGCTGGAGCACGCCGTCTGTTTCCGGTCTTTCTTCCGCAACGTCATTTTGACACGACGATAGTTATAGCGCGAGAACAAAACGACAACTCAGAGACAAGAAGGACACGAAAGACACTGTGTCTGTGTGTCGTCGTTTTGCTCTCGCACTAACAATAACGTCATGCCATACCAACTAGCCCAAGCTGCAACACTTTAAGTCATTTTGACGACACGCAGCTTTCACCACTCTCGACACAAATGACAAAGACAGAATACGTTTCACTACAACAAAATGCTACCCTCAGAGATCCGCATTGAGGCCCACATGTTTGAGGTCACGCATAAACTCTAATCACGTTAGCCTTTGAATTAGGTTTAACGCTGCCGCCCGCCTTACGCCCCTGAAAGATCTATACGGATTCCCTACATCGCTCTTCAAATATCTCAACACGTTCATACGCCCGAAGAGACTTCTCCAGTTCGTTCAAAGTCCTGTTACTCTACATTTCGTCCACTTAGTTTTTTTTACGCTGGGAATGCGCTGGCGTGTTCGGTGCGCCGGCGTAGTCAGGCGCGCCATGGCGTCACGACTCGACCGTTTTTCTTGTTTTTTTTCGCGTAACTGAACGTGCTACGCAACCTCGCCACGGGAAGGTAGCCAGACATGTCCACGGCTCGTACACCGCTAGAATAGCTCCCCTGTACTTAACGCGAAGGTAATAGTGCACTTCAAGTTGTAAAAGACTATGTCTACTTAGGGCAGGTAATAACCGCGGAGCCGAACCACGAGATTGAAGTAACTAGAAGAATAAGAATGGGATGGATTGATTGATTGATATGTGGGGTTTAACGTCCCAAAACCACCATGTGATTATGAGAGACGCCGTAGTGGAGGGCTCCGGAAACTCGGCTGCTAACCCGCGACGTGCGGGTTAGCAGCCGAGTACCTTAGCCACTAGACCACCGTGGCGGGGTAAGGGAAAGGGATGGAGCACATTTGGCAAGTGCTTTCAAGTTATGACAGGTAGATATCCACTATCCCTCAAAAAGAATGTATATACCAGCTGTATCTTGCCGGTATTTAGCTACGGAGCAGAAACCTGGAGAGTTACAAAAAGGGCTCAGCTTAAATTGAGGACGACGCAGCGAGCAATGGAAAGAAAAATGGTAGGTGTAACCTCAAAAGACAAGAAGAGAGCAGAGTGGATTAGGGAACAAACGGGGGTTAAGGATATCATCGTTGAAATCAAGAAGAAATGGACATGGGCCAGGCATGTAACACGTAGACAGGATAACCGCTGGTCATTAAGGGTAACTAACTGAATTCCAGGAGAAGGCAAGTGGGTTAGGAGGAGACAGAAGGCTGGGTGGACAGATGTGATTAAGAAGTTTGCGGGTATAAGTTAGCAGCAGCAAGCACAGAACCAGATAACTGGCGGAACATCGAAGAGGCTTTTGTCCTGCAGTGGACGTAGTCAGGCTGATGATGATGATGATGACTAAACGCTCTGGGATGCCAAACTATCAGCCTTCACACGTGAAAACTGGGGTTCTAGAAATAGTATTAGGCGGCATACAATGCTTGCTTTTTTTTCAAAATTCCGTGGTACTGAGTGTGGTCACGTATATCCTTTGTGGGTGCGCCACATGTAGGCTCCTATATGGGGAAGACCATATTGAGCACGTTCCGTGAGTGGTAATTATTTTGCGCTAATGAAAACCGAACCTCTCTACAGCAACTGCCGTGCAGCTACGCTGGTTCAAAACAATAAAACAAACGAGAACAAGTTGACAAATGCTGTAGGTCAAGATAGCCGCCTGAGCGTGCGTCTTCATAGTCACAGTTCATTACATGAGGTAGCACTCATTCATCGGCACCGAAATTCACGGGCGAAGCTTTCAACTTCACTTGGTACCTCATCATGTTCCGAACGGCAGGATTGACGGCGCCAATTTCGGACTGTGCGGGCTCAATGCCACCTAGAATAATATTTTCAGGCCTGCTCGCTGCCACCGTTACGTCACTTATTTTGCCCGAGTGACCATGCGTACGGGAGGCTGTCAATCGATTGCCACCATCGTCTGCCGTTAATAGATAAAGCATTTGCGTCGTGTTTTGCAGGCTTAACAGCTTCATGTTGCGTTTTGCGTAAAAAGGCGCTGGTTTAAGTAATGTATTAATCTCGAAATCATTTGAAGATTTATCTGTGGACCATTCCTTCTTTGAAAAAGTAAAAGAAATTGCGCTATCGAACGCGTGGTCGATCTATAGAAGCAACTTTTAAGTACCACCAAAGTGACAAAATAATTAGGGTAAATTTTATTATTTTTTTATTTACACACACGCCCGTGCGCGCGCACAGACACACACTAGAACATGCACAGAAACTGTTCCTCTCTATTCGCGAAATTTTTCAGTTTTTTTTGTACTCTTTCGTACATCTTTCGTCATGGAAGAAAAAACAAAATATTTCGTTTCATAAAATGTTTTGTGGCAAGCACAAGAAGCACTGTTTCCTCTTTCGCTCTGCCCCTCTCGCAGTGGTGCATAGTCACTCATAAAACTCAGGGCCTGGAAAAAATGTTACTACTGGGTATAGATAAAGCCCCCATGGGCACTTCTACTGCACTGATGGTTTTTAGATCGGTGCATTTCGTAGTACATGGTTCTTGAATACTCTAACTTGAAGTACAGCTCACACATCTGAAAACTTAGGAAAGCGCTTTAGCGTAAGTGTGTACAGACATATAAACTTCTAGGAAACATATATAGGCTAAGCTGTTGGCAAGACTGGAGCAAAATTGTAATACTGCAAAAAAGTGGTTGCAACAGCGGCAAGAAATTACTGCTCACAAAACCGATGCACTAAACAATGCAACAGCATTCTTTCTATTTCCTCAACCAAGTAAATCGAGGTACGTAAGTGAGAGAGTCCACGTAAATAAAGAGAGTCCACGGTTAAAATCGCCAATAGCAAAACCTGTACCGACCCTCAAGGAAAAACGCTGGTTCTGAAAATGTACTGCCACGGGTGTTGATTATTTCGTTTCCAGGGCTGACGCCATCAAGTGAGAAGCACACATGACACATTTAGTTTTGAGGGAGAACGAAACATAGTAGAGGATGGTGTCATTATAACGACTTCAAAACATGTGGTACGAGCCGACGAACCTTCGCATCAAAAAGGAAACGGATGTCGACATCAGCTTGACGAACGACACGCTGCAACTTTGGTCTCTTTGCCGCGACAATCTGCCACACAGCATCACCCAACCGTTCTAATTTGCAGGCGTACAGATTGTGAAGATCCAGTGCACCAAGCGCATCACATATTCTTGCTGAATTTCAAGGACACAGAAAAACACGGTCTACTCGAGTCGGCAACAAGCACACTAGCTAGCCACGAAAAAACGTTCATCATGCTTGGCGATCCATGTTCTCCAGCGACAAGAGCAAGCGTAGGCACATCTGTGCAACGAAACACACCGGTCTTAACAGAGTGACGTCAGAGGCTGCCGCAGAAACAGTGAGCAAGACTGATTGATTGAAGATTGATTTGTGGGGTTTAACGTCCCAAAACCACCATATGATTATGAGAGACGCCGTAGTGGAGGGCTCCGGAAATTTCGACCGCCTAGGGTTCCTTAACGTGCACTCAAATCTGAGTACACGGGCCTACAACGTTTCCGCCTCCACCGGAAATGACCCCGCCACAGCCAGGATTTGATCCCGCGACCTGCGGGTCAGCAGCCGAGTACCTTAGCCAATAGACCATTGTGGCGGGGCTAGTGAGCAGGCCTGAATTTATCTAGGTGGCATTAGCTGGCTGTATCATGGCCGCATTGCGATGCCATGCGCTATAAATTTCTCCTAAGTGGGAAACAGACTGTACAGCGGTAAATTATATGCAGTGAAACAACTTCGGCGTATTCAAAACTTGACGCCAATGAAATAGCGCAAAAGCAAAGGACGTGTGCACAAAAGGCCAGGAAGACAACACAATCGCTCTATCAAGTGAAAGCCATTTCGTGTGTATGGAGAATAAAAACTTAAATGCATGGCTCGAGGCCTAGAAGTAATATTCACGAATATACTGGGACGTTAACGAGAACATTTCGGGGAAGTGAAGTTATTATTTTTATTTCGAAAGACTGCATAAAGATAGCATCGACCCCTACGAAAAGTCAGCGAAGAAAAACGCATATGAAAGAAATGAAGACTGGTTCTTCATTCTAAATCTTTCGTCCTCTGTACTGTGTATGTTTTTATCGTGTATTTACGTTTTATTTCGTCAGTTAATGTCTACCTTCACCAGCTACCATTCCCCTTCAGTACTTAGTCTTGTAAACCACAGGCATAAAAAATAGCGGAAATCTAGACGTTTCGACTTTGTCCTTTCTGCGCGCCACTTGCCACGTTATTTCGGGGAAGTCCTAATGTGGGAACACGTTTTGTCGACGTCATTTTCATGGAAGTGCGTTATGTACCAGAATGTAGCCCGACCAAACATGAAACTCTATACGTAATAGTAATTAGGAAGTGCCGGCTAAACCGCTAACGTCCCACCCCGCGATTTCTGGTTACTTGTGTTCGGGACTGATGCATGAGTATATGGACTCGCATAAACACATCGAGACAAGTGAGATGGGGAACTTTAACGACAGGCACACTGCCAAATAAATGGAAGGAACAATTCGTAGGAGAATTCTGTATAAACTGAATGTAGCTATTCAGAGGAACGCAAACAGCTGTAGTTTTCTGCTACTATTATGGAAGTGCCACCTGGGCCCATGCAGCATGTTGAAAGAGAAAAGGTAACGAAATGTAATTCGCTCTTGCGTTGTGTACTCGATGACCATGGGTCACTTTGGTTATGACACAAGACTAAGTTTACAGGAGCTGACAGAAGAGAACAAGGAGGACGGAGACTCCAGACCTCTTGTCAGCAGCCCTCTGTGCTCCGGAATGGACAAGGAGGACGTGTTGCGCCCACGCACGAGATCGCATTGTTGGGCAGCCATGCGTTCAAATTCTTCCCCACCCGCTGAACTACCTGACTCAACACAAGGTGCAGGAGACGAAGTGGCATGGGGCTTGACTTATCACCTCGAACTATGCCTCTCACACCAGTGAATTTACGCGTAGATCCTAGCGCTCCTTTCGCAAAATAGAGGCGACGAAGGTGAACACGCGCTAAACTCACGTTTTTTTAATTCATTCATGAAGGTTTCTTTTTGTGTATGTCAACAAAAATATTTATCGTTAAAACGATCTTTGGATACTGTCTTACTTTTCGTATATACGATTTCTGATTTCATGATCTCTCCTTTGCTTAAACGCTGGTACACAGGCAGAATTAGTCCGCGGATGTTTTGCAAGGGGGTCATGGCTTCATAAGGAATAAAATGTTTTTAGTTTGCTAAATGGCACTCGCATTATCAACTCGCATATTGCGGTTAATGAACCTTTGTTCGGTTCAACTAAAAAGATAGGGCTGGCCTCAAGCCTTTTTTGAGGCACCCAATGCAGTCAGTATGTGTGGAAACACAGTCGCAGATCAATGTCTCTATATCGAAATCAGCGTGCAGATTTACGTCAATTAAGAAGTCCTGACATCTCATCATCAGTAATAATTGTTTTGCGAGATATGGGAAATGATTTCTGTTAAATTGCAGTTTTGAGTGACATTTTCTTCCACCACCACTTCCCATTCCTACCTCTTCAAACGTTTTTACTCACCCAAACCTTGCACGACAAATTTTTGCGAAAATGGCCCTCTGGTCGAGGTGACGTTAACATTACTCGTAAAGAGCTATAATGCTGCTCCTATAGGTATGATCTCAAGAAACTTACTTAGTGCATGTGTTTGGCCTTGAAGCTCAAGCCACGTACACTTAGAGAACAAGGAGGATGGAGACTCCAGACCTCTTGCCATATTCTTGCTTTTCCTGCTAATTTTGCAAATTTGGCTAAGCAACCTAACTAGGCAGTTAACTTCGTTGGGTTGAGATGCAAGCAAATCGAGCTCAAGCTTTGGCCATGCAAATTAGACAAACAAAATATTCTACTCAAGCTATATTTCTTTGTGGTAATTAGGCTCGTTGGCGCTGTTATTTCCAAGCGGATTCCAAATTGAAACCGTTTTATGTCTGGCCAATTTTCATAATTTGCAATGGGAATACGGAAAGACTTCATGCATCGAAGAGGAACGCATGCACCCGTAGTCAAGCCAGGACAAGCCGATTACCGACGAGATTTTATCGCCACCTTGCGTAACTCAATGTAAGCAGCGAAACAAATTTTGAGAGCGAAAGCTGTTGCGAGATCAATACTCGGGTCACACGCGGCGCCGTAGTTGTCCGCCACCGGCGGCGTCCGTAACCACATCGCACCAAGTTAGAAAAAAAGACCTCTCACCAAAGACAAAGTAGGGCTCAAACCCGCGTCCGCTGGTTGTCTGGCTAGTATTCTACCACTAAGCCACGCCACCGCTTGGGATTTGTTGGTAAGCTTGTCTTAAGCAGGCTTCATGTCGGGAAAGCAACAGCGTTGTTATGAGTAACAAAGCGTTTAACAAGAACAAACGAACAACCAGGCGTCACACAAGCCGAATAGTGTAACGAGTGGGTCTTCAAATGTTCCAACCGCCAACAAAAGCTTGTTCTTGATCACCTAATAACTGTGGCGCATACCCATTTTAGGCATGATTCCCCATCTTCGTCAGCCACTGCATGAACAATGGCACGCAATTTCTTGCAAGTGTTTAGCTGACCCGACGTTTCTCAAAAGAATGACAAAATTGGCACAGCGAATGCCGGCTGACTACCCAAATTTTTTTTATAAACAATGCCGTAGTGGGCATCAAGCAGGTGTTCTTGCAGTAGTTGCACTCAATGAGTGTTTAGAAAAGGCTCTGAAAGGCCGCTTTTCTAGCTTTCGCAGTGACAGCACTGCTCATTCCGTGCAGGCCTGGCGTTTTTTTTTCAGTGTACTCGATTCTGTACCTCTGTTGATTGATTTGTGGGGTTTAACGTTCCAAAACCACCATATGATTATGAGAGACGCCGTAGTGGATGGCTCCGGAAAATTTCGACAACCTGGGGTTCTTTAACGTGCACCCAAATCTGAGCACACGGGCCTACAACATTTCCGCCTCCATCGGTAAATGCAGCCGCCGCAGCCGGGATGCGAACCCGCGACCTGCGGGGCATTTCCGATGGAAGGCAGAAATGTTGTAGGCCCGTGTGCTCAGATTTGGGTGCACGTTAAAGAACCCCAGGTGGTCGAAGTTTCCGAAGCCCTCTACTACGGCGTCTCTTATAATCATATGGTGGTTTAGGGACGTTAAACCCTACATATCCAATTCTTCACCAAGGTCTCTTCCTTACAAGGTTGTTTTGGCTCGGAAAAAGGCCGGTGTTTTGTTTTTCGCAGCTCATGTCAGCGTCTACATCGTCCCAGTGAAAGCCCCATCTAATGATCATACAAACACGTGTTTGGCAGTGCCAAAATTATCGAATATCATTGTTCTGCAGATGCCTCTATTTCACATTACCAATAGTAACTTCCTAGTGTGGGCTAGCCCACGTAGTGTCTTTTTTTTGCACCCGGAAGTACTCGCTCAGTACCATGTCAACTTGAGAACTCGATATATGCAATACCGATGAATCTGTACGTTCTCTATTGTGGCCTGCATTTGCATCAAATAATAAGCACAGCGACAAAAATCAGCACAAACACAAGAATATAGTAATAATAATATTCATCATCAATCATTTATTTAACGAACCCCGGAACAACTACGAGGTCTTCGAGCAGGCGCAAGCGAAAATAAAACAATACAATTGAGCAATACATTGTAGACACTCTTCCGAAAAATCAAATAAAAAGTGAAAACGCACACACAAAAAGAAATCAGTGCGAAAGGGGAAGAATAAAAATACAAGACGAGAATCAAGTGAAAAATGAAGGAGAAAATACGCAACTATCTAGAAACCTTCATGATAGACGGAAAAGGGAAGAATCTGTATATTGTGAAACACTATGTTAAGACAGTGCAGAGCTGAGCTAAAGACAGTGACAGTAGACTGCGAAAAACATCAAGATCATGGAAGTTTACAATATAGAGACTTTGCATTCTGTGAACCCTAGAGTGTTGTAAGAACTTGGCAGGTACATCAAATGGTCGATTCTCTCTGGTTAACTTACGCTGAATTTGAAAATTTACATAGTTGAGAAGTACAGGGAAGAGTATCATACCGTGAACTAGTTTGTAAAGAAGTAACCTCCAGTCTAACCAACCCACGGCCAATCTCGCTTACTTCGTGCATGGGAAAACTCGTAGAACACGTCGTTCACAAGCGCATATCTGATTATATTGAAGAACGCGAACACTTCTCTTACAGAATAACGGTCTTTCGCCCATGCTTGTCTGCTCAATACGTCATTAAACTCATTAAGCACCAGATCATTGATAGCAACACCAGAGACGTCAGGGCTATACTGGCGCTGGATCGCAAAAATGCCTTCGATAATATTTTGCATTCGCACGTTCTTAATTCTATTTCAAACTTTGCATGGCCTTGTGTGCATGTTTCAAGGGTTCGTTCCTTCGGGGCAGACGTGCCACCCTCAAGCTTCGCGAGGTTACGTGTGATCCCTTCGAGCAGAGGGCCAGGGGCACTCCTAAGGGGTCAATAATCTCGCCGCTTCCGGCTTCCCTTCTAAGTCGCCATGTGTGGCCTCTCCACCCGTCTCTCTCAAGTAAACGGTGTTAATCACGCTCTCTTCTCCGATGACATCACCGTCTGGTGCGAAAGTGGCAGCGAAGGTACAGTAGAGGAATCGCTGCAGGCGGCCTTGAGCTGCACAGGGGAATTCTCGGAAGGCACGGGGCTCTAGCTGTCACCGTCCAAGTCCGAACTCCTTTCTTATCACCCCACCAGAAGGTGATTCATCTATAGATGACAGCTCCGTCTCGAGAAGTGCAGCACTTCAAATCGCACGGCGTCAGGCAAGTAATTCTAGTAATTGAAGCGATCCGTGCTCTCAGTATGTTGATCGAGTCAAATGGTTGCAACGGACAAACAATCGCTCCTATCACTACCAAAACAAACAACATGATCAGGCTCATCACAAGGGTCTCCCACCCGCGGAGGGCAGGGGGAGTACAACCTTCTCAAGTTGTACCACGCCTTCCTAATGAGCCATATCACGTATGTGACCGCCGCTGCATCGCTGGCATGAACACTAGAAGGCAAAGCGCGAAGCGCTGATGCGTAAGAGCATCAAAAAGTGCTCGGCATCCCCATGGGAGCCATAACAGATAAGCTTGTGCAGATTGGTGTCCACAGTGCCATCGACGAGGTTGTGGAGGCACAGCAGACGGCCCAGGTAGCCAGGCTCTTTCCTCATCGCCTACGGGGTGGAGGGTCCTGGAGGCCCTTGGCTACGATCCCACAGCCATCAGGGAGAGGCGGTGCGTGCTGGACGCGCAGACGCGAAAAGCCATCATGGTCTCGTTGATCCCGCACAATTAACGTACACCTACAACACAATGTGGGCAGACGAAGGGCCAGGGTGGCCGTGCTTCTAAATCCCGTCGCCTGCGATCCTCAATCCCTCACGCTCGTCGACGCCGCCCAATATGGTTCGTCCGACTGATTCCAAGGGCGATGGTGGTAGATTACAAGGGCAACCTCCTTAACGCCGATTCGGTGCGGGGCTCGCATTCGGTGCTGGCGGAGCAGGTGGCGGCGGCCCTAACCCTGCAGGATGAAAACAAACCGTATATCTATAGGGATTCCTGGGCGGTGGTCCGGGCCTTCGCCTCGTGTTTGGTTTCGGTGGAGGCGACCTCTTTGCTTTGAAGGCAGAAGCGTCGGTCCCCATTACATCCCTTGTTTTCCAGCCCATATGATGACTACGGTGACCCTCCGCCTTTCCCAACTTAACGAGCTGTCCCATGCGCGTGCGCGCGAACTTACCCGCTGCGCTGGGCAGGTGGTGCTCGCAGGTGCGGACGCGGGGCTCCTCAAGGACGCTCTCCAGACGTTCAACGAGGTGACGAAGCACTATAGATCTCAGCAAGAGGGTCTATCCCTCACCTCACGCCAAGATCTCCAGGCCTCAGTCTTCCGCGCTTCGAATGTTACAGACTGCGTCATACCTCAGCTCAACCAGGGTCAGCAGAGATGCGGAATCCTACGAACATGATTGCCCAGATTGTGGAGATCCCTTCTGCACTTTAAAACGCATGCTCTGGCGGTGTCCCTCGTTACGGCGCAGCGATCGTCTTACCACAGAAGCATAGTGGGAGGAAGCGCTCAAGAGCTCCGACCTCGCCGCTAAGTTACGGGCCGTCCAGAGGGCCCACGACGCGGCGGTCAGGCACCACCTGCCCGTTCCGACGTGGGAGCTGCCCACGACAGCTTCTTCCTCATAAATAGATTTTTGTAGTCTCCTCTCAGGACCTCAATAAACTCTACCTGTCTGTAAGAAGTGTAGGTAAGGATATAATACTGATAACTAGTCTGTAAATATATAATAGGTCAGCGAGATTTCGTCGTCAGTGAAGCGAGGGCAATGCTAAATATCCGGCAGTGTTAGAACAAGTCAATTCTAGAGTTATTTCTAGCGAAACAATGATTGTAAATGCTTATAAATTTTTTCTTCACTCGCTCAATGGCGTGCCTGCCAGATTTGGCAATGCCATTCCAGATCACAGATGCATGTTCAAGTTGAGAAAACATATTGCGGTGTACAATTTTGGAAAGATGTAGGAGAACTGAATTCTCGAGAGACTCTACAAACGCAGCCGAGAGAACGAAGGCCACTGCATGGCAGCACGGTTAGTGTGAACAGATAAAATTAGCATGCTAATAATAAAAAAAGACAAAGCTAACCTAAATCATAAACCATACATATCGACACGGCATGGAAAGAGTGGTGTTAAGACGGTGGATCTTTTACGATGTATACTCATGAATTTGGTTTTTTTAGGTATTCAGACAATGGCCATTGTTATTCATATAGAGAAAGAACTGAATTCTGACTGCAGCAAGCACCAGTCATTAACTGAATATTTCCTTAAATACTTTGATTTCATCAGCATGCAAGAGAAAATTAATAATAATAATGACAATATTAGTATACGTTCTTTTATTTCCCAACACAACATTGCGATTGAGACGACGCCGTACTAGAAGTCTCCGGAAGATTTAACATTGTGGTGTTCTTTGACGTGCGTTGATATTGCGCAGTATACGCATCTCTGCCATTTCGCCTCCATCGATATGCGACCACCGAAGCCAGGATCGAACTCGCGACCTTTGGGTCAGCAGCCAAGCACCGTAATGGCTGCATAACCGCGGTGGACCATTTACGTTACAGTTGCGCCTATAGAAGTGGGTGTGGATGGTCACTCATCTTTTTTGCTGACCCGTAGTGCACTTGCAGATCCCTACTTGGACGACAACGACGTCAACGACATTACTCTGATTGACACAGCGACATCAAGTTGATAAAAAAATCACAGCAAATCTATGGAGTGAATGATGATTATTGAGCGAAGTGCTGGAGGGTTTCATCACTAAACCGTGAATCTCTCCGCGAATATCGCCCACTACATCAAAGACGGAAAAAACATTGTATTATATACACGAGAAATTTATAATTCATAAGTGCTAGCTATACGTAATCATAACGGCTTTATGGTCGGTGAAGTGGTGGATCGGTGATGCGGCATAGGTGGGATGTTTGCAAGGACGAAGTAATGAGCAGTTTTCAAAGGTGGAACTATAAGTGGTCTCGCACAAACAAGGAATGGGCTCAGTGGGATAATCTATGGTTCTTTAACGCGCACCTGGATATAAGTACACGACCATCTTGCATCTTATACTGGCTACTTCTTAACTGTATTGGCCTTATGGTCCGTGAAGTGTCGGATCGCAGATGGGGCGTAATGGGATGTTTGCAAGGACGAAGTAGTGGGCACTTAGCAAAGGTGTAACTATGGGCGGTCACGTATGTAGAAACAAGGGATGGACAGACAGGCGCCTTTAGGAGCTTAGCCCCTAAAAAGTTTTCGGAATATTATATGCCTCACTAAGGGCCGGTCTACCTAGGGCGACTATGTAAGTACCAACATTCCCTGCGTCGTAATCATCAACATCATGATCAACGTGCTCGCGCAGTAAAAGCCTCGTGGCACGGACCTTCCCCACGTTCGTTGGGCAATCGCGTCTGGTCCGGGGATTCCAGTTCTTCACGCTTGGCAAGAGCGTCACGTTCTGCATCAGGCTGTTTGCGACTGCGCGACGATCCTGACCACTGGTCCACGCTAAGAAAGCGCCATGTAAGGTGCTGGTTCCACACCCGTTCCTCTGGTAAGCCTAACTCTATGTTCCTCTGCAGGACCATGTATTTGTAGGCGCAGGGGCAATAGTCTTTTAGCCGTGGTTACAGTTCATCAGTACCGAATTAAGACTCCCTCCAAATTTCCACTAGCAGAGAAATGGCACAGTAGAACAGGTATTTTGTTATTATCGGGTACTGATTACGCATCCCTCCAGCTCTCCGTTAGTCCTCCATGTGTTTTACCCTCCCTTGCAGAAAACCTTTCCATTTCTTTTCCTTTTTTCTGCCTCCATTCTCACTATGTTTGAAAACCTACTCCCATATGTCATCTTCATAACAAACGCAACCGAAGTCCGTGCACCCAACTGAAGCAGTGGCAAAATTTTACATGTATAGAACTGCCATGGTACATTGTCTTATTTCTGCCTCTGCTAATGTTGTACCATAAAACTGATCAGGTGCCACAAAATGGTTTGATATGAAAACAAGAGATAACTACATCGAGTGTAGCTTTCTGTCTAGTTCATACGGCGTAATGCATCCAAAGCATTGAGCTCGAAAATTCCGAGGTGGCATGACCGGCCACTTCATCTGTTCGCATTTTTCTTTGTTTGGATTCTTCTGACACTTCTCCTGGGCGTTTGAGTTGCAGCAAGACAAAGCTTTAGGCAATTTTAGAAGCCTCATAGGTGAAACTAAGTTCGTTTCAAACATCCACACCCAAAGCCATTTTCTCGCACCCATTAACATAACGCTTTAGAACATCAAGTCTTATTCACTTGTTTGTTACACCCTACAGACATTCATTGTGGCACACTAATGGCCCTCACAGCCTTGTTCTCATCCTACTTATAAATACCGTGCCACCAATAGGTAGGGGCTGAGGTTTGTCACTACTATGTATTGCCTCGGTTAAACCTTGAGCGACGATAAGTGCAATACATGCAGCTGCGGTGGCCGCATTTTTGACGGAGGCGAAATGCTATAGGCCTGCGGGCTCACAGTTGGGTGCTGGCTAAAGAACTTTTCAGGTGGCCTAAATTTTCGGAGTCCTTCTCTACAGCATCTCTTATAATCATATGGTGTTTTTAGGACGTTAAATCTTACATATCAATCAATCGATCAATCAAATAATCAATCAATCAATTATGTGTAATACGTGCTGGGGCAGAAGCCTGAACTCTCGAGCACCACTTGCATCGCCGCGGGCTTGCTGTTCGTTCGGTGTCCCCATAAGTCGGCTCAAGCACCCCCGCAGTTAAACATGCTGCGCAAGAAGTGGCACAAGGAAGGCTACTCGACCATCGGCACCATCTTCTTCAGTGTGCCTTCGTTGGTTTGGACAAAGCGTGGTGCTCAGAGTGGCTGCAACACGGGTAAGCACGCGCTTATAATTCTCGATTCGCACGGACTGTGCCGGACATAACTAGAGGCGTTGGGACGTTGCCCTCGAGTTGTTTTTGTACCCAGATGCACGTTGACAGAGTGAAGCAGTGAACATGTTTTACCGAAACTGGTCCATTAGCTAAGCAGTCGCTCATATATGGGGATCGACAAACTCAGAACATGTCACGCGAAATCGCGCGTTAGTGCCAGTGTTGTCATAATGGATCTTCTCGGAATGCGCGCCAGGACACTCAGCTATTTTACGCTGTATCATTAAGGTTTATTCACACCTGCGACTAATAATGGTGATAGGTTCAATTTAGTCGCAATGTGACTGATCATAAAAGGCCACTTTGGTAGCGTAGCGACTGCTTTGGCTCAGTTGCTCGCTGCTTCATTTTTCAGCCGAGGGACTGGAGTCGCATGCCTCTAAACCGGGGTTGTGTCATTGGAAACCGTACGTGAGCAGTTCTGAAGCTTTGCGGCTCGCGCAGGAGAGCAAACATCTGTCGGCTGGAATCACTTTTCCGTTTCTTGTCGCAGTTGTGGATGGTCTTTCAGTTGTCTGAAGGGCGCCGTTGAATCAAAGGGTTCCTTTATTCAGAGGGGAGCGTTTTGAGGGTTGAGGCTGTCATGTGCGGTGCGTAGTTTGTACGTAGTTCAACCACCTAAAAGCAAGCATGTGATCAGAAATAGGAAACAAAATAATGATGATGATATCGGGTGTCGAGCGTTCGAAAACAACAATATTATGATGAGAGATGCCGTTATACGGATTACGGAAGGTTTAACCATCCTGTGGCCCTTAACGTTCACTTACATCGCACAGTAGACGGGCCTCTAGCATTTCACCTCCATCGAAGTGCAACCGCCGCTTTTGGGATCGAAAGCACCACCTGCTACCTTCGGGTCGGCAGCTGAGCCCCATAACAGCTACGGCATCATGGCGGACAAACGTACTCGCTATTTAAAGGGGTCATTTTTTCTGTTTCAATGGACTGCCTGAATATAGCTGTACGGTGAAGGGCCCCACTATAGCTATAAAAATTGACTTCCCATTTCTCCTGTGCTCTGATTTTCAATGCGATGGGAGAACGGTCGCAAAAATTTTGCAAACATGCAAAACCTATGCAGTTTCACAAAACCAACCAAACACCAAAAACTCGTTTGCTCGTCGCTATCCGCTATCCGCTAGTTGGCCGCACAAAGTTAACTGTTGCCACTCACACCATGTCAATGGTTCTATGTCTGGACAACGTGGCCACATGACGAGGAATTCAAGAGCGCACCATGGGCATAAAAAGGAACCCATGCTTTTCACAGTGGAGCTCTTCCACCAAGGCGACCTTGACAACAGTCCTTTCGGAGTTAACATGATTTAGATGAATAAAGCGTTTACTGTAAACAGCACTCATAGCGCCAATCCTTTGAACATATAGGTCAGCGTATTGCAAGCTGGAACTTGCTTCTCTCATCTCACTGAACAGCGGCCAAGCAAATGAAAACACTAAAAATTGGAAGGAATTGTGCAAAATGCGACCAAAGATTAGCAATGAAATTGTTGTGTAGAAGATAATGCGGTTGCCTACAGTAAGTAGCGGCTGTACTTCCAATGCAAAGAGTAGTTCAAGGCTAATCATTGCAAGCTGTAACACTACCCCTTCGTATTCTTGCAAAAAGTCCTGTCTTTCATACCATAATCTGATTAATCAGCATGAGGGCAGCAGCCTGTCGTCTGTGTTCTACCGAATTTTCTCTTTTTTTTCTTTTCCCCTCTTTACAACACTACCCGCCTATTTGTGATTAGATACTAAAGTAATCGTGATGACCAGCCACCCTCTTAGTGGTCATCTCATACAGCGTGTATACGACAAGTCCAGTGGTCCTCCGAGTTAATTTTCAAAGGCACTCACTGTGGTGAGGAGCCCCTTCAGCTTGAAGGGACACTGAAGAACATAGAATGAAACATTAGCTTCGAAGACTGTACTTTCAGAGCGGTGGTACTAGAGAAGAAACTAAAGGTGAAAATATTGTTTCTAACTTTTGCACCAATGTCTGCACAAAGGACGTCACATGTTACAAAGTGTATTTGTCGTATTATGACGCCATTGGCTGAGAACAATTTGCTCATACTTGGTATATTATGGCTAAGGCCAACTAAGAGCACAATTCATATTTAATTTGTTCGAAACTACGTAGAGCCTGGTGGGCGCTGTAAAACGTCGGATGGTACAGCGAATGGTGCAATAACTTTAAGGTGGCCGCAGCATCCACGTTTCATTTTGGAGCGTCTTCAAGCACATTCTCACTGCTAGCACCGTGTTTTTAGTATGATGATAGAGTAGTATATTAATTAAAGAAAGCGCTTTTTCTCATTAGTGTACCTCTAACCACTGCGCCATACAGTCATGGGGCAACAGAAATAAACGCGCTAGGTTAGTGTACCCCTCACCACTGCGCCATACAGTCTTGGGGACAAGATATAAACGCGCTAGGTTTGAACCATAGATGTACGATGATGCAGCATTGTATTCAGCATTGCCAGGCTGCCACAGTTATTTGGCGCAAGTTGTGTGATTCTCAGGCGGCGCACGCTTTTCCGTGATAACCATTGTCACGTCATTTACGCACAGTTAAAGTAACGGGACACTTCACTGTGCTCAATTTCAACCTAATACCCCGCAGGCTTGGAGGGAAGGTAATCAAACCTATTTCCACAGCTCTCTCTCCGAAATACGCCGTGACAGCCATCACAAGCACGCGGATCCGTGCTTCAACCCCTACCGGTACGAGTGCGGCAGCTGGACCCAAAGACAGTTCCAGAGTGGGCTCGTAGTGCTACTGGAAACATTCCAGAGAATCGTAACTGGCATGGCGAAGCCCACGCAAGCACCTACACGGACCCAGAATCCAAGCCATGGCAACGCGATTTCAGGGCCGACACTAACTGGATCGTCGTCCTAAACAGCAATGAAAGAGCTGTTTTATCAGTTCAATGCTTCTGCAACGGTGTTGCACATGACTGCTTCAAAATGGTTTTTTGCGGTGCAACAGAAATTCATGAATTTTGCGTCCTTGTACAAGGTTTGCAGAAATAGCGACGCAATTAACGACGGAGAGGCAATTTATTGTTACGAGTGATTAAAGAGAAATGTATGATATGACATCGACGAGTAGGTAGGAGTTTGGTTAGTTTAATTGGAGATAATTAGCGCAAACCAGAAAGCTGGGACATGAACTGTATAAATTGAAGGAGACAAACAATCTACGCAATATATTGGCTCCGGCTCACCTCGTGTGCACAATTCCAGGTTTCCACAGCTAGTGACAGGTTGCCCTGAGGTGTTCGGGGTGGACACGGTCAGCTGCCAGATCGCATATAATTTGACATGCACTCCGGAAGTGAACTTTGCTCAAGTGGTAGACTGTGTCACCTACAGCACCCCAGAAGGCTTCTTAGCTACATTACGTTTTTATTATGGTCGACCTTGGTAATTCAAGTATTCCACGTGCCTTCTGTCATTTTGCTTGCGTTTGCGTAAGACTGTGTTTGTTTCTTATTCACCAAGTTTCGTGGTCAACCTTGAAGAAAGGCATAACTAGATTCTCAAAAATAAAAAAGTAAAATATTTTACGAACGACAATATATGACAAGGACTGTTATAATCACTCACGTAAGCATCACTGAGAGTTTTTCTAACAGGCGATTGGTGTACAGAAAAAAACTACTGGTGCCGTGGGCACGCTAAATAAGCCGCTAATGCAAAAGCATCGAAATTAGGAAAGTTATGGTACTCTAATACTGACACAACATTCTAGTGACGTTCCGTGAATTATTAGAACTAATAGACAAGCTTTCACAGCGCTGTGAATTCAGGTGCACTCTATTGAGCACTCATCAGTCCTTTTAGAAAGCAGACTTCACCGATTTCGCGCATGAGTACACATCGCATGAGTAGCACGCCTCTCCTTGCTCACTCTATTGGTTCAATGTAACTTGACAACTTGGCCTTGTTGCTACGTGAAGACAGCGGAATAGCGCAAACGTAAAACGAGGGTACACACAAGGCGAGAAAGGCAACACAAGTGCTGTATTAAATACAATTCGCTCTTCTTCGTGCGCATGGAGAAGGACAACTGAAATACATGGCGCGAAACGATAGCGATGGGATTCGCGAATATACTGGGACATTAAACAGCAGATGTCAGTGAAGTGAACTTTTCATACGGCAAACTCATAAAAACGGGATTACCTCTTATAAAATTTTAGTGATGGGAGACACACAAAAGAAATCAAGGCTGGTGCGTTCTACTCATCCTTTCGTCCTATATATATATACACACATATATATATATATATACTTCATATGTTTCTTGCGTGTATTAGCTTTTATTTCAAGACATAATGTCTTTATTGACCATCTACCAGCTCGCTGATTACTTACGTTTGTGAATCACCAACATGCAGAAATAACGAGAACGTAGAAATATTGCTTGCGTTTTTTGCACGTGCCTTTTCAATGCCACGTCGTTGTGCGAGGTCTTAAATTAGGACCACTTGCTGTCGCCGTCATTCTTATGCGGGGCTGTCGGGACCGTTCAGCATAGCCCGTCAGAACGCAAAAGTTTGTACATAGTAGATATTGCCACCTAGAGTTGTGAGCCGGCAAGCTCTAGCCAGTCGAAAAGGGCAAAGAGAACAAAGTGTGTGTTAGCGCTTTGCTTGAAGATACGCGCTCATGTCTTTCTGCCCCCCTGTTAATGTCTTGTCTCTACGGCTCTTGGTGCGTGACATTATGAAGTCCCAGTGAAACCTTAACATCAATTGGCCCGAGATTCGGTTACTTGTGTTCGCGACTGACACGTCATTATATCGGATTGCAGAAACACACCGGGAACAGTCAGATGGCAAACAGTGAAGGCACGCGCGCTTCCGAAAAGATGAAGATTACATTTTGCGTGGAGTATTCCTTCTAAACTGAATGTGACAACTATTAGGAACGCAATGAGCTGCAGCTTTCTGCTACCCACATAGAAGTGCGACTTGTGCTCATGCAGTAAGTTAAAAGAGAAAAAAAAAGAAATGTCATTCGCTCTCGCGTTGTCTACTCTACAACCATTGCCCACTTCGGTTACGACACAAGGCTATGCTTGCAGGAGCTGCGAGAGGGCAAAGATGACGGAGACTCCAGACCTCTCTTCAGCAGCCCACGGTACTCTGGAACGGACCAGGCGGAAGCGTCACGTCCAGCAATCACGTACAGGATCGCGTTGTTGGGCGAACACACGTTTAAATTCCTCCTCACCTCATGAAGATGACGGAAGCGACGGAGCGGGACAAAGCTTGGCAGACGCCCTCGAACTAGGCCACTCAACGCCAGCGAGATTACGCATGGATAATATAGGCGCCGCTTTCGCACAAACGACGTGACGGTTGCCAACACGTGCTCAACGCGCCTTTGTTAGTGCCTTTCGGAAGGTTTAATTTTGTGTATTTAAAGGAAAATAATTCTCATTGTCTAAAGCGATCTTGGGATACTATTTCACTTTTCGTATATACAATTCTTACATATTCGATATTCGACACACATATTCGATATTCGACACGATACTGGCAAAAAGTTTTTGCCATAATTGTTTCGGGAACCTTGAATATATGCGCGCCCTTGCAAGTAAATAAGAATTGTTGGAGTTTCACGAGCAAAAGTCATGATGTGGTAAGATTAAAGCCGTGGGTGGTTAGAACTCAAGAATATTTCCGACAACTTGCGGCCTGTGTAACGTGTATCCGTACATACACGTACATGGGTGTTCTTGTATTCATATTCAATCATGAATAGCAGCCGGGAACCACACCCGCGCCATAGATGTTAGCACCTCGTCTCTTTGCCCGCTAAGTTACCGCGGCTAGTGCATCCATCAATACTAGAAGTCTTTCCGCACAAAGGCATCGTCTGCACCCTGGAGTAAAATGTTCCGAAACCGGCGCTATCATACGGCGGTAACAATATTCGCGTGCCCAAGTGATCTCGTCAATTGTAAATTTCATTGAATACCGTCCCGGCACTGTATCAAAAAGTTGACGTTTCCCCATTTGAAAACATCGGACTAGTCTTCACCCCTAATGTTCCAAGATCAAATCACATTACGGCCATTATGTTGCACATTTTAAGTGATGCGACAATTCACGTGACATACATGTTTATATTCTCGAGACGCCTATAGAGCCGCATTGATCTTGCATCCATTGCAAGTGGGGTAGCTTGTAGAGCATTTTTTCACGGTTTCCGCTATCGTCACAAGTGGGACAACAGTTTGCAACTTACGCCTTGTGACTCCTTTTAGACACTTACCTTTGAGGGCGTCGCATTCATGATACGCAACGTGCATCCCAATAAACTATAGACGGACTATAGACACAAGTCTGCGATCCTATACGGTCTGCCTGAAGAACAGTGGACGGCTTGACGCCTTATTATTCCTTGCTAACTTTACCGCACAAAATTAGTTTACCTACTATGTATATATATTTTAACCTGAGCCTTGCATACGCATGTGCTTTCTAGCTCTACATTAAAAATAAATGTAATGAACAGGGGTGGGTTTGCCATGGCGTAAGTGTCATGATTTCCTGTACATCTGAGTCCTCCACGCCTCTGTCTCTTGTGACGTTTCCCCTCTTTTGCCTTTCAAATGCGGAGCGTCCTCTGGTCCAGTTCGAACAGGTGTGTAGCGTGACCACCTTTCCTGCTCATGCGCATTCCTTCCATCTTACGCCGACGCAGACAGTGTCTGTTAAGCGACGCTCGCTCTCCTCTAGGCGTTCCTTCCCGCGGCGTTTACACCTCTATTGCGCATGCGCTCCCCCTCTCTCGCCTAGCAACGCCGACGCAGCCTGTGTCAGGTAGTCCGCGTTAGCTTTCCTCTCTTTCCTCTACGAATCCCTCCCCACGGTGTTCAAACCAACATTGCGCATGTGCACCCTCTCACCTACGCTCCACCATCTCTCGCTTCCTAACGCCGACGCAGGCAGCGTCTGCTAGCGAGTTTTATGAATGAAAAAACTGACTGCTCGCGCTTCACAACCACACACTGGCCACCCCGTATATATATGCACTAGATATTGACCTCCTAGGCTGCGCCAGTGGCAGACTTCTCTTGTGCGTTGTTGAAGAGCAAACATTCGCAGCCCCGCGTTAACCAAAGGCGAACCACAGGTCTCTGCATCAAAATCAGAATCTTATGTCTCTCATTCCTATTAGCAGCAATTGGCATTGTCCAGCAGGAAGCACCGGTCCATCACGGCGTTTTTGTGCCTCCCCAGATTTGTCTCTTGGAGAACGCCACGATAAGCGCCAGCGTCAGCGCAGCTGCCAGTGTAAGCGTTAGCGTCCGGTGCTTCGAATCTATACACATGGTTACTTTTAGGTGGAGATTGTGTAATTTTTGCGTCCTTTACACTTGGCTTGCTCTTTGGAATAAAGCTTCAGTTCGTAGTCTGCACCTGTTCATCCTTCCCTTTCATATCGAGTTTAATTCCGTTTCTCGCGCAGTACAGCATGAACCAGTACCAACGACCCACCTTACCCATCTTCTGTATGTACTACTTGTTCCCATTCAGGATGGCAAACTATTCAAGATTCCAATATGCTTAAGAGATTAAAAAAATCATTTTCAAGGTGCAGTATCATACCTAAATATAATCAGCACACAATTTCATTGGTGAGCTGTTTGATTAGTAAGTATCACCGCAGAAGCACCTACGGTAAAATTTCCACCATCACCTTGACTCCCTTCCTAGGTTGTTTTTGCTCAGAAGACGCACGGAGAGAGAGAGAGAGAGGAAACTTTATTAGAGCTTGGCCGGCAGCTTGGTCTTGGTGGCCTCAGATGGCGGCGTTGAGTCCCTGAACTCGGGCGGCATCTTCGGCCTGCCGGACAGCCCAGAGCTGGTCGTTGAGCTCCGAGCTTCTGAGCGCCGCCTCCCAGCGGCGGCGTCGCCGACGGAGAAGGTCCCCCGCGGCTCCCGCAGACGGGACGGCGGCGGGAACGAGTGAGCTCGAGGCTTCCTGTTGCCTGGTATTGGCAGCCGCCATAGGCGCATCGCGAACGGCGGCCGTTTCTCGACCATTGTTACCGGCGCATTCCCAGAGCATGTGGCGCAGCGTTGCTCTGTGCCCGCATGCTTTACATAGATCGGTAATGTGTAAGTGCGGGTAGCAGTGGCGTAAGACGACCGGGCTGGGGTAAGAGTGGGTTTGTAGTAAGCGATAGCTTACGGCATCGTGTCTGTTTAATTTGTCATGCGGTGGCGGGAACTTTCGCCTTTCCAGTCTGTAGTGTTGCGTAATATCTCGGAACGTGATGAGACGATCACCCCACGACCGTTGTGGTCTGTGTTGTCGCTGCGTGTCTGTCGAAGTGTCTCGATCCGGCAGATCAGAAGCCCCGTTCTCGGGAGCGGAGGCGGCGGCCACGGAATGTGCCACGGCTCGGCGAGTGAGACCTCGAGCCGCGGCGTGGGCCGCCTCGTTGCCCGGAAGCGGGACATCGGTGTGTGCCGGGGTCCAAAGGAGGAAGACTGTTAAATTTTGTTGTGGCGATCGCGACGCTGAGTCACCATCACCGCACATCTTAAGGATGCGGGCCGCTTCCCGCGAGACGCGGCCGCGCGCGAAGCCGCGGATTGCTGCCTGCGAGTCGCTGATTACGATCGTAGCGTTCGGCACCGTGGCGATTGCTAGGGCTATCGCGGCTTCTTCGGCCGCCTCCGTATGTCCCGTGGTCACCGTGGCGCTCGCGAGGCATTTGCCCGCACGGTCAACGACCGCAGCGGCGTGTGCGTGTCTCCCGTCCCCATATCTCGCGGCATCTACGTACACAACTTCGTCGCTAGTGCCGTACTTCTTTTGAAGGTCTCTAGCTCGCTGGTTACGGCGCCCGACGTGGTGCGTCGGGTGCATATTCTTAGGAAGCGGCGGAACAATTAGGCGGTCGCGAACCGAGGACGCACGGAGTTTCTTTTTTTTGTTCGCAGTGCATGTCAGCGTCTGCAGCGGCCCAGAAAAAGGCCCTTCTCAAGATCACATAAACGCGTGCTTGACACTGCCAGAACTGGCTATCACAGTTCTTCAGATTCCTCGATTTTGAATTAGGCATAGTACCTTGACTTCGATGTCTAGGTCACGTAGTGCCTTTGTTCGTGCCAGGTACTGCTCGCCCAGCACCATGTCAACTTGAGAAATTGATCAAAGCAAACGCGATGAAACTGCACGTTCTCCATTGCGTGCTACATGTACATGAAACAGTAATAACAACAAAGACAACCATGAAGATATAATCTTTATATCAATGATGATAATAGTACTTTTTTAGAATAATATTAACGATAATATTCTTGTTTATATCTAATGTTTTCGTCAGAAAGCCACAATATGAATATACGAAACGCTGTAGTAGAGTAATCCGTAAACTTGTACATGTTGGCATTCTTTAACGTGAACACACTTCGCACAGTATACGGCCACAATCATTTCGCCTCCGTCGGGATGCGACCGCTATGGCCGGGATCGAACACACGACCTTTGTGCCAGCAACCGATCACCGTAAAAGCTACGCGACCGCAGCAGGCCATTTACGTATGGTTACGCCAATATTATTGATTGGACTATCGCTGATCTCTTTGCTGACCCAAGTTTGCGAATCCCTGCTAGGAAGATGACGATGGTGATGAAGAAGAATGAAAGGAATTTTTTTTACAGCGAAAGCTGTTATGAGATAAGAACTCAGGTCAAACGCAGTTGTCCGCTGAACTACATCACGTGAAGTAAAAAAACTATCACAAATGCCGCATTAGGGCTCCGACCCGGGCGCAGTGGGTGTCGCTCAAGTATTTCACCATGGAGCTACACCAGTGCTTGTGACATGCTGACAAACTTGCTTTAGGTACGATACAGATCGGCAAAGCAATCGCGTTAATGCGAATTATAAAGGGTTTTAAAAGAGCGAAATAACAAATAAACGTCGCAGAATGCGTATAGCATAACGAGTGGACCATCCAATGCTACAGCTTATTAGAAAAGCTTGTTTTTGTACCCCTATTAACTATGGCGCATACACATTTCAGGCATGATTCCTCATCGCCATCGGTCACTGCAGGTAATATCGGCACAAAATTCCTTGTAAGTGTTCGGCGCATACCATGCTTCTCAGAAGAATGACGAAAAATAGCATAGCAAATGCCGGCCTACCACCTACAAAAGTTATTATAATCCCCTAGTGGGTATCAAGCAAGTGTGATTGTAGTAGTTACGTAATTCGTGTTCTGAAAAGGCTTTGAAAGACCCCTCTTCTTGCGTTCATTATGACTGTTCTGCGCCTTCCGCGCAGACATGGTTTTTTTTTGTGAAACAGTGATGACAAGTTGTTTTAAAACATTTTGTGAATATCATTTGTCTGACTCTTCGCGGAGCTCCCTCAGTGGTAGTTAGGTTCCAACCATTCGAGTATCATCATCACCATCATCGTGCTCCACGTGCACGCGCAGTGGAATCCTCGTGGCACGAACCTTCCTGTCGTTCGCAGGCCATTGCGTCTCGTCAGAGATTCCTTGTTTTTCTGCTTCCCTAAAGCGTCACCTGTTCCTTCAGGCTCTTTTAGACTGACGAACACGACCCCTTTTCGACGACGAGAAAGAGCCATGCAAGGTTTCGAATCGACATCCGCTGCTCCGGTAAGCTTAATTCTGTCTTCTTCTTCGGGACCTTTTGTTTGTAGGCGCAGGGGATGTAGTCTTTTTGTGATTGGTTACAGTCCATCGGCCCAATACTCAAGCCTACTCAAGATCTGTATTACAGTGAAATAGCACCGCAGAAAAGTGGTTAATTGATTATCGGTATTATTTAGCGCGTGAAGAAATCTTCATTACGCGATGCTCCGGACCCTTTTTAGTACTCATTGTGTTTCACAATCACATGAGGCAGACTCATGCCTTCGTTTTCCTTTTTATCTGTTTTTTCCTTCAACGTTCATTAACGTACTTCGATCTGTCATGTCCAGAACGAACGCTACAGCTAGACGCTCATGCATCGAAAAATCCAGTGGAAAACATTTACACGTGCTTCAACAGGCATGGCACATTGTCATTTTTTTTTCAGTACCCCCCTCTCCAAATGTGTTACGTTTGAGCTTGTTACATCTCTGCAAAATGATCAGGTGAAAAGATCAAATTAACAAATGACTACACCGATAGTAGCATTCTGTTAAGTTCATAAAGTGTGGTGCATACAAAAAATGTAGCACAGAAATTCGGAACTTACATCACCGGCCGCTCTCTGTGTTAGATTTTCCCTTAGTATTGATTTTTCTGGCATGTCTTCTGGGCTCTAGGTCACAGGAAGACCGAGCTGTAGCAGTTTCAAAGGTTAACCAGAAAACTAAGTTGACTGTTAACTTCCAAATTAAAACGATTTTCTTTCATGCCTTAGCGTAAGACTCAAGATTTGAAATGTGAATGGATTAATTGTGATATTCTACAAACATCGTAGCGGCACAAAAACGACCTTCATAGTTTTTGTTTCTTCCTACTAAGGTAAGGTTGCTTACAAATTAGCATGTCACCAATAGGTCGGGGCTCATGTTTTTTCTCCACTTTGGATAGTCTGAGTTAAACATTGACCATAATGTGGGCAACACGTGCAGGGGCTGAAGCCGGATCCCTCCGACAACGCTGGCATCGCCATGGGCTTGCTGTCCGTGTGGGGTTCCCTTAGAGCTGCTCAAGCACGCACGCAGTCTAACTGGGTGCACAAAAGGTGGCGCAAGGATTACTACTGGGCCATCGGCACTTGCTTCTTCACTCTGCCTTCATTGGGTTGGAGAGAGCGTGTCGCTCAGAGTGGCTGGAACACCGGTAAGCACCCTGGACACTCTGCTATTTTACGCTGCTGAACGTAGGTTTGTTTGCACCTGTGACTGCTACCGGTGGTAGGACCAATTTTGTCGCAATGCGACTGCTCACAGATGGTCTATTTCATTGCGTTACGACTGGTTCGGCTTAGTCACTCGCTACTTGATTTCTCGGTCGCGGGACGGCAGTCGCAAGCGTTTCAATCACAGGAGTAGGAACATGATGTCAGCATATTTACGAGGCCATCACAATTAAACTCACAAGTTGGCAGACTTGAATTCTTACTGGCTTGAAAAGTAATAATAGTAATACTTGTTATGATTTCTTGTTCCGAAACCACCGCATACTATTATTAGAGACGTCGTAGTGGAGGGCTACAGAAATTTAACACCCCGAGGTTTCCTAACGAGCACCTAAATATAAGCACCCGGGCCACGCTCATTTACGCCTCCATCGCAAACGCTCCCCCGCAGCCTGGATTCGATGCCGCGAACTGCGCGTGAGCAGCTGAGTGATTTAGCCAGTAGACCACCGTGGCGGGTTGTGGCGCGCACAGGAGAGCAAACAAATGACGACAGGAAAAGCTTTCTGGTCGCCCGTCGCAAGGATGAATTGTCTTTAGGTGTATCAATGGCGTCGGTGCGTCAGGGGCTTCTTTCATTGAGAGTGGAGAACTCTAAGGGTTCAGGTGGTTGTATAAGGTCACTGCCGCTTTTAGTAACGCTGCCAAATCAGCTATCGCATATTCAGCACGTGTTCGCGCAAAAAGTCTTCTTGCTCTTGACCCTTGAGAATCTAATTATTGATATAAAGTGTGGACAGTAATAATATAGCTACAAGAGCATCACAACAGACACCACGCATGAAAATTCTCATGAAGCAAAGAAGAATTAGAGAGGAAATGACAGAATGAGGACAAATAGAAAAAAACTCGAAACAAATAGAAGTAGAGATAGAATATTTTACATAAGTGGAACTAGAGTTAAAAACTGCAAGAAAACTCGGAAACAGAGCTAGAAACAAAGCGCGGAGGAAACAAAGAGAAAAATCAAGACAAACCAAAAAGGCTACCCAGCTCTGCACTTCTTTTAGGCTTTAGACTGTTCCGGCAGAGCTGCTTTTATTTTTTTACTTATCTCAAGACAGGATGAGCGGCTGACCAGGTGGAAAAGCACGCCTTGCATAACGCGTTCTCGCTGTTTCGCGAAGCAGCAGTCACCCAGCAATACTCTGTTCTCTGGAATGGTTGTATGCATCGCAGATAGCGGTGTGTGTGTTTTTTTTTCTGCCTAATTTTCAATGTATTTACCCGGTACACAAAACAACGTGCTCGGTAATAGAAAAAATAATGATTATGATGTCGTCTGTGTAATGTTCCAAACTTCGGTACTATATGAGGATCACCGTATTTGAGGGTACGGAAGTTTCGAACATTCGGTGGCCTTTAACGTTCACTGACATTGTGCCGTAGACGGGCTTCTACCATTTCACTTCTTGCGAAATGCATCCGCAGCGTTTGAGAGGGCAACTGCCAACTCAAAATCAGTAGGTGAGCACCGTAAGCGCTACACAACCAAGCTGTACAAATGTTCTCACTTTGTATAACTGGTCAAGTTGTGGGCCTTAAGCGACTGTTTCATAACAGCGGCACAATGAAGGGCCCCGCATAATATAAAAATAGATTGCGCGTTTCACCTGTGCTCTGTCTTTCGAAACAATGAAATAATGGTAGCGAAACTTTTGCAGACACGCAAACAATGTTTATTTGGTTTCGCCAAACAAATTAAACATCAAAATCTTGTTTGCTCATCACGTTCATATAGTTTGGAACACTCTAAGCTAATTTAACATTTGCGACGCACACCATGTCGATGGTTTGATTCCTTACCCAGGCGGCCACATTTAGAGCATCAGATCATTACTTGACCCTTTATGGTTATTTACTTATACATGCGTGATGGCCAGAGACCCCCTTAGTGCTCATTTCATATATCGTTTATAGACCGTGGTCCTCCAAAGTTGTTTTAAAATGCACTCAATATGGTGAGGAGCCCCATCACTGCTAAGGGACATTGACGATAAACAATAAAACAGTTTCAATTGGTAGACTGTACTTAGGGAGCTCTAAAGTTGTTAATAATACCATCATTGGTTTGGTATTAAAGAAAAAAAGGTGACAATCGCTTTTTTATTTTTGTGCAAAATCTACGTGCATCGCGTGACATGCATTAGAGAGTGTATTTGTTGTATTCTGCCACAATTAAAACAACTTGCTCAAACATGGCGTATTATGGCAAGCCTCCTTCCAAAGATGTTACTTCATCTTTGATTTATTCGACACTACGTAGGTCATAACTGGTGGCGTCGAAGTATCTGACGTTGAAGCAAAATTTGGAAAAATTCAAGGTGGCCTCACCATCAACGTTTCATTTTTGGCATGTTTTCTCGTTTCCTAAGCGTCTTCTCTATGCGAGAGCGGGTGTTTTACTGTCATGAAAATGAAACTGATTTCCCCTGTGCTGACACTTTCACAAATTTTGACATGGTCATAAGGCAACAAATATAAACGAGCTTTGTACCAATTATTCCAGTCCGGCGACGCGGCATTCATTTAGGTTAGCTAGTCAGCCCACGTTTCTTCGGCACTATATATTCCTCAGGTGGCGCGCGCGTTGCTGTGACAGCCAATGCGACGTCATTACGCGCAGGTAAAGTGACGGACACCATACTGCACCCAATTTCTGCTTGAAACCCCGTTGACTTGAAGAGAAGGTAATCAAACCTATTTTCGCAGCTGTCTCCTGGAAATGCACCTTAGACTTTTGCCTCCACGAGCACGCGGATCCGTGCTTCCACCCAAACCAGTACGGGTGCGGACACTGGGCCCAAAGGCGCTTCGACGGTGAGTTCGAAGTGCTACTGGAGGCTTTCCAGAGGGTCGTGAGCGCCATGACGATGCGCACACAAGCACTTGTCCGCAACCAGAATCCGAGCCAAGGCGCTTCCAGGACCAACACCAGCTGGATCGCATTTTCGGACAGCAACAAAATAGAGGTATTTTTACAAGGTCTCTGCAACGGTGCTGCACAAGACTGCTTCGAAATAGCTTTTTCCAATGCACCAGCATATTCATCTATGTTGCTTCCTTGTACAAGTTCTGCAGAAATAAGGACGTGTGATATTGAAGAGAGGGGCGGTTGATCCTTATCAGTAAACGAAGAGAAATGTCGAATATTACACTGACGAAGAGGTAGCATGTTGGTTAGGCTAATTGGAGATGCTGACCTCAACATCACTGGCACAACCATCGTTTTGTCGGGGCATTGGTGTAAAAGAACTGTCTTAATGCATTGGCAAGTTTAATTATCTGATGATGCAAAAACATCGAAATTAAAGTGATTGTACTGTTCGACTAACGCTGCACTCTGATGACGTTACGTGTAATATTGAATAAAACAGACAAGCTCTGACAGCGCTGTGAAGTCAGATGCACTCTAGTGAGTACTCATTACGCCTTTTAGAGATGAGACACTCCAAAGAATGTGAATTGCCTACGACATACAAATGCATTTTCTCTCTATCTCTCTCTCCCTTTCGCACTTGAGTAATCATCGCCTTTGTTTCTGTACGCCAGACGAATAGCGGGGAACAAAAGCAGTTTATTCAGTAATGCAGCCGAGTTTATAAGGAGGCTTGTGATAAGTGGATCGAGTGTTGCACATGCGCGTTCGTTGTCGTGCAAGCGTGACTTGTACTCTACTACAATTTCCCTTCTTTGGGGGCAAAGAAAGAGACATAACACACAAAAAAACAAGCGTTGAGGAAATTTTTCGTTTGCAAACATGTATAGCCTTGCTATTTGTGACGCAATACTTTTTTGCAGACTAGTTGGTTCATACTTGAACAATTGAATTGCTGCACAAACTTGAAGAAGAAAAGAGAGACAGGAAAGAGCGCATTCCTGTCTGCGCTCTTCCTGTCTCTCTTTTTTTCTTCAAGTTTGTGCAGCAATTCAATTGTTCTATTTGTGACGTTCTGGCAATGGATAACGTTGCGGCTCTCGGCGTATGCGCTCACTTCTTCGAAGCACCTGAGTTGAGTCTGATGGTGCTGCTTGGTTTTCTGTTGGGGACTCGCGGGCAGGCGACGAGACTTCTGAGACTTCTCTTGTGCGGCGTAGCTGCTGCCCATTGTCTGTACTCCTATAGGATCGCGTGGGCCCTGCAGGACCGACCACTATGGCTGGAGCCGACGTTCTGATGCGTGTCATATACGGACACTAGGTCCGCTATGAAGGTCTGGCTGACTCCTTGTAGTTCTGTTGTAGTAGAAGCGCTGTTTATGTCGTACTTTTTGCAGTCGCTGATGAACATTTTCTGTGGGACCGTCTTCGGATCCAAGTGACAGTTGAGGACCCGCTGTTGGCTTAGGTTATCAGGTCCCATGAGCCTTTGAACTGGCGATTGCAGCCATTCGTCCCTCTGAGTGTTCCGCCATTCCAGCAATGGATTGTAATATTCAAGGGATGGAAAACGGGAACTTGTTCAACAGATGCTTAGCTTCCTGAACAGCGCGTTTTGCTAAGCCATTGCCGCGCGGGTAGTACGGGCTAGACGTGACGTGGTTGATAATAAATTCGCTCGTAAAAGCGTGGACGTTCGTGCTGTCGAAACGCGGGCCGTTGTCAATGCACAGCTTCGCGGGAATGCCATGCGTTGCAAAGATTTTTGCACTTGCTTTGATTACTGCAGCAGCGGTGGCATGACTAAGCTTGCGAATCTCAAACAAAAATGAGTAAGAGACAATGACTATGAGGTATTCATTACCTTCGTGATGAAAAAGATCCACCCCAACAACTTGCCGTGGCAGAGTTGGTAACTCGTGGCTGATCATGGGAAGCCTTGCATTTCGTTTTTTGTATTTGTCGCAAACAGCACAAGACTTCGCTACATCTTAACTATTAGCATTCATGCTTGGCCAGTACATTACCTGTCGTGCCCTTGCCTTTATTTTATCTTCGCCACAATGTGCAGCGTGGAGCAGGCCGAGAACTTCTCTGCGCTTTTCTGGCGGAATGACAAGCTTGTTACTTCTGAGAAGCAGCCCATCCTCGACGTAGAGCTCATCCCGGATGCTCCAATATGGTTTAAGGCTTCCGGCAGCTGCTGCTTGCTTTGGGGTCACTCTGTACTTGCATAGCGGCAGAGCTCGGTCATGAGTGTGTCCTTCTCTATCTCTGCTTTCATCCTGAGTAGCTGCCGATCTGAAACAGGTAACGAAAAAACAGCGTTGACTTAAAAACGTTCTGTTTCATCCTCCAGCTCTGTTTTTCGAGAAAAACGTGAAAGTGCGTCGGCCAAAGAGAGTTCTTTTTTCGGTTTGTATGTCACGGCGATGGGAAATCTTTGTAGCACGATGCGTATGCGCTGAAGACGAAGAGGCCAATCGCAGAGTGGTTTCTTGAAAATTGATTCAAGCGGCCAATCGTCAGATTCTACTGTGACTAATGGCTGTCCGAGTATGTAGTCCTTGAACTTCATACAGCCATGAACTATGGCTAGGGTTTATTTTTCGATTTGTGCGTATTTCTGCTGCGCCGCCGTTAAAGAGCGGGAAGAAATGGCTATGGGGTGGTCATGTTGTAGAATGACTGCGCAGACGCCGTACTGACTCGCGTCAACGGACAATTTCACTGCTTTGGACTGGTAAAAGTAGGCTAGTACTGGCGCTGTAGCAAGACTAGCTCGCAAATTTTGGAAACTGTTTTCCTGCACATCTGTCCACGTCCATGCGACGTCCTTCTTGAGCAGCTCTCACATATGCGTGGATGCAACTGACAGGTTTGCGATGAAACGCGATACAAAGTTGACCATTCCAAGACATATTTGAAGCTCCTTATGGTTTTTCGGCGCAGGTACTTGAATGATGTCTTGTACTCTTTCTGGGTCCGATGAGAGTCCTTCTGCAGTGAGGAGGTGGCCCATGTAACGTACACTGGACTGCAAAAATTGGCACTTCTTTCTGTTGAGCCTTAAATTGCATTCTCTGCAGGGTTCAAGCAAGGCGGTGAGGTTTATATCATGCTCCTGCCTCGTCTTTCCCCAGACTAATATATCATTCATCACGACCGCTACGCCAGCCCAATTTTGCAACCACTTCATGCATGGCACGTTGAAAAACCTCTGGTGCCGATGTGATGCCGAATGGCATGCGTAGAAACCTGCACCTTCGAAACGGTGTGCTCATAGTGCACACACGCGAACTTTGTTCGGCAAGTTTTATTTGCCTAAAGCCTGAAGCAGCATCGAGCGTGGAAAAATATTTGGCTCCTTGCAGCCGCGGCAGTACGTCGTCAAATGTCGGCATATGATAATGCTCTCGCAAATTCGCCTTGTTTAAATCTGAAGGATCCAAACATATGCGTACCTTCCCAGTCTTTATTACTACGACCATGTGGCTGGACCACACGCATGGCTCTTTCACCTTTGTGATGATGCCGTCGCGTTACATGTCGTCTAGCTTTGCTTTCACTGGTTATTTTAGGGCGACGGCAATTCTCCTTGCGGTCTGATGGTTGGTGGTACATCAGGTTTAAGCTGTAAGCAATATGTGAAGCCTTCAAGTTGTCCTAGGCCCTGGAAAATATAATCAAAGCCGGATACCAACGTGTCAGACGCTTAGACGTTGACTGCATCTATGCGTTTTATTAGGCCCAGTCTCTCCGCGACTTCACCACTTAGTGTAACTGGCACCTCTTGAGCGACAACAAAAAACGTAACCTTGGTGCTCTGCGTGCTGCTAGAGAGCGCAAGGTTTATCTTTTCGCTTGGTTTTTGTGTGTGACCGAAAAAAGTACGCAAGGTAGCAGAACTGTTTTGCGCAGGAGCCACTGATAAATTTCGAAAGACAGATTCTGGTATGGAACAACAGCTCGCTCCCGTGTCTATTTTGCACCTGATCATAGCACCGGCTACATGCAACGTCGCGACCCAGTGCTCATCATTCTTGATCGCGTGAATTTCCAACGTTTGCAGGAAGTATTCTTCGTCGTCGGTCATTTCTACATGTCGTATGTGTCGTCCTTCTGAGCACGTTTCCATGCTTCGAGTGCGGCACACGCTTGCAAAATGATTTCGACCGTTACATTTCTTGCAATATTTCCCCACTACCGGACATCTTCGAGATCTGTGATGTTGCAAGCCGCATTTTGGGCAGGGGGTTTTTTTCTTGTACCGCGTCGATGCTTTTTTCAAATTCAAAAAAATTGCTGCCTCTGATTTCAGCAACCTGTTCTTTACTCTGTTCGTTAGCCCGGCAGATCTCAACCATTTTGGCATAGGAGGGATTATCATGGATAAGTCTCTGCTGAAGTTCCTTGTCGCGTATCCCAAGAATCATTCTACTGCGTAGAAGCCTATCTTCAAGCTCCTCGAATTTGCACAGCGCTGCTAGAACTCTGAGCTCTGTGATAAAATCGTTAAACGACTCGCGTTCTCGCTGGTTTCTGGAACCAAACCTTAACTCGTTGAAATTGAGGTTTGTAACTGCTTTGTAGTGGTCTTCAAACTTCCGGGTTAGGACATTCAGATCTTTCATGTCTTCCTCGTTTTCAAATTTAAAGGTTCGGAAAGCCCGCCTTGCCTCTTCTCCTATGGTCATGGGAAATGTAGCGGCTTGATCATCTTGCGGCTGTGCCTTCAGATTAGTTGCTATTGTGAAAAGTTCGAACTCACTTTTCCATATGTTCCAGTTATGGTAAACGTCGCCAGTGGTGTCAAGTGACTTGGGGGTAATAGCAGTGTCGAACTCATGGTTGTGTCTGCGGTTCTAGGTGGTCCGGACTTGTCTCGCGGGCTTGGGCGTGAGAGATGCGCGTCCCGTATTGTCTCCTTCATGGCTGTGGTTACATGAAAAAAAATTGGCAGCATATCCACGGAGTGAATGATGGAGAGTGAGGCGAAGCATTCGTCCATCCATTCGTTCTTGCTTCCGTCCATCCATGCATCCGTCTGTGTGACCGTCCATGCGTCCATCCACCCGTCAGTGCGTGCGTCTGTTCATGCGTCCGCTCTAGGTTCTTCCATGCATCCACCCCCGCGTCTGTTCATGCGTCCATCCATGCATCTGTGTGTCTGTCCGTTCGTCCATCTATTGAAGACTCCAAGTACCACCAGCTCAGATCTTTTCATCATATATTCCCCATATAGAAGCACCGCCATCCAGCGGAGATTTTAAGGACTAAACGAGAGGGGCTCACGCACACTTTCTTACGACTTGCGCTTCGGGTCTGTTTCCCACCTTTAACCACCTCGAAGTCATGGTTTATGTGTTTAGAAAAAGTTTATTCTACTTTCGGCATCCTTATCCATACGAGCACACACCGAAGGCAACGAGCATCGTCAACTGCAAACCTGTATCGCGATATGGTTTTGATTATAAAACCATTGCTTTTGAAAACACCTGGCGTCTTCCGTTAAGCAGCTGGCGTCTTTTCGTTTTGCTTTAGAAACATCTGGCGTCTTTTTGCTTTGCTTTTAGAAAACATCTGGCGTCTTTCGTTGGTATTTTTCATCAATCAACGGCGTTTTGAACAATAATCACGGAGGTAAACAATGGCTGCTACTGGGAATGAGAGACAGCAGAAGTCGGCTTTTAGCTAACACTTACACTTCTACTTCTACTAACGTTTCCTACTGGAACATGTTAATGGATGCTAACAGGGAATGAGAGACAGAAGAATTTGGCTTTTAGTTAACGGAAACGCTGCGATTTTTTTATTGTTCAACAACGCACAGGAGAAATCTCCCACCGGCAACCCCTTGGAGGTCAAAGCGTAAGACATGTTACGTACTACGAGGGATGAATGGGTGCCGCTTTAAGGAGCTTCGCCCCTAAAAGCTTGCTACATGGCAGAAACTAACTGCCGTGCCCACTTCTGACACCATGTATGCCAGACGAGTAGCGGGGAACAAAAGCAGTTTATTCAGTATTGCAGCCGAGATTATAAGGAGGTTTGTGATAAGCGGATCGAGTGTTGAACATGCGCGTTGGTTGCCGTGCAAGCGTGACTTGCACACAACTACAGTGTCATTCGTCTAGTTGCTCTTTTATGAGGTATATGGTAAACTATACGCCTGAAAGCAACTTGGCTTATTTGTTGCACAGACGGCAAGAAATACAACGCAAGTGCTGTAGCAACTGGCACTTGTTTCGAGCGCAAGTTAAAAAAAAAACAGAAACGTATGGCGCGAAGCCGTAGCGATGAGATTCCGAAAACACTATAGTTCGTTAAAGAGCACGTTTCAGTGGAGTAAAGTTTATTTTTCGTACAGCAGACGCATGAAAAGAGGATCAACTCCTAGAAATCTTAGTGACGAAGAACACACAAAAGAATTGAAGGCTGGTGCTTTTAACTCATTCTTTTGTCCTATATACTGCCCATTTTTCTTATGTGTATTAGCTTTTGATTCGTGACTGATTGTCTTTCTTGACCATGTACGAACTCGCTCAATATTTTGCTTTTAAATCACTCACGAGAAAACTAGTGGCCATGTACAAATTTTGATTTCGTTTTGTGTGCGCGCCTTTTCACAGCCACCTCATTTGGCGAGGTTTTATTTTGAGACCACTTGCTATCGCGGTCATTCTCATGCGAGGCTGTTGTGGCCACTCAATATAGCCCGTCGGAGCGCAAAACTGTACACATCATAGTTGTGCTTGCAAAATCTTAACACCAGGTCACCCGAAATCCCGTTACTTGTGTTCGCGATTGATGCGAAATTACTTGGGCTTGCAGAAACACATCAAGAAAAGTGAGATAGCGAACTTTAACGACAATCGCACTGCTGAATAGATGAAGGGAAGAATTGACGGGAAGCATTCCTTATAAACTGAATGTGTTGATTATTAGGAACGTAAGTAGCCATAGCTTTCTGCTACAGTAATCGATCATTAGTCATTTCAGTTACGACAAAAGATTAAACTTGCAGGAGCTGGGAGAGGAGAAGAAGAATGACGGAAACTCCAGACCTCTTATCAGCAACACACGATGCTCTGGAATGGCCAGGAGGATGCGTCGCGCCCAACAACCATGCATGCACGAGATCGTGTTGTTGGTTGGACACGCGTTCAAATTCATCCGCACTTGATGAACTATTAGTCGACACGGATGACGCAGACGACGGAGCGGCACGGGACTGGGCAGATGGCCTCGAACTCTGCCGCTTATCGCCACCGAGTTTTTACAGGAATCTTGTGCTCTACTTTCGCATAATGGACAATGTGGTGGCCAACACATGCTCGACGCGCGTTTTGTAGTTGATTCCGGAAGGTTTATTTTTGTGTATATAAACGAAAATAACATTTATTGTCGGAAGCGATCTGGGGCCTCTTTTTCACTTTTCGTATATACGATTCTTAAATCGACGATTTCTCCTTTTGGAGAAGGGTTCCTAAACAGCAGTCCATAGTGCAGCCCACGTATATTTGACAAGCTGGTCATGCATGGCTTGCGAAGTGTTCGCTATTGTTTGATAGATGGCACTCGCGTTATTTACTTACATATCGCAGTTAATAAAGCTTGGTTCCGATAAGCTGGAGAGACGGCACGGGTCTCTAGCACTTGTGTGAGGCTACCCATGCGGTCAGTATCTGTTGAAGCATAATCGCACTCCGATGTCTCTCAGTCGCAATCGGCGGGCAGAGTTGCGTCAATCTGGAGACAGTAGCATCAGTATGTCTGTGAAGTGCTTACGCCCACCCTCGTTCATGCAATATTTGTATGTAACACATGGGAAATACTTTCTGGTAAATTGACCCTTTGGGTGACATTTTGCCCTCTGGTCGAGGTGACTTTCACACCCTTGTTTTAGAACTACTATAACTGATTCTGCGGGATAAGCTTAAGGAAACGACTCTCTGTATGCTTTTGGCCTTCGATCTCAAATCGCGTTCACTTAATTCGCTGGCTGTTCTTCCTGCTAATTAGGCAGATGAGTCCAAGTAATCTAATTATGCTACAAGACTTGGTTGACTTGCCATGCAAGCTGATTGTTATGGAGCCTGGGATAAGCTCATTCACCTAGTTAGGCTATATTTGATTTACGGTAATTCAACTGCTTGCTGCTGCCTCTTTGAAGTGAATTTCAAACGCAACTTGTTCTATGTCTGGCCAGCTTTCATGATTTGCAAGATGACCACGAGAACACTTCATGCATCTGCACTACGAGCCAAATGCCAACCAGCTCTACTCGACCATGACATTGCGTGGCCTGCGTGAGTTCATGCAAGCTGCGAAAAAAGTTTTTCGCGTACTCTAATCCGCATCTCTGTTCTACAAAACTTTTGTGTTCTCTGAACATATACAATAAAACTATCGTAAAAAATGTGAGCTAAATCATGTTAAGGTGTCTTGAAGATGACACTACTGCGAGGAACATAAACCATATATTTCTAAGCATAATCGAATTGAAAGGAATCTCAAAAATGGGGTGCTGCCTAATTTTCGGCAAATGCCCCACAGTGTTTTGTACAGGTCTTCAAAGAATAACAAACCAGACAACGTTACATAGAACGTTAGTGATGAATGTTCTTAAAACACCTTGGGTTACGTGCCTTCCTGATGACTAGCAGTGGCAGGCGCTCGGTGCCTGACATATTTGAAGCGAGAAGCACAGTGATCCTTTCTTTGCTCCTCTTCCCTGCAACGCACGGGTCGCCCTTGAACGTGATCATTCTGTTCGGCAAGGCTTTAAAAAAGAGCCGTTTCATCGGCATTGAAGACGTTGGCAGGCTCATAACGAGTCAGGTACTGGGGAAGCTCCGTTGTCTTCCAGTCAGCAATACGCGATTAATCCACTGCTGCTTTTTCCCCACACACGTTTCGAAAGACTAACCCATGCCTTTCTCTAAAGCGGGCAAACCAGCCTTCAAACGCACTGAAAGATTCGATGTTCATTCTCAGTGCGTACCTTTCAGCTTGCTGACAGATCAACGGTCCACTCAAGGGAAGCTGGCTGTTCCGCATGTCTGATATCCACCGCAGAAGCACGTCTTCCAGCTTCGGGTGTGCTGACGTCCTTAGTCGTTTTCGTTCTCCGGTGAACTTGCCGCTGTCAAGCGCCTCGAAAATTTTTCTTTGTTCTTCACGTAGTTGCTTAAGGTGCTTCTCTTAACGTCGTACTTTTTCATTATCTTCTGTCGAGAAACGCCTGTGTCCACGTCTTTCAATATCATAACCTTTCTTTTAAGATCATTTGCTGGCTGCTGTGGCCGCTCAACTCCTGCGACAGTCGCCATGAAGAGCGACGGCGGCGGGAACGCGCACAAACACAGCCGCAACACGCGAAGTCACAACACAAAGAACCAAGACACGAAGTACACCAGTAGGCGCAGCATGGGTGTAGCGAGCAGCTGTTAGTAGACATTGGCCCCGCCGGTGGCCCAAGCGCTGTCGCCGGGTAGGGTGCCTCGATGCACGCGCGCCCGCCTCCCGTTTCAGGGTGGAGACAACCGCGTTGTCTGCTATAGCGGCCGCCATGCACATGCCTACTCCGTGCAGCGCGCGTGTATACCGAATCGACGCGCCTTTTTGTGGACAATAACACTGCAAAAAGGGCACTAAGGTGGCGTTACAGTAAAGTAGGTAATATTTTTGGTGGCATAGAATTGAACAATAATGCAAGGTTAGCTGTCCCATGCTAATATAGAACGCTGTCACCTGAAATTAACTTTTTAAAATGCGTTACAATGGCTGGTGCGTGTGGCGTGTTTTCTTTTTTTAAATATTTAACAACAGAAATTCATTTGTACGGCGCTCGGTGATTTTCTTTCCCAGCCCGAAATAACACGTTTACCGCAAGCGTTAGAACAGATGAGTGAGAAAATTTCTACGCTACTAGTATTGCTGTTCTTCGGCCAGAGTTGCTAGGTGAACATGTGTTGCTTGTAAAAAGGTTAGTAGGCAGCCCTCAAAATTCATGTTGCATAAGAAGTTAAGAACATGCTGACGGCAAAAAGAGGTCAGTGAGTGACGAGGGGATACGTTACACAACGTTTGGATCATAGTGCATGTTTTTATTATCAGCAAGTGTCCACTGCCACATACCTTTCGCAGATCTCAAACGAACGACTAGAAACTAGAGAATGAAGCGATGAAATAAATAACAAATGAAATCAGAATATTACTTTGTACTTCACCTAGACAAGTATACAAACAAAAGCGAAAAGTTTGTACAGACAAGGCAAAAACGCGGCAAGCACAGCAATGTAACAATAAACACACAAATGAAAGTAACATTAAAAGAGTGACACAAATAACACGAAAGTGCGTAAATTTTGGCGATATGTCTTAAAATGGAAGTTCAAAGTTCACTGTAGGTTCACTCCAGCACACGTTTTGCTTGCATGACCGTCGAGCTCTTTGCCTCCACCTGATGCAGGTGCACACGCAGCCTCAGTCTCGCGTAGTTAGACACGAGGAGCTTCACCACAATTTCTTTGTGTTCCTGGCAGCATTCTGCTACGTCCGACCGGAGCATCTTGGTCAGGTATGCAGTCACAGCCTTCAAGGGCGATTTTATGGTAAAAACGCTTTGCGTCCAGGGGGTGATACCATTAAAATACTCCTCGCATGCTTTGAGCACGACCATAACTGCATCGCTTGGGTAGTGAAGGTTGTTCCCGTTACTGACGTACTCCTTAAGGGTCGTCAATTACGCATGCTCACTGCTGCTTGAGCCCAACAATTCAGACTTGCACTTCTCACAGTGGCCGATAGATTTGAGTATCCCTTTAATGAGATACCCCCCGATGTGGAACAAAATCTCACACTCAGTAGAAATTAGCCCTTCAACAAACGGGATCTCCGAATCGTCGATGGCTTCAGTTTAGGCTGCCGCTTGTTCTTGCATACCTGTCGACAACATCTCAATCAGGTACTGTGCGTCATCAACGTCGTAGCTAGTCGTTGATGGTGTAAAGAAAAATTGACTGACAGACACAAGCTTCAACGCATACTTCATGTCATAGGCGCTTGGAACGTGCTTCCTAAGACGTGTAACCGAAACGAGATTTTCCAGACGATCCTGGAGCACTCTGCTTGTCAGGAAGAACTTGTAACCTTCACTTCTTAGAAGGCAATCCTGCAGACGAGTGATGACTTTTGTGGCTATTAAGAAACCTGCCTGTGAGGGTTTCCACTGGGACGTGCTCCCCATGTTTGTTCCTCGAATGGTCTCAGACGCCAAGCGCAGAGTTTCTATGGTGGCGTTATACTTGTCCGTGTGTTCAAGACAAAGCAACCGACGGATGTCGCGATGACATTAACGTATACCACTTAAAGACAAGCTCCAGAAACCACGCTGTGCTTTCAGCCTCCGGGTCTAGTTTTTTGTGCTTTATCCAATACCGAATCGCGGCAGGAGTTTCTCTAAAAAAACTGAACCGCGACTCCCACCTTCATCTTTGTAAAATGCCCCTTCGACAAGTGGATCTCCGATAGCTTTGGTGCGACTTTTAGTTCCCGGTCCTCGTCCAAACGTACTACTGCACGCACGTCCTCAAGTTGTACTTTGTTTGAGGGTATGCCATGTTGACATTTGGTTGCATCACTAATGGTGAAAACGCCAGAATTTAAAAGTTGGCTTCGGATGTTTTTAAGTGCGTGCGCCGCGTCTGAAGTGAAGAAGAGTTCCGTGTCTTCTAGGCAAGGGTGAGGTATCGAGCGTATGGTGTTAGACTTTCTGTGGCTAGAAAATCCAAACTCGCGCCATATCGCCCTGTTGGAGGAACCCATCTCTGAAGTGACAACGCGTATCTTCAGGGATATATTTTCACAAAGTTGCACGATATTCATTACGTAGTTCTTCAGGATGCGGCCGTCTACGCTGCTTCCAGTAAAGTGATAAGCTATTACTTGCTTCCACCGCTGGTTAAGGCCACCTACCACGAACACAAGGGCATGGCGAGCCGCGTTTTCAGGATTTTCAGGCAATGTTGTTCCGCAGAGGACCACATCTTCAGCTCGATTGAGCTTATAGCCCTGGGAGATCTCCATCTCGTCTAGTGAAAGAACACAGTCCTTTTCAATGTCTTGCATGCCTTCTGCTTTCGTTTTTAGCAGGTCTACCATGTCTGTGAGTATCCCAGGCAGAAACTTGAGTCCCTGTAGTCGACGCGCAAGAGTTCTGTTAGCCGGCAGCGGGTACCCGAGTTTCCTTAAGGTTTCGTAGCCGGACGTCCCGAATGAAAATTTAATTTGAAGCGCTTGCTTCAGAGTTTGCGGAGACCAAGTACTCCCTTTGTTGCTGTCACGCGACAGTGCCTGTATTTGGTCCTCGTTCAAAATTTCATGTTCTTTCCAAAGGTTTCTATGGTACCTTCGAGCTTCTTAACTTTTTTTCGGAGGCCTTGGATCGTTGAGTTTGCCTGGGTGTGCGATTCTTGAAGTTCGCTGTATTTACGTGTCAGGTCTGCCAGCTGCTTATTTAATTCTGCGCGAGAGTGATTAGCAGACTCCGGGACAGACACTCCAGCTTGCACTCCACAGGATGAGCCATGCAGACCTGTGTGGTCTGCTACCGGTGCTATTGAGCTTCTTTCATGTGAGCGGCGATTTTGTCCTTCAGGCGGCTCAAGGCTGCCCGGCGACGGCATAGCGCCGATCGCAGCTGCTTGGCCATCAATGGTTACGTCGCCTCCATCTATGGCTTATACTAGAGCGGTCCCACTTCTTTCTTTTGGTGCCTTCCTGTGACGAGGCAAAGCTGCAAAACAAAAGGAGAGCATCAAACTGCATCCCACAAACATCATGAGGCATGCCACGACTGGCTTTCTTAAGCCTTTACACTTTCATGTCTGAAGAACAGAATGCTACCTTTGTTGCACATTTAAAATGCCTGTAGTCTCCCGCAGAGAGACGAAACATTATTTTCTGGCAGAGTCGCAAACCTCTCCGTGCCCGGCGCCATTTTTCCTAGTTTACCGACGCAAAAACAGCGTAAGAACGCCGCCTCCCCCCCCCCCATTGAGCTGTGATCTAATGTCACATCCGCCCCTGTGCAAAAAAAAAATCAACTCCCATACGCTTACGTTCGTTATATTTAAACGTAAAAACAAATGGCAAAGTTCCACCAACACAACTCGAACATCTAGAAACAAAACAAAGTTCGCCCTGCTTTTTTAGTGCACACTTAAATTACAGTTAAACTCTATTGTAATTATAAGCGCCGCTATCAACACAATAAAAGCACTGCATGCGTGCACGGTCAAACAATGAACTCATAAGAATACAGGGGTGAATAATGCTAAATTCTGTGTACAAGCACGCGGAAAAAAAGGAAGTAACAATATACGTCTAAAGGAAAACACTGTAGGCACGGCATTCGGCTTCAGCTTTTTCTACCCATCCGCTATGTTTTGCTCGAAGCTGTTCTGTTCAAATTGAGCCTGCAGGGTCATAGAAGGTCGTAAATTTATTTCCTTCGCGATCAAGATATCACCAGTGTACGCACGCCAACGTTGCTGTGCTTCATACGTTCCGAACTATTTTCCGACTGTGTTGTTACGAACTTTACTGCAACTGCGACATTTAAAACCGCCCTATTATTATTTGCAAGCTATTGCGCAGCTGCGAGTAACCTCCAATAAACGTTAAAGAACGCTGGTTATTCCATGGAGGGCCAGAACATCATCTGGTAAACTGTGCACGCACTCCCTTCAGCACAGATTTCTCCCAGTTGAGCTGCCACGTCCGGAAGCTCGAAATAAACGATTCGTATTGACTTTCTCGAAGATGCGAAAAGCTTAAAAACACTTACAAATGCGCAAGACACCGTACCACAAATAACACAGACGCGCACATAGCTTTTGATAGCGTGACGAAGATGGCAGAGACATTTTTCTTTAATAGCTTGACGTAATTACTCCTACTAATTTGCGTAATTTGTAATCTAACTGCCGGCCCAATCACTACTATTGGAAAAGAATATCCGCAATATACTTCGATCATCACTCCCGCCTAATAAAATTCACCCGGAAAAAATTATTCCCGGGAAGCCCTGCCGTACTCACTGCAGACGCGCGAGGTGTTCGTTGGCTGCCCCTTGTCCCGCCGCTTGATTCTTGCAGTCCATAGAATTCTTCTTTTCGGATCCCTTGGGAACTGTAGCATTCGCCAGCCATTCCTGGAGTGGTTACTGCACATCGGCACGCAGCAGTAGGGCATTTTGTGCCGACGACAACCGGCAAACTACGCTCGCACGCAGCAACTTCCCACTACCAGCACCGGCCGGCGCGCTAGCTGGGCATGAACATGGCGGCGGCGGCGAGAGAAAACCAGTTTTGTTGGCATCGGCTCCGTCACAGAATGGCGCCACCCTGAAACGGCGGGCGCGCGCGTCGGGCGCGCGCATCGAGGCACCCTATCGCCGGGTGGTGACTAGCGCCACCTAGCCACTTCCCCCCTCATTCACTATCATCATGGTCGTATTCTGCTGCAGTTCGCTTGGTTTCGATTTCTCCGAAACTCTGGTTCTGCCGTTGGTTACGGCAAGCGGTTCTTGAGCCTCCAAGCCACCGAGATCGAGCGACTCCGGAGTCCCGATACTCCTCTCCGGAGTTGTCCGAGATAACCGGTGCGCGGCTAAATCTCCCCGAATCAATGAGCTTTTGACCTCATTGAAATATACACAGTTTTGCCGGGGCCACGCCGCGAGTCCGAGTTAACTGAATTTCCGAGTTAACGAGCTCCGGATAAACGAGCTTTTACAGTAATGCGTAAGAGGCAATATTAAGTTCCGAATCATCAAAAGTATCAAGAAAACAAACTAATTCAGCTCATTTTAATAAGAAACACCTTGAGCAAGATATCACATAAGTAGTGATTGTATGGAATACAAATACACGAGTAAATTTTATATAATACCATTATTTTATTAATATAAAGTGTTAGTACACTAATGTAATCTTTATTATGCACTATTTGTTTACTTATGCCTAGTATGCATGTCTACGGTGTCTAAATACAACATTTTTTAATGTCTACTATATCGGTACATCTTCATTTTTTTATGTATACCTCGTAAATGAATTACTTATTTTACATGAAAGCTAAAATTTTCATCATCCTTAGACTTCTCTCACAATGTGACAGTGGCCCAACATCCCCACGTTTCAATTAGCCGTAAACATGCACAGCCGTCTGCCTAATAATTGCTGCCAACACCACGCACACCTGGCACTTTCTTTTTCACCAATTGATAAAAGTTTGCTTTAGGGTGCAGCAAGTGCCAAAGACCACTTTACTTAATAAACTTTGCTCACCTGGCCGTTGTTCACGTGGACGTGAATGGGCATTCCTGAAGTTTTTGCTTCGACTGGACTGCCCGAGAATGACAGCAGTATTTCATCCCGTCGCACCGGTCGTGCTGAAGCTGGCCGCTTGCTGTAAACGCAGGCAGGTGAAATTCTATTACTACTGCAGCGTATAAGGACAAAATCTTCGAAATGGCACTGAAACAACCTTAATGATAGGGCAACTTGTCACTTGCGTGACCCCTGGTGTAATGTAAACACACCAGTGTGGTAAAAGCTTTCTGTACACACCACTAAGTGAAGCTAGGCCTCCTCAATTGGCTTGAATACCTTCACATTCATGCCTCTTTGCAGCATGTTGGTGATACCTAACAAATAAAAATTCTTGATTAACCAAAGCTGTACACTTGAATATCTTTTGAATATTCATCAAATCTTCACATTTTTGCCACTTGACAGTGAAAGGCGGGACAGATGAAAAGCCATGTTATCATAGAATGAACTCTGATCAGCTTAACAAATTTTATCATGCGCTGAAAACTACAAACTGGAACTTCGTTTATGCAGAAAAAGACCTCGATAAAGCATATCATCTTTTTATGAAGCACTTCTGGTTATCTATGACCGAAATTTCCCACTTGTTCCATTCCGTAGGAAGATAAAAATTCACAAGCCTTGGATTAGTGGGTGTTTGTTCAAAAGAATAAAACATAAAAACAGAATGTACCCTGCATTTGTACAGGCTTGTGACGCGGCTCTAATTAGCTAATTTAAAAAATACCGTAATAAGCTAAATACGACTTGAATAAAGCTAAGACCTGCTACTATCAAACCCTTTCTTTTAGTGTACTCATTGAACCCAGAATACCTGTGGAACGAAGTGAACAATTTATCTAACAACTCAAAAATGAAACGTTTAGCATTACAGCTTTTGCCCATGGTAAAACGAAATAGGAAGCATTCACCGAAATGAAAGAATACTTAACTAATGTGGGTGCAGTACAAACAAATCTCGGTTCTGAGGCCTATCATGTCATACATAAACGTGCATGCTTGCTGCACTCAGTTTTTTTCAAGTCATCAAGAAGTGGAAAAATTAGTAGGTAAAATAAAACTAATGTTTATACAAGAATTGATGAATTATGTACCTTATCCATGAAGTATGTATCGGTTCTTATATCATTACCATTAACACATATTATTAGAATGCTTGAAGCCGGCATCTTCCCCTCAAATCTAAAGTTTACTCGCATATGCCCAGTATATAAGGGTGGCGCTGTTAATGATATATGTAATTACAGGCCAATTTTTGTGGTACCCATGTTATCTAAGGTATTTGAAAATGTAATATACTTGCATCTCGCCAATTTCATAATTAAGCACCACATAATAAATGTCACACAGTATGGCTTTCCGAAAAATAAAACCAATGAGCTAGCTTTATTAAATGTCAGGAATAGAATATTGCATGACTTTGAAAACAAAGTTTACAGTGCAGGTCTTTTTATTGATCTAAGGAAAGCATTTGATTGCGTTAATCACAACATTTCGCTATCAAAACTCAATCATTAGAGCATTTTCGGCGTCACCTAAAATCTTTTAAAGAGTTACTTTTCTTGTAGAAAACAGTGTATCGAAATTGATAATTTTACCTCTCTTACTACCACCATAAAACAAGGAGTGCCCCAGGGGTCGATCCTGGAATGCTCGTTATTTATATCGTTTGTTAAGGACCTATTTGATATTCTGAATTCCCCAAACTTAGTAATGTACGATGACGACACCAACGTCTTTTTTCAGTGCTCACATTTATTCAGCTCGAGAAAATGATAAACTAATATCTCGTTCATCTGAATGGATGGCTTCATGCAAATAAATTAGCCCTGAATCTACAGAAATATAATTATGTCTTCTTTAGGCCCCCTATAAATCATGCGACAACCAGATTATGCTAACGTTTGAGGACACTGTTTTGAATTGCGTAAAATGTCAGAAATTATTAGGCGTGTGGTTTCAAGAAAACATGTCCTGGAATACACACATCAATAAACTCACTTCAGAACTAAACAAAGCTGTTGGTGTTAAATTTAACTTTCAGATTTAATTCCTTTACATCTAAAAAAGGCGATATATTATGCGTACTTCTCCTCCACGTTATCATTTTGCACACTTGTCTGGGGTACCGCAACAACTTCTAAATACAAAAAACTGGAAACAATGCAAAAGAAAGTGCTACGGCTATTCGAGAATTATTCTTGTGAGCTAAAAGACTTGCCAACAAATCCCTTATTTATTAAGCATAATTGGCTTAAAGCAAGCAGTTTGTATAACTATGAACTCCTCATGCACATAGATTAACATAATCTGTTAGACACCACACATGAATCGTCACAGCGTTATCTTCTACGCAATAAGCAGACACTAATACCACGAACACGAACAAATTATAGAAGATCAGGCTTCACTTATCAGATACCCGCCCTAATAAACCGTGTGTTTTTACAAATGAACTTTGATGTTACACTCTATCAATTCAAAAAACAAATAACACTGAGTGCACAGTCATTCTAAGCTCATGTATGTCGCCAGACCATTTTTCTCTTCTTATTCACTTTCCTTTATATTGGTGGGTTAAACGTTAATGTGCAATTTTCTGTAACATCAACTCCACGGTATCAGTGCTTTATATTGTATCTTTTTATTAGTTTCTTTCGTACCTTTGTTGTTTATATAATAAATTGTATAAGTTATGCAGTTTTTTTTCTTCCTTTGTGAATATTCATTCACTGCTGCCTGTACAGTCCCCCAGGTCTCCTCAAGCTGTTTTTCACAGCTTTTTTTGCCTGGAGAACCCCAAAATGTTTTGTGTTGAAAATTATTAAATAAACTAATTCAGTGAATTGAGCAAGTTGGTGTACTATCATAAACGTGCAGCATGGCACAACACTTGGGTTGTCCGTTTCTGGTTCATTGTCTGTGGCGCTGCACGTTTACCCGAAGCTGACATGCACTGTTCAAGGCACTTGCACATAGACATTCACTGCTATTTTCTTGGAAATCAAAGAAGAATTACCCGAAAAAGAAACGTTTCCAAATTATTTTAAAGTAGAGTGCATATGTGACACATAAATTTGATTCAGACAGCTTGATTTTACAAGGATTGGCCCTCGAGATGCATCTTTCCTTCGCAGTAGGACCACTGCTCAAAGGGCCACTCACCAGGTTTGACAATTTTGAGCTGACAAGCGCAATGCATAAATGAGGCGTTCGCGATAAACGTGTACCAGAATTCCCAACACTACGCGCGGCGCAAATGAGTGAAATTTCAAGATGAACTCTGCTCTCTTCCTTTTTCGTGCATGCGCCCAGAGAATGAGGGCATGACGTGCGCGGCCCTACGTACATGGCAATGTAGTGACATTGGTCATCTACGTAGGCGACTATGCTCCGACGTTGCCAACTGTAGCACGTGACATGGCAAAAATTATTCAACACGACATGCATAGTTTATGTGTTTGCTGATTAATACATGAACAGAGAAATACATATGTAGATAAATAATGAGACGCAATAAAAGAATGTACGCGTTTTTTTTCTAAATTTTTTCCTCGTGAGTTGAAATGAGATGCGGGGCTAATGTACCAGTGTTTCGCATGCGTTCGTGTCCCTGCGGTCAGCACATCGAGCAGACAAATCCCGTGGAATGCTCCTATGCGTTCGCGCACTCATTGTGCTCATATAATCTACCGTGTCAAAGCCAGCGTTTCCAAACCATCCCGCAGAAACATTCAAAACAACTCTGCTGAACAAAAAAAAGTGCCGCTTGCATGCATGGAGGTTTGGCTTGTTCAGGCACGTCATGCGCATGTGACCGAACAAGCCGGAGAGGGTACGGAAGAGATTTGGCTTGCGAAGGCTACGCAGAGGAGCGACGAGGGTTTCGAGTTCGCCTCCTCTCATCCTCTCTTCGCGCCGATTGAAAAAAAATTTTCTCAGCTCCTAATCAACAGATTGCAAAAATTTTTTGTGGCAAAATGTTCCTCATCAGAAACCCAACAACTTCCACGGTCTAACTAAAATTTGGTATGAAGCCTGGTGAAAGGCCCTTTAAAGCCCATCAAAAAGCTTCTTACCGAATGTCAAACTTGGGAGTCACAATGGGCACCCCAGTAGTTGTCCGGGTGTTAAGGATTGGCATACGCACTCTCGCTTTCGGGGCCCTCCTGGTATACTTTGGTACACCGAGCGCCTCGTCGGACGCTTTCTTCTTAGAGATTGCCGAGCGGCGCTGGCTAGTTATCTGCACAATTGAGCAATGGGATCACAAGTTTCACCCACATCTGTACTATGGCGAAGTAAAAGGCTTGTAAAGTGTGCTTTATCAAAGAACATCTACATAACTTTACAGAGCTAGCCAACAACAGCACAGCTGGTAACTATGAAAAGCTCTAAAAAACATTTCTTATATAAACCACATTGGCTTAACGAGGTGGGGCCATCAAATTTCGAGGCTGAAACATGCCTCTTGTTGGTTTCCTCTGTATGCTAGAGCACTCCTCACGAACGGTCGGACAACAGCAAACATGTAAATTATATTTCAATTTACCTCCACAGTGTACCTAATGCTCATTCTCCCGACCGAAGCCCATTGCAAGCGCGTCCAGCGGTGTCGTTACTCTGTAGGAAAAGTGACGAACGTCGCACTGACGTCACACCGGATTTGTAGAGAGCGTATGCATGCTCAGGTTTCTTCTTCACGGCGATTCATCGCAGCACACCCCCTGCCTATTATGTCAGTGCATGGGTCTGACTTTGCACCCCCTGCTTAGTATGTCAATGTGTGTGACTGTGTTTGCACACCCCCTATCGTAGATGACTATGGGAGTGGCCACCCCCTTATCCTCCTTTCCTGCGCACTAGTATAGTAGTGAGGCAAACCACCTTCAGAGACCTCTGCCACATACGTGCAGGGCCCGCAAGGCGTCTGTGGCTGCTACACGTTTGTTTTTCAGGTGCAGGAGAAAAAGAAAGTATGCGCCAGAGAGCGTAGGATGTACCGCCTTGTGGGTGAAGCCTTTTGTCTTCCGTGACAAAGGAGGAGAAGAAGAGGATTCCCACCTTTAGGGTGAAGGCTCGAGCTACGGGCAAGAGCGTGTGTCAACCGCTATCGAGCGGAGACGCGTGGCAACAGCTGCGTGTGTGAAGCCGACGTGTTTCCGGCGAAGAAGTTTGAAGCTGGAGAGCAGCCAAGTGAAGACGTGAGGTTTCCTGGTAGAGAAACTTCAGGGGCAGCGGAACGACAGAGGTATCCTGGAAAAGAAACTTCGGGGGCAGCGAAACGACAACAACGCTTGACTTTGAGTGAGTTATTCTCTTAAGAGTATCATCCAGACTTTTGTTCCAAGAACTTTGGACTGAAGAGGTTTTCTATCTCTTAGTCTTTAAGTGTTTCGGATGTTCAATGCATGCGACTGCATTGTAGTGCGTATTTTGTCCGTGTTCGTTGTTTCGAGTGTGGCTGATTGTACTGTGTAGTACGTTGTTTGATTGGTGACATATTGTACTCAACTATTGTGGAGTGTGCATACTTGTGTATTGTTTTTAATCTGCCATAATTGAGAATATAATTTTGTTTTCTTTATCAACTCTCGGCTCTGACTTGTTCATTGGGCCACAGCCGGCGTCCGCTGGCGCGCAAAAAATGACCACTTCTAAATTGTCCGCGCTTTCGTGGTGCGGTTCGGGGGGCCGATACTTCGGCCCTTGGAATGAGCCTGGCGATCGCCTCCCGAATTAACGGGACCTGTTTCAATTATTCTGGCGTCTGCGACAGCACCCTTTTGGTGCAAAGTGTGTCCAAAGTAGTGAGAAAGAACCTCGAGTTGTTGATAGTGCTATCGGAACGATTTTGTGTGTTGTTCAGTGTTCTCGTTAACGAGTGCAGGCGAGTGTTCTGATAGACTGATTTAGGCAGATACTTTTTGCACGCGGCAAGACTTTATTTGTGAGACACCATGGACCTCGAAAAGTTAGTAGCTCTTGGTGAGAAGATGGGTCTTTCTGGCGCTGAACTACGGAAGTGGGTAAGCCAGAAGGAGAAAGAGGCGGTGGAGAGAGAGGTTGGCAGCTGAGAGTGCCAAGGAAGAAAAAGCAGCTGAGTTTGAACGAGAGAGGTTGGAAGCTGAAAGGGCCAAGGAAGAAAAAGCAGCTGAGTTGGAACGAGAGAGGTTGGCAGCTGACAGGGCCAAGGTAGAAAAAGCAGCTGAGTTGGAGATAGAAAGGCTGGCCGCTGAAATGGCGAAAGAAGAAAGAGAGCAGCAATTGAAGTTGCAGCTTGAGAGAGAAAAGTTGGCAGCCGAAAGGGCGAGAGAAGAAAGAGAGCAGCAATTGAAGTTGGAGCTGAAAAGAGAAAGACTGGCAGCCGAGAGGGCGAAAGAAGAAAGAGAAGAAAGGCAACGGCAGCGACTGCACGAGACGGAACTCGAGCGGCTCCGTTTGCAACAGCGAAGTGAAACTTCAGTCCAAGCTAGAGTTGAAAGCAGCGAATGTGAGGACCATGGCTTCCGCGTGAACCCAAGCAAGCTGCTCGTAGCGTTTGATGAACGAAAGGACGACCTTGACGCGTACCTTCACCGACTTGAGACGATTGCAAGGAGCCAGAATTGGCCGGAACATCAATGGGCAACTGCTTTGAGTACTTGCTTGAGTGGTGAAGCGCTCAGTGTGTACGGTAGGCTGACGCCGACTGAGGCAGCCAACTATGCAAAGGTGAAAGCTGCTTTGCTGAAGCGATTTAGATTTACTATGGAAGTATTTCGGTACAGACTTCGGACAGGAAAGCCAGCTGATGGTGAGACGGCTACGCAGTACGCCGCCCGACTTAGCCATTATTTCGACAGATGGATTGAACTTTGAGGGACAGCGCAGGAGTGCGATGAGCTTAGAGAGCTCCTTGTAGAGAACAATTTCTTTCTAGTTGCAACCCAAGCCTGTCGCTGTACTTGAAAGAGAGGAGAGCTAAGTCACTTGAAGACATGCTTGAATTAGCCGATCAATTCTTGGAAGCGCAAGGTGGCACTAATCTGGCCGAGGTCAAGAAGGAGTGTCCTGAAGATTCGAAAAATTCGGCACCCGAACAGAAGAAGCGTGCACCGGAGAGTGTTCGGCGATGTTTTCTGTGTAACCGAGTGGGTCATCGCGCGAACAACTGTCGTACTAACTTAACGAGCCCTACGGTTGTAAAATGTTTCAAGTGTGGTCAGACTGGGCACAAAGCAGACGCATGTCGTAACGGAGCGAGTCAATCTCACCAGGTATCCTGTGTGCTAGCAGCACCAAAATCTGCGGGTGATGCCGTCACCGACGGATTCGTAGAATTGAAAAATGGGGAGAAAATTTCTATTGTGGGTGCTGTAATGACACAACAGCCAAGCAGTGTAACGAAGGGAATGCCAACGCTGTCTGAAAAAGTTGCGGGCAAGAAGGTTACGGTGTTAAGAGATACCGGCAGCTCCACTGTTATCGTGCGGAGAAATTTGGTGCAGGAAAAAGAGTTAACAGGCAAAACAAAACCGGTTTGCCTAATCACCAGTGTGGTTCGGATGCTTCCCGAAGCAGAGATTGAGGTTGAAACCTCGTACTTCAGCGGGAAGGTTACTGCTCTATGCATGACGACCCCTCTGTACGACCTCGTCATCGGAAACATCAACGGGGCGCGAGGGCCGAATGATCCAGAATGTTTGGGAGAAGACCCAAATGGAGCCCCCGCCGACCCAGGGACCGTGAGACACAGCAGAGAACAATCGCGTGAAGGATTTCACTCGAGCCCAAGGTGAAGCTTGGGCGCAAGAGACAGTGAATGAGATCATCGTATTGAATGAGTTTACGTGCTGGGCAGCTGGACTTACGTCGGCACGACCCCCCCCGACCGATAGTGTAAAGGTGACGGAGTCGGCCAGCCAGGCCCAATGCCGTGACATGAAGAAGCTGGTAAATAAACAGACAGGACCCGTTGAACGTTATCACCCGTTAACAGTGTCGGAAGTGACAACGATGGCTGAGACGCCGCCTCGGATACCGTCGTTGGAAAGGGCTCGCCGAAAAAGAACGAGGAAAAACAAGGAGAGGTCGAGTGAGCACCCCAAGAAAGGGTGCAAGCGCCGCTCAAGGTACACCGGATAGGTGCTGAGGTGGAATCGAATTGTGTTTGGCAGGGCTGAGTACAATATGTTGTGTTAATGTGGGTGTTATTCTGTGTCACAAGTGTCGAAGTGTTTGTGCTGTGACGTGATGTATAGGATTGTACAATTGTTGTAATGAGATAACTTTGTACATTTGTATTGTTTGGAATATGTTATGGAGTGTTGTACTCATGCACCTGTGGTTATATTTCATGTGTTGTGAGATTGAATTACAATGTACAATTGTATTGAGTGTTCTCTTGTAAATGTGATGAGCCATGAGAAACGGACTATGTAACAGTCTTTAAGTGTGTGGCGACTGTTCGCGCTCGTTTGTGTGGTTTTGAATATTATGAGATAATATTCTTAAAGTGGGGGGGGCAGTGTCACAAACCGAGCGCTCAAAAAAGGGCGCGCCGCCAAATTCTCGCGACGAAGCGCCGAGAGGTCAACGATAAAAAAAGAAAACAAGCATCCAAAGACTCCCCGGGCACGCGTCCCCCTCCCCTCGGAAGCGTAAGTTCGCCGACGAACCTCCTCTCATCGCTGCCCGAGCAAGCCCTCGAATTTTCTAGATGGAAAAGGGCGGGGTGATGCCGGGTTGCGTCATCCGTCGCGGACGGCCTTCGAACCGTCTCGCCCTTTTCCCCAGCCTTCGCTGCGTATCGCGCGAAGGAAATGATGAGAACTTTCTGGAATCTCGCGCGGAAGGTATTTAATCGAGCAGCCGAGATGAGAAATCAGGAGAAGACGCAAGTTTGCGCCAGAGTGCGTCGAGTATCCCGAAGCGTCAGTCGGTGAAGGTTTTGTCCTTAGTGACAAAGAAGGAGAAGAAGAAAGTATGCGCCAGGGAGCGTAGGGTGTACCGCCTTGTGGGCGAAGCCTTTTGTCTTCCGTGACAAAGGAGGAGAAGAAGAGGATTTCCACCTGGTGGGTGAAGGCTCGAGCTACAGGCAAGAGCGTGTGTCTACCGCTATCGAGCGAAGACGCGTGGCAACAGCTGCGTGTGTTAAGCCGACGTGTTTCCGGCGAAGAAGTTTGAAGCTTGGAGAGCGGCCAAGTGAAGACGTGAGGTTTCCTGGAAGAGAAACATCGGGGGCAGCAGAACGATAGAGGTTTCCTGGAAGAGAAACTTCAGGGGCAGCGGAATGACAACAACGCTGGACTTTGAGTGAGTGATTCTCGCAAGAGTATCATCCAGACTTTTGTTCCAAGAACTTTGGACTGAATAGGTTTTCTATCTCTTAGTTTTTAAGTGTCGTGGTTGTTCAATGCATGCGACTGCATTGTAATGCGTATTGTTGTCTCTGTCCGTTGTTTCGAGTGTGGCTGATTGTACTGTGTAGTACGTTGTTTGATTAGTGACATATTGTACTCAACTATTGTGGAGTGTGCATACTTGTGTATTGTTTTTGATCTGCCCTTATTGAGAATATAATTTTGTTTTGTTTATCAACTCTCGGCTCTGACTTGTTCTTTGGGCCACAGCCGGCGTCCGCTGGCACGCAAAAATTACCATTTCTAATTTGTCCACGCTTTCGTGGTGCGGTTCGGGGGGCCGATACTTCGGCCCTTGGAATCAGCCCAGCGATGGCCTCCCGAATTAACGGGACTTGTGTCAATAACTCTGACATAGTTTGACATGAACCCTGACGCTTTTTTTTCTTCTATATGTTTACGTATTCATGTTTTCACTAGTTATTTAAATATCTTGCTGCTGTGCTTGTATGAACTCGTTGTAATCTTCTTTTGTTGTTATTATCGCTGCAATGCTTCATATGTGTTTATTGTAACCATTTTTATTGTACTCATTGTACCCACTCTTGCCTAAGGTTTGGAGATGAGACCTGCAGTACTTAATAAATAAATAAATAAATAAATAAATAAAATTCGGCACGCCTAATTCGAACTTTCGGTTAATCAGAACTGACGCTGTGCGGTCCCTATGTGTATTTCAATGGGCGAAAACGCCCTGTGATTCGAACATGCAAGCACTTGCGATAGTTAATTCGAACATACCACGCTCCGAAAATGCTCTCAGCGTCACGCCCCGTTCCGCGGCGGCACCTACAACATTTAAATGCTGCGCGCGAACAAAGAAAAGAAGAAAAGGAAAGCCTGGGGCGGAATGTTTGCTCTCTCTCAAATGCATACCTGCCAACCTGGCAACAGATAAATTCGTAAAACCAGACTGGCCTGAATTTTATTGTGCTAGCAATCATATGGACATTCTCCACCGAATTTCGCTGCCTGCGTCGAAGTCATGTACCATATATGTATACGTATTATTATATATGAGAATGCAAGAAAGAAAAAAATCCAAGGAAAAAGAAGACTGGCGTGGAACCGAATGTGGGACCTCCACGTCGTGAATGCGAGGCGTTAACCACTGAGCCACCGAGAGGTTCCTCAACGTTCAAGTGGCAAGCTATTCATATCTACCACTTACCGCTGTTGGCGGGAATCTCGGGGGGGGGGCTGAACTATCATGTTTTCAGCATTATCAGCAAGATGGCGCAGTGAGTGTGCTGCGGCTCTCATCTCTCATGCGTACTTTGGCCCACGTAAAAAAGAACGGGGGGTACGCTCGATCGCGCGCCCTTATCTTGCAGTTGGGAGAATAGTAAGTCTTGGCTAGCCTTGAAGTTTCGGCGGAATGAGGCTGTTGTAGTTATCGGGCACAAAAAGGTCACTGCAATTGTTGCACAGCCTACGTTCGTGAAAAGGGCGCGCTTTTCAGACAGCGAAGTAACAACCGAGAGGCTTATTCGCATTAACCTGTACGTGTAAGTACGTTTCATGCGCTCTTTGTGCGTGGTAAACGCGGGGCACCTTTCGATCTGCTTGCTATTCTGCGCTTGTCCTTCCAATTTGTTGCTATCGCGTTCATTGCTTCGCCTTTGCGGCAAAGCTGTGACTTTCTTTGTCAATGCAGCCAGATCTCACACACACATTTAGATTTTCGGGATATTATCATGGCAACCCTACACATCGAAGAAACGGTCGCTATCCAGGAGTCTCCCGGACAATGTGGGAGACTTTGCAAGTATGTGATGATGACACCAATACATAAAGTTCCCTCTTGCTGGCGGAATAGAGCACGTCTTTTTTGTGACCTCCGTGATGAGCTTTGGCAATGCGCTATGGCCATTTGCGGAGGTTATGCCATTTTACCAATTTTTGTTAGTGCGAAATGAAATATTTTTCGTGAAATTCAGACAAGGTTCGTAAAAATTGTACGCGCCATTGAAATTCGTACAATTTACAGGAAAATCGGAAGAGTTGGCAGTTATGCAAATGCAAATCTGGGACGCGCCTCTGCCACGCTTCTCCCTTTTCCGTCCCTGCCACGTAGAGCTCCTTTTTCTTTCAACGCCGCCCACCAAGATAGCAAAAAAAAAGCTCCCGTCACGTGCTGGCCACGCTGCAGCCCGGAGGGTAGCAGCGGAGACAGTCGTTGTCATCGTCTTAACACCTAGTATATAGGTGTTGTAGGCCTGTTCGCAGGAAGGTAAAGAATTCTCTTATTAGATTTGACCGCTGTTTCTGGTAATTAAAAGTTCATTAGAGTTACCTTAATACTGCCGCAATTACAAAGTCTAGCGATTTTATTATTTCTGACGTCATGCCGGGAACCGCACAAAACTTGCCAGTGAGCCATTTGCGGCACGCGGGCCACACGTCGGAACCCTTAGATGGACGGTTTTGCGCAGTTGGGCACGATTTCCGGCGATTTTATCAGGTTGTTGCTTCAAATCTTGTTTGGCGCACTTTGGCGCAGAAGTGGGATCTCTGCTACTGCCATGAATTATTCCATGTTGTAACAGACAGGCGAAAGCCCAAGAAGGACGTCTACATTCACAACTTCACTTTTAAACATTCTCTTTATGCCATCAAGCATTCTATCTATGTTCACAACAAGTATAAAGCAAGATATTAGCTTCATCTGTTGAGTGAAAATTAAAACAGCATTGGTCAATTCACACTTGTCTTCCATACTTTGTTTGCGAATACGAGACAGATGAGCTCAGCTTTCTGTAATGAAAGAGTTTTACTGCACTTACCTTCTTGGCCTTTGCACTCGCCAGAATCACTCTCTGCCTGCAATGAAATGAGGGGAAAAATTATTGTGAAGTGAGTGGAGTCAACTATTCAGGAGTTCAGGTTATGCAAACAGCTACATGGTATTATTGCAAATATCTAATGCACAGGCACTGTAATAAGAACCTTAAAACCAGGTGATTGAAAGGAACCTAGCCGAACCAAGGTAGTATTTCAAAACTGTGGGCACGAGAACGGCACCCTCTATCACTTCCACCTTAGTCCTACAGTCAATGCAGACCTCTTTATTTCACTTCAGCTCCTCGCTTGTGTTACCAAAATTTTATTTTTATATTGCTAGCAAAAGCACCTTGCGCTGAGCACAGACTGATACACATTACTTTCACCACAAATTGAAGTTTCTATTTATATAACACAATCAACCAATAATGAACGTCTACAGATGTTCTATCATTAAAAAACTGTTTACAATTCACAGTAGCAATAAACAGGGGTTATGTACACTAACCAGAACTTGAGTGCACAACTTAAACAGGGACTTTGGAAGACGAAGGCAAGCATACTGCTTACTACCAATCCAACGTTTATTCAGAAAGTACTGACATATTCAGCATTTTCTTTTTTAGATAATACATATTTTTAAATCAAAGTGGTGAGGCTGTCAGCCTCTGTCTTCGCATACAAACTCAATGCAGGAGCGGAAAAACTTTGCTAAAATATTTCAAATGAGTGAATAACAAAAACAACATTTAGGTTAACTTGAGAGTATTTGTTTATATTGAAAACTTGTAGGATGTGACAATTTACGGGGTTAACAATTTTTTAAAGATCTTGTAAGAGCACATTGTTTGAGATATTAATCATCACAACTGAGGGCTCCAATCTAGATGACACCAAAACTGAGTGCATCTGGCTGACAAGAACTGCACCATCTGGGAGGCATTGGACCAGAAAGCCCGACAATGGTTAGCAAATCTCACCCTTAAGCAGCCCCTATATTACCTACACTCTTAGACAAAGATCATTTGAATGATTTAGCCTTCAACTGCGTTACATAATAGCTGTGTCTACAATGTAGTCTTATACCTTTTACAATTATTATCATGTAATATTGCCGAGTATGATGTGGTGTAAATGTTATTACTCTATGTCAACAGCATTGTTGCCAAACAGACAAAAAATTCAATTTCATTGAAGTGTAAGCACATGAATTGCAAGTACGTGAACGACGAAATAATCGGGAGGGGGGCACACTATTTGTTTCGAAGCAGCATTATATTGCAGCGGCGTGAGCCGAACAAGTAGTAGAAGAGGAGGGAGTCGAGCTAGGCGTCTGCTTCGTCGTGGACCTAGTGGCAGCTGCCACCAGCACAGCCACCACAAGACTGTTACAGTTATGGTTGAACGACGTTTGTTTAAAAGGCCAGGTTGACCTACAGGCAACGATGGCGTTGGCAGGCTGCCCATTTTGCGTCCTACTTCTTGCTCTACTCATAACCGTTGCAATAAGAAAGCAGGTGATTTAGAAAGCAGACAATAAGAAAGCAGGTGATCAATGGCAAATGATTTAGCATAACGAAGACAACACCAAAAGGAGATTCTGAGTGGAGTTTTCATCACTATAGGCACCCATACCTCTTCTGCCATGAACACTAAATACCTAAGAAAATGCACAGTAAAAAAATGTGTATCGAAGAGACATCAAGTCAAAATGTTTCCTGCGTTTTATGGTAGCGTATCTATTGGAACACATGAAACTTGCATGTATATGTTGTGAACGAATTGCTGTTTCTAAGAAATTGTAACTTTTGAGGCTAAACTATCTGGCTAAAACCATGACGCCTTGGGGTTGCGATTTAATTGCAGAGCTAAAGTACCTAACCCCATTAAAAAAAGGAGCAGCTACTGCAATGTATTAGTCACCACAAGGTAAAATAAGTTATTACTCTTGGTGCCACTCGAAATGGACTCTGATAGAGCTCCATCAACTTGTGGTCCGCAGATATTGGATTTAAGAAAATGTACTTTTAAATGTTAGTGGAATCTGCTTTTTTGTACCACCCCAAAATAATGTTTCTACAACATATTTCGTGTGAAGAATGCAGCAGCGAACGTTTGCCTTGTACGAAAATCTTGTCAAATAAGTTAGTTTATATAACGGAGGAGGTTCAACTACATCGTGTTCGTAATATGTATAGAGATTTAGCTGTATGTCTTGCTGTCCATATCACTTGCAGCGATAAAGGGGAGACAGGAAAGGAAAGTGGATCTGGCAACCTCAATGTTCTTTTCAAGAAGTTCAGTTTTCTTACAGCTTGCCGAGACAAAACTCTTAATCAGAGAACACTTCTAGATAAATAACAATGAAGTGTTGATAAGGCACCACTGACAACTAAATGAGCTTCTCCAAATGGCTTCCTTACAGCAATTTTCTTACTTTCACCAGCTTCCCAACTTGTTCAACAATCCATTTCTTATTGTACATTGAAGGAACCGAACACTTGAGAAGTATTAACGAAATTCCGACTCACCTCAACGCAGTTGAGGGCTTTGGGTCCAGTGGTACTTCACTGTCAGGCAAAGATTGGCTGGCCGCTGACACTAATGAGGTGGCAGACATGTTCATAATGGGATCTGGATCAGCGGAGAGAGAATCAATTAACTTTTAACAAGAGGCAAAAATAAAAAATAAGCTCTAAAAAGTTAGAAGTAAAACATTTTCTCGATGGTGTACAAAACCAAAAACAAAAGAGTAAATATTGAAGGGAGGGTAGCGATGTTCGAGAGAGTTCGCTACGTGTACTGTCCATTTCAGCGTGCACTCGCTGCCATCAAACATGTTGCAGTTGTAATCACTGACACCCAAGTAGTACTTTCTAATCAGCATGGGCCGAGAAAGACCATTACCGTAATTGTATTTACAGAATACCATGCCCGGTTAGTCTTTGCCCCAATTACACCAGTCTTTTCGAACGCTTCACCACTGCAGCACTTTTACTGCATCCGACATATGTTCCTCTGCGAATTGCAAGTAATGCAGAGACCAACCGTAGCTCAATTGTGAAGAGATCGACGACATATTTTTCTCAACTTGGTTTTTTATGGCGCAACAGAAATAACACCCTCTGTAGTGTTTGTAGCTGCAGTAGTTAATCTCGAAAGCACATAGTCATTTAATGAGCAGTACATTTCAATCTGAAATGCTCTAAACATGGATGTAACTTTGCTCCAGCAATGCCGAAAACTGATAGCAATGCTGCCAGCCCTTCTCGAGATTTGCGAAAGCTGTCATTCAGCTTTGACAGGAGTTCCAGCAACTATGCCTAAACAGCTTTATTTTGAGCTTTCATACTATTTTTTTAAAATAAGCTGTTACAAAGAGGTTACGTGGCTTTGTACACCTTCCTCGAACTTGTAGCGCGTTGCGCATGTCTGCAGGTTGCCTGCGGCTCTATGATGGGTGACTTGTCCTGGCCTCGTTATTCGATACACGAGACAAGCGAAGTGACCAAAACCATCACTGCACATGCGCACGGTCATGTCGAGCAGCAGCACTCATTGCCAAGGGAAAGTGCAGGTAGCAAAACTGTCACTCTAAAATCTTGGAAACAAGGAAAATTCATGCACAGTTGCAGAAAATTCATGCACGGTTGCAGAAGCACGCAGGCGTTGCTTAAGACGTGCTGATGAGCAAGAGATCATTATGCCACGCGAAGGCAGCGCCACTTTAATTCATACCACTAACTCCCACCTATATGTAAATGTTTATGGAATAATATATTGAAATAGAAATAAACGAACATAACATAAAACTGATCGGATGCATACAGCAATCAATGATCACGTGGACGGATATATCAGACCATTCGCGTTTTTGCCGCCAGAATTGAATAAATAAAAAAGTACAAGCCCTCCTCTCATGAAAAAGTAGTCAGGTTTGCGTCAATGCGACAAGAAATATTATTTCCTTTAGTGGAGCCATCTAATTTTATCCCGTTTAGATACCAGACTCGCCACCCTTGGTGAAGAATCATCACCCATGCTTGCATATGGCTATGTTCCCAGAGACACCCTAGTTTTACAGTCACTTCAAACTGCTGCCACAAGGCGGCATTTCTGGCTGTTCTCCAAAACACCAGGTAGTGGCCAGCCACTGAACATAGGCAGAGCTGCACAAGAACTATTCGTTAGAGTAGCCATAAAACAGTGGCCACGTGGCGTGGGACCTAAGACGTTTCTTATATAGGCAGCCGTTTCCACTCCAGACTTATCCTTGGCACGTCGATGAAATATGAGCAAAACAAGTCATGGCAATCAAAAACCCATCTTTTTTTGCAAAACTTCAATATAGCAAAGGCCAAGCGAGAATGACTGCCCGCTTAATTTTTCACGGCTTTGAGTACCACCCTTTTCACACTCTAGAGATTTCACATTGCCAACTTCCTTGAAACCCATTACAGAAGAATTTCAATATTTCGAAAACTCTTCGTTCAAACTGACACAGAGGGCAAGAACAGGACAGCTGGCTCCAGCAATGTACTACTTATTTCCACCAATTGAAGCCAAGAATTGTCAAATGGTCCTACCTAAAAGATTTCTTACTTGTATGAACTGACTTTCGAAAAAATTTTGACGTTTTTTTTTTGAAGCGTTAGCTTCACTGGCCTAGCTGAGCCAATTTCGCGTGGCACTGGTCTGTGCATGCGCAATGATACTCTGCCGCCGCGCCGCGCGTGGCTCACCGCCGGTGTGCGTGCAATTTGATGCACTGCGCAGATGATCAGTGGTGTCACGCACCGGAGCCGGCAACTCCCTCGCACTCGGCCGCACGCGACTCGCCGCCGCCGGTGTGCGCTTTCCAGAAGAGTGCCGTCATAGCCTCTGTAGATATATGAACGCCGACGCGCGCGCCTTTCCTGTGCAGTCGCCAATCTGACACTGGGCTGGAGCCGCTTGATAGCGCCTCCGACTGGCGTTTGCCACTGTGGTATAGCCATCGAGAAGGAGAGTGCAAATGTTGCTCAACCGGGCAGTAGAGCGGAGAAGCTTAACTCATCGGATCCCGAAATAGTTGCCCGGCAAAATAAATATACATGTGCCACATAATACGTATACCATGTGTGTGTCATTGGAACAGCTCTAAGCATGATATCTGGAAAGCTAAGAATAATCAGCTGAACATTGCTAACGCTACGTATATCCTGGCATAGCTGAGCTAAGCCACTGCGTTTTTTTAATTCGGAAGAAAAAAGTCTCTGTGTTGCTGCTAACTACTGTGAGTATAAAACTAAAGTGATGCAGCCTCAAAAAGTTCAAGAGAGAGTGGGAAAAGCTTTGAAAACTACACATTGACGTTGCCAGAAGCAGCATTGGTGCTACAAAACACACTTGGAAAGCAAGAAAATGGGCAAAAAGAAAACACAAGAGACAACGCAGCCTGAGATAACGATGACGTAGATTTTGATAGAGTCTGCTAGCACTCGCGCAACTCTATATAGGCAAACAAATTATATTGCGTACCAAGAAAATCGGAGGTCGCAAAGCAAGTTGAAATAGAGAGAGAGAGATAAAGATACAAGGAAAGGCAGGGAGGTTAACCAGACGCACATCCGGTTTGCTACCCTGCACTGGGGAAGGGATAAAGGGGAGAAAAGAGGTTGCACAAAGATGAGAAGGTACACACAATCACGAGCACACTTGGGGAGCACACACAGTTCACAGGCGGTCGCTCAGGTTTGTTGACTTAAGGTAAAGAAGCAGTGCTTTAGTTGCTTTCTGCGCAACTGAGGCAGATGCCCGAGGTCCTAGTATCTTCTGCACACAAAATGGTTCGGGGTCAAGTCGATTCAAAACCATCCGTAGCTGGCATCGCTGTGTGTCGTAGCAAGCGCAGCTGCAGAGGACGTGTTCGATGGTTTATTCATCTCCGCAATAGTCGCATGTAGGAGTGTCTGCCATACCAATGCGAAAGGAGTACACCTTTGTGAATGCAACACCCAACCAAAGGCGGCATAACAGTGTCGCATCGGAGCGGGAAAGTTGTGATGGTAGCTTTAGCTTGAGCGAAGGATCCAGTTCATAAAATTGACACCTTTGGAAGCTGGTAGACGACCAGAACGTGCGTGTGAGATCTCGAGCCAGCAGGTAAAGTTGTCTTGCTGCATCATTCCTTGATAGAGGAATCGGGACTACACGGGTTTCTTCATGGGCTGAGCGGGCTGCATCATCGGCTAGTTCATTTCCGGTAATACCGATATGTCCAGGCAGCCATTCATATATAATATCATGCCCTCGTGCTAGAGCTTCATGATGGCAATGTCTTATTTCTTGTACCAGTTGGTCATGGCTCCTACTACGCATGGCAGACTGCAAACTCTGAAGCGCTGCCTTCGAATCACAGAATATGACCCATTTTCCTGGACGTTCTTGAACGAGATATTGTAAAGCAGCCCTTATAGCAGCAAGCTCTGATGCCGCAGATGTAGTAATATGCGACAACTTAAACTTGATTGTCATTTCTGCAGCCGGAATTACAGCGGCACCTGATGAGCTGCTGGATGAGACGGACCCATCAGTGTATATCTGCGTTCTGTCTAAGTACAACTCATGTAATAATAGTAGTGTTGCTTGCTTCAATGCTACTCTGGAGTGACTGCTTTTCTGTTTGATTCCCGGAATTTCTAGACGTACTTGCGGCTGGTCGAGGCACCACAAAGGGCATGCCGTTCTCGCAGCTGGCGTATATCCTGATGGAATGCTGTTTAGGTGCTTGGCTATGACGTCTGAAAACGTAGCACGTGGTCTTCCGGAAGGTAGAAGGGCCAAGTGGTGGTCGGGGACACGGCTAGCATGTCGAATGTGCGCTCTGAGGCAATCCACAGCTATATATGTCCTGACCGGATGGTCTTTGGCAAGCATGATTGTGGCATAAGTAGAAGCGCATCGGGGCAGTCCTAGGCAAATACGCAGTGTCTGACCCTGCAAACTCTCCAATGAATGAGTATTCGATTTGCAAGTGTTAGTCAGTACCGGCAAGCTGTAGCGCAATAGACCCAGAAATAGGGCCCTGTACAGCTGTAGCATGGAGGCCACAGAAGTTCCCCATGCTTTGTCGCACAAGAATTTCATGATATGCACAATAGATAGCAGTCTCTTCTTCAAGTACGCACAATGTGGGCTCCACGAAAGACTTCTGTCGATTATTATGCCCAGGAAACGATGCGTCCGTGCTTATTTGACACTCTGCCCATTGATGTAAACAGGGTATGGCGTCATTGGTTTGCGTGTAAACGCCATCAACGCGCACTTCACAGTTGATATATTTAGGCCTTGTTTCTGAGGGTAGGCTGTTGTGAGGGTTGCTGCCCGCTGTATTCGTGCACGCACCTGAGGGCGAGTAACTGCAGCACTCCAGAGGCAAATATCATCGGCGTATATAGATAGGCACACCGACTTTGGCAGAACCTTCACCAGACCAATGAGGGCCACATTGAACAATGTGGGGCTTAAAACACCTCCCTGAGGTACTCCGCAGTAGATGTAATGTTGGGCAGTTGTACCCTCACATGTTTGTACAAAGAAACCTCTGCCAGTTATATAATCTTTTATCCATTGAAACATTCGTCCACCAATGCCCATTGCTGCGAGAGAAGTGAGGAAGCATCATGAGCTACATTATCATATGCACCCTTCACGTCAAGAAAGAGTGCCACTGATATGCGCTTGCGACTTTTTTCTTGTTGAACAAATGTCGATAAATCAAGGACACAGTCAATGGAGGAGCGGCCCCGACTAAAGCCTGCCATGCAAGAAGGGTATTTGGTGTATCGTTCCAAGTACCACTCGAGACAAAATAGAACCATTCTTTCCATCACTTTTCCGAGGCAGCTTGCGAGGGCAATAGGGCGATACGCTGTCAAGTCCAATGGTGATTTTCCCGATTTCAAAAGTTGTATTAATCGACTAATTTCCATTCTCGGGGAACACTGCCGCTGAGCCAGGAGTTGTTGAAGCATGTTAAAAGTTCTTTTCTAGCTTTTTGTCCAAGGTGTCCCAACGCACTATAAGTAATACCATCAGGACCTGGCGATGACATGCGCTTAGAAGCGACTAACGCACCTTCCAGTTCTTCCATGGTGAACGGAATGTCCATTTCTGGTAATCGCGTCTCAGGAACGATCACGGCGTCGATGCTCTCGTTCACAATATTCCCGGCAACTCTCGTGCAAAATTCTTCAGCCACCTCGAGTTCTGTTTTTCCCTGATGGAGTGCCAAAGCTTTAAAAGGGTGCCGTTGTTGTGGAGAGGAGCGAAGACCACGTACTGTTCTCCAGATATATGACAGCGGTTTATGAGGGTCTAGAGATTCGCAGAATGCTTTCCAGCGTTCGCTCTCCAGTTTGTAAAAGCGTCGCTGAATCTTTTTTTGGAGCCGCCTTGCTTCCCTCAGATCGTAAATTGATCTTGTGCGTCTGTATCGTCGTTCTGCACGCCTTCGTATAGCTCGTAATTTTTCCAGTTCGATGTCAAACTGTGTTACTTTAGACGAAAATGGTAATTTACATTTGGACGCTTGCATAGCTTCTACTATGGTATTTTCCAGGCGGCAGGCGAGGTCTTCTTGGCAAGCGTTCTCAACACGCGATGCAAACATCGACCAGTCAGTGCCAATTGCAACACCGGAAGAGAATTTTTTTATGATACCATCGATCGTCACGTAGATGGGTATGTGATCACTCCCATGAGTCTCAATATCGCAAAACCACTTAACTTTGTGAGAGAAGCACCGTGACACCAATGTCAGGTCAAGGCAACTGCCATACGTGAGACCCCGCAGATATGTGGGGGTACCATAGTTCATGATGGAAAGGTCGTAATCGGAAGCGAATGTAACAAGGTTCCGGCTCCTGGCATTCATCCTAGTGCTCCCCTAAAGCATGTGATGGGCGTTGAAGTCACCGGTGATGATCCAAGGCCCATCGGTTCTCATTAGAATGTCTTTTTCTCTGTCGCAGTCAAATCGCGATGACGGAGATATATATCCACCAATAAGCGTGAACGAAACTGCATTCTTCTTCACACGAAGACACACGTACTGATTGTCGTCATTTGAACTTATTGGGTGCGAAAGATAAGTCAAGTCTGTGCTAATGTAAACAACTACTTTGCTTCGTTCTTCGCAAGCGGCTGAACAAAACGCTTCATAACCGGACAATCTATAAGGCGTTGACACGTTTGGTTCACATATGACAAGTATGGGGAATTGATTGGCCCGAACAAATTGGCGCAAGTCCGAGATACGGGACTTCATGCCTCTGGCATTCCACTGAAAAATCGACGCAGTTTTAACTTCAGTGCGGAAGTGATGATTTTGTTGAGCCATTGTGCTTATACGAAGTTAGCAAGAACTGGATTCAGTGCATCCAGTATTTGCAGTGCACTCTTAGCAGACGGAGATTGTATGCTGCTCAGTAGCGTGCGAATCGTGGCAATTAATGATTGCACGATTGCAGCCACTTGCCTGTCTTGGTTGGAAAGATCTCGAACCGGGAGCGCGGACTGGCCGTCATGAAGCTCCTTCGGTTCGCTTGATGCTGCTTCCCTTTGAAGTGCAGGCCACTCTGTCGCAGTTAGGGTATGCTCACTGGCTTTGTCCTTTACAGCCTTTCCCGCGGCATGTGGTCTGGGAGGCAAAGGAGGTGGTACTGATGAAGGATCACGCAAACGTGTCGAGGAGGTAGCGGGCGTCCTCGAAGACCGACGTCGACGTGAACGACGCCTTCTGACTTTAGCTGCGGCTTCTCGATGAGATGAGTGATCGCGCACCATCTCCTTCAAGATGGAAATTTCCTTCTGAATCCGCGGGCAGTCCTTCGATGTGGCTTCATGGGATCCATTGCAATTGGAGCATTTCTTGACAGTTGCGACGCACTTATCCGCTTCATGGTGCTCGGCACAGCGGTGGCATACCACCGAATTCTCGCAGACGCTGCTCACATGTCCAAGTTTCATGCATTTACGGCACTGGAGAGGCTTCGGAATGAAAGGCCGCACAGCATGTCTGAAGTACCCCACCTTCACATGAGAGGGGAGTGATGTGTTCTTAAACGCAATCTTCACACAGCGAGACTTGCCTAGCCGGGTGACATCAACAATTGGAGTATCAGTTGTTGACTTGACAAGAAGTTGTAAGTCCTTATCGGAAATAGCGACATCAATGTCGTAGATCACGCCGGTTACTACATCACATCCCAAGGGAACATGAGAGCGCACCTGGTTGCCGTCTAAGTCAGTTACACTGCGCAGAACGCCCAACGCACTTGCGTGCAAAACGTCCACAGCCAGTATATTCTTTCTGGCGTTCAATCTTATGTCCGTGATCTCATTTGGCACGAGCGTTTCCAGAGACCTCGACACAGACTGTCTGTTAAGGCGTTTCATGCTGACGGTAGGAAGTGCAGGCAGAAACAGGATGGTATAAGTGTTCGATTTTGGCGCTTCACTGACATTCTATGTCACAGTGTGACATTCTATGTCACACTCATGAGATCCCAGTGCTCAAGTTCAGGCACGAAATCGAACAGCAGAACAGTGGCCATTTTTTGTTTCTGATATATATTTATGATGGTGAAATTAGCCATAGCATTCTAAATGAAAAAGCTATCACTCAAAACTCATTTACTGTTTTGATTTAGGCCCTTTAAATGTGCAGAAAGGCTCCACATGAAAGGGCCAGTTGCTTCTGTTTGCTCAACTTAAATACCTGCAGCAAATTACAGCAGGATAGAACAGATAGTCCTGACCCTCCACCATTCCGATGCTTGCAGGCACAAAGACAGCATTATATCTACTTTTTTGGTTTGAATTTGGTTTTACTCTAACAAATTTTCAGTCCCCCAGTTGAACTAAAAACATTCCACTGGAGTATGAAATCTAACTCCGATTCTCCTTTAAGTGTGATTGAACAATCAAATTAACTGCGCAGTGCGGCAACAAGTGAGCCAGAACCATCCCGCCATTTGATTTGGCAAAACGTGCATAGTGGGAAGCCATGACTTACCAGCAGTATCCCACACCTCCCTGAAGGGCCGTTTGAGAATTTCCTGCGCAAATCGAGAATGTCGGCACCGATGTATGCTGTCTCAAGCAATTCTATCTCAGTGTGAAACTTAAAATTCGCAATGTGCGTGCCTGCATACACACACACACACACACACACACACTAAAGAGAAAACACATGCGTCAACACATATGTGGCTTTGAAGCCCTTCTCTGCTGTTATCCAGATCCTGTGCAAAGCAGAAAACCTGCACACTTAGACACTTAGACACTTTTCACACTCTTCGACCCTCTCTCATAATCATATGGTGGTTTTGGGATGTTAAATCCCAGAACACTCCTCGACCAGCCGCTTGGGGAAGACGAAATGCTGACACTACAGCTCACCTTCGGCACCGTGCAAATAATCTTGTCGTACCACAAGTCGGCGTTGCGACAGATCCTGTCAGTCTTCTCCTGCATGGCTAAACGTGAACTCTCCAGAGTGCATTCAAGCTCTCGGACCATACACTCCAGGTACCTACGTGTGCGTCATCAGAAGAAAAGAGTTCTTAACGTTTTTGCAGGAGGATGCATGCGGATGCAAGTTTGAGTGCATGTAGCAAGTAGAATTTGGTCTGTAATTGATATTAGAGTAAACGCTCTCTATATAAAGCTGGTAGGAGACTTTAAAATTGATCAAATGAAGCGGTCTTTCAATAAAAAGCAGGCATAAGAATGAAAAGACATTGTGCAATTCAGCACGGGTAAAACCTAAAAACTTGTTATCGTAAATTTGGTGCTTTTAAACTCTTTGGCAAGAAATTTTGTAAATTAGGTTGATGAGGTAATAACAGCAAACAGAAATAAATAATCAGTTAGTGATATACCGGAAACAACACAGAAATGACATGCATCCATGTGATCAGTGAGCCTTAAACAGACACTAAAGAGAAGCAATGGGCCAGTTTAGATCGACAAAATGTACTCTAAGAACTGTCATGTTAAGTAAGTTAATGACTTGAGAGTTTTTAGAGTACAATTTGTCAATATGAACCGACTTTAGATATAGCCTCAGAAGAAAAAAAATCAAGCCCAAACTTTCATTGAAATCTCTCCGCACTCTTTCATAGAAAATGAGGCCCCAACCCCCAACCGTGCCATGAAGAACAGAATCACTGTAAGAGAAATGAACTAATTCTCCAAACATATACTGAACTCTCATTGTACGGAGGGCTTCCTAAGCGCGGCTTGCTTTGCGAGTAGATTAACCATAGTTTTTCAATGTATTGTGCCTGCCTACTTTTTTTGGTCAGGCCTCAGAGCTTTTCCGTGGAGCCTTGGTTTCTTCGTTCGCGGCCTCTCTGGAGGTAGAAAGGACACCACCTACAAACGCAAGAGGCTGTGTCATTATTCAAACCTATTGCGAGTGTAGCCACACAAAGAAACTAGCTTAAATGAATCATTAACTCTGAAATGTTTAAGCTATCCTAATAGCAAGCTGCACAGAGTTCCATACTTCAAGATTTTGGTTGAGATAGAAACGTTCATACATAAGATACGATGTCAGTATTTTTACTTGGGGTAATTAGATTAGCTAAACGTAACACACAAATTGAGCTTAGGGAGTGTCAACAAAATTGAATTTTATTTCTTCAGAGGCAAATTCGAGGTTGTGCCTTGGAACAATAATTATTCATTATGCAAAACAGTACTCATTCTGGCATCCCAATGGAGATCAGGCAGGTCCATGAATCCACTCAGTTATGAAAGTTGGCCGACAGAGCCAGCGAAGAGTACATTGTGTGCTTTCATTAGGCGCACTTCATTACAGCAGAGCTGCTGTGGTCGAGGTTTGCCATGTGTCGTAGATAGAATATTGTCGCGGTACAAGGCCGTGGACTGGCGTGCCCTCAATCGGGTCCCCGTAATTCAAAGGTGAGTGTTGTAATCACTAGGCTATCCAGGCATGCTAGCAGAGCATAGCCACAGCCGCTGGATGAAAGAGCGCACGAGTGCAGCCCGCCACGTGCTCCGAAACCGGCGTGACAGGTCTAGTTTTCGAACCACTACTGCGGCGCCACAAAGGGGGGGGGGGGCAGTTTTCACGAGTGACCAGAGAATTACATGTGTGGCGAGCTTGCGGTAGTTACGATTGAGCGTGTCTATTGTTGTATGACCCGCGAAATCTTCTTCTAATATCCGTCTGGCGTGTGTGCACCAGGTACTTACCGACCTTGCTTTTAGATACCTGCAGCCGTTTGCAAATTTTTGGTATTGTCTTACACGAGATAGAACCTTGCACACCGATCAGTTTTCGCGAAAGTAAGAATTGTGAGCACATTTTACGCGGACTCTACAAGATCACAACTAATTGATATAGAAGAGCTACACTTTTCTAATGCATTTAAATTTATTATAGTAACTCAGTATGTAACTTCAGAAACTGTTGCTTTATATTTAATAACTTCATTTAGAGTATTCAACATCAGCAACTGCAGTTGCCACTATTCTTTTAACACAAACTAAAATAGACTTCTCGCTTCCTCCAAACACGTCTATATAATTCTTACAATGCAGTATCACATGCTACAGTCACAAATTATCTTAGCATGCGTGCGAACTCATATTGGACTCGATCCTCTTTGAAATTTCAGCGACAGTAATTTAAATGCTGGCAATTGAGCGAGCTATTATGAAGTAAATAATATGAAAACTGAGACGAAAAGAGCGATGAAATGCTGCAAAATGTAAACACAACTGCTTGCGTTCCTGTGCTTTTCATTGTTTCCGTCTCTTACCGTCCCGACAGTCTTATGATAGTACAACTAATTCAACAGTGAACACATAATCGGAAAAAGATGTGTGAAAATAGCTTATTTATTCTCAATTTAGGCTGATGCTGGCATTTTCGTTATTCGCTTCTTAACACTTCTGCATAATAAAGCTACTTGACGATTGGTCCAGCTTGTGCGCCTAACTTTTGGCTTCTGTTTCTATCGACAATAAAACCATCCGTTCGGTCTTTTCATGTTAGCCTTTCCACCGGCACTGGCGAATGCTGATAGCACTTCAACACGCTTGTCTTCTGGCAGTCTTCATCATGCGGTTCTGTCATTAATTACTCTTTATTTGTTCTACTAGGTATCGTTGACAAATAGGCACCTGTGCTCGCTCAAACGAAGGCACGTCACGTTCACTCGACTACCCTAAGGCAGCAGTGGTTTTCCAATGGGTAAACATAATAAACATAATATATATATAAACTGACTTATACCGGATAACATGACAAATATTCAATTATGTTTCTCTGATACGCTTTCAGAATATAAAAACAGAACATCTGTTGTAAAGTGTCTAAAATTAATTGTCAAGCATTCCGGCTGATGAGAAAACGCGAAAGTGCTGAATAAACGTCCCGATATACAAAATATGTTAGTTTAAACATCTCCATAAATAGAAGAATGACTGTCAGGCATTCAGTGCCATATCATTTAGCTACAGGAGTTGTGATTTTTACTGTCAGCCTCAGAGAAAGAAGCTGGTTCTGCAAAAAAAAAAACGTCAGGTGCTAAATAAATTGGCTTTTTAACTAAATAGTGCCTCGCAGTCTAGTAAATATGCGATATGTCATCGCTGTGATAGATGAGATTAAAAAACACTGATTAGAACAACTCAGTCGGTCTCTGTTGTGACAGGCACCAGCTAATTTTCTGTGGCTGCGGCCCCGGGGAAGCCGCCGCCACTCGTTTCCCCGTCCCTCCCGTCCCCGACCCGTCGCACTGCAGCGGCCGCAACTGACCCTACAGCTGACACGCGCTCTCCCATAGAAAGCCGCTCTACGCGGCCGGCCGTAGCTTGAGCTTTTCCATCCAGCGGCCGTGGCATAGCATATCCTTGTATAGTATAGCATATAGCAAAGGGGGTAAGAAAGGATAGTGAGGGTGAGGAGGAAAAGCCGAGAAACGAACGAGAAAAAGAGAGGGTAGAAACAAGAAGACGAGTGTAACAGACAGTGATAGAAAGATAAAAACAGACAAAAAAAGAGAAATCCGAGCAAGAATAGTGATATGTAGTATAATGTAGCAGAGAGTGTTAAAAAAAAGGTGAAGGAATGAAAGCCTAGCCAAGCCAGGTGCCCATCGGCACTGCTGTATGACCCAGCCTTCTGCGACTTAGTGCACGCTGCACTCATTCTATTCACAGGCATCGTTTGCTCCAGTATCACTGCTGGTAGCTGACTTCACGTGAAGCCCAGCCAACGCTTCCTCACAATTGTGCCTGCCACGTGATAAAAAAACCTGCTGCCTTACCCTCTTCCTCCATCGCTGTGAATTGAATTTTGAATTGAACTTTACTGGTCACACTTTTGACAAAAAAATTTGCATACACTGCGTGAACCCATAGCCATAGGCTTGTTGGGGCCCAAAAAGAAACATTTTATAAAGGCACCTCGGAAAAGTGTAACTAAAAAAGTTTTACTGAAGTTTTTACAATCTAATGTAATAAAGAATCGGAAATGGAACATTAAAGTGCATGAAATAACCGCACTAAACCGTTGCAATGCACGAGAGAACGAAAACTGAATAAACACCTACTTACATAATGAAATCAAGACAGTCATCAGACTAATTATGACAGGACATTAATAATTCAGTGCATTCTTTTAAATAGCGTTTTTCTAGTGCCTAAGTGAAATTTCAGCACATTTTTATTTGAAAAGAAATAACATTCCAGATTTTAATACCAACAATCTGTGAAAGGCGTTCACCGTATACGTTGTTAGTTCGTGGAATATTCTATTTACCAAAGGTTAGTTGTCTAGTAGAACGAGAAGGTGCGGAAAACATGGACACATGAAAAGGGTGGTTGTAATTAATAACTGTGTACGCATCAGACTAGTTTTATTTTCCATAGCTTTTCGAAGGGCAAAATGAGTAATCTGAAAAACAAAGGTTTGCTGGGGTCGTTATACTTGGAATGAGTAATGATTCTTACAGCCCATTTTGAAGTTGTCTAACCGGGTCCAGGTAAGTTGTGTATGTGCCGCCCCAAGACTCAATGCAATATGAGATATGACAATGAATGAAAGCACAATAAAGCATTCGTAGAGTAGTTGTATTGAAATATTGACGAGTTTAGGTGCATGACACTCTGAGGTTAATTTGGAACACACATTTTGAGTCTGCATCTGCCACTGTAAAGTTGTTATCTATAGTGACAAGCAGATATTTAATATATATTCTAGTGAGAGTGGTAGTTCTCAGTACCGTGGAGTTAAGAGTACCATGGATAATTACTATCATGCAAAGTAGTTATAAAAATAACTGTCCATGCATTCCAACATTTATTGAAAGGTCGTTACCATGTTCATCTAGAGAATAGCAGTTGGAATCACTTTGGCGGAGGGAAAAGGTGGGTCAAAAGCTTTTACTAGGATACGTTCCACTCATGCAGTCCTCAATATCAGAGTACCGTAATTACTCGCATAATTGGAACACTCGCATAACAGGCGCACTCCCCTAGATTGGTCGCGGTAAATTTGACTGATTCTGCGCATAATAGGTTCACTCCGAAATTGGCCACGATCAGAAATTAATCTACCCCTCATCGGTACAGTTGGAACGCGGTCCCCGTACTATCAATTACTGATACCCCCCCCCCACCCAAATTTTTTTACCCGACGAATGTGCAGATATAAAGCGCAAGAACCAAGTCAAAAAAAATTTGAGAAATTTTACCCCGCAATTGGCGCACCCCTAACTTCAATAGTTGGAGTCTAATTTACCTCCCACTCCTAATTTCGAACCGGATTTTATTAAAAAATAAGTGCGCCTAGAATGCAAGTGCAGCTATAATGAGAGGGGCGGCTGCGCTTGAGAGAATTCGCATATGCTGCTTTTGCTGAGGTTTTGTGCAAAAGCAGCAGTTTCTCACAACCAGCTTTCTAAACTTCGCAGTGCTAGCTTCACTTTTATGCAAATGTTTATTAACAGACGTGGAAATGAGTGCGAGCATGTGGAGAGTCTTGAAATCAGAACTCTGGTGAAAAAATCAGCCGCTCAAAACGTGTAGCTTGCAGCGATTTCAGCCTAAAGGACAAAAGTTCTGTATTTATGCTGCCATAATGAAGTAAGCATTCCTTTCTTTTGGGACATTCTAAAGTAGAATCATTAAATGTTTTGCATAACATACGCAACAATTTGTATCGCAGATTGAACAGCTATTTTCGGTTGTTGCCAAGCTTTCCTCTACGTGCAACTTTCGCGAACTAAAGCTTGCAATTTTTTTTGCAGAGTTTCTTTCCCCACACTATACATTCATGAAATCGCTTTTTTGGTGACATTCGATCACTCCCCCTAAATGATTATAAGACGTGGTGAAAATCATTATGTATAAGAAAACCTTATTTTTTTCTTTTGCGAACAGTTTCTGTTACTTTCCATATCTTTTGTCTGTTACGATCTTTCCTGCAATGTGTTATCTCACTGCTGTAATAGCACTTTCACAGGCCTGCAGGAAGTAAATAAAAAATATGAATATAAACACGACAAACCGAGAGACTACAGATCTATTTTCATCCCCTGGGCCTTTAACTCTACATGGACATTTTTTTTACCTGTTTCGCACTGAGTTAAATGTGGCTGCCTGTGGCCTGGTGACTGCCGTTAGTGTCGACGCTTTCATACTGTTAGTGCAAGCGCACTTTATAATATTTGCCTAAAATTAGGTGCTACACTTTCTCAACAGCTGCAGCCATTGTGAAAAGGGGCTAACATGAAGGGCTGTTGCATACAGCAGTGAGAAAGCACAATCCATTGGCCACACAGAGATCAGGTACACTCAATCCTCATTATAACAAAGTCGCACCTGCCACGTAAATACTTCGTTATATCTTAAAATTCGTTATAAACATTTGTATCACTGTAGCTATGACAGAGCTATTCCTAATGTACTTATTTATAACCATTACTTGGTTATATCAAGTGTAGTCACCTAGCTAAAGCTCCATTATCTGTTAAACTGCTAGAAGTATTTTAACAGGAGATCAATTGTCTGTGCAAACCCTAGTTTTGTACACAGACTTCTCCTAGCAAGCAAAGAAGTGAAACTTGGGTGCTTTGCCGGCTGCAAGCTTTTCCACTGGCCTGATACCGATTCTGCACAACATTTAGGCCATTGAGATTGAAATTCCAGCCAGCAACAATGCATTAATGTGTTTTGTGCACATACGAGTGCACAATGATTACAAATTATCATATGTGTCCAGCATCTCTAGGGCCTATTTCCATTTGTCGCACTGCTCCTTGTTGCACGGTGAACACCTTTTTTGGTGTTCTTCTTGTAAACTAAACTACCCGCGGGCGCACAAAATTTGTTCGACGCAATCGTCCTACAGCCGCAATTCAACAGTCAAAAGTTACACGAAAGATGCACAGAAAGTACCACAACCCTCAGCTTGTGTCGAACCGCGGAAGCATTTCGGCACGCAAACGATTCCCTCTGTGGCACAGCAGCACTGCAGCCCCTTTTGGCAGCGTGTGAAGCTGCCCCATAGCACGACTGCAAAGTTTTAAGGAGTATTGAATGATTGGGGAGTTTCCACCAGCATAGTTCGATTCTTGATGCCGTTTCGTCTTAGGAATGAAATTTCAACAGTCTGTGCCGAATAGTTGATTGATTGATATGTGGGGTTAACGTCCCAAAACCACTCTATGATTATGAGAGACGCCGTAGTGGAGGGCTCCGGAAATTTAGACCACCTGGGGTTCTTTAACGTGCACCCAAATCTGAGCACACGGGCCTACAACATTTCCGCCTCCATCGGAAATGCAGCCGCCGCAGCCGGGATTCGAACACGTGCCCTGCGGGTCAGCAGCCGAGTGCCTTAGCCACTAGACCACCGCGGCGGGGCTCTGTGCCGAATAGTATTTTGCCGTTAGCGTACCTCGAAGTGTGCATATTTGTTCCCTAATGATTCCCTTTCTTGAATACTGAAAGAGTGTAGGTGGGGTGATATGGGAAAAGCTTGACTAAGTGACAAATTACCGCTTATAACTCTCACTGTTACTTAAATCCAGCTACTACCACAAAGAATTGGCCGTAATATAACAGAACGCAAATTTCTATTCCCTATGAAATAAAAAAATTTGTACCAGCCTATAAAAAGTCCAAGGTATCAACATGGTGCTGAAGGCACTCACTTTTTATAAGGTAGTGTTCGCGCAGGGCTATGCAGCCAACAACTACTGGGAGCCTATTATAAAGCTGTATGCAATTTGAAGCACTTTGTAGCAAGCTAAAGCTCCAGTTCCCCCGTAACATTGCATTCTCAAACACAGACAATAGAGACTCATATACATTAAAAGAATATGTATGCACATATACACCCCATAATGTGGATGGGGGTATACCAGCTGTTGTAGCTCAGTTGGCAGGGCATCGGACGCGTTATGCGAAAGTTGAAGGTTCAGTCACTGCCCATGGCAATTTAGCTTTTTGTACACTTTTCTTCCCATTTGCATTACCTATTAACATCCCCTATACTTTCCTTGGCACGACTGTCTGTTAGATCAAATTAGTAATAAAAGAATATGCCATGAAACAAGTTTCTGTGATGACATTGCTATACTCCGCAACAACTTAATTAAGCGAAGGTCGTAGAGGTGGGACTCACATTTGCGATGCCACGCTACTAATACGGCGGCTGGCAGCCAATTTTCTTTCTGTTTGCTCATCTTGTTAACGCAAACTAAATAGCGCATTTGCGAGCACATAGTGACCCACTATTTCGTGGATGTCATGCTCACTCTGGAAACTATGGGAAGGCTGCAAATAAGGCGTCATTCAAGAATTGAAAACCAAGACATTCTTGCAAAGCAAGCAAAATTTCACCTACAACTTTCCACAACTGTGTGTCTGGAAATAAATAAAGCAGCGTTCATTTAACCGGAGAAAATTATAGTAAACAAGTACAATTTACGGCAAGGTGGCAGGCAGAGGTTTCGTTTCTTTAGCTTCCACAGTGCCGTTAAGAAAAGTTGTCGCCTAGTATGGTGCCACACACCAATTACACCTACTGCCCGCAGTACTTACACCTACTGCCCGCAGTTTGCACTGGTGATTGCAATGCTATGATGTGTTTTACTGTCAATCATGCCTTTGGTGCTGCGATTCTGTTTGGCTGTCACAGTGGTGGTTTCTGTGGCGATTGGTTTGCCGGCTTTTGCACCACATCGCCGAGCTTCTGACCAGCAGCGGCTGGCATTCGCCTCGCTCGGAGGGGCTTCTCTGCAGCAGCCGAATTCTCGACCGGAGTCTGTAAAAAAAAACGTGCACAAAAAGCATGTCAGAGGTTGCATCAAAGGGGTACTAAAGTTATTTAACAATTTACGTCAGAGTAAAATCTCAATGTATGACAACATCTAAAACGACAATATTAACAGTGCACTACTTAGCAGTGAGAAATTCAGGTAAATGCAGAAAAAAACAAGCGCCGAAATAGGAAATTTTCAAAATGATTCCGATGACATCAGACGGACCGCCTACAATAAATCATCATTAATCGATCTATCTGCACTAAATAAAGAACCTTCCATGCATCAAGAGGTGCAATAAAATGCTGCTTGTTCGTTTCTGTTTGATTTGAAAGAACCGCCGGATGTTACCCTGGGGAACGGTCCAACCGATTCAAAAATTGAAATTTAGTGTGGTTACACTTGACAGGTGGTGCCATCTAGCGGGACGCAGATTGAAACAAAAAAAATGTCAGTATTCTCGAAGCCATTTGCGCGAAATTGATCAATGGCCGTTGTTGCTGCTGTGGCTCCCGCAGCTTTTTGTCACTGATAGTAGCGCAGTAAAGCCGGGCAACGTTGTGCACGGCAACAGTGACTCGAGTCTTTCTGATCGATCCGCTTCTTGAGGCGGGTAGTTTGAAGTGTGCTAACCCAATGAAGACCATTAAAACACGATGTTATTTCAAAATAAGCCCTTCCTAGTTTCAGAAGTAGCACTACAAGGATTTAGGACCGCCATTAGAACAATAAACGTTGACTTAACAGTTGCCTTTAGTGTCCTTTAAAAGACGAATGGATCGTTTAGCTTTAGTTGAAGCCGCGGACCATGCGAGACAGATGATCACAACATTGGTCCTGGTCGACTCCAATGTCCAATGATAGCATTTTACCCAATGGTGAGGGCACCATAGAAATTTAAACAACGTTTGCCAATCATTGTGCAAGGCAGGGCCGGTCAAACAAACGCAACATACATGAAAGGAATGTCCCACACACTTGTGTGTGAACACTGAACGAAACGTGCCTTGCCAACCATACTGCCACGTTCTATTTCTCAAGTTTTGTTATCACCCCAAAAACACTACACAATTCTCAGCGCAAGCCGCGTCTGCAGATTTCGAGAAGCTTCCAGACTTTAGTAGACCATTTCGATAGGATGACGCCCACTCTGCGAACTGTACAGATTATTCTGGAACCTACGCACCGCCAGCGATAACGCGAGAACTTTTGATGGCAAGAGTATAAATGCCAACGCACTTCGCCGCTTGTCAGTAGTTGATCGACGGCCTACGCTTCGTTCACTTCTATCTGTGCAAGACTGCTCCTGTAATCAGACTTTCCATTCACCGGGCACAAGTTCGCCCAAATAAACAGTTAAATCCCAACACAAAGTCTCCTGTCTTCGGCCACGTCACGACCCCGTGACAATACAGTATTGAACATGCCTCACAGGCATCCTGAAGGGCATTGCATAAGATAGCATCCGCAATTACAAAACAAAAAATACAAGCAAAAACCTAACAATGTTGTAGAATAACACGCAATAGAAATCGGTTTATCACGGAAAGTTTCACTAAGAGAGACTGATGAATGCAATCCAGAAGATTGCCCCTATGTACAATAGCTCTAGGCAGCAGCGACACTGCCCCGCCGCGGTGGTCTAGTGGCTAAGGCACTCGGCTGCTGACCCGCAGGTCGCGGGTTCGAATCCCGGCTGCGGCGCCTGCATTTCCGATGGAGGCGGAAATGTTGTAGGCCCGTGTACTCAGATTTGGGTGCACGTTAAAGAACCCCAGGTGATCAAAATTTCCGGAGCCCTCCACTACGGCGTCTCTCATAATCATATGGTGGTTTTGGGACGTTAAACTCCACATATCAATCAACAAGGCAGCAGCGACAAGTTAAATGCCTGCTTGGGGCTCTGGATGAATGCCCACAAAAATAATTGCGTTGCAATTACATCAAGATGTGTGCTCGGGAGGATGAAGCTGAAAAAAGTAAATTATCACTGTAATTGTACCTAAGCAACAGACAAAACATCAATTATGCAATGATATTGAAAAGACAAACACAAAGTGTTTTATTCAGGCAATACTCGAAAAATAGTCATAGTTGCAAGAGGCTACTCTATTCTGAATGGCCTCCAACATAAGGACTAGATAATCTTGTTTATGTTGACTATGTGGATGAAGGAATTTGTGATGCATTAAAGTAATCAAAAAATGTCCAAGCAGTCGGGCTGCTATGAAACCTTGGTTTGGAGTGGGGGCCGGGCGGGCCGATGTGGTCGAGTCATATTGCACTCCGAATGCCAGGGCGAAAAGTTTCGCAGACAGGAGACTGTGTGCCACCCTTGGCTACGCCATTGCTTCCGACACTCGTGAACAGAGAACTGCCAGAAAACGAAACTCTAGATTTTCAAGACGCATTCGACTTACGCCACGATGCCTAGCGCGACGTTGGAAACCGGGCAAATTATGCATCCCCTATTGCAAAAAAAAGCCATCCCGCGAATGTTCGACTCAATCACAAGAGACCTTCAAATACATTCAAATTGTTCACTGGTGCCTATGCTAAAACGTTACTTACTTTGCCTTTATTTATGTAAAAACTTACTGGCTCGCAATAAAACGATTTGTTGTTGCAAGTTGGTGGGCTCAGCCTAGTCATTTTGTTAAGCCTGTATGCGGCATCACTAACTTATAAAGCATGCAAGAAACTTGTGACTGTCTAGTGAATAACTGTCTGCATTGTTCATCACGCAAACGAGAGAAATTGAGAGAGGCAATTACGTAAGAGGCCGGTCGTCTTGGAATTGTCTTGAAGGGGACCCTCGTCTTAACTGTCTTAACTGTCTTAACTGTGGGACCCTTGTTGAGGGTCCCGTTACAGTTTTTAACTTTAGGACCCTCGTCTGTATATTAATATTACTGTACTACTTTTTTGAAATGAATAATAAACTGAAACTGAAACTGAAACTGAAGGGGGAGGGGGTTGCAATCTTGCCTCTGGTTCCATATCACCGCAGACTGGTTGCTTTGCTTGCCACTAGGTCAGGGGAAAAGAGGCTGTGGTTGATCTTGCTCCTGCTTGAGTGCGTTGCAAGCAGTCGCGAGAGCCCTCAGGCCACGTGCTCATATCTTGCCATTCATAAAAATTGATCTTGAACATTCCGAGTAGCTGTCGCGGTTTATTTATGCAAACAAAAATTATTGTATCAGTTTTGACATACTGGAGCATTTGCCAAATTTGTTCTTAATTGGAAAATAAATAAGGGCACATGTCGACCAAACCGCAAAGGAAATAAACCAAGAGTGGAGTAATGAGGTAAACAAAGGAAATGCTGCACTCTCTGTGTAGGAAATCTGTTTGCAGGCTTTATGGGTGCATTGCGCGTGGAGGTCTACTAGCTGCTGCACTACACTCCCGACGAGGAAGTTTGCTTGGCACTAAACCCGTATGGGGAAGTGAAAGGAGTTACCCGTGAGCTCAGCGCTGGCGGATTCAAGACAAAGGTTCTTCAACGCGCACTGTTTGCCTCTAGTTAAATCCGGGCGTAAACATGGATAATTTACTGCCACCAGCTGCGCATCGGTGGCATTATGTAGCTTCATGGTTGCCCCAGAGAGAGCCCCGTCATGCCTGCATTGCAACAGAACGATGCATATCAGAACAGACTGTCATGTGCCTCGCCGTGTGGTGTGTAGGTGGTTTGGTCATGCAGAAAATGAATGCGTGCGAACCTACGCCAATGTAGCTGACCCTATGAAAAGTGACGAACTCATCCGTGAGCACTTAATGCATGAAGCAGGCGCCAAAGAAGCCGCCAGAGGACTAATGATGAGGCCGCAAGCTATAACTCTGGAAACGGTGGTGCAAGCGGAAGACAAAGAGTCTGAAGCGGCCTTCGAAGAGCGAACACGCAGACTCTAATGTAAAGACAGATAAGAACTCGGTGAAGAGTTTGAAGGTAACTACTGATGAGACGGTGATGGACACAAGCGGGGCGCCATTAAAGCACACCCTTGAAGAGGATTCCCAAGAAAATACAGGAGATAGCAGAACGAAGGAACTGATGTCGAAAATTCCGTATTGTCAATTGACATTAAGGCCGGCGCCTAATTTACCACCGAGTCAGAAACAGAGCGACACAGCACCGACTTAGAAGATGTTCTTTACGCGTACTTTCTTTTTCTTTTTTTTGCCATTGTCTTTTTATTTTTTGGTTTGTTTCTCCGCGTATTCTTTTACACCTTCGACCGGGAAAGTGCATTTGTGTCTCAGGCTGAGCGACGCGTGCCGCTCGGTCCCCGCTTCGTCACAGCAAAATGATTCACATATACAAGCTAGTGCGCTTAGCTATCTATTGATGTTGGGGGGCTATCGGGACGAAGGAAGCAGCATAAGCTACAACGCCTTTTATGTCGACAATAATCTTGATATGATTGCAGTGCAGGAGACAAAGATAGAAAGTGAGGATGGGACGGACCGAATGGCGAATCCTTTCATGTCGCGCTATCTTGTGTGCGTATCTCATGCACGCGAAAAAGACGGCGGTTGTGCACTCCTGATAAGAAAAACATCGGATGAAACATAAGTTTAATAACGGATGATAGTGGGCGCCTGGTTGTATGTGACTCATTGTTAAGCGCAGTAAAGTGGCTTGTTCTTTGTACGTACCTAATGGAATAAGTGACCGGTTGAGCTTTTTTGATATTTTGGTTGGTTATTTAAAAGTTGAAGGGTTTATTATGATGATGGGTAATTTCAACTGTGTATGTCATGTAGAGGATCGTGAACGTGCCCCGCCAATATTTGATACTAGTGCAAAAGTTCTTGCCGAAACGATAGAAGGGCATGAAATTACGGATGTTGGCTAAGTGCTTCCAAATGCTGAAATTTCAAAGTTCACGCACTACCAGAAAGATAATCGGGTGAAGTTAGATGGAATATATGTATCTACCCACATTATATCGCACAGAAGCGGCTATGGGGTAACAAATTTCTCATTCAGTGACCACACTGCGGTCCATGTTTTGATAGGTCAAAAGAAACACTCATACTTTAATTGGTCTCTGTGTAAATTAAACGATGTACGTTTACAGGATGGATTTTTTGTAAACAAGGTCAAAAAATTTTTAAGGGCGTATTTAGAACGTTACGAAACAAGTTGTTTCGAAGCGTGGAAATTTTAGACGCCATTGAAAGATCCTCTGTGCTAAAACAGGCAGAACAAAGAAAAAGGAAGGGAGCTACAAGCTGAGCTAGATTTTCTGCTAAGCAAATAAAGAAGTGGTCTTGGAAGTTCCATGTAGGAAGAAAAAAAAAACTGTAATGGAATGATTGTACGTTAACAAATATAAAGGTGCTAATATATGCTCACATGCAGAAAAACTTTGTGCGGTGAAAAATCAACGAAGTGGTCAATATCTGATCAAACGGGCTATGCTGCAAGGAATGAGATAAAAACTCTAATGTACCAGAATGACGTAATTCGGGAAAGAGACATAATTCTCGGTGCTTTTGCAGGTTATTATGAGTGAATGCTGGGGCAGAGGATATTTTAGTGAGAAGGTTTCGATGAAGTATTTTTCCAGACAACGCCTAAGCTCCATGATGGCGAGAGAGAAAGCTGAATCCCCTATAACCGTCGCGGAAATATAAAAATCCAGCGAAAACTTGAGAAATGGTACTTCACCAGGACCAGCTGGTTTCGGTGCAAGCTTCTATAAAATGTTTAAGGAAGAGCTAGGCGGAGTCTCGCATGATGTAATAACAGAGGCTTATGATAAACAAGTGACCTCTATGCTTTCGACGAAGCCTTAGAGTGCTAATCCCGAAATCGAGTGATCCTGGAAAACTCTTATCAGTTGGACATTATCGACCCATTAGCTCGACCAACACTGACTATAAGGTAGGTATATGCGAAAGTCTTATGCCCGTGCCATTATCCCCGTGCCACCGAAAATGACATTCGGTGGCGAAGGCCTTCAATTCCCGAATGACATTTTTTTCGGCGGCGCTGCTACACGTCCAAAGCGAATGACATTTGACTTGATGATGTCGATCACAGCACCTTCCAAGTGAGCATTGAGTGAATAGCGATAAAAGAACTAAGAAGCATTTACAAGCTTCATACACATCAGATAATCATCAAATGTAAAAATAAGCGTATTACGCTGTCCTAAGTTTTAGTTTCTTGCTTTGTTTTACAACGTCGCAGCCGACCATAGCAACCCTAAGCCAACACTAGTCAGATCCACAGCGTAAATAGAAAATGGCGCCTGTCGCATCGCACCTGTCGCATCTCTCAGAAGAAAATGTTCGCAGAGTTCGTTTTTTCACGGCAGCACTTGTGTGTTTCCGTGCGAAGCATCGTGCTCAAGAGCGAATAATTTTGGAGCAGAGACGAGTTGTTATGCGCCAGCTTCAGGACATTGAACTCCAATTAATATCGAACCATTTCAACCTGATCGCTGCAGCGTCTTTGCTGAGCACAACGCCTCGATCTCGGTGGTGTTTCCGTCGTAGTCAGCACTGGTTTGAAGAAACGCTACCAAATCTTGGGGAAGCATACTTCAAAAGGTGCTTTCGCGTCTCGGCTGCCACGTTTCGTTATATTGTGGAGTCGTGTCGTACCGACATGCAGCGGGTGGACACAACAATGAGAGAGGCAATATCAGTAGAAAAAAGAGTAGCCGTCTCACTCTACCGCTTGTGCTCTGCTGCCGAAGACCGCACCATCGCCGAATTGTTCGCGATTGGCCGCTTTACTGTGAACTTGATCTACAAAGAGTTCTGTACGGCCGTACTGGAAAACCTGGAGGACGACTGGGTGAAGATGCCTTCGCCAACCGACATGAAGGAGCATATGAGGGAATTTTTTGCAGTCACAGGATTCCCACAAGGTGTTGGAGCGCTCGACGGCTGGCACTTTCCAGTGTCACCGCCAAAGAAATATGCTTCGGACTACTACAATTACAAAGGCTGGTAAGTTGGGAAGGCCTGTTCATTGTTCATTAAATTGTCTTTACGTTTAGTGCATTCGTTTATTAACAATCGATGCTACGTGTTTCAAATGAAATATGTTGGTGTGTGACTGGAAAGTTTTCTGGATAATTAGCAGTACTGACTGCAATATCGCTGTTATATTTGCAGGTATAGCATGATCTTGCTGGCTCTAGTGGACCACCGGTACCGCTTCAGGTACACAAACGTCGGCTCCCCAGGGCGGTGCCACGACTCGTTTGTGTACGGAAGATCCGTACTCTGCAAAGTTATTGAAAGCGGATCTTTCAAACGCCCAACAGCAACAATCGAAGGAGTTTGTGTGCCTCCAATAGTGCTGTGTGACCAGGCATTTGCTCTATCGCCAAACCTGCAGAAACCATATGCGAATGCACAGCCTGACACACAAGAAAGGGCGTACAACTATAATCTGTCAAAGAACAGAAGGATTGTAGAAAATGCATTTGGCCGTTTGAAAGCCAGGTTTCGTTTCATTATGAAACGCATGGAGTGCAAGCTCGCCACCACTACCCTGGTTATTAAGGCATGTTGTGTTCTTCATAACATCTGTGAAGGTTTTCAAGAACACGTAGAACCACATTGGGAACAAGAAGTAGCATTGTGGAATGCTGCTTACGAGCAGCCAACTTGTACATCGGACGCGTCTAGCGAAAACGGTGAAGACGTAAGGAAAGCGTTAGCGAAATACTTCTTTGCTAGAACTCAGCAGTCAGTCACAGTCTCAAGTAGCTGAGGTAATCTTGTGCCTGCAGCAGTGAAACTGTTTTTGAAGAATATATGCACCATTTACGGCCTTCATACACTGCGTCAAAGCTGTAGTATGTTTGTGTTTGGTACAAAATAATACCTGGAGTTTAATGCCCCAAAACCACGATATGATCGTGAGGAATGCCGTAGTGAAGGGCTCCGGAAATTTAGACCACTTGATCTGTTTGTCAGCTGTTAAAAAAGTGTTTTTTAATTAACCGCAAGCACATTGCTCACCTGTACTTGCTTCACTGATTTCAAAGTATCACCAAGCACCCCATGTTTTATTGTTTGCTATTTATGGCACATGTTTTTTACTTCACAAAAGCATTGAAAGTGTGAGATTAGGCCTTTGTCAGAGGGTGTTTTTTTAATTGCTCCAAATACTGTTCAACCAACTTGTGTACCATGCATAATTCTTTTGCTCATAATTTTGTATTTTATAAGGCAAGGTCATTTATCATTATTGTGCTTCAAAAGAAACAAGTAACGCAGCAAACTCTATAAGCTTTTACCATTCAAATGGCTTTTTTAAAGTGACACCTATATTCCCTGCACATTTTGGCAGGCGGCTGTGCATTGTATTTCATTTCTCTGTTATATTGTAGTCTTTACTTTTATAGTGAAGTGTGCATTTTTGAAATCCTTGTATATATTTTAATGGTTTATCTCGAACCTTTGTTTTCATTTAGTACACAACCGTTTCCAGTCTTTTAGTCACGTTTGATGCACATTTAGTCCACGTGCATGACCTCAGTGTTGGGTTGCTTGCTGCACACATATTTATTTAGTATGTTTATTCTGCCTCACTTGCCACACGTTTGTCAATCTGCACTTTGTGGCTTTTTTAGTCATTGTCATAGTTCTTATAAAGAAGTAAAAGTTTGATTAGTTGAGTTAATAAAGAGTTGCACAATCATGTGATGTTTTCAGAGTTATTAAACGTGTTTTATACTGTTTATAGGTATAAAAATGCACAAATTTGTGCATTACAATTTCAATTTAGTGTTGCCCAGTGAGAACTCTCTAGAAGCATACATAAGCGCATTGGTTTCAATATGCCAAGCCTTCAGTTTCTGCCCCAGGACATCTTAATTTCTCGGTGGGAAAAGTGCATACTAAACTGCAGTCAGCAAAGCGGTATTTGCTATCAAATGTCAGGGCAACAGCATTAGTGTAGGTGTGAAGGCACCTATAAAAGCACGGTAGGAGGACTCTAGGTTATTGCGACATGCAAGGAATCGTGTGCGAATTTATGTCACCGGCTTTTATTTGGTTTCTTAAGCTCGATAGAACTCGTTTGCCTACAACAATTTTGATTTTTTTTTCATTCACTTAGTGGTGTAATGTGTAAGTTGCTATTCAGAAGTTTGGAGACTATTAAAACATAGTAGCAGGGCTCTTTCATTAGGCTGCACGGGAATCAGTGCTGCCTAATACTCGTACTGTATCTCTTAAGAAATGCACAATTACAAAAGGCAAACTAGTATTTATTGAATAAATATTTCTTTAAGGCCTCCGTCATTCAAGGAACTTTTGAAGAATACCAATCAGCTTTTCTCCCTTTTAGCTGCTTCCTTCTGAAGCTTCAGCTGTTCATTTTGTAGCTCCAGTTCTCGTGCTTTACACTCTTGCCACATTCCTCTGAACATCTTTTGTTCTTTAACCATTTTCATGATTGCAGAATCGGGGCCAGCTCGTGTCCTTTTTTTTTTTTTTGATGCAGCTGGCTGTGCCGCAGTTGCTCCAGCTCCCGCTGGTGACAATTGACTGCATTGCGGAAGGCTTTCCACGGCAGGTGCAGCTGTCTCCGCCGGTCCAGTTGCTGCTGTTTGCTCTAAATTGGCAGCACTTGTGGCAACGGTGGCACTTGAAGATTCTGGCATTTCTATCACCAGGTGGATCTCGGCCTCACTGCCAAGAGGCTCAAGCTCGCTCAATTCGTTCCCCGTTTCCATACTGCGTACGATCTGCGAAAAGTTACATAAATATTAACAGTAGTGTCACAAAGGCTGGACACATATTAGAGACACCATTCGTTGCAACTTGCACCAGTGCTCAGGGGAATGTACATGCTGACGAAGCAGTAGAGAAATACACATTTACGCACATAAAGCAATGCAAACACTGCAATTTTACGTGTGTGAAGGTGTTCATTTGTGCAAGGCTTTTTGAAATCGTCGTGGCTCACCAAGTAACCCATCGGCACATATAAGGTAGATACCAACCTGTGAAACGGAGAGGCTTTCGCAGTTGCTTTCAACAGCAAGTGTAGCGTCATTCACTGGCAGACTCCCAAGGAACTGGTGGATTCGCCAATAAAATGGCCACGTGACTGCAGCAGAACCTGTAGTTCTGTTTTTTGAGAATAATCTGTAATAAACAAAAGTGCAAGCTTAGTAGTAGTGACAGAAGCAAGTCGAAACGATTCTCTGGGCTTGTGTATGACACCATCTTATGACACCAGGCTTTGAACAGTGAAATAGGTTGAATTGTTGTGCATACTGCGTGTGATAATCCAATTCGATAACAGTATCCAATGGCAAGACGACTGCACCAACTTTCACAGAGTCTATTCTTGGTAGTCGCACTATAAAGATAAAAAATCCTAGGTACACAAGGTATGTCTAGAGTTATTGTTTTCACAAGTGGACCTATATTTTGTAGGATTTTAATTCCTGAGGACAGGTCCGTTTGTTAAAGTGTTGGCTTCAGGAGCATCCTGTCTTCCAAGGTTTTTTTTTTTTCATTGCTTCAAAATTTTATCTCCGACTGAACTTGCCAATAAAGGCACCTGAGAGAGGCCATGAGGACGAGCTATTAACTTATCTATAATGTTGCCCCGGAAAGGCAATACAATCAACGCGGGTACAAATTTGTTTAAATTGACAACTAAATAGGCATAGCAAGTGTTTTTATGTGGGACACCTAGCCAAATCACACCTAAATGGTCGTAAGGGGTAGAGCTTTTTCGCGCCGTTTTCCGCGAACATTTGGTTGGTTAGAAGTGTGGCAGCTTGGGCTAGTTGGTATGGCATGACGATAGTTATAACGCGAGAACAAAACGACGACACAGAGACAGGGAGTGCCCTTGTCTCTGTGTCGTCGTTTTGTTCTCGCGCTATAACTATCGTCATTTGGTTGGTGGCAGCATTGACATGCACGGCGTAAGCTCCTCGGCAGTACACAGGCATGATATTCAAGTCAAAATGCTCACCTGTACTTGCTTCGCAGATTTTCGATTTTGGTATGCACTTCGGCTCGCGTCCTCACGATGCCGTACCTGGCCAGCGCTTCCGTAATGGCGGAGTAAATTTTGGCATTCCGCTTTTGACCACGAAGGCCTGAGAGGTGCTCTTCCCAGAGCGTAATCAAAGTCATCGTCTCCTCTTCTGTCCAGCTCGCGCGCTCATTGGGACACGTCATCTCTTATTTCTTCTTTGTTTAAGGAGAGCGAAATGGCGCGTGCGGGTTGGCGGAAGATTGGAAAGCAAAGAATGAAAACTGATGAGAAAAGTAGAGAAAGTAAACTCGATGGCGATGGCGATGAAAATACCAGTGTTTCATGCTTGTTTGCCAAAGTTTCGCTAAAATTGACAAGCGTTTCACTATCAATACTTTATTTTCTTTGTATAACGTTCAAAGCATCTTTTTAAGACTTTAGTGCAAATAAAAGACGGAAAATTTCATTTTTAGCTCAATATGATTTGTTTTATATACTTTAAGGTAAATCGCACTTCGCGAGCTGTGTCGTCGAGAGTAGGCATTTTTCAGTCAACTGAGTTCTGGAGAAGGCAGTTGGTGGCGAATGGCATTCGAATTTCATTCGGATGAATGCCATTTTGTTCGCCCGTGTGGCACTGCGCGATTGGCAATAAATCTGAAGGCATTCAGGGGTAAATGCCATTTTCTCTGCCCGTGTGGCACGGGTACTAGAAAGCAAGCTGCAAATAGTAGTACGACAACTAGTAGGTCCCCACAAAACGTGTGGGATAAAGTGGAGATCAACCACAAATATTCATGTTGCACGAACGATCCTCGAGTGCTGCGATGCCTTCTCGGAAAAAGTCGCAATGATACAACTAGATTTAAAGAGGGCTTTCTATAAGGTATCGCATGAAATTCTCCTCAGGGTCATGTAACGCGCCAATGTGTGGGTTTCATTCTATCGGACGAGAACCGGCGAATTCAGCATGGTATGGCCGATGGCAAGGTTTTATTCTATTATAAGGGGTAACGATGTGCTACCGGAAAGCCAGGGCGCAAATTGTAGTCAATTAAATGCTACCTCGCAGCATTAACATCAGGTAGGGTGTAAAACAAGGATGTGCTCTTTCCCCTCTAATTTATTTAATAGCCTTAGAACCGTTTCGCTCATGTATGATGCATAATAATGATATTAAAGGATTTAGGGTGGACTTGAGTGAAATAAAAGTCAACACAGATGATTTTGTAATATTTTATGAAGATAAGCGAAGTGTAGATAACACGGTAGAAGTGACCACAAAGTTTTGTAGCAGGACTGGCAGTGCAGTAAACTAGAGCAAATCGCTGGGTTTGAGGCACGGAAGCTGGGAAGATACTCCAATACATTTCGAAAACGTGACATGAACCTTGACACCGACAAAGTACCTTGGTGTACCTTTACAACATTACATTGATCCAGAAAATTATTGGCAAGAGGAAATCGATCACGCGAAGGAGAAAGGAGCCAAATTCAGAAGCCATTGATTGATTTGTGGGGTTTAACGTCCCAAGAAAAAAATTCAGAGGCCACAAGTTGTCTATTCTTGCATGAGCTACAGTCTGTAATCTTTTTCTTGTTGCGAAGATACGCTACGTTCTGATGTTTTTATATATCCTTAGAGCAAGTGTATAGACAATACACAGAGTTTTCGCTATGTATATGGGGCTCAACTTAGGAATGAACGAGCCGCACTAATTTATTTCGGCCAGTGAATGCAGGTGGCCTCGTCTTAACCAACTTATTTTAAAAACAGGTAGTGTCACGATTTCTATTTTGCGGGATCAAAGAAGGAGCTTCCTGCACAGAGTGGTTAAACTAAGGCTAAGTGATGCTTGTTTCCTCACAATACAGGAAGGCATCACTAATAACAGGATTCCTACGCGAAGTGGTATGATTTTTTCGGTTCTTGCATGCGCGTTTGTTATTGGAGTATCTCGGCAGCGTCACTAAGAAAAAAACTGTATACAGATGATATAGATGTCAATTTACCCATTTCGATATACCAATCCATATACGGTAAAAATCTTGGCACATATGTGTTGAAACGGGTGCAGAGAATGCCGATTCGTTGGTCATGAAAAGCTTTTTTCTTTCAGCTACACACTGCGACTTTGCCTGTGAAGCCTTGGCTAAAAAAAGAAAGGCATTTCTGTGCCGTATACAATCAATTGTCTCAGATGCAGAAAGCCTGCTACCATCGAACACATATTCTTGGATTGTTCTGCTGCGCTATTTGTTGCGGTACGCGCTAAAACGTACCTTGAAAAAAAAGGTACCAGTAACAAAATACCACATACGCTTTCTGCCAGGCAGTGATCAGTGATGATGGCGGGCCGTATGATGTGTTCATGGAGAGTATGCTACACAGTTTATCATGGTGCGCCTTGAAGACTTCTGTATAGTGTCACTGAGGGAGTACTTCAATGAGACCATTATTTATATTTGTAAAGCCTTGAGTACATGACGGACAAACCAGAGTGGTATGACCTCTTAGACAGATTGATAATCTACCAAGTTATTTATAGTCGAGCATTGTCCAAAGTGTGATAAATGTTTGTTTTATCATTTATCAGCGCATTGGAAGCGGTCTGGGCCCATAACCCAGGGGTCCGTGGATCGAAACCACGCTCTGCTAACATTTATTTTTCTATTGCATAGGTGCGCACTTATATATTGCACATTTTCCCAAACTACCGAATGTGCAGCAGAGTGGCGCAGTGCATTCTTCTTCCGGCAGCGCAAACGAACGATCGTAGAATCATGTGCTCCGACGGAGCGGCGATAGCGGCCCGTGCCGGCTGCGGAAACAGGTTCGATGGCGCTGAAGATACGGATTACGAGATCGTGCTGCCTATGTTGCCCACTGGCCGTGTTGTGTGAACACGTTGTTTTTGCACGGTGAAGTGCGTGAACGTCCCTACAGGGTCAATGACTTCAGAGACGCCCTGGCGAAGGCGGGAGTGCTTCCCAACGTTTTCGCGTTCGGGGCGTACCAGATAAACCACGTCTGGCGGTAACCCTCACCAGCGGAGAAGTGACCAAGAAACTGGCCACCATGAAAGAATTTAATGTCAAGGGTCGCCTGTGCGTAATTATTCATCCCTAGGATCAGCAGGTAAAGCTTCGCCTGCATTGAATGCTCTACGGCTTCCAAGATGAGAACAATCGGACAGCCTTTGCTGCGTTCGGCGACGTCACTGAAGTGACTCGTGAACGGTGACGTGTGCAAGGCATGAGGGAGAAGAGCTCGACCTTGAGAAGCGTACTCCTAAACTTGATGCCGGGAATCAAGGTGGATGACCTGCCCCACCAGGTGCTAGTCGCCAGCAAGTGGGCCCTCGTCGTCGTTCCCGGGCGGGCGATGCAGTGTTTGCGTTACCACAGCACGGGCAACGTGCGCCGAGATTGCAGGGTGCCCCGCTGCTGGAAGTGCCGGCGTTACGGACGCGTGGACTGCGTTCGTACTTACGCGTCGGCAACCGGGCTCCCTAGGGTTGACGAATATGACGAGCTTAAGGACATCGTCGAGGCCGATGAGGCTGCCCAGGGAACCGACGAGACAAACAAGCAGATGGCACCACCAGCGTCATCATCGCCTTCTGGCTGTGGCCCCTCGAATTTTGAAGCTCCGGAATCCAGGCCAGCTGCCGTAGCTGGCCGGAATCCAGCACCTTGAACTGTAGTTATTAACCTCTGCTCTAGGCTTGTTTCATTTTTTATGGTGTTTAGATTGTTCCTAAATTTCACAGCTGCCTTTTTGTCCTTTTTATGTACTTCTGCCAGCCACTGAGCCCCCTTTCTTCTAATCTTTTCAATGATCAGAATGAATGCTTCCCTTCTACAGCTTAGAAAGATTTTCCATTTTCTTTCGATATCTTCTGTCGGTTCACACCACTGCTTAGCAAGTCTGTGTTCCCTAGAGGCTTCCTGACATTTTTTTATGGCTCTCTTAACTTCCTCATCCCACCAACTCTTGGGTTTGTGTCTTATTTACCAGGAGGATTTGTCAAGTGCCTTGTGTCTTATTTACCAGGAGGATTTGTCGAGTGCCTTAGCAAGCTTCAGCTCAAACAGTCCAATTAGATTCGTGTATGTCCACACTGTTCTATTATTTTCAGTGATTACTTTCTCAATTGGTTTAGTAGCTATCTCTAATTGCCTTTCCGAATAAAAAGTTTCCTGTAGTTGCTCATCTTGTCTTCTTCCCACTTTCACTGCTCTTCCAAAACTTAGCTTGATATGTTTGTGATCACTACCCAGACTTCTGGGGCCACATTCATCTATGTGCATTCCCCTGAGCCTATCATACATCCCTGTGGAGGATGGCCGCTTTACACGTTCGTCTACCTGTCCGTCTGTCTGCTATTCTGTCTGTCTGTCCGTCCATGCGCCCGTCTGTGCGTCCATCTAGTGAACACTCCAAGTACCACCATCTCGCATACCCTGTGGCACATTGACGCTGAGTTGACATCACTCTGCGTGGAAGGAGGTTGGTCGCGCGCTGGAAAAATTGCGCGAGCTTTTCCTGCGCGTTTTGGAGCCTGTTGACTGGCCCTTTAACACGATCCCCAGTGCCATACACGTTCGTTTGTGCGCTGTGTACACCGTCAATTTTTATGAAAGCGAACACGCGAACGCGTGACCCACGCGCTTTGGCGGCTGCTTGTAGCGCGTTCAAGCGCGAGTGATAGCAATCACAACACCTATTCCCGTCTTCTAGTGGCCAGCACAACAAGCAGTTATTATTGATATTGGACCAGCGGCAAGATGGCAGCCCCCTTCCTATTCAAGGCGATTACGCCCGGCCTCTCACGTAATTGCCTTGGAGGGGAGGTGCTCATATCTTGCCACTTTTTCCATATAGCCAATGACGGGTTGTTTTACTCGCCACTAGATGACGACAATAGAGGCTGTGGTTGCTATCGCTCCCGCTTGAGCGCGCTATAAGCAGCCGTCAGAGTGCGTGGGCCACGCGTTCGCGTGTTGCCTTTCATAAAAATTGACACAGCACATGCGTATTTAACTCGTTCATTTTGGATAGCACATCATGCGTTGTTCTTCATCGCTTGTTGTACACAAGCGGCAGTTGCGCGAAGACGTGCGCTTGCGTTAAGCGCTTGCTGCGACCGGCGGCTTCAACTATTTCTTGCGACATTACCTTGAAAGCACGCATCCCGTCAGTTCATCGTGAAGGAATATTTTCTGACTGTCCCTGTGTGGTTTTTAGATAAAACTGATACCCTTTCACTCCTTTCTTATTAACACATTCGCTTCGCATGCAGCGACACGCCGGCCGGGTAAGTGAGGCCAAACGCGCTATGACCAGAGAGTTGCCGGCTGCCTTGAAAAGATATGCGCTGCAGTTAACTTGAGGTGAGTTGTAGCGCTTGTTTTGTAAGTATATGAAATTGTCCAAATAAAACTGACATCCGAAATTGCTGTATATTGAGTATAATTTCCTTTCTGATTGTTGCAAAGCCGTGTGGTCGCTTCAATTTAACGATATCAATGAATGCGTTATGGATGGATGGGTGGAAACAACTTTATAACAATTACTAATTTACAATATATTCCTTTGAGAAACTCGCTAAACTTGGTTTGATTGTCAATGTCTGCGTGCAAGTCATAATTTTAGCCGCAAAAGCCACGTGTATAACACCGAATAGTATATGTTTTGAATAATTTTTTGCCAATCTTCTGTTTCGAGGTAGGTAAAATAGATGAAGAAAATTCAAAATACTGTATGTTGCAAGTGCGGTCTGTAAATGAGGTAGCTGATGAATAATTCAAAAACAAGATATGAAAATATATAATATGCAATCACATTTTTTTTCTTTTCTAACGACAGCACGTGCTTTTTATTCTTTTTTTATCCATCTGGCATGCTGTTTTCACACTTTCGTTGAGGGCACACAACGCACAGACACGATAAAAGTTCATGGGACTTAAGTGCGTGTGTTTCACATCTTTAACCTGTACAAACAGTAACCGACTAGTGCAAGAAAATGCTAATTGAAGTTGTTAACGCAGCCATCGTGGACAGTAGTTTTTCTCTGCGAGCAACTCCTGCTGAAAATGGTAATTAAAAATAAAGATTACACAATAGAAATCTGAGACTTTCGCGCTGCCGATGCGAATATTTTGTATTTTTCTCATGTTGCTTAACTACCACACGTTTTGACACGACAAACAGTATGAAGCCGCGTGACACCCATTGGCTGCCAATCGTGACCATAGGTGGCTTCCGGAGAGGGCATTGTTATGGCGGACGCCGTAGCAGACGACGCTGTTGTCTCCACCCTTCAAAGCGGCGGAGCCCTGGGGGCGAGCACATTGAGGGGCGGGTGGGGTTGCGCGCATCGAGAACTCTACTCGAAGCTTGCCACGCGCTGCTCAAGTAGAAAGGACGCACGAAATGAACATTTACAGGACGAACGCGAACTAAAAACTCTCCCAGCTCGACAAGAGTGGCGATGTGGGCTTGTTGGTGAAACGTTTGAAAGAAATTTATGAAGCGCGAGGCGAAAAAACGAACACAGGAAAGAATAGACTGAGAGGACAGACAGTGCGCTCTGTCCTTTCAGTCTATTCTTTCCTGTGTTCGTTTTTTCGCTTCGACCTACATAAATTTCTTTCAAAAATTTCTCCCAGATCGACACTCAAAGCACTCTGCTCAAGTGCAGAGAAAGGCACATTGAACCAGCGCTCATATATACAAAGGGTGAGCGCGCACTAACTACTAGTACAAATGTGACTTTGTGTCCGAACAGCATGCTTCTTCCGTAAGCACAGCCACTGCTTCGAGAAGTGGTTTTCGTTTTCTGTGTAGCTTTAAGCGCCTTCTTTCTTCTACGAGTACCAATGGGCGCTTGGGGCGGGATGACTCATGACAAGAGAGCAGGGAGCCGTCTCTGTTCCTCGGCGTGTGTTTCTCATGACCGAACACTTTCTTCTTTTTTTCATCTCATGTACAGCTTTGAAAGGGCCATGGCACCAAATTTTCGATCACAATCTGGGTTATGTCTGTTAATCCAGCATTTACAAATATTCTTGCAAAATTTTAGCGCATTTGATCGAGCACTGCAATCACTACTGAATATTTTTACAAACACGCGAGTTGTCTGAGAGTCGGGCAACACTGACGCACTCGCGAGCCGTGACATAACAGGAAGAATCGCTGTACGAGCATCTGTTTCCGGTGAACAATATTGTTTCGTCGTCAGCTGCGCATAAAATCAAGGTATTGGAGCTTTCTTCTACTTAGTACTGAAAGTGAACAATGTGCAGCTGCTAGGACCGTCGTGGACGTGAAGTCCCTAGAAATATCTTTAGGGACTTTAGGTTGAAGACGATGGCAGCGCTCCTTGCGCCCGTGACCGTCACAGGCATCATGGCAACATGGCGGTCGCCAGCGGTGGGCATAATCTACTACAGGTAAGGTCTACGGCCTGTTTTCCACTAAAATGTGTTTTTGTGGCCTACTTTTTGTATCTCTATTGGTCTAATAGACCCTCTCGGTTGTTGCTGAAAAGTACAAATAGTCTGATGACTGTGTCAAGTCACGATCGTGCGTGACTAAGCAGGCACTTCACGGCATACATCAAATGGCGAACGCGGTAGGCATGCAATTCCCGATTCTAAAGTCAGTCAATGGCCGTGAATGCGTTGATGGCATGATCGCTTATGCCATCTTTGACTGATCGTTTCGGAGCAATTTCCTGAGAGAAGTTAAGTTGCATCTTTTGATTTCCTCGACCGTATATATATATATATATATATATATATATATATATATATATATATATATATATATATATATATATATATATACTTATATAGACGCATTTAAGTTGCACGTCGCCATCCCTGTAACATTACCCATGATGCGATGCTCAGCTACTATTTTTAGGTGGTGCATTTCTCGTCCGACTACGTTTTTTTTTCAGATGGGATATTTCAGTTTCCAGTCAAGTGTTTTTGCAAATTCGCTTTATAACCTGACTTTACATTGCCCTGGTACAGTTCCCTAGAAATGGTCCTGCTCATCACTGAGCGCAATTGCGAATTTGATGCTTGGAAATATTTTTCTTTATATCATATACCTCTTTGAAAGCATGAAAAGGTTTAGAGACTACACCTGCACTAGACAATTTAACAGCAAAAACAATGACAGGACAGCCGAATAGAAAAACCAATTCCGCCATATCCACGAAGTGAATGATGATGATTGGGCGAAGCTCCGGAGGTACACCTGGTAAACCATGAATCCTCTGTACATTTTGCCCACTCGATTTTATTACATCGCTCCCCCTAGCGTACGTCGCCGCACTGAATCGAACGATTGCCTTCAACCAATGACACGCGCCGTATGTGACATCATTCCTATTTTATAAGATCTCGCGTCTTTCATCAACTACAAGTACCGTTTTCTAGTTTATAACATCTTGCATCTTTTCATCATCAGCTACAAGTACCACCATCTAGTAAACACTACAAGAACTAAACGAGATGTGGCTACATACAGGAGACGGTACCGCCATCTAGTGAACACTGCAAGAACTAAATCAGAGGTGGCTAGATACAGGCTACAGGGGACGCACAGCCCACGCCCTAAGGAGCTTCGCCCCTAAAAGAAGGATGGTGCATGCGGTGACGTAAGCGTTACAGCAACAGAACACAGTGATACTAAGGCTCACAAGAAGTGCAACTGCAGGTAGTGCTCTGCTGAAATGAGGGCCACACAACTTTCCTCTTCACAACTTAATATATAATGCTCTATGATACTAACTTTGGCCATTTTATCCCGAAATAACTGTTTATGTTATCGTGAGATGGTGCTTTCATGAAACAGTGGGACAGCCTTTTCCAATTTTTTGAAAAATGCTGTTCAGTGGGACATATAATATGTCCCACTTTCTTTGGTGATTTACTTGCTTGACTGTAGTAAAATTTGTTTCATGCTATTTTTTTAGTTTATGTCAACATACCACAGCCGGTTTTTACATCAGTGTAAAAAATATAAGCGAACATAGAAAGAGGTATTGTGTAATGGTTCAACCATTCTTCTTCAGCCCTTGGCTTCAGTGAGTGAATTATTTCCTTAGCAAAGCACCATCAGATACATGACCTATCTCCCAGAGTGGGTTGCAATATGATGCTGAGGAAGCAACGAACCAACCTTCAGAAAATCTTGACTTTACATCGTTGGCTTTAACTTCTTCTGAATGCAATGGCTGAGTGGCCCTCCATACAGATGGGGGACTGTGGCCCCTGATGCTTTTCACCCAAACTTTCAGTTCCAAGCCTCCGCATGATAGTTTCTGTGTCCTCCATCAAGAGTGGCCGAGTAGTCATTACACTTATAGAGAGGTGTGCACCACATACTGGTCCCTCAGCTTAACTACCCGCCAGTACATACCCAAAATCTATGTACTGTCAGAATAGTCTCGTACTTCTCTTCCAGCTTCTGGCAATAAATCTTTCAATGCGGTCATTCTATCTTGTACCCCAAGGGGCAGGGAAGCGAAGACGTCAAGCATTGCCTTGAAAGTTCTCAACTTGTGATCTTGCCTAGAGAGTGATAAACCCGAGCTCTTGCATTTTTTGCCAGGTACTTCGGCATAAATGTAAAAAGCACAGGGTTATGGTGATGCCTTTTCCAAGGACTGATTTTACAGCATTCAATGTGGGGAAAATGCGATGTGGCCTAGCAGTACAAGAACATAGTATAGCTGCCGAAATCTTTTGGAAGCGCACTCGAAGTTTCCGTCCATAAAACAGGTGCTGCTCTCGGTTAAGAACTTCAATTACTTTGCGCTGGCAAATGATTGTTGTCCATTTTCAGTCTTTTTGCCAGTATCGTTTCACAGGAAGCGCTCTGGACAGTCGCCTGCAATCATAGTCCAAGGTTCCGGAATTTCAAGGTCCCTCAGGTGGACAGCATTCGGTGCGAACGTTTTGCTCTGCTGCTGGTGAATGCAGTATTTGTGTGCTCGCTGCTTATGTGGCATTTTTCTTGATTTCTGAAATTTATGGAACATCTGGGACAATGGTGGCGGGTTTCGCTCTCGAGACAAGGACAGTCTCTATTTTTTCCACTTATTTTTAGGACAATAATCGCAGAATTACAGTGGTTGCGGCGAACACTTATGGCACATTTACATTAGAGGGAGAATCACTGACATAAACCGACGAAAACTCGAGGCAGACGCAAACCATCGGCTGACGAGTTGCCCGCCAACGAAGTCGCCAGACCCCTAGGTCACACTAGGCCGATGACGACGCCGCTGCCTCAAAAGACAACGTTTCATCGTAGTGTAACACAATGAGAGGCCGAAAGCACCAGCAAAACGCATCAGAAGACCTATCGTCGGCATGTCTTCGGGAAATCGGTGGCTGAGCGAAAATTTGCCTGATGTCTTTGCCTCAAACGACCACGAAGCGGGCACTCTTGAGGGAGTTAACAATGCCATCTCCGAGGCTTTAACGACGTCTCAATAGGCAGCTCGAGTATCCAATCGAAGTCTTTTCTTCGCTTTCCTATTGTGTGCACCACCCTCGGCCTTCGTTACCATAGAATATGGTGGGGGCTGCACTTCGTTGCCAGAGAGGGACAATGGCAGAGCAGCGAGCGTGCCTGAAAATGAGGTGCAGGTGTGCAAGTTTAGTTGGTGTCGCTGTGTGTGTTCCCTGTGTGACTACAGAATTGGCCAACGAAATACTGTGAGCACGACAAGGCATGGGTGGGGTCTTCGAGAGACCACCGGCGAACTGTTTGTGTCTTTGCATTGGACATAGGCGAACGACAAGAGAAACGACACTCTTAGAGACAGTCCGCAGAACGAAATCGTTGTCGTCTCGCTCTAGTGTGAATGCGCCGTCAGGTGGTAGTTGTTTTTTTTTTATTTGTGCATTATTAAAGTACCTTTGCATTCATTACGTTAAACAAAATGCAAGCCTGAGGAACTGTTTTTTTGTATTGTGTATATATAACCATCAAGGCACAGCTTTGTGCTTCTTTGCAATGGTTGATTTCATTGTCTCCATTCTACAGATTAGTTCTGTGTCATTTAGGTCACTACCAGGGCAAGAATGTTATTACCTATTCAGACCGTACGCTTACTTTTAGAATTCTTGTGTGACCAAACTGCTGCTTCAGGCTGAAATGCATAGCTGTTAAACTGACATTCCCTTCATGTTGTTTGAGGCTGGTGTAATAGGTAGATAACACTGTATCTGATGTTCACACTGTATGTTATATTGCCTCCGACAAGAAACTTGCGTAGATGAAACTTAAAGTTGGGCATGCTGGTTTGTCATTATTGAGCCCCTACTGTAGTCTCACCTCTTGCACTGTGGAAATGATAGGATATATATTTCTTGCACATTAAATTTCAGTAAACTGCAATCAGGGCATGGATTCTTGTTTTATGAGAAAAAAAATTGGCAACTAGAGGGACAGTTTTTGAAGGCCCTTGTCAAAGAGACATTTTATCTCACGAAGCAATTGGGGCATTTTTTTCTGGCAGGTTTATTCAGAGGGTGTGTTTTGGGGGATACTTATTCCAGAAACATTTTTTCGGAAAACCTAATTTACGTTGTAGATACATTTGTTGTTAGTGAAAGTTGCGTGACTATGTTGCGGCATTTAACTGATGCAGGTCTGTTGGACTGGTGCGTCCGACATTCACAGATGTCCAGCTTGCCGAGCATTACACCAACTAAATTTACCTGTCGACCAAAAACGTGAGGTCTTTTTCAAACTTAAAGATGAAGATTAATGCTAATCGAGCCGTTGTGTTTGTCAGAAAATCAACGTCAAAATGCATTTCATTTGCATTTGATTGATCGCATTAGAAAAGTCTTGTAATCTGAAGATGGATCCACAAACTTTCAGGTTAAATATTGTTGATTTATGTCTGCAATCATTTATATTGTAAGATTGCTTTGGGATTTTATGTGAGAGTGGTATGTGAGAAGCCAATATATTTAGTTTGTGTAAACAGGCTACCAGGTGTACTCTAGAAGCAAGTGCCAAAATCTATGCTTGCCGTGAGGATCATGTGCACTCTGAAGCACTGTGAATTGCTGGCGAACTTTGAATTTCATCGAGGCTTGGAAAGCGTGAGCTTATAAAAGGTGAGTGCTAGTTTTTTAATTATCAGACAACAGCAATTCAATTTTTTTGTACTGGTCGAATTGTCAGATGCAAAAGTTTGGGGGATTCGCAGTGCGTGATTGAGCCACGAAAAACAGCAATCCTACATTATATCTGCTGTCGGACGCTGTGGTGTTGAGGCTGCCAGGCCATGGCCTCCCCCATCAGATCTGGCATCGGCACTTTGATGAGGCTAAGCGCGGAGGCAACGCCCGTTCACCTCATTGTGACATTGTGTGCCTATAAGTGGTGCAAGAATTCAATCTTTCGTTGCGATGCCGCGTACCAAAGATCCTGCAAACTTTTGCAGCCGACAGCATGTGTATGGAGATTACACTGTACGAAGTGCCTATGGCCTAAGATTCTCAACTTCCCCATGAAGGGACTGTCTATTGTTCGGACAATTTCTTCTCATTGTGGTGAAAATGACAAGATCATTTTTTCACATAAAACGAGCATGCTTTTGTCTCGATAGTAAAATTATATTAACAACTTGATGCTGAAAATTCTTATAACAATAGCTGCTAGTCGCCCAACAGTGATTTGGTTCAATCTGGCAGGACAAGAAATCCCCACAGGTAGACTTATTTTGCTAAAAAACAAAGATGTATACCATGAAATTGTATTTTACAAAATTGAGGCAGCTTTCGGTTGTCCAGAGAGGGTTTTGTGTTTTTCCCAAGCCTTTAAGATGTGGCACTTCGGGCGGTGTGTTCACCTGCCTGCCTACGGTGAACGAACACAAACACAGCGTCTAGCAGCACTAGCAATAAAAAAAGGTTTTCAATAAAGAGCAGTTTTCTGACTTAACAAATTTTGGAATTGTTCCCTTGAGTCAGCCCTAATTTAGTGTAATGTTGCAGAAGTCCTTATGCATAAAATGCACACCGGTATATACCCAAAATATACATCGAACATTTGCCATCACCTTCCACTCAAGACGTCCATGCTGGCTCTCATATCACATATGCAACGCACAACACCTAAACATAATGGAAAGATGGTAAGGAGTTTCTGTTCTGCGAAGCACGTTTCAGCAAGTCTCATATTCGTTATAGTGGCACATTTGACGAACCAATATTTCTGGAAGTGACCAAATTATCCGTTCGAATACGATGGTTTTTCAGGCTGAAGCTGGATAGACTGGTATAATAATACTTTATTTGACAATTTGCAGGTTTTATATGAGAAATATGGTATTTGCTTTATTAATAAAGAAAACTTGAAGCCTGCGAAAACTGCATGCAATTCCAGCTTTCGCCGGCACGACAGTCATTGCTTTTACCAACTCATGTTGTGGGCATCTTTACACCAATGGATGATGACAAAATACAGATAGCAAAATTATTTTTGAAAATTTCTGCTCACTTTTGAGAGAAACAGCTGTGCAAGGTTGTATGTTTCAGACGGTATGCTTTTTATTGTTATGCAAAACAAACACCATAAATGATGGTAGACAGTCCTTTCAGCAGTTGTGCAACTTACCCCCGTATTCACAAATGCTCCTCGACTCGACTTTCATCCTTCACTTGACAGAGTTGAGCACTGTACCACCACTCGGCTAAGAATAACGCTGCGCTACTCAAGAATTGCAACAGACTATCGCTAATATGCAGTGACTTGCCGTACCTATAGAGATGGCGCTCCCATCGGCTTTCTCAAGTGAAGGCGAAGCGTTGAGTGAAGGGAGGTCCTAGAATACGGGCGTTAGCCTTAATGCTAGTGTACTACTTACCCATACAGATGAGCTGTCTTGAATAGTTGCTTGGATGTTTTGGAACATTTGAGTAAAGCTTGGTGACGCCTTCAGTAGTTGCGTACTGAGGTCCTAAGATATGTATCGGTGGGATCCTATTACAGTAAGGTCTGGTAATTATTAGATGCGGAAGCATCTCATACTCGCGCCTTGTAGTGCGCCGTCCGCGCCGTCCGCACCGCTTCTCGAACATTCAACAGCTGACGCGCGCGCATGCGCCGTCGCGCCGTCGCCCACCATCTGTGCCGCGCGCGCTTCTCCTTCGAGAACATTCGACAGCTGACAGCGCATGCGCCGTCGCGCCGTCGCCATCTGTGCCGCGCGCGCGCTTCTCCTTCGAGAACATTCGACAGCTGACAGCGCATGCGCCGTCGCGCTGTATATATACTCAAGGTCGGCGCTCGCTCGCTCAGTTGCCGCTCGTTCGTTGGTTTGTACGGCGCGTCGACGTCCGAAGTCGCCGTGAAATGAGTGCCAACGAATCCACAAACACAATGATCGACGTCCCTTCGACCAGCGCCGCCCTTTCGCATACGTGTGTACGTGTTCACTCATCTAACACCCCCTCCTACAACCACGTTAACCAATTTAGCCATCGACCCAAGTAAGTCGCAATTTAACACCCCATTTCACAACCACGTTAACCAATTTAGCCATCGACCCAAGTAAGTCGCACTTTAACACCCCGTTAACCAATTATATGCTCCGCATCCTCCTCAGTGTTCCCCCGAGGGAAGCTGCGGGCAATTTTTTTCATTAGGGCTGCCTGTTTGACTTCAGTAGTCTCTTTTTTCGAGATTGTTTAATATTTATCATTAAACTACAAGTAGCCTTCACACCCCCAGCTCCCCTTTCAGCAGTGTTTTCACAAATCCTGATAAAAAATTTCTAGCTATATCACTGAAGAGGGGGAAGCTGTGGCTCTTTACCGCCACTTTTGCTTTGCAGTAGTGCAGTTTAGTTTATCAGAATGTTTTACATTACAATCAAACATGATTCCCTGCAAAGGTACTTCAATGTAAGTCGTGTATGTGTGGGAAAAGGAAATGACAGCTTAGAAAATTAATTGGGAGATGCAGTTCTGAAAAAAAGAACTTATTATTTCGTAGCCTAGACCAATAAAAGTTTTACTCTTCAAATTTACTTTTATGCTGATTTCACATATGTAATCAGTTTTATTGTAAATTGCACAGTTTTTGTTTTGTGCCGTGACTATGTGTAAAGTATTGTTCGTTTTTTAAAAGCTTTTTATGCCACTAAAGTTTTTAGTTCTGAGCCAATAATGGCTCATATTACTCCACAGTAACTGTAGGATGGAAGTAACTATCAAAAAAGTGCATATAAGACATTTAGTTGGTCAAGAAAAATTGTACTGAGAATTATTGGGATCCTCAGTCTATGCTGATTGCTTACTTTTTGACAGTTTAAGTTCATAATAATCATAAGGCTATATGAATTTTTAAAGGAGAGACTTGCACACTACATAAGTTGAGGAATATGTGGTCGAAATTTCACCCTGAGTGGGCTAGCAGAAGTACGAAAAACGTGTTGTCCATACTCAAGAAATTGCCCTGAGAATGGACCTTGAAAAAAATAAAACATTTCAAGGTATAAGCGACAAGTCGTCTGTACAGAAAATATATGTTTTGAAATATATCTTCCTTGGAACTTGGAAATAATGGCTATTTTGAGCGTGTGGCTTTAGTGAATGCCTCAGGCGAAGTGCAATGGCAAGCAGTCAGGTGACAATTTTTAGGGAGCTCTAGACAATGATCTCTTTTTAGTAGCTACACTTTGCTTTCTAAAAGCGAATTCATGTTTAACTTTTTCGTTACCGCGTGAGAATGGTTTTTTTGTATGTTTTTAGAAGATAAATTTTGTCAGTTAGAAAAGTTCTCCAGCACGCATTTCAGCATACCAAACTTGGCAGAATGAAATGCCCTTTCGAAAAAATTCAAGTTGTAGAGCAACAAAAATATTTTAGAAAGAATGAAATGTGAAAAGTGTGAAAACTTTCGTCACCAGCTGGTAAACCTTAAAATCAAAAGCACTATATATGCAAAAATATTCAAAACAAAGGAAATTCAGAATATAAATTTTGTAGATAAATGACCCAGAAAGAATATAAATTTAATGACCGACAAAATGCATTTTTCACAGGGCTAAAGAAATTCAGAACCGAGGTGCTGCTTTATCGCTTAGGCTATGCGGTGAAGCATTGCATGATTTTTTTGTGAGAAACAAGTGTACTTGTACTCTGTTCTCAGTAAATTTTCATTGTCTTGCATAAGAGTCTCTAAGTTTTCCAGCATAGATGGATACCGTTGACGCGAATAATCCCTCTCTAAAGGAGATGTCCAATGAACTTCGCTATTTGATCTAGCGTCCCCTCTTTCCATGAGCCACCTCACTCCTCATAGGTTGGCGTTGCAATATATGCATCCAAACATAATTCTTTGCATCCTTGGGCATATCGTAATGAAATAAAGGACAGTGTTGCGTGTCCTAGCAAAGTGTGGACCACGCATGTAACCTGAGTAACTATGAGATTATGCACAACAAACAGAAGCTACATGCACTTACGGCGGAGGAGACAACTTGAGAATGTAAAGAAAACAAACCCATGACCGGCAACGGATGTCTCAGGTTGTTGCAAAACATCGCCCCCATAAACCATGAAGCTGAGGTGCTGTCATCAACGAAATCTCAGATCGTTCTCACTCAATTCAGGTGGGGTCGCAAGACAGTTTCAAGCGGCGCATGTGTTTTGCAGCGCTGATGCACACCCATGCGCGCATCACGACCTCATAATAGAAGTAGCAACTACTGACACTAGATGTGACCCTGTGCCTGATATAATGATACAAGCAAAACCAAAGTGGCTGGAAACTCTCATTTAGAACCACCTGCAAACTTTGTACATGTGGCGAATTTCGGAAAATATTTTCTTGCAGAATTATTTTCCCTGACTTCTAGCAACAGCTCTCTATTGAATAGCTGGCATAATATTCCGACAATAATTACTGCCCAGCTCGGTCAAATTGTGAAGCTAACATATTAATTCAATTTTTGGCTTGCAAAGTTTCTTTTCATTACAGAACTTCTATTACTGTAGCATAATATTGAGGATCACGCTGTTCTGTCAAGTTCGCCAACCTAGTGCATTTTTCCAACTACACACGCACAATGGTTTGCGCTAAAGTCTGAAAAAAAGTCTCTATGTTGCCGAAGTCGACAAATTCACAAACATTCTTATTGTGTGGCTCAACTAACGACTACAAAGTGCTGATAGCACGAGACGAAAATTCAACATGCCGAAATCGATGACAGAAAAGCGTCGACCACCGGTGTTCCGTTTGAATAAGCATGATAACGAAAGTACAGAAACTAACTTGCGAAAGCAAGTACAGATAAAAACATATGTGATTTTAGAAAAGACTTGCATTTTTCGAGTAGCATATCCCCTTAGTGCCATTCGCTACTGATTGTGTCCGCCGGAGCTTGTTCAACAGCAGCATGCAGCCGTTGATGCTGTAGTTCATGCAGTGTAGTAATCTTAAAACATTTGAAAGAGCGTCTACTATGTTAGAAATATTTTAAATGTGGCTTTTAACTAATCTCATGGTAGACTTTTATTTTTACTTTGTGAGCTATTCAGCATAAAGAGGCTTTTTCAAAATGAGAGGCACCATGCTGTTTTAAGTGTGCATTAGCTTCTTGCACCATCTTAAGACACCAACAAACTCGCGCTAATGGCACCATAGTGTGCTTATTTTTAAAATTCGCTAACCTTTATTGTATTTTAGTCTCATAAGAATGACTGTTCTCTTACGCTAATATTGCTCACTTTAGAAATCACTGTTAGAGACATCATAAGGTAACATGCCAATAAATTGAGACGTAGCGACTCTTCCGAAAAGAATGCCATTCAGAACTCAAAGTGCCCCTCATCAGGCCACCTAGCCAATTCTAGTCGTTTACTACTGTTTACTTACCTAATAGAGAGCACTCTACCATAAAAATTTTTCCTATTCAGTTTTAAAGTTGAGCCCTTTTTGCAGTGAGTCACAATCTAACCCTTGTGAGATTCGATATTGAGTGCATGAAGCATTGCTCTTGTTAGCTCAAAATGTCTAGACCTGTTGAGTAAACCTTGCAGACCTTAATTGATGTTATTTCTTGTTCCAGTGTGGCGCGATTTTTAAATATAGTTTGCAAGTAGGCTCACTTTTAAAAATTTTTGTTTATTTTGTAGCTGTTTTTATGACTTGCAGCTTAATCTGTAAACTTTTTTGATCTTAGCATTCAGAAATTGCTCAATTAGAAAATGCAAAAATATTTGGTTTTGCTCAATATATAGCTGCGTCGTAATAATGCTGGGCAAATCAAATGTTATGTGTGCTAATGGGCGTGCTTTTATTATTTTTGCTAGAAAGAGCAAAAAAGGACGATCCTGACCAGCCAGCGGCAACTACGAAAGGGCGTGGAAAACAAAATAAAAGCAGTGTAAGTAGACCTGTCGCTTAATTTTTCCAGAGCATTTCTGTGCTTGGGTGCAACATCTTTGAACACTTTTTTATGAGTATATTTGCAATTCTCTGTGTTTATGAAGCACCATCATGGTGGTCTTCATTGCAGTGCAACATCTTAACAGGGTAGAGTTTCACTGCTACCAAGATTTAGGAAAGTTAGAGCTTGTTCTTTGACAAATGGGTTGTCAATAATACAGTTTGCCCAGCCAATCTCCAAGTGCCCCTTTAGGTGGGGGGGGGGCATACACGTGTAGACTAAAGTTGTTTTTGCCAATTCTGTCAAAATAGGGCCTGAAGGAAAGCAATAGGGATCAAACATTTATCACTGGAACTTTTTGTATATTTAAATACCTTCATTTAATCTGAGCATGCGGCATATAAATGCAGACAATTACCTTGCTGAACTTACTAGTACCATGCTTGATAAGCAGTTTGATAGGCTGCATTTCAGTACCTTTGTCAAAAATATAATTCTTCATTTGCTTGATATGAGTACTACTAATAATAAAATCTGCATATACTTTGAGCTTTCTTTTATGTAAAAATACATGACTAACTCTAGACATATTTTTATTACACTTCAAATGAGAGAATTTACTCAAAAATTCACAGCACAAGACAGTATATATTTTTTCATTTAGTAAGTAAAAAAATTGAGTGCATTGGAACAGAGTTGTGCGCATTGGCCACATTTGGAGGCCGCCCCTCATAATATGCCCCTGATGAATGTTACTTGAACTCGGTGTAAAGTGCATTCGCACATTGAGAGAATGAGGTGGAAGATGGAAACGTGGTTCTTGGGATGAAGTGGCATACAGCAGACTTAAGCTTGCATGTAGAGTTTACACACATTGTGGCCATTTGAATTATAACTATTGTGGCTGTTAGTGGGGCAAATGTACAGTAGAAAACAGCCAATCTGGGAATTCTGTAAAAGCATTTACTAACGCAAGAAATATCTTTCATATTGTCCTTAGCATTTTCACACATGTTACAAAAACAAAGAACTCGATTACAATTACCTAATTCAAAATGGCTATCACTTCTCTCTCCAAGAATAGTTATGCAGTTACTAAATTACTATTGATAACTTTAACCTAATTGATCTTTTGAGCTTAACAAATATAGAATGATATGGTCTTTTAATTTTATACCTTAGAACTTTCACGGGGTGTTGGTTTACACTCTAAATATTGCTTTTCGAAATCTGTTGCACTACTCGACTAGTTTTCTTCTGTATGCAACAGCGTTGACAATGAAGGAGAGGTTGGTGTGGTAAAGCTTGGTAGTGGATATCTTCTGAATCCTTTACAAAATGCAGCGCTTTTAATTATTTTTGGGGCTAACGGAAAGCACACTTGATGACAGAAAAGCACTTGCAAGAACTGATGAAAAAGTCAAAGGTTTTTGTTGCCGGCGTGATATAAATTTACTACCAGTGCTTACACATAGTAGCCTCTTTTCAATTTGGTTGCTAAAGTATGGTGAAGCGCGACCCTGTCAGCATCTTTTTGCGGTTTTTTTTGTGAAAACTGAAGAGTAATTATGATGGATGCTAGTAAATGTTACCATCCGAGTGTGTTCACAGTTGATGTGTTTCCAATATATGTTCCCATCTAATTAACAGTTACCAGATTGATAATGCAATTTTAAAATGGGTATCTGAATGAGCCCTAAAACTCATTTAGTGTGTTATAATCGCGAAATTCGGTGTAGATGATCCAGGCATCCGACGGGGAGAAGAGGGTTCGTCTTGCGACCATCAATTTCTATTCGTATAAATATTGTAGGTTATGAAGGCGGAGTTTCAGGGTGCTAGACGCTCCAGCTGGCATGTTTTATTTCCTATGGGTGATGTGAATTGAACATCACATGCATTTCACTGTCCTGCCATACAATTTCTAAGGGGTTTCATCACTCTCACTTTAGTCGAAGTTTTGTCCCACTCTTTAGCTCTTAAGTGTATAACTTTTCTCACCCATTATAGCTTCCTTTGCCTAAAGGTGTAGCGTAGAATCCCGAGCAAGCATTCCCCCTCCTCCCTCCTTCATCAAGTCAAAATTGCCGACCGAGTGAAGGGAGGTGCTTTCTTGAAACAATTCAGGATGGTTTTCCCACTGGGAAAAAAAACTGAGTGCTTGTGGACTTCTACAGAAGTTTTTTTCACCTTTATTTATGGCTTAGCACATTACAATGATAGCCCACTACACAAGCGCAATGCGATAAATTATTGATATGTGGAGTTTAACCTCCTAGAACCACCGTATGATATTGAGAGACGTCATAGAAGAGGGCTCTGGAAATTTTGACCTTGTGGGATTGTTTAACTGGCACCTAAATCTCAGCACACTGGCCTACAGCATTTTCACCTTCATCGAAAATGCAGCCGGGATTCGATCCCGCGACCTACACGTCAGCAGCAGAGTTGTTTACCTACTAGACCACTGCAGTGGGGGACAATGCGATTGTACCACAGGAAGTGTGGCATGGAAGGACCTTTGATGGAGAAATACAACAGCTCTTAGTAATAAACACAGATCTTGGATGGCTTACTTTGCTGTCTACTTGGTCGTCATAGGTACAATTTTGGAATACTGATCTCGAAGGCCATTTGCTCACGGCACCCTGAAAGTCGTCCTGTGCGTATTCGATTAGGCATGGAGTGCGATCATTATGCGGGCCGAAAAAAAATAAAATTTCGAAGACAAATTTCAGCTGCTAAGAGATTGAACAGCTGAGTAGAATCGAAGGATTTAAAAGCAACGCACTGTGGATGTGCTGCTTGATCGGGTGTGGAATGACAGAAAAATTTCAAATTAGCTGTGGCATGGGGAGGCGGGATTACTCGAGAAGGGGTTCTTGCTGGGAATTGTTAAATTGCAAGAATATCTAATCCTACAGTCGATTACATGTATATGTATGCAATTGATTATATACAGTTCTGCGACTTGGCTGTGTAACATTTAAATTAATAATTACATTTGAATGGCCTCAACGCTGCCTATTGCAGTAATAATTAAATGGAAGAACACAGCGAGACATTTGAGAATATGATTGGATACATCATTGTGGAATGGTGCAGACGAGACGGCAGCTGTGAGGAGAGCAGCATTCGCTTTGCAGAATTTTACAACTGAAGAGCATTCTTTCAGAATTGACATATTCTGTTCACCAGCCTTGCATTTTTTTGAAGCATCGTGCCAGTGACTCTGCAGACCTCATAAAATTTTAAACATTATTTAAATTCAACTGATCTTCTTTCTTTTTTTGCTACTGTAAACACAAAAAGGCGACCTAATTGCAATAAGTCATACCAACAAGCTGTGCTTTATCCGTCATGAAAGTTGAATAGCGATGTTAAAAAAAACTATTTTCAACAGATTTTGAAGTAACATTTCTGCCGTTTCCCCGAAGAGCTTTGTGCCACTGCTGCCAGTTTTTGCTCGTGCCGTCGCCACCCTACTAAGAGTTACCACACCGTCACCGTCGCCACACAATAATATCGCTTCGCTTCCGTTGGTCACTGGATTTCGAAATAAGGACATAAAATGCATTACTTTGCCGGTGCAACTCTTCTCGATGTGTTCATGCAGTGGACAGTCCAGCTGCTACTGATTAGTGGGAGCTCAGCCAGCAGCACAGCCTCTCTTTCCGGTTTTTCCGCTTCGTGATTTTGATGTTGTGAAGTTTTCACAACTCTCGGCTCAGATTAGAGGTACAGAATTCGCTCTGTCTATTAAGAAAAAGAATAGGAAAGAGCTCTACGAGCCAACCACTTTTGAAGCCGCTATCTTCTTGGCGTTGTGTCACAATTTCCATCATGTTTGTTTGTCCTTTTTCTTGGTCACCTCATTAGGGAAAAACGAAAATTGCTGAGCACGTGCACCTCACAACCACAAATTAACCTCTTCAGGTGGTACTCTCACCTTGTGCTTCCTGCTATGGGCACAGTTACCAGCATGTTCTTGGTAAATTTTTATAGCTTGACAGCCATTATCGAAGTCTAGCCCTAGCGGACTGTCGATTGAAGCTGCAGTTGATTGGGTCAAGTTAAGCGACCAGCGCAGCCCCAGCTTCCGGTGCTCCTTCGGTAACGTCCGTTCAATAATGCTGTGCTCTACCCCACTACTTATAGAGTGCAATGGCTCTTAATTTTTTTGTAAATGGCTCCCAAACAATAGCTTGTTACTGAAATAATTTATATATATATATATATACTTTGTATGTTTATGTAATTATTTTATATTGTTACTATGAAAAGGTGTGTATGTAGCCTAATAAAAATTTTCATGTCTTTTTTTTTGTGTGTGGAGCTTCTATAGTTGGACTGTGTACGTTGTACTTGTAATGGCTCATGGTATGCCTCAATGCTAAACGTGCTCACATATATGGCATTTTGTGAATTTTCTTGCTGGCATGCAACACACAAATCATTGCAGCATCATTTTTGCAGAACGATAAACTTCTGAGCAAATTGTCACGATATACCCGAAAAACTTATAAGAAACTCATCACTGGACTGTCTCAAAAACAACAAGAAGGTTTCAGATGAGACACCATGAAAGCAAAAAACGTGGTAAGTGTTTCTCTTTCATGCATACATCTAGGCAATGCAGTGCTTGGTTTTATAGTTTCATTATTTTATTTGCAGGTGTTCTGCCAAACTTTCGGAAAACGTCAACGTTTTTATAAGATCCAAAACTGTTTGATGCGTGGGGATATGTTTGGCGCAAAAAATCATGTTTTCATTAAAATGAAGTAGAATGTAGCCAGTTGTCACAGTTATGGCGCAGCTATCACATTACCTCACTGCATACCTATTTCCTGTGCGATTTTAGTATGTTCAGCTACCGCAAGATGTCCTCTTTCCGGGATACTTCTCACCGTGCATTTGAGATTGCCTTCTGAAGCAGAGATGGGTCATTCTGCTGCGATGAAAGAAAAGGTTTATGAACATTTACGTGCTTCACTTATTCAACGCAATCCTACAGATCCAAAACTTTTGTATATTCTTAACGCATCAAACAAATGCGATTACAGCAACCTGCCTCAGAAACAGCGAAACGCGTAGGACGCTCGGAGGACTAACATTTTGTACGGCTACGAAAAGTTCAATCTTTACCGGCAGATCCTTGCATCGGGGCGAATTTCTTCCGGCGTCGGGCTCTCCATACCTCACTGTCTGCATGTATCAAAGGTAATATTTGCACCTATATTTCGGTGCCACATATCTAGCAAAAGTACTTTAACTGACCGCTGTGATAACGTTGTACACACGGAGGCATTACGAAGCTTTATGCTACCCGCCTAGCGCATGGTTTGTGATCGAGCGATGAAGCACAGGATGAACTCAATGTGACGAACGGCACACAAACGATAACTTCGATTGATGGCGGTAAACTTTATCGTCGCTAAACACGCGTTACCATGTTGACGTAAAAGCAAAATTACCTTCAATAGAATTTTTTCTACATCAAAATTTATGCTTCAAAAAAGTCGAAACCGAAAACAGTGCGTGGATAAAAACGAATAGGCAGCGTCGCCTGCGCCGCGCGGCGCAGCAGCCAGCACCCACACGGCTCCTGCGCCGCACGGAAGTGACGTCACTTTAAAAATTATAACCTAAAGCTAAGTAAATGTGTAAATTATTCGTGTGTAATGCGTTAAACCTACAAAAAATTTACTAAACAGGTGTTTCATGAGTCAATCTGCCTAGGTTTGTTATTTAAATACATATTACAAGTATTTTAAATACAGGGGGCGTCATGGGCGCTGCGGCTGCGAAAGGTAAACACTGCGGGATAGTAACTGCCGGAGCTGTGTGTAGGTAGTGCAAACTCCGATGAAATCGTGGCCATGGCCTAGGCCACTCACAAGGATGACTGGAGTGTAGTCGCTGCTTCATGTGATTGCTGGATGCTTAGTTGAACCTGGTGTTTGGAGCTAGCGCGGCCGTCCACCGCGCCACAGCTTCATGTGAGTGTGTGCGCCATAAAGTTTCTCAGTATGATGTGCGAATTACAGTTGTTAGACGTACTGCATTTTCTAGGTTGCAATGCCAAGCGTGATGTTGTCAAAAGTTAAAGTGTTCTTACTGCCGAGTTTTGCTTCTCACGAAGGACAAGGTCGACGATGAAATAAATGCTTTCGCACAGTTCAAGTGTGTGTTCAAGACAAAAAAAGAAAGCTGGCTCGGAGTGTGGCAGAAGTACATGAAAAGATAGAAAGGCAGCTGCAAAATTTAGAAACAATCTAAACTCCCTTAGAAATGAGACAAGTCTAGAGCAGAAGTTTAAAACTGTAGCTCAAGGTGTTAGCTTAGAAGGAGACGAAGCTATTGAATATAAGAACAAGGCTGACAGAAAAATTTCAACAAGGATGTGCTTTATGCACCTTAATAGACAGGCATAAATCAAGTGGTGCAGTGGCTCCATTTTCACAAAGAGATTGGGAAAGGGCTAAAAAAACGGTTCCTGGAAGTACATCAACAGGCCCTGATGGCATCCCAATTATGCTGATAAAGGCATTGGGTCCCAAGTCTAAGCAGACTTTGAGAGAGGCAGCGAGCAAAACAATAATCAATCGTGAAGTCCCCGATGGATGGAAACTTAGCAGAATGAGCATGATCTATAAAGGAAAGGGGGACAAAGCTGACACAAACAACTACCGTCCTGTAACAGTGACACCAGTGGTCTACAGGCTGGCGATGCAGATTATGAAGGAGAGACTGCAGGCATGAATAGAGGATGTCGGAGTGCTGGGGGAACTGGGGAACGGGTTTCCGAGCACAGGAGGTTGGAATACAATCCGTTATCAATGAGGCAGTGCATCTGAATAGCAGAAAAGGAACACAGGTCCCTGTGGCTAGCGTTTTAGGATATCAAGGGAGCGTACGCTAGCATGGTTCAAGAGGACTTGGGAATACTGGACACACTAGGTGTGAGGGATGGATTCACTAATCTTTCAAAGGATATCTATAAAAGTAACAAGGTAGTTATAAAATGAGAAAAACAGGCATCCAAGCTTACAGAGATAAAATGGGCGCTTAGGCAAGGGTGTCCTCTGTCACCCTTGTTATTCATGTTGTACCTACAAGGATTAGAGGCCTAATTTTAGGGGAGTGTACTTGGCATCAACCTCTATTCCATCAAACAAGAAAAACTCATTCAACAGGCACTACCAGCATTGACGTACGCAGATGATAAAGTGCTAATGACCGACCACAAGAAAGATTTGCACAGATTGATGAATATCAATGGTAATAAGGGAGATTCAGTAAGAAAAATTCAGCAGTCAAGATTTTTAATGGTAATGAAGGTATTGAACTTAAAATACAGGAGGTCACGCTAGAGATAAAAGATAAGTACAAATATCTCTGGGCGTATGGATAACCAATGGGACCGAGTACCTAAGGAAAATCGAAATATACGTAACGACTATAGGTAACGGAAATGCAGCGGTAATGAAAATTAGCGCACTCTTGAATTACAATAGGTATGATGTGAGAGGAATATATATGAAAAGGCGTAATGATTCCTGGTCCGACTTTCGGCAATGCGGTATTGTGCATAAAATTAGAGGTACAAGCAAGATTAGAAATTCATCAACAAGGAATAGGTAGGCTCGCTTTTGAAGCTCACGGGAATACACATTATCAGGCAGTACAAGGTGATATGAGATAGACATCATTTAAGGGCATGAAAGCTCACAGCAAGATAAAATTTGAGAAGCGATTGAGAGAAATGGGAGAGGAGCATTAAACTAGGAAGGTTTTCAGGTACTTGTACATGAGGAATGTCTATACCAAATCGAGGAAAGGAACCAGAAAATTGACGGGTGAGTACTTAGAAAAGTGCAGGGGGCCAAATCAAAAAGAAGTAGATGAAGGAAACGGAGACCGGCATATGGAGAACGGGCATGATTAAAAAGTCCGCACATATATCGAACTCCTAAGCAGGATACTGTCAAGGAAAGGATCTACGATAATACTCGGGGTGGTTCTCTACTGTTTGAGGCCAGGACCAGGACTTATCGGGCCAAAAGACGAAGAGGTAGACACGGAATGCAGTGCGTGTGGAGAGGAGAAGGAAACTGCCGAACACCTGATAATGTTCTGGAAAGGGCGTGCAGAGTTTTGCAAAGCACTAGGGTTCAAGGACAGCCGGGGCAAAACAGACTTTAGACGGGTAGAAATACGTAGAAGGAGGTTATCTGATTGGTGGCTAAAATCAAGGCACAACTGAAAATTAAATCCTTCACTGCAAAGTACCAGTCCTACAATTCTCTATTTGAAGGGGAAAAAGATAAATCTAGTTGTTGGTTAGCTTGGTAATACTGCTAGAAATACCACAGGGGTACCTGCGCAAGTAGGCGTTTGGTGTGTAGCGACACCACGAACCCGAGCTAACGGGAGAGTTTCGACTCGCTCCCACGCCTAGCCGTGCGTGGCTTTGCCGTGTCCGAGGAAAAGGGGATCCTGGGGGTTGAGCCGACGCTGGGTGATTGGACCGTTAAGGCCCCCCGGCAGAGGCAACACACCCCTTTGGCCCCGGCTTCACGTCGACGGCACCCCTGAGCTGACCCACCCAGGGGAATCGGCAGTCGCCTTTTCCTATCTCTCTCTCCCTACATCTTCGTCTTTATCTCTTACTATTTATCTCTCCTGTCTTCTACTCTCTTCCGTTTACTTCCAAACTTCCTGGCGGCTAGGGTTAACCCTGTGCAAATAGCCTACCTTGGTCTAGGCGCATTGGGTTATAGTGGCGTTGTACGGCTGGCGTCTGCAGGTTTCAGCATTTGTAAACTTGTAGCGTCCCCTCGTTGGGCTCCGTGGTGGGTGGCCGCCAACGCTGCTGAACAACAATAAGGAAGACATGCATGGAGCATTCCCACTACTGTCTGATCGTACCGGCTTAAAGCCGGTACGCACCGATGATCTCACCAGAGAAGGATTGGCCACCCTGGTGCAATATCTGGCCACCCCCTCCCGTAGGCATTCGTCAATTAACTCACGGCCCTCAGTGCCCACCAGCTGCGGAGCAACTGACCACGGCGGCGGTCAGATCTGCAAAGCAGCAGAGGGTGCTAGGAATCTCTGGATACGGACAGGCCACCATTGGAACTTGAAATTAGCAACGTTTAACGTTAGAACGTTATCTAGTGAGGGAAGTCTAGCTGTATTATTCGAGGAGCTAGAAGACATTAAATGGGATATAATAGGGCTGAGTGAGGTTAGGAGGACAGATGAGGCCTATACTGTGCTACAGAATGGGCACGTCATTTGCTATCGGGGCTTGGCAGACAGAAGAGAACTGGGAGTAGGGTTCCTAATTCACAGAAACATAGCTGGCAACATAGAGGATTACTATAGCATTAATGAAAGGGTAGTAGGCATTGTAATTAAACTGAATAAAAGATACAAAATGAAGGTAGTACAGGCTTACGCGCCTACATCCAGGCATGATGACGCTTCAGTTGAAAGCTTCTATGAAGACGTAGAATCGGCAATGAGTAAGGTGAAAACACAGTATACTATAGTAATGGGCGACTTTAATGCAAAGGTAGGGAAGAAGCAGGCTGGAGACCAGGCAGTAGGAGATTATGGCATCAGCACTAGAAACGCCGGAGGAGAGCTACTAGTAGAATTCGCAGAACGCAATAATCTGCGTATTTTGAATACCTTCTACAGAAAACGAGAAAACCGCAAGTGGACATGGAGGAGCCCTAATGGCGTAAATAAGAACGAAATAGACTTTATAATGACTGCACACCCAGGAGTCGTGCAGGATGTGGAAGTGGTTGGCAAGGTAAGATGCAGTGACCATAGAATGGTACGGGCTCGAATCCACCTAGACTTGAAGAAGGAACGACAGAAACTGATACGCAAGAAGCCAATCAATGAGCTAGCACTGAGAGGGAAAGTACAGGAATTCAGAGTGTCACTGCAGAACAGGTACTCTGCTGTTAGCGAGGAAACCAACCTTAGCGTAGATACAATGAATGATAATCTGACGAGTATCATCACGGAGTGTGCAGTGGAAGTTGGAGGCAGGGTATCTAGACAGGACACCGGCAAGCTTTCCCAGGAAACGAAAAACCTAATTAAGAAGCGTCAAATCATGAAAATGTCAAGTACAACAGACAAAATAGAACTGGCAGAGCTTTCGAAGTTGGTTATTAGACGTAAAGTATGCGATGTAAGAAGGTATAACATGGAGAAAATTGAGCACGCTCTGAAAAACGGAGGAAGCGTCAAAGCAGTGAAGAGGAAACTTGGGATAGGCAAAAGGCGGATGTATGCACTAAGGGACAAAGAAGGCAAAATAACTACCAATATGGATAGGATAGTTAAAATAGCGGAGGAGTTTTACAGAGATCTGTACAGTAGCCGAGACAACCACGACCTTAATACTATAAGAACTAGCAGTAACCCAGACGACACCCCACCGGTAATGATAGAAGAAGTCAGAAAAGCTTTGGAGAGCATGCACAGAGGCAAAGCTGCTGGTGAGGATCGGGTAACATCAAATCTGCTGAAAGGTGGAGGACAGATTGTGTTAGAAAAACTAGCCACTCTATTTACGAGGTGTCTCCTGACGGGAAAAGTACCAGAGTCTTGGAAGAACGCTAACATCATCCTAATACATAAGAAAGGAGATGACAAAGACTTGAAGAATTACAGGCCGATCAGCTTGCTCTCTGTAGTATACAAGCTATTTACAAAGGTAATTGCTAGCAGAGTAAAGAAAACATTAGAATTCAATCAACCGAAGGAACAAGCAGGATTTAGAACAGGCTACTCAACAATTGACCACATTCATACTATCAATCAGGTAATAGAGAAATGCCCGAAGTATAACCAACCACTATACATAGCCTTCATAGATTACGAGAAGGCGTTTGATTCAGTAGAAATATCAGCCGTCATGCAGACACTGCGGAATCAGGGCGTAGATGAAATATATATAAACATTCTGGAAGAAATCTACAGGGGATCAACTGCTACCATAGTGCTTCATAAAGAAAGCAACAGAATATCAATAAAGAAGGGTGTAAGGCAGGGAGACACAATCTCCCCAATGCTATTCACTGCGTGCTTACAGGATGTTTTCAGAAGCCTAGAATGGGAACAGTTAGGGATAAGAGTTAATGGAGAGTACCTCAGTAACCTGCGCTTCGCCGATGACATTGCATTGCTGAGTAACTCAGGGGACGAATTGCAACTCATGATTACGGAGTTAGACAAGGAAAGCAGAAAGGTGGGTCTTAAAATTAATCTGCAGAAAACGAAAGTAATGTACAACAACCTCGGAAAGAAGCAGCGCTTTGCGATAGGTAATAGTGCACTTGAAGTTGTAAAAGACTATGTTTACTTAGGGCAGGTAATAACCGCAGAGCCTAACCACGAGATTGAAGTAACTAGAAGAATAAGAATGGGGTGGAGCACATTCGGCAGGCACTCTCAAATTATGACAAGTAGATTGCCACTGTCCCTCAAGAGGAAGGTATATAACAGCTGTACCTTGCCGGTACTTAGCTACGCAGCAGAAACCTGGAGACTCACAAAGAGGGTTCAACTTAAATTGAGGACGACGCAGCGAGCAATGGAAAGAAAAATGGTAGGTGTAACCTTAAGAGACAAGAAGAGAGCAGAGTGGATTAGGGGACAAACGGGAGTTAAGGATATCATAGCTGCAATAAAGAAGAGGCAATGGACATGGGCCGGGCATGTAGCACGTAGACAGGATAACCGCTGGTCATTAAGGGTCACCAACTGGATTACCAGAGAAGGGAAGCGGGGTAGGGGGAGACAGAAGGTTAGGTGGGCAGATGAGATTAAGAAGTTTGCGGGTATAAATTGGCAACAGCAAGCACAGGACCGGGTTAACTGGCGGAACATGGGAGAGGTCTTTGTCCCGCAGTGGACGTAGACAGGGTGATGATGATGATTATGACTGCTAGAAAACGCAAGCTATCGGCCAATCTAATTTAAAGAGTGCAACCATGCTTATCCATCCAGGATAAGGGCAAAACACATCCATCTCTTCATTCATCAATGCACAGTGTCCTCGTTTAAGAGCTGCGCGCGGCTCTGCGCTGCCAAAAGGGCCCAGATTTTTTGGTGACTTTTTTAAATTCTTAGTTTCACTTGTACAGTTTTAATGGTTTGATTTTTTTCTTCACTATAGCTTCAGTTTCTATAGAGTGTTTCGAAAAGTCACGCAAAATATGAAGTAAACAAGAAGAAATTTGACAGCGAGCGTACTGGATCGCCTACTTGACCGGTACGCTCCCTGTCAAATTTCTTCTTCTTTACTTCACCCAAGCGCTGTCGTTCTGCAGTAGCCCGTGGTGCACGGGCACCTATTATCACACTATGGCTCCTAAGAAAATGGGACCGTTCTACTTTTTATTCCGAGAACTACAGAACGAGCGTAGAGAACGCAACTTCGCTTGCACACTAGAAACAGTCCGAGCAGAGGCTGGAGAGATGTGGAAGGTATGCCGGCACTTTTCTGAGGATTTCTGAGGAATACATGAGGATTTCGAGTTTTCTATATGTCTTGCCGATGGCATTGTTCACACGAAGGGTTTGTTCATTGCGCGTCAAACAGAACGGCATTGTCCGTGACGTTGCTCTTGGCGCAAGCATCGCCGCGTTGTTTTCTGTCACGAGCAGTTTTGTAACGTGAACGCTGAGGTTCTACGCTCGTTATGCGTTGCTCTGGGTCTTCCTACTTTCGTACGTCTTTAGAAGTTCCTGATGTTAATGTCTTGAATGGTGCTCCACCGTTCAGTGATGTCAGTTCTACTTCTATGAGCTCTAACAGACCTCCAACTTTGCAGTCGTTGACGGAAGAGGAGAAAGCCCATTACGAGTCCATGGCGAATCGTTACGAGAAAAAGCAAGTGGGATCCTTGGAGAACAAGTTCACGTCTGATGGGCGTAGCATTGCAGTGAGTCAACACGCTGTCTTGCCCTTTTTTTTACTCATCTCATTAATTTTATTACGCGAGGAGTTGCTCAGCATGTAGCGCCGCATGCATCGTCTTGCGACAAGGGCTTGAGTTGGCAATGTCTTGTGCAAGGTCGTTCCAGTCCTTCCCTGCTCTAGGAAAAGATGAAGAGGTGAAGGTGACTGTGCGAGCATGAGGACAGGCAACATTTAAGGGGTGACCAATGTGATGGGATGTGTGTGATGGTGACGAAATATACGGTGGTTGTTGTAGCGCGCTGTGGTAGAACTTATGAATTATTGATAAACTAGCAATGAGGCGTCGATGATAAATTGTTAGTAAGCCTGATTCCGCTTTGAAAGATGTTACTCTGAAATTGTATCAAGAGGCGAACTGAATGAAACTAATGGCACGATTCTCAAAGGCCTTAAGGGTGTTTGTGAGGAAAATCTGGCAATGGTTCCAAGTGGCTGATGCATTTGGGCCGTATAAGTGTTTTTTGAGCTAATAATTTGACATGCTGCCAAGTGTTTTGTAATTTAGGTCGTAAAAACTGAATTCTTTTTGTTAGATGGTGCAATAACGTTGGTCACATGCACACACAAGTTAAGATTATTTGATATCACACCCAAGTATTCACATCGGCATGCGGCGTGTAGTTGCTGATTTGCTTTTACATATTTAATTTTGAACGGGTAAGAACTGCGAGAAAATGACAGTGTTTTCGAATTACCAGTATTCAAAACCATTAACGCTATTGAAACTAGTTCTTAATGTTGTACATGTCCTGTTGAAGAGTAGGCTGGTTAGTAATGTTAACAACTGAAAGATAAATAATGCAATCATCTGAAACATGTGGATTTTGCGAGTAACATGCAATGGTAGGGCAATAACATATATTAGAAAGAGTAGGAGGCCTAATACAGTACATTGAGGGACGCCGAATTGTACTGAAAGAGGCCCAGAGTTGTTATTGATGCACACTGACTGCAGGCGGTTAGTGGGGAACTGCTCAATCCATGTTGTAACTGCGGGTTGTAGATTTAGTTGGGAGAATTTTAGTATTAAGCGTTGATGAGCAACTTTGTGGAATGATTTTGCAAAATTAAGACACATTCCATCAGTTTGAATGTTAGCGTCTAGATTTAGGTGGAAGTCGTAGAGAAATGCAGCTGATTGCGTTTTGCAAGACAGTCCCTTGTGGAGCCCGAGCTGAGAATGGCAAAAAAACTGTTTAAAATCAAGAAAGGTAACTATTGGAGCATATGTGACATGCTCCTTGATCGTACAACGCACTGATATGATGGAAATGGGGCGGTAGTTTAGGTGTGAACTCTTGTTGCCTAATTTGTAGACTTGAACAAACTCAGCCTTTTTCCACTCTTTTGGTAGGCTTCCAGATGACAGTGATGGGGTAAACAACAGCATTAGATATGCCGCAAAAATGAATTTGGTGTTCTTCAGAAACTTGATGTGATTTCATCAAAACCAGCAAATGATGACAGTTTAGAGACCAGCTTTCATGAATGTCGCTCTCTTGAAATGTTGCTTCGTATTCCTCGTACAACTGTTCTAATTCATTGTTGATCGCTAACTAATTTCCTTTATCGTAGAGTTGAATGATTTTCTTATGTGACTGATGCACAGCCTGGGTTAGAGCAAAAGTGACATGAATTACTTTGTGGTCACTTATTTTATTAAGACAGGTGATGGAAGGAAGCATTTCCGGGCTTGTGTGCCACACTTAAATCGCAGCACATCAGACACCAAAATGATTACTTTTACATTGATGCGGTATTCAGTGGTAATATAAATTACATTCCAGTAACAATTTCAAGGCATAAAATGAATTTTTATGGCCTTTTGAAGTAGATATACAATAGTACATACGAGTTGCTTTAAGTTGTACAGATAGGGCGGTATGGTGAAATCGGTAAATACTGAAGCGCCGTGCATGTTTTGGGACTTGTTTGTGGTTGTAAGTTCGCTTTAGGTTTTGTCAGTAGTAATGTTTCACGGCTCTGCAGTTTCACCTTGTACTATTTCTAGGCTGTATAAAGCATGTGAAAATTAAACTAATCTTGACTGCATTTCATGTGAAAAGCTAAAGCTCTCTTTGTTGCCGTTAGGTCAGTTGAGAAGCACTTCCCCAGAACCCTGAGGCCAACAGGGGAGCCCAAGAATTTTATAAAGGGACACCGATATTCAAGCCACGTGGGGTCCGTGGAAGAAGAATGGACGACTTGAGCATAAGGGCCGAGCTAAATGGGACGTAGCCTATATGGGTGACAGGAATAGGTTGAAGTGGGAAGAGATAGAAGAGCAGTTAAGACAGGAAGAGCTGATGGTATATGGGGTTGTGGAGACACATCTTCCGGACATGTAGCAAACACCTTGCCATCCGGACTACGTATGGGAATATTGCAATCAAACAGAAGGCAGCCAAAAGGCAGGTGGAATTGGGGCATTTGTAAATAAAATTATGTGTTGGCAAAAAGTCAAACAGGGAGTCACGGAAACTTTATGTTTAAAAGGGAAAGTATCTGGGCAGATGACACTCTTTGGTTTATGGTACATGTGGACAGGAGCGAAGGTCAGAGACGAAAACCAGGCAATGGTAGGGTGTATAACGATTGACATTGAGGAATTAGGAGGAGAGTGCGAGATAGTTATACTAGGAGATATGAATGTGCACATACAAGATATAGAAGGCTATAATGACGCAACATTAAAAATGATCATGGATATATGTTAAAGGCATGATTTGATCAATTGCAACAGTACTGAGAAGTGTGAAGGGCAAACAACATGGGAAGTAGGAAGGCTGCAGTTGACGATAGATTGTGCACTGATGTCACATAGGATGTATGATAGGCACAGGGGAATGCACATAGATGAATGTGGCTCCAGAAGTCTGGTTAGTGATCACAAATGTATCAAGCTAAGTTTTGGAAGAGCATTGAAAGTGGGAAGAAGACAAAATAAGCAACAACGAGGGAATTTTTATTCAAAAAGGCAAACAGAAATAGCTACTGAACAAGTTGAGAAAGTAATTGCTAACGATAATAAAACATTGTTGACGTACACAAATCTAATTAGAGTGAGCTAGAACGTGCTTTAATGTATAGCATTGTCAGCCATTAACAGCTCAGAACCAAAAAATGTTAGTAGTAGTAAAAGTTTTTTTCAATAGGAGCTACACTTTACACGATGTAAAGGCATAAAACTAAAGCTCTGCAACTTACTATGAAACTAATTTCTTACTTGTAATCAGCATCAAAGCCGCAGAAGAAGAAAAATTTCTTCCTCTGTGATAAAAGCCTATATATAAAGCAAAAGTTTTATTACACTAAACTATAGATTAACAAAACTTTTTCTTTTTAAGACTTGCGTGTCCTCGTAAGCATTCCCATACATAACGGAATCAATATTTTTTATCCATAGCACTCCTTGGTCATGTGTGGCCCTTGCAGCATTATACCACATATCAATGTTGCCACTAGTACAAGTTCTACAAGAATTGTTTCCATAGATGCTGGCAGGCTTGTATGTGCCGCTGCTCAAAAGAGCATGAAGTTGCCCTTGCGGAGAAGATGATAAAGTTGTATTGCCGTTGATCGATTCAATCTAACGTCCTTGTGTGGTCTTGTATAAAGGTTTTAGTTACGGTGTAACGTGACAATATTGAGTTATTTTGGGCAGTCGAGATGATATACTGCAGAATTTAAGGTCTAGGACTAGAATTTATTGCAACAAAATGTGAATTTTAATGAGAACTAACATTGATGCCAAGTAAAGAGGATGTTATTACCCTATTTACACTGTTGTAGGTCGACCTAAATGTACGTCAGCTCCCTTATTAACGCACGGCAAAGAAATGATAAATAAAATTTATTTACGATGGCTATGAAAGAAAAAACAAAATCCAGAGTGCCAAGGTGGCTTCACGAAAGTTCTTTAAAGATCTGCAGAAAAGCTAGCTTTACCAAAATGCATGGAAATCAGTTTTCAGTATTTTCTTTTGACAGCCAGAACAAGCTTTCTGTTTCAAATTATGACTGAATGGGACATAAACCCGTATGAGACTGTTGGAGAACAATACCCAATAAACTCAAAATTGCGATCGATTTACGTTAAGTGACTGTCTCAATGCTTTTTCTTTGAAAGGCGACAAAAATTACATCTTGGCACATGCTCAGAGCAAATTATCAACATTTTGTTTCCTGAAATGTAGCAGGATGTGGCAGATTCGACCTCTTTGAACAGTTATGGCATCACTGAGCTCAAAGTAGTCGTAGTGAGTGGAACATACCATGTGGTGCATTATGAGATCGCCACCCCAGGAAGTTCTGAAGTACTACATGTATTCTTGATGTGAAATGTTATACCCCTGTCACACAGGCACTTGAATTATTTTCGAGCAAAAAGACATCTGAAAAAAAGAAGTTTCATCCATAGACAAAAGACTGCGGTTGCTCTCTTTTTCCTCAGAGTTATTTTTTCTGAAAACGGCGTTCAAATCTTATTCACGGTCAAACTGTAAACAGCAATCTCTTTCACGGTCGTAAAAAATTTAGCCGCGAAACCAGTGAGTGCCAGCGATTATAACCAATGAAAAAAATTGCAAATGTTACTTCATCTCACAGAAGGCCCATTAACATTAGGCCCATTAAACAGTTTCCTAGGGCACTACCGTAAGCAGGTCTATAGGCTCGGGGAATACATGGAGAGGCTTAGCGCATCGCACGCAAGGAAGCAACAAGCACTGCACCGTAACGACTATAGCCAACTCTGGCGAGTGAACAGCCTTGGATGCACACAAAGCGCAACTGCTGCAGTGATCTGTGAGGGACAATTGTACTTTATATATCAAGATAGGTAGCTTGCTTTTCACTGGTTTTTATATTGAAAGCTAGCACCACGCTTCCGACTGTGCATTTGAAGGAGAACACCAAGAAGAGATGCTTAGTGTGATGTGTGCGAGGCAACATCTCTTCATTAAAAATCATTTGAACTACGTAAAGGAGTTTGCGTACTCGTGTGACAGAGGTATTATTACCGTGCTTCTCTGTTTGATAATTTATGCAGGCAGCCAAAATTTGAAAAACAGACGTAAAAGGGTAAACGTATTTTATTTTACTTCCAACGACTATTGTACAAACGTGTGACCGTCTGAGATAAAATGAGGTTCTCGATTTGAGCGTTCCATTTTCTCACAGAGGGTTTTGATCGCCTTGCACAGCTCGATAAGTGACTTGTCCCGGTTTGTTAACCTCACCACCTGCACAGACGAGAAAGCCCTTAATTAGGAGTGTGCTGACATTTAAAATTCATTTATATTTATTACACAACGCATTATAGACAAAACTGGTTGAGCTAAGATAGCAACATGTGCAATGCACCTGATATAGTAAAAGCTCGTTAACTCTGATCTCACAGGACCGGAGAAAATATCCGAGTTAACCGAATTCCGAATTATCGAATGGACAATGAAAATAAAAGGAAAACGTACACGGCACAGACAAACCTTTATTTCATAAAAAAGTGCGTTATTTTTGCTTGCTTCCCCGTCGGAATTTCTGACAGAACGATCTTTTTTAATCCCGTCAGTTGTTGGTGCGCATGTTCACTGTCGCGAGAACAAACGCAGAACTCCTCGAGAGCTTCGGCGGCCTCCGGCATGGTGCGGTGACGTTGTGTCGGCTCATCCTGGCCGTCATCATCGAAACAGTGAGTTTGGTCCTCCTCAAGCACTTCCGATAATATATCAGCGTCAGTCAGCGTACCAGCAATGGCAACATGATAGTGTATAGCGATGTAGTCTAAAATCTGGACACCACTAGGAAGAAAGAGTCAAAACGCGTGTCATTCACCTCGTCGTCCATATTTCCAGTGGGCTCGCGGGTACCCTCTTGAGTGACCTCTGGGAGATTATCCGAGTCGTCAGGGCAGACAAAGCCGCTGTGCCGGAAAGAATTTGCAATGACTGTGGGTGGCGTTTCACTCCAGACATGAGCCAAAATGTGAATTGCTGTCAGGAGAGTCACGTCATATTCTCGCCCTGCTTCCTTGCACAGCAGCATCCGTTCCAGCATATGCTTTCTGTACCTGCTTTCTACGTGCTGAATTATTCTTTGATCCAACGGTTGCAGAGAAGCCGTCGTGTTTGCAGGTGGAAGTACAAGTTCGATGCACTCCAGCCCTGTCACTCTGGTATGAGCACTGCAGTTGTCAACAAGAAGTAAAACCTTGCACTTGTTAGCGGAGAAGTGGTTATCAAGTTGGCGTGGCCAAGCTTGGAAAATATCCGAAGTCATCAAGGCCTTTTTTGGCACGATTTGCACAGGAAAGTTATGAATGTTCTTAAAAAACCTTGGGTTACGTGCCTTCCCGATGACTCGCAGTGGCAGGCGCTCGGTGCCCGACATATTTGAAGCGAGAAGCATAGTGATCCTTTCTTTGCTCCTCTTCCCTCCAACGCACGGGTCGCCCTTGAACGTGATCAATTTCTTCGGCAAGGCTTTAAAAAAAGCCGATTAATCGGCATTGAAGACGTTGGCAGGCCCATAACAAGTCAGGTACTGGGGAAGCTCCGTTGTCTTCTTGTCAGCAATACGCGATTCATCCACTGCTGCGTTTCCCCCCACACACGTTTCGAAAGACTAACCCATCCCTTTCTCTAAAGCGGGCAAACCAGCCTTCAGACGCACTGAAAGATTCGATGTTCATTCTCAGTGCGTACCTTTCAGCTTGCTGACAAATAAACGGTCCACTCAAGGGAAGCTGGCTGTTCCGCATGTCTGATATCCACCGCAGCAGCACGTCTTCCAGCTTCGGGTGTGCTGATGTCTTTAGTCGTTTTCGTTTTCCGGTGAATTTGCCGCTGTCAAGTGCCTCGAAAATGTTTTCTTTGTTCTTGACGTAGTCGCTTAAGGTGCTTCTCTTAACATCGTACTTTTTCATTATCTTCTGTCGAGAAACGCCTGTGTCCACGTCTTTCAATATCATAACCTTTATTTTAAGATCATTTGCATGCTGCTGTGGCCGCTCAACTCCCGAGACGGACGCCATGAAGAGCGACGGCCGAGGCAACGCGCACAAACACAGCCGCAACACGCGAAGTCACAACACAAAAAACCAAGACACGAAGTACACCAGTAGGCGTAGCATGGGTGTAGCGAGCAGCTGTTAGTAGACACTGGATGCGCCGGTGGCCCAAGCGCTGTCACCGGGTGGTGACTAGCGCCACCTAGCCACTTCCCCCCTCATTCACTCTTATAATGGTCATATTCGGCTGCAGTTCGCTCGGTTTCGGTTTCTCCAAAACTCTGCTTCTTCCGTTGGTTACGGCAAGCGGTTCTTGAGCCTCCAAATCGCCGAGATCGCGCAACTCCGGAGTCCTGATAGCCCTCTCCTGAGTTGTCCGAGATAACTGGTGCGCGGCTAAATATCCCCCAATTATTGAGCATTTGACCTCATTAAAATATACAAAGTTTTGCCGGGGCCACGCCGCGAGTCCGAGTTGACTCAATTTTTGAGTTAACAAGGTCCGGATAAACGAGCTGTTACAGTAATGCGTAAGAGGCTATATTGAAATCTGAATCATCAAAAGTATAAAGAAAACATTCCAATTCAGCTCATTTTATTAAGAAACACCTTGAGCGAGATATCACATAAATAGTGGTTGAATGGAATACTATTACACGAGTACTATTTTATATAATACCATTAATTTATTGTTATAACGTGTTAGTACACTAATGTAATCTTCATTATGCACTATTTGTTTACCTATGCCTAGTATGCATGTCTATGGTGTCTAAATACAACATTTGTTAATGTCTATTATATCGGTACATCTTCATTTACTAGATGTATACCTCGTAAATGCCGTACTTATTTTACATAAGAGCACAGTGAAAGCTAAAATTTACATCACCCTTAGACTTCTCTCACAATGCGACAGTGGCCCAACAACCCCACGTTTCAATTAGCCGAAAACATGCACTGCGCCCCTGCCTAGTTATTGCTGCCAACAACACGCACATCTGACACTTTCTTTTACACCAATTAATAAAAGTTTGCTTTATAGTGTAGCAAGTGCCAAAGACCACTTTACTCGATAAACTTTGCTCACCTGGCCGTTGTTCACGTGGACGTGAATGGGCACACCTGAAGTTTTTGCTTCGACTAGACTGCCCGAGAGTGACAGCAGTATTTCACCCCGTTGCACCGGTCGTGCTGAAGCTGGCCGCTTGCTGTAAATGCAGGCAGGTGAAATTCTATTACTACTGCAGCGTAGAAGGAGAAAATATTCGAAATGGCACTGAAACACCCTAATGATAGGGCAACTTGTCACTTGCACGACCCCTGGTGTAATGTAAACACACCAGTGTGGTAAAAGCTTCTGTACACACCACTAAGTGAAGCTATGCCTCCTCAATTGGCTTGAATAACTTAACATTCATGCCTCTTTGCAGCATGTTGCGGATACCTAACAAATAAAAATTCTTGATGAATCAAAGCTGTACACTTGACTATATTTTGAATAATCATCAAATCTTCACATTTTTGCCACTTGACAGTGAAAGGCGGGACTGATGAAAAGCTGTGTTCTCATAAAATGAACATTGATCAGCTTAACAAATTTTATAATGCGCTGTAAACTACAAACCGGAACTTCGTTTATGTAGAAAAAGACCTCGATAAAGCATATCATCTTTTTATGAAGCACTTATGGTTATATATGACCAAAATTTCCCACTTGTTCCATTCCGTAGGAAGATAAAAATTCGCAAGCCTTGGATTATTCGGTGTTTGTACAAGAGAATAAAACATAAAAACAGAATGTACCATGCATTTGAACAGACATGTGACGCGCTCTACTTAGCTAATTAAAAAATACCGTAATAAGCTAATTCCGACTTGAAAAAAGCTAGGACCTGCTACTATCAAACCCTTTCTTGTAATGTACTCAATGAACCTAGAAAACCTGTGGAACGAAGTGAACAATTTATCTAACAACTCGAGAGTGAAACGCTTAGCATTACAGCTTTTGCCCATAGTAAAACGAAATAGAAAGCACTCACCGAAATGAATGAATACTTTACTAATGTGGGTGCACTACAAAGAAATCTCGGCTCTGAGGCCTATCATGTCATACATAAACGTGCATGCTTGATGCATTCAGTTTTTTTCAAGTCATCAAGAGGTGGAAAAATTAGTAGGTAAAAGAAAACTAATGTTTATACAAGAATTGATAAGTTATGCACCTTATCCATGAAATATGTATCGGTTCTTATGTCATTACCATTAACACTTAATAATAAAATGCTTGAAGCCGGCATCTTCCCATCAGATCTAAAGTTTGCTCGCATAGCCCAGTATATAAGGGTGGTGCTGTTAATGATATATGTAATTACAGGCCAATTTCTGTGGTAACCATGTTATCTAAGGTATTTGAAAATGTAATAAACTTGCATCTCGCCAATTTCATAATTAAGCACCACATAATAAATGTCACAGAGTATGGCTTCCAGAAAAATAAAACCACGGAGCTAGCTTTATTACATGTTTGGAATAGAATATTGCATGACTTTGAAAACAAAGTTTACAGTGCAGGTCTTTTTATTGATCTAAGGAAAGCCTTTGATTGCGTTAATCTCAACATTTCGCTATCAAAACTTAATGATTATAGCATTTGTGGTGTCACCAAAAATCTTTTGAAGAGTTACCTTTCTTGTAGAAAACAGTGTATCGAAATTGATAATTTTACCTCTCTTACTACCACCATAAAACAAGGAGTGCCCCAGGAGTCGATCCTGGGATCCTTGTTATTTATATCGTTTGTTAAGGATCTATTTGATATTCTGAATTCCCGAAATTTAGTAATGTACGATGACGACACCAACGTCTTTTTTCAGTGCTTACACTTATTCAGCTCGAGAAAATGATAAACGAATATCTCGTTCAGCTGGATGGATGGCTTCATGCAAATAAATTAGCCCTAAGTGTACAGAACTGTAATTATGTATTCTTTAGGCCCCCTAAAAATCATGCGACAACCAAATTACGCTAACTTTTGAGAACACTGTTTTAAAGTGCGTAAAATGTAAAAGTTTTAGGCGTTTGGTTTGAAGAAAACATCTCCTGGAATACACACAAACTCACTTCAGAACTAAACAAAGCTGTTGGTGTTAAATTTACCTTTCAGATTTAATTCCTTTACATCTAAAAAAGGCGATATAATATGCGTACTTTTACTCCAGGTTATCATTTTGCACACTTGTCTGGGGTACCGCAACAACTAATTACAAAAACTGGAAACAATGCAAAAGAAAGTGCTCCGGCTATTTGAGAATTATTCTTGTGAGCCGAAACACTTGCCAACAAATCCCTTATTTATTAAGCATAATTGGCTTAAAGCAAGCAATTTTTATAACTATGAATTCCTCATGCACATACATTAACATAATCTGCTAGACACCACACATGAATCGTCACAGCGTTATCTTCTACGCAATATGCAGACACCAATACCTCGAACACGAACAAATTATGGAAGATCAGGCCTCACTTATCTGATACCCGCCCTAATAAAGCGTGTGTTTTTACAAATGAACTTTGATGTTGCTTTCTATCAATTCAAAAAACAAATAACACTGAGTGCACAGCGATTCTAAGCTCATATGTGTCGCCAGACCATTTTTCTCTTATTCGATTTCCTTTATATTGGTGGATAAACGTTAATGTGCATTTTTCTGTAACATCCACTCCATGGTATCAGTGTTATATATTTATCTTTTTTATTATTTTCTTTTGTACCTTTGTTGTTTATATAACAAATTGTATAAGTTATACAGCTTTCTTTCTTCCTCTGTGAATATCCGTTCACTGCTGCCTGTACAGTCCCCCAGGTCTCCTCAAGCTGTTTTTCACAGCTTTTTTGCCTTGAGAACCCCCAAATGTTTTGTGTTGAAAATAATTAAATAAACTAATGCAGTGAATTGAACAAGTTGGTGTACTATCATAAACGTGCAGCATGGCACAACACTTATATTGTCCGTTTCTGGTCCATTGTCTGCTGCGCTGCACGTTTACCCGAAGATGACATGCACTGTTCAAGGAACTTGCACAAAAACATTTACTGCTATTTTCTTGGAAATCAAAGAAAAATTACCCGAAAAAGAAACATTTACAAAGTATTTTAAAGTAGAGTGCATATGTGACACATAAATTTGATTTAGATAGCTTGATTTTACAAGGATTGGTTCTCGAGATGCATCTTTCCTTCGCAGTGAGACCACTGCTTAAAGGGCCACTCACCAAGTTTGACAATTTTGAGCTGACAAGCGCAAAGCATAAATGAGACGTTCGCGATCACGTGTACCAGAATTCGCAACACTACGCGCGGTGCAAATGAGTCACATTTCCAGATGAACGCTGCCCCCCTTCCTTTTGCGGGCGTGCGCCCAGAGAATGAGGGCATGACGTGCGCGGCCCTACGTACATGGCAATGTAGTGACGTTGGTCATCTACGTAAACGACTATGCTCCGACGTTGCCAACAGTAGCACGTGACATGGCAAAAATTATTTAACACGACATGCACAGTTTATTTGTTTGTTGATCAATATATGAAGAGATGAATACATATCTAGATAAATAATGAGATGCAATAAAAGAATGTACGCGTTTTTTTTTCTAAATTTTTTTCTCGTGAGTTGCAATGAGATGCGGGGCTAATGTACCGGTGTTTTGCATGCGTTCGTGTCCCTGCGGTCAGCACATCGAGCAGATGACAGCCATGGAACGCTCCTATGCGTTCGCGCACTCATTGTGCTTAACTATTCTACCTTGTCAGAGCTAGCGTTTCCAAACCATCCCGCAGAAACATTCAAAACAACGCTGCTGAATAAAAAAAAGTGCCGCTTGCATGCATGGAGGTTTGGCTTGTTCAGGCAAGTCATGCGCATGTGACCGAACAAGCCAGAGAAGGTACGGAAGCGATTTGGCTTGCGATGGTTATGCAGAGGAGCGACAAGGGTTTCGAGTTCACCTCCTCTCATCCTCGTTTTGTGGCGATTGAAAAAAAAAATTCTAACCTCTTAATGATGGGATTGAAAAAAATTTTGGGGGCAAAATGTTCCGCATCAGAAACCCAACAACTTCCATGGTCTAACTAAAATTTGGTATGAAGCCTGGTGAAAGGCCCTTTAAAGCCCCTCAAAGAGCTTCTTACCGAATGTCAAACTTGGGAGTCACGATGGGCCCCCCAGTTGTTGTCCGGGTGTGGAGGATTGGCATACGCACGCTCGTTTTCGGGGCTCTCTTGGTAGACTTTGGTACACCGAGCGCCTCGTCGGACGCTTTCTTCTTGGAGATTGCCGAGCAGCGCTGGCTAGCTGTCTGCACAATAGAGCAAGGGGATCACAAGTTTCAGCCACATCTGTACTATGGCTGAGTGAAAGGCTTGTAAAGTGTGCTTTATCAAAGAACATATACATAACTTTACAGAGCTAGCCAACAACAGCACAGCTGAGGACTATGAAAAGCTCTAAAAACATTTCTTACATAAACCACATTGGCCTAAAGGGGTGGGGCCATCAAATTTCGAGGCTGAAACAAGCCTCTTGATGGTTTCCCCTGTATGCTAGGGCACTCCTCACGAACGGTCGGACACCAGTAAACATGTAGATTATATTTCAATTTACCTCCAGAGTGTACCTAATGCTCATTCTCCCGACCGAAGCACATTGCAAGCACGTCCAGAAGTGTCATAACTCTGTAGAAAAAATGACCAACGTCGCACTGACGTCACACCGGATCTGTAGAGAGCGTATGCATGCTCAGGTTTCCTGTTCACGGTGATTCATCGCAATGCACCCCCTCCATATTATGTCAGTGCATGGGTCTGACTTTGCACCCCCTCCTTAGTATGTCAATGTGTGTGACTGTGTTTGCAACCCCCCCCCCCTATCGTAGATGACTATGGTAGTGGCCACCCCCTTATCCCCCTCTCGTGCGCACTAGTATAGTAGTGAGGCGAGCCACCTTCAGAGACCTTCGCCACATTCGTGCAGGGTCCGCAAAGCGTCTGTGACTGCTACACGTTTGTTTTTCAGGTGCTTGTGCGGCACGTGTGTGTGAGAAAGCAAGCGACAGCAGATGTTAATCAGCACGAGGTGCGTCACAACCTTGTAGAAACACGCGACCAAGCTACACTTCCACGTCACAGCCCAATTTTGGTGCCCAGAATACTAAACCGAAATTTGTCAACATATAAAAGGCGATATCAATTTATTTCTCGAGAATAAATGAATCTTGGTGCATCTACCATGCTTCCTGGAGGTAGAAGAAATGCTTGCAGCAGAGAATGTGCAAGCCACGAAAATGGTCACACCACCCCCTAATGACATTTACCGAATTGGGCATAACACCAGGCCTCCAAGCCTCCTCACAACTGACTTCATTTTTATCGATTGAGGAGTATGTGAGCCCCTGCAGACATCTTCCAAAAGTGCAATATCAGCACGGCTGATGTGCGGGCATCAAAATGGTGTCGTCACCTGCGTTCCTACCATACTGAATGTTTTCTGGAAGAACAGGTGTCCTTTTGGGGCAAAAGCGGTGCCTTTGGAAATGTGAAAGGGCAAGCTCCCCGTAAGCGAGAAACCCTTTAATGATATAGAGCTCTGAATCACCACACTTTCTTCCATTTTCAACTTTAGTCAGCGTACGCTTCTGCAGTGATCCCACTGGGGACTGCCGATTTGGAGCAATATTGGAAGAAAAATTTAGTTTTGGAGCATTTTGTTGCAGTAAAATATTAATTTTGGAGCACTTTTAAGCAGTAAAATATTTGTTTTGGAGCAGTTTAGAAGCACTTTGACATAGGTATATATTCATAATGGAAGACTTCGGAGAAGAAAGTACCTCAGACACTTTAATAATATATAGACGCTGACCTGAAACAAAGAATATCTTTAGATTGAAAAAGGCATTGAGAAGTTTCAGGTCGCTGTTTTCACCATGCCAGGTTTAATAAATAGGGAGAAAATATTGGTAATACACTTGTTTATAATTTATTTCCGAATTGCATGCCGAAATCTTAGCACGTGATACCATGAATTTTAATGCGTATTTTTTTTTCTTTAGCGACATTCGCTCAAAGGAATTTCCTGAGATATAGTACATTACGTCTAGAGCCATCTCAGAAGTCAGTTTACTTTGTTTTTAGTACTTAACCGCCATGTAGGACTAAGAGAAAAAACGTCTAAATTTTAAAGTCCTGGCAAATGACACATTATTGCAAGTATGTGAAGCCACCCGAATTTTTCTTGTTTTTTTTTTTGCTTAATAAGAGAGTTCTCCTGGCAAGCATGGTGATTTTGGAATAATGAAAGCATAATTTACTAATGCTGATTCTTATTAGTATTAATTCTCAGCAACGGTTACAAAGTAAAGGGAAAGACCATATCCATCTCGGAGGATTTCTCGGCTGCCACTAGTGAGGTTCAAAAGTGTCTATGGGATAGCGCGGCGTGTGACAGGCGAGATGGGACAAACGTAAAACTTGTTTATGATAAAATAAAAATTGGCAGTGAATTGTATGAGTGGGACGAAACGAAAAAGGCACGAGTACCAAGTAATCAAAACCGCGAAAATAGGCGGACTACCAGCCGTCAGCTCCGCTCAGGCGCGAGAGTTGCGGAATGAAATAAAAGTCTCAAAAATACTTTCCGATGTCTTAAAAAAATGCCCGAAGAATAATAAAGAAATCAAATGACCTAGAAAGCATAGTGGCCGCTCACAGCCCCCATGTAATAGTTATTACAGAAACGTGGCTGCACGGTCACAAATGTGACTCGGAAGTCACACCACATGGATACCGTATCTACCGCAAGGACCATGATTCCCGCGGTGGCGGCGTTGCTATTTTGTACATCGACTCATTGCGCGTTACACGACTACCAGATATTACCAGCATTGAATGCATATTGCTGAAAGTTCATCTCGAGGAATTCCATTTGGTAATTGGCGGATTTTACCGCCCCCCAAACAGTGATGGTACTTTTTTTGAGGCGCTAAACGAGTTCATGTGCAAGAATGACGTATTTAACCTTGTGCTAACCGGAGATTTCAACACGCCACTAATTAACTGGGACGGTGATTATCCTGAAGTACACTTTGCCTCCGTTGAACCACTCGTAGACATTGTTTCATTACATGGCCTAACACAACTGGTAAAGGTGCCTACAAGAACACAAGGGGATAGTCAATCAATTTTGGATCTCTCCATTATTTCTGACAGTGTTCGTGATCGTGCCCCGAAAGCTGACATATTCAAAGGTATCTCAGACCACAAGCTCGTGTGCTTAAATCTCGAAGTGAAATTCCGATCACGGCTGGCGAAGAAAGTGTATTGTTCGGGTGTTTTCTCGTGCTAGTAATGTAAATATTTTGGATGTTTTAGATAGTTCTTTTTCTTTGTTTAAATCGTTTTACGAATCAGATGCCTATGCTGTTGAAAATATATGGTGCTTTTTTAAAAACCTGGTTTTGACTTGTGTGAAAAAGTTTATCCCACACAAACGACACTTGCAGCGTACACACAATCCGTGGATGACGAAAGAGTTGCACGTCACCAACGTAAGGTAAATAAAGCGAAAAGGCAGTACAGGCGGTATCCATGCTCACGTGGTTCAGATAAGATATCGGGGTTACGCGAACTGAAGACTAGTATTAAAGAGTCGAAAATGTTTACGAACACATTCGTCTTGAAAACTTTCTTGAAACTTCGCCAGAAAAAATTTGGCGACGCATTTCGCCAAAGAAGAAAGATCTTCCTACTCTATCAGTCGATGGTGTCCCTGTGACAGATAACGCAGTGATTGCCGAAGCTCTTCATGCTTATTTGGTTTCTGTATTTGTCGTCGACGACGGCCGCACACCGGAATTTAGCAAATTTGATCATAGTGAACCTCTTAATAAATGGATATCCGAAGAAGGCATACTAGCACTACTGTTAAATTAGACGAAAAGAAATCGCCAGGCATAGACGGTATACCAAACGCATTTTTAAAGCGATATGCTGAATGGTGTTCTAAATATATATGTCTGTTGTTCAAGAAATCCCTCTCTAATGCGGATCTTCCAATCGACTGGAAGTACGCGAAAATCACGCCGATCCCTAAAACAAACGCGCCATCAACTCCGTCATCATATAGACCAATTTCCTTATTACGCACATGCGCGAAGGTACTAGTGCACCTAATTTTGAAACATGTATCCAGCTTACTTGAAAACAAAGGCTTAATTGGTTCCTTCCAGCATGGATTTCGCTGTGGTTACTCTACAGTCACCCAGCTCATCGAAACTGTCCACGACTTAGCAGCAGCCCTAGACAGACATAACCAGGTCGAATATATATTTCTAGACTTCTAAAAGGCATTCGACCGAGTCTCACATCGAAAAGTATTATTGAAGATAGAACCAATACTCAAGAACACCAAATTACTAGCTTGGATAGAAGCCTACCTCTCATGTAGACGAGAAGTTGGGGCCATTGATAATGAAACTTCGCGTGCCATTCCAGTCCTTTCGGGTGTACCACAGGGCTCTGTTCTTGATCCTTTATTTTTTTCTTGTATATGTGACTAGGTTTATTAGTCGATAACGCACAATGGCAAGACAGCGTGAAGAACCGTCCAGCAGAGATCAGCACAGCAGCGAGCTGAAGCACGAGCTGAGAGAGCCGGGCGTTGGCGATGCTGCTCGCCGCAGGCACATCTTCTTCTTCACAATTGCCCCCGCTGAAAAAGGAGCCATCCTGGCAACTTGAGAAGTTTCAGGCAGAAGCTCATGGTACGGTTTCAGTCAGGAAGCGTAGACGATGTCACGTGCGCACCGGCGCATGTCGTTCGATCTGGAAACTGGCTCAATTAGGAAATTAACCGGAAAGGTTTTCTCTAAGACGGTGTAAGGCCCCTCGTACCGGGGGACAAGTTTCGAGGAGAGTCCCAGTGTTTGGTGTGGAATGGCGAGCCACACAAGAGACCCTGGGGCATAGCTGGGATCTGAAAGGGCGGTGCTACGGTGTTCTTTCTAGCGTTGCTGCTCTTTTGAGGTGAACGCACGGGCGAGCCGGCGGCATTCTTCGGCTTGTCGAGAAGCATCGGAGACAGGTGGGCACTCGGAAGCATCAGGACGGTAGGGTAGTAGGGTGTCGATTGTATGGGAAGGCTCGCGTTCATAAAGAAGAAAGAAAGGTGAGAATCCCGTGGTGGTTTGAACTGCGGTGTTATATGCCAATGTGACGTATGCGAGAACACGGTCGCAGTTGCTATGATCAGATGCCACGTACATTGAGAGCATATCACCCAGCGTGCGGTTGAACCATTCTGTTAGCGCGTTAGTCTGCGGGTGGTATGCCGTCGTTTTCCGATGAATGACGTGGCAATCCAAAAGCAGAGTTTCGACGACCTCGGAGAGGAAAGCGCGGCCTCTGTCACTAAGGAGCTCTCGAGGTGGACCATGTGAAAGGATAAAGAGACGTAAAATGAAAGAGGCGACAGCCTGAGCTGTAGCGCTCGGCAAAGCCGCTGTTTCGGCGTAGCGGGTCAGGTGGTCAACTGCCACTACAATCTACCGATTACCATTTGATGTCAATGGAAGGGAGCCCTAGAGGTCAACGCCGACGCGATCAAATGGCTTGGCAGGGCGTGAAAGTGGCTGATGCACCAGTCGCTCGTGATTTGGCGCTGTTGATTTGGCGCTGTTAATGATTTGCGTCGCTGGCAGTCAGGACAGCACTGCACGAATTTGCGTACAAAATTGTACATGCCGCGACAGTAATAGTGATGGCGAAGGCGTTCATATGTTTTGAACACCCCGGCGTGGCCGCAGTTCGGATCGTCGTGAAGAGAGGCACATACTTGTAATCGTAAAGTGCTTGGAATGACTAGTACCCACCGGCGGCTACGGGAGCGTAGTTGCGTCGATGAAGGAGTTGATCGCGGATGGCGAAATGGAAAGCTTGACGTCGGAGGGATCGAGATACTGGAAGGTTGGGCGTGTCTGATAGATGCGATCCATGGGTCACGACGTTGTTCGGTGGCAATCGAGTCGAGATTTAGCGATGACAAGGTCTCGAGGCGAGTGTTTCCGCAGGTCGGATCTGGTGATAAAGGTGAGTGGGACAGGGCATCAGCGTCAGGGTGTTTGCGTCCGCAGCAGTATACGACGCGAATGTCGTACTCCTGGAGGCGGAGTGCCCATCGCGCAAGGTGGCCAGAAGGGTCTTTCAAAGTGGAGAGCCAGCAAAGCGCGTGGTGATCCGTTACTAGATCGAACGGGCGGCCATATAAGTATGGCCGGAATTTTCCAAGCACCCACACCAGAGCCAAACACACTTTTTCTGTCACGCTGTAATTAGTTTCGGCTTCATTTATTTTATTTATTTAGTGAATACTGCCGACTTCTATGCGAAGTCATAGGCAGGAGTGGGTGACAAATACACTTGATTGGAGATTTTCCAGGGCAAGAAAACAACAGAAGCTTAAAACAGAAAAAAATTATGTCGGGGGAAAATATAGAAGAAAAAAATTGCCCGCAGCTTCCCTCGGGGGAACACTGAGGAGGATGCGGAGCATATAATTGGTTAGCGGGGTGTTAAAGTGCGACTTACTTGGGTCGATGGCTAAATTGGTTAACGTGGTTGTGAAATGGGGTGTTAAATTGCGACTTACTTGGGTCGATGGCTAAATTGGTTAACGTGGTTGTAGGAGGGGGTGTTAAATGAGTGAACACGTACACACGTATGCGAAAGGGCGGCGCTGGTCGAAGGGACGTCGATCATTGTGTTTGTGGATTCGTTGGAATTCATTTCACCGCGACCTTGGACGTCGACGCGCCGTACAAACCAACCGACGAGCGGCAACTGAGCGAGCGAGCGCCGACCTTGAGTATATATACAGCGCGACGGCGCATGCGCTGTCAGCTGTCGAATGTTATTGAAGGAGAAGCGCGCGCGGCACAGATGGTGGGCGACGGCGCGACGGCGCATGCGCGCGCGTCAGCTGTCGAATGTTCGAGAAGCGGTGCGGACGGCGCACTACAAGGCGCGAGTATAAGATGCTTCCGCATCTAAAACAGAGATTTACAAACATTGAAGTCAATGCAGCGCTTCAGATTGAGCAAGTTTTGTTGACAAAAAAGGCGAGAAAAACACATATTGACACAATCGACGAAGCGTGATACAATTGAGCTAGCGCTGAACATAGGAAAGTAATACAACTCAGACACACACCGGGAGAGAATAAATGCGGTGAAAATGAAATAAAAAGAAAGAAAGAAAAAAGTTCAAAGGATAGCTGGCAGATTTGCTATCGCATTCATGAATGAAGCGACAGTTGTGGATGAAACAGCTTCATCGGGCAGGGAATTCCAACTACGTGCTGCTTTGGGGAAAACTATTTTTGGAAAGCAGTGGATTCTGCATGAAAATTCCTGGACATGCTTGCTGTGGTGTGACCGGGTTATACGTGACTTCGACGGTAGAATATATTTAGTTTTATCAATTCCAAGATTACTGCGATAGATCTGATAAAACAGTTTCGTCAGAGTGCGGCTAGCGTAGGCTACAACGTATTCTGAATAGCCGCGCTTTCATTGAGCGAGGACAGCGCCTAGCCCGACGCCGCTGGCGTCAGTGTGCACATCGGTAGGAGCCGTCGGGTCGAAGTGGCGAAGAACAGGTGGGGAGGTGAGCAGACGGCGTAGAGTAGTGAAGACAACGTCACATGCAGGGGACCAAGAGGAGAGGTTCACGTCACCGCGAAGAAGCTGGGTAATGGTGACATGATAGATGCGAAATTGCGAACAAAGCGCCGGAAAAACGAGCATAGGCCTACAAAACTGCGAAGTTCTTTCATGGTCGTCGGCTTGGGAAATTCTGCGACTGCTCGAAGTTTTACCGGGTCAGGTAATTCGCCGTGTTTGGACACGATGTGGCCTAGTATGACGAGCTCGCGTGCAGCGAAGCGGCATTTTTTTAGGTTAAGCTGCAGGCCAGCGTTAGTCAGACAAGTCAAAACGTGCCTGAGGCGATGGAGGCGCGTATGAAAATTATGGGAGAAAACCACGACATCGTCAAGGTAACAGATGCTCATATTCCACTTGAGGCCACGTAGCGCATTATCCATAAGTTTTCAAACGTGGCAGGCACGCTACAAAGCCCAAAGGGCATGACGTTAAACTCGTATAGTCCATCTGGTGTAATAAATGCCGTTTTTTTAGCGGTCGGCTTCAGCCATTGGGACTTGGGAGTAGCCAGACCGCAAATAAATATACCGACGAGAAAAATTCCGCTCCGTGAAGGGTGTCGAGGGCGTCATGAATGCGCGGCAAAGGATAGACGTGCTTGCGGGTTATCTTATTCAAACGACGATAGTCCACGCGAAATCAAACAGATCCGTTTTTCTTACGCAAGAGGACGACAGGAGACGCCCAAGGACTGTGAGATGATCGAATGACGTCTCTACGAAGCATATCTTTGACTTGATCGTTGATGACGCGGCGCTCTTCAGCGGAGACACGGTATGATATTTGACGCAGTGGCTGGTGTACGCCGGCGTCAACATGATGTTTGACTTGTGACGTGCGGCCCAGTTGAGGCTGCAACACATCGAAAGAACTCCTGAACTCTTGCAGAAGATCCAGCAGGTCGGCATGTTCGGTAGGAGTGAGAATGTCGGTAATGGCGCTAGAAAACGTATCCTTGGAAGATTCCTCGAGTACCGACAGTGATTTTGGGTGGTCGCAGTAGTCATCCGGGACATCAACCAAAGCCGAAGGGTCGAGATCCTGCACGCGGCCGAGACATTCTCCCGCAAGCAAAGTGACAGGTGTGAAAAGTGGATTGCTTACGAACATATTGCTTCTTCCTGCGGCAAGGTCAATTGTTGCGAAAGGCAGCGGAGGAGCTCGACGACTCTTGAAAATATCGAAAGGCATAAAAAGGCATGCAGCGTCTGGGTAGGCGTTGCTAGAAAAGGCAACAAGGGCAAAATTTCCAGGTACAGTATCGGTATCTTCACGAACGAGCAACTTCGCTGGCTGATGAAGAGCGTCAGTAATGGGACATCACACAAGGGTGAAAACTCAACTTCGGCGTGAGCGCAGTCGATGACGGCATTACGGCGGGATAGGAAGTCCCACCTGAGGATGACGTCATGCGAACAGACAGCGAGAACAATAAATTCCAAGATGTAAAGACTGCCTTCGATGGACACTCTCTCAGTGCAGGCTGCGAGAGGCGTTACTTGCTGTGCACTTGCGGTGTGGAGCGACAGTCCCGAAAAGCGGCGTCGTGACTTTGCGCAATAAGCGGCAGAGATTAGCGGCAATAACAAAACCATCTGCGTCGGTGTCCACAAGGGCGAAAGTACAATAACCTTCAACAGTTACTGCGACCACGTTAGCAGGAGAGGGGCGAGGGCTTAGACAGTTCAAAAACGGCACAGTTCCTGCCTCTTGAATTGCGGTGCTTAGTTTTCCTGTTCGGAGGGTCTAGGCCGGCGACGCATGGGGGAGGGCGATCGCCGTCGAGGAGACGGTGCGCACTGCGGCTGGAAGCCAAGGGGGTCAGTAGGGGCATAGCGAGGTGGCGAGACCAGCCCGTATTGGTCGAAGGGTTGGTTGCCGGGTTGCGACGACCGGGCATAGTTGCCGAACGTCTGAGGTCGACGGCAGCAGTAGCGGGCAAAGTGTCCGGGAGTGAAGCAGGCGTAGCAAATCGGTCGGTTATCGGGCGTCCTCCATGAATTGGCGAATGGTGGTGCCGCCCAAGGTGTAGTATAAGCAGCCGGGTGTGCACGCTGTGAGCGCGTGGTGTAGGGCGGTTGCGGAAGCCTACACACAGCGTCTGCATATGTGAGCGGGGCGGCTACGGGATGTATCTCTTCGAACAGGCGACAGGAGGAGCCACAGGCTGCGCTGCATACGTTAGGGGCGCGGCCACAGGCTGAATCGCTGGCGGATAGGCCAGTGGGGCACCTACCGGCTGTGCGACACGCGGGCAGTGGACACTTCTAGATAGAGGCGGCTCGTAGTGCGCAAGGGGAACAGCTCGTGCAACCTCTTCCGATATAGCAGTGCGAAGCGGGGCGGGTAGACGGGTGGTGGCCTCGTGAGCGAAAGGCACTAGTGAAAGTTGGCGGGCGACTTCCTCACGGACAAAGGCTCGGACTTGCTGAAGCAATGACCAATTGTTAGGCATGGTGTCGAAACTGGACAGCGACTCACCACCACGCTGAGGTTGCCGAGTCAGAGAGCCTTTTACCTTCTTTATCACTGACATTTAAGTATAAAAAAGGATACATACCTAAAAGACTCCTACCGGCGGCCTGCTCGGTCCTTTCATATTTAAAAGGTAATATTTTCCAGTATTCTTGTTTCCTGAGAACTGCAACCAATTGGAATTCCCTCCCTTCAGCTGTGGTGGAATGCCCGCCGCTATCATCTTATCTACAGGCCCTTCAGTCCATGGGACATAGCTCTGACATAGTTTAACATGAACCCTGACGCTTTTTTTTTCTTCCATATGTTTACGTATTCATGTTTTCACTAGTTATTTAAATATCTTAGTGCTGTGCTCGTATAAACTCGTTATAATCTTCTTCTTTTGCTGTTATTATCGCCGCAATGCTTCATATGTGTTTATTGTAACCATTTTTTGTACTCATTGTACCCACTCCTGCCTAAGGTTTGGAGATAAGACCTGCAGTACTTAATAAATAAATAAATAAATAAATTTGTGCACGCCTAATTCGAACTTTCGGTTAATCAGAACTGACGCTGTGTGGTCCCTATGTGTATTTCAATGGGCGAAAACGCCCTGTAGTTCGAACATTCAAGCACTTGCGATAGTTAATTCGAACCTACCACGCTCCGCAAATTCTCTTAGCACCAAACCCGATTCCGCGGCGGCACCTACAACATTTAAATGCTGTGCGTGAAGAAAGAAAAGAAGAAAAGAAAAGTCTGGGGCGGTATGTTTGCTTTCTCTCAAATGCATACCTGCCCACCTGGCAACAGATAAATTCGTAAAACCGGACTGGCCTGAATTTTATTGCGATAGCAATTGTATTGACACTCTCCACCGAATTTCGCCGCCGGCGTCGAGGTCATGTACCGTATATGTATACATATTTATATATATGAAAATGCAAGAGAGAAAAAAAACAAGAAAAAAAAGACTGGCGCGGAATCGAACGTGGGACCTCCGCGTCGTGAATGCAAGGCGTTAACCACTGAGGCGTTAACCACAATTTGTCAATATAAACCGACTTTAGATATAGCCTCAGAAGAAAAAAAATCAAGCCCAAACTTTCATTGAAATCTCTCCGCACTCTTTCATAGAAAATGAGGCCCCAACCCCCAACCGTGCCATGAAGAACAGAATCACTGTGAGAGAAATGAACTAATTCTCCAAACATATACTGAACTCTCATTGCACGGAGGGCTTCCTAAGCGCGGCCTACTTTGCGAGTAGATTAACCATATTTTTTCAATGTATTGTAACTGCCTACTCTTTTTGGTCGGGCCTCAGAGCTTTTCCGTGGAGCCTTGGTTTCTTCGTTCGCGGCCTCTCTGATGGTAGAAAGGACACCACCTACAAATGCAAGAGGCTGTGTCATTATTCAAACCTATTGCGAGTGTAGCCACACAAAGGAACTAGCTTAAATGAATCATTAACTTTGAAATGTTTCAGCTATCCTAATTGGCAAGCTGCACAGAGTTCCATACTTCAAGATTTTGGTTGAGATAGAAACGTTCATACATAATATACGATGTCAGTGTTTTTACTTGGGGTAATTAGATTAGCTAAACGTAACACACAAATTAAGCTTAGGAAGTGTCAACAAAATTGAATTTTTTTTCTGCAGAGGCAAATTGGACGCTGTGCCTTGGAGCAATATTTATTCATTATACAAAACAGTACTCATTCTGGCATCCCAATGAAGATCAGGCAGGTCATTGAATCCGCTCAGTTATGAAATTTGGCCGACAGAGCCAGCGAACAGTACATTGTGTGCTTTCATTAGGCACATTTCAATACAGCAGAGCTGCTGTGGTCGAGGTTTGCCATGTGTCGTAGATAGAATATTGTCGCGGTACAATGCCGTGGACTGGCGTGCCCTCAATCGGGTCCCGCGATTCAAAGGTGAGTGTTGTAATCACTAGGCTATCCAGGTATGCTAGCAGAGGATAGCTACAGCCGCTGGATTAAAGAGCGCACGAGTGCGGCCCACCACGTGCTCCAAAACCGGCGTGACAGGTCTAGTTTTCGAACCACTACTGAGGCGCCAGCAGGGGGAGTGGGGGGCAGTTTTCGTGAGTGCCCATAGAATTGCATGTGCGGCGAGCTTGTGGTAGTTACGATGTAGCGCGTGTATCGTTCTATGACCCGCGAAATCTTCTTTTAATATCCGTCTGGCGTGTGTGCACCAGGTACTTACTGACCTTGCTTTTATATACCTGCAGCCGTTGCAAATTTTTGGTATTGTCTTACACGAGATAGAACTTTGCACACCGATCAGTTTTCGCGAAAGTGATAATTGTGAGAACATTTTACGCGGACCCTACAAGATCACAACTAATAGATATGGAAGAGCTACACTTTTTAATGTATTTAAATTAATTATAGTAACTGAGTATGTCACTTCAGTAACTGTTGCTTTAAATTTAATAACTTCATTTAAAATATTTAACATCAGCAACTGCAGTTGCCACTATTCTTTTAACACAAACTAAAATAGACTTCTCGCTTCCTCCAAACGCGTCTATATTATTCTTACCATGCAGTATCAGATGGAACAGTCATGAATTATACTTAGCATGTGTGCGAACTCATATTGGACTCGATCCTGTTTGAAATTTCAGCGACAGTAATTTAAATGGTGGCAATTAGGCGAGCAATTATGAAGTAAATAGTATGAAAACGGAGATGAAAGGAGCGATGAGATGCCGCAAACTGTGATCACAACTGCTTGCATTCCTGTGCTTTTGAGTGTTTTCGTCTCTTTCCGTCTCGACGTTCTTATGATAGTGCAACTAATTCAACAGTGAACACATAATCGGAAGAAAATGTGTGAAAATACTTTATTTATTCTCAATTTAGGCTGATGCTGGCATTTTTCTTCGCTTTTTTACACTTTTGCATAATAAAACTACTTGACAATTGCTCCAGCTTGTGCGCCTAACATTTGGCTTCTGTGTCTATCGACAATAAAACCTTCCGTTTGGTCTTTTCATGTTAGTTTTTCCACTGGCACTGGCGAATCCCGATAGCACTTCACACGCTTGTCTTCTGGCAGTCTTCGCCATGCGGTTCTGTCGTTGTTTACTGTTTATTTGTTCTACTAGGTATCGTTAAAAAATAGGCACCTGTGCTCGCTCAAACGAAGGCACGTCACGTTCACTCGACTACCCTAAAGCAGCAGTGGTTTTCCAATGGGTAAACATAATAAACATAATATATATATGAACTGACTTTTACCGGATAACCAGACAAATATTCAAAATATGTTTCTCTAATACGCTTTCAGAATATAAAAACAGAACGTCTGTTGTAAAGTGTCTAAAAATTAATTGTCAAGCATTCCGGCTGACGAGAAAACGCGAAAGTGCTGAATAAACGTCCCAACATACAAAATATGTTAGTTTAAAACATCTCCATAAATAGAAGAATGACTGTCAGGCATTCAGTGCCATATCATTTAGCTACAGGAATTGTGGATTTTACTGTCAGCCTCAGAAAAAGAAACTGGTTCTGAAAAAAAAAGTGAGGTGCTCGGCACGCCCAGAAAAAATAAATTGGCTTTTTAACTAAATAGTGCCTCGCAGTCTAGTAAATATGCGATATGTCATCGCTGTGATGATGAGATTATAAAAAACACTGATTAGAACAACTGAGTCGGTCTCTGTTGTGAAAGGCACCAGCTAATTTGCTGCGGCTGCGGCCCCGGGGGAGCCGCCGCCACTCGTTTCCCCGTCCCTCCCGTCCCCGACCCGTCGCACTGCAGCGGCCGCAACTGACCCTACAGCTGACACGCGCTCTCCCATAGAAAGCCGCTCTACGCGGCCAGCCGTACCTTGCGCTTTTCCATCCAGCGGCCGTGGCATAGCATATTCTTGTATAGTATAGCATATAGCAAAGGGGGTAAGAAAGGGTATTGAGGATGAGGAGGAAAAGCCGAGAAACGAACGAGTAAAGAGAGGGTAGAAACAAGAGAACGAGAGTAACAGACAGTGATAGAAAGATAAAAACAGACAAAAAAAGAGCAATCGGGCCAAGAATAGTGATATGTAGTATAATGTAGCAGAGAGTGGTAAAAAAAGGTGAAGGAATGAAAGCCTAGTCAAGCCAGGTGCCCATCGTCACTGCTGTATGACCCAGCCTTCTGCGACTTAGTGCACGCTGCACTCATTCTATTCACAGGCATCGTTTGCTCTAGTATCACTGCTGGTAGCTGATTTCAAGTGAAGCCCAGCCAACGCTTCCTCATTATTGGGCCTGCCACGTGATAAAAAAACCTGCTGCCTTACCCTCTTCCTTCATCGCTTCGAATTAAATTTTGAATTGAACTTTACTGGTCACACTTTTGACAAAAAAATTTGCATACACTGCGTGAACCCATAGCAATAGGCTAGTTTGGGCCCAAAAAGAAACATTTTATGAAGGCACTTCGGGAAAGTGTAACTAAAAATGTTATACAATATCAATGAAGAAATAACTAAAGTTTTTACACTCTAATGTAATAAAGAATCGGCAATGAAACATTAAAGTGCATGAAATAACCAGACTAAACCATTGCAATGCACGAGAGAACGAAAACTGAATAAACACCTACTTACATAATGAAATCAAGACAGTCATCTGACTAATTATATCAGGACAATATTAAATCAGTACATTGTTTTAAATATTTTTTTTTATAGAGCCTTAGTGAAATTTGAGCACATTTTTATTTCAAAAGGAATAACATTCAAGATTTTATTACCAACAAACTGTGAAAGCCGTTCGCCGTATACGTTGTTAGTTCGTGGAATATTCCATTTACCAAACGTTAGTTGTCTAGTAGAACGAGAAGGGGCGGAAAACATGGACACATGAAAAGGGTGGTTGTAATTAATAACTGTGTGTACGCATCTGGCTAGTTTTTATTTCCATAGCTTTTCGAAGGGCAAAATAAGTAATCTGAAAAACAAAGGTTTGCTGGGGTCGTTATACTTGGAATGAGTAATGATTCTTACAGCCCATTTTCGAAGTCGTCTAACCAGGTCCAGGTAAGTTGTGTACGTGCCGCCCCAGACTCAATGCAATATGAGATATAACAATGAATGAAAGCACAATAAAGCATTCATAAAGTAGTGGTATTGAAATATTTACAAGTCTGAGTAAGTGCATGACACTCTGAAGCTAATTTGGAACACACATTTTGAATCTGCATCTGCCACTGTAAATTATTATCTATAGTGACAAGCAGATATTTATTATATATCCTAGTGAGAGTGGTAGTTCTCAGTACCGTGGAGTTAAGAGTTCTATGGATAATTACTAGCATGCAAAGTAGTTTTAAAAATAACTGTCCACGCATTCCAACATTTATTGAAAGGTCGTTCACATGTTCATCTGGAGATTAGCAGTTGGCATCACTTTGGCGGAGGGAGAAGGTGGGTCAAAAGCTTTTACTAGGATACGTTCCACTCGTGCAGTCCTCAATATCAGAGTACCGTAATTACTCGCATAATTGGAACACTCGCATAATAGGCGCATTCCCCTAGTTTGGTCGCGGAAAGTTTGACTGATTCTGCGCATAATAGGTGCACTCCGAACTTGGCCACTATAAGAATTGATTCTACCCCTCAGCGGTACAGTTGTAATGCGGTCTCCATACACTGAAGAAAAAAAGAAGGCGAATCAACGAGCAAAAAAAAAATTAGTGCAACGACCTAACGGAACATGTTTGTCGAAATAAAACTTGAAAAAATAAAGAAAGAAAGAGTCCATGAGCGAAGAAAAAAAGTGGCTGTTCTATCAATTACTGATACCCCCCCCCCCATCCAAGTCTTTTTACCCGACGAATGTGCAGATTTAAAGCGCAAGAACCGAGTCGAAAAAAATGTCAGAAATTTTACACCGCGATTGGCGCACCCCTAACTTCAATAGTTGGAGTCTAAATCACCTCCCACCTCTAATTTCGAACCGGATTTTATTAAAAAATAAGTGCGCCTAGATTGCAAGTGCAGCTATAATGAGAGGGGCGGCTGCGCTTGAGAGAATTCGCAAATGCTGCTTTTGCTGAGGTTTTGTGCAAAAGCAGCAGTTTCTCACAACCAGCTTCCTAAACTTCGCAGTGCTAGCTTTTCTTTTATGCAAATTTTTTTAACAGACGTGGAAATGAGTGCGAGCGTGCGAAGAGTCTTGAAATTAGAACTCTTGTGAAAAAAGCAGGCGCTCAAAACGTGTAGCTAGCAGCGATTTCAGCCTAAAGGACAAAAGTTCTGTATTTATACTGCCATAATGAAGTAAGCATTCCCTTTTTTGGTAGATTCTAAAGTAGAATCATTAATATTTTTGCATAACATACGCAACAATTTGTATTGCATTTTTAACAGCTTTTTTCGGTTGTTGCCAAGCTTTCCTCTACGTGCAACTTCCGCGAACTAAAGCTTGCAATTTTTTTTGCCCAGTTTCTTTCCCCACACTATACAATCATAGAATCGCTTAATTGGCGACATTCGATCACTCCCCCTGAATGATTATAAGACGTGGTGAAAATCATGTATCAGAAATCTTATTTTATTATTTTTGCGAATAGTTTCTGTTACTTTCCATATCTTTTTCTGTTACGATCTTTCCTGCAATGTGTGATCACACTGCTGTAATAGCACTTTCACAGGCCTGCAGTAAGTAAATGGAAAATATGAATAGAAAGCATAACAAACCGAGAGACTACAGATCCATTTTAATCCCCTGGGCCTTTAACCCTACTTGGACAATTTTTTTTACCTGTTTCGCACTGAGTGAAATGTTGCTGTCTGTGGCCTGGTGACTGCCATTAGTGTCCATGCTTTCGTACTGCTAGTGCCAGCGCACATTTTAATATTTGCCTAAAATTAAGTGCTACACTTTCTCAACAGCTGCAGCCATTGTGAAAATGGGGCTAACATGAAGGGCTGTTGCATGCACATTCAGCCGTGAGAAATCACAATCCATTGGCCACACATAGAGCAGGTACACTCAAACCTCATTATAACAAAGTCGCACCTGCCACGTAAATACTTCGTTATATCCTCAAATTCGTTATAAACATTTGTATCATTGTAGCTATGACAGAGCTATTCTTAATGTAATTATTTATAACCAATACTTGGTTATATCGAGTGTAGTCACCTAGCTAAAGCTCGATTTTCTGTTAAACTGCGACAAGTATTTTAACAGGAGATCAATTGTCTGTGCAAACCCTACTTTTGTACACAGACTTCTCCTAGCAAGCAAAGAAATGAAACTTGGGTGCATTGCCGGCTACAAGCTTTTCCACTGGCGTGATACCGATTCTACACAACATTTAGACCATTGAGATTGATAGTCCAGGCAGCAACAATGCATTATTGTGTTTTGTGCAGATACGAGTGCACACTGATTACAAATTATCATATGTGTCCAGCATCTCTAAGGCCTATTTCCATTTGTCGCACTGCTCCTTGTTGCACGGTGAACACCTCTTTTGGTGTTCTTCTTGTAAACTAAACTACCCGCGCGCACACAAAATTTCTTCGACGCAATCGTCCTACACCCGCAATTCAACAGTCAAAAATTACACGAAAGATGCACAGAAAGTACCACAGCCCTAAGCTTGTGTCGCACCGCGGAAGCATTTCGGTACGCAAACGATTCCCTCTGTGGCACAGCAGCACTGCAGCCCCTTTTGGCAGCGTGTGAAGCTGCCCCATAGCGCGACTGCAAATTTTTGAGGAGTATTGAAGGATTGGAGAGTTTCCACCAGCATAGTTCGATTCCTGAGGCCGTTTAGTCTTAGGAATGAAATTTCAACAGTCTTCGCCGAATAGTATTTTGCCGTTAGCGTACCTTGAAGTGAGCATATTTGTTCCCTAATAATTCCCTTTCTTGAATACTGAAAGAGTGTAGGTGGGTTATATGGGAAAAGCTTGACTAAGTGACAAATTACCGCTTATAACTCTCACTGTTACTCAAATCCAGCTACTACCAGAAAGAATTTGCCGTACTATAACAAAATGCAAATTTCTATTCCCTATAAAATTAAAAAAATTTGTACCAGCCTATTACAAGTCAAAGGTTTCAACATGGTGCTGAAGGCACTCACTTCTGATAAGGTAGTGTTCACGCAGGGCTGTGCAGCCAACAACTACTGGGAGCCTAATATAAAGCTGTATGCAAATTGAAGCACTTTGTACCAAGCTAAAGCTGCAGTTCTCCCATAACATTGCATTCTCAAACACAGACAATAGAGACTGATATACAATAAAAGAATATGTATGCACATATACACCCCATAAAGTGGATGGAGGTATACCAGCTCTTGTAGCTCAGTTGGCAGAGCATCGGACGCGTAATGTGGAAGTTGAAGGTTCAGTCACTGTCCATGGCATTTTAGCTTTTTGTACACTTTTTTTCCCATTTGCATTACCTAATAACATCTCCTATACTTTGCTCGCACGACTGTCTGTTAGATCATAAAAAAAGATCATATTAAAGATCATAATAAAAGAATATGCCATGAAACAAATTTCTCTGTGATTACATTGCTATACTCCGGAACAACTTAATGAAGCGAAGGTCGTAGAGGTGGGACTCACATTTGCGATGCCACGCTACTAATACGGCGGCTGGCAGCCAATTCCCTTTCTGTTTGCTCACATTGTTAACGCAAAATAAAAAGCGAATTTGCGAGCACACAGTGACTCACTATTTCGTGGATGCCATACTCACTCTGGAAACTATGGGAAGGCTGCAAATATGGCGTCATTCAAGAATTTAAAACGAAGACATTCTTGCAAAGCAAGCAAAAATTTCACCTACAACTTTCCACAACTGTGTGTCTGGAAATTAATAAAGCAGCGTTCATTTAACCGGAGAAAATTATAGTAAACAAGTACAATTTACGTCACGTTAGCAGGCAGAGGTTTCGTTTCCTTAGCTTCCACAGTGCCGTTAAGAAAAGTTGTCGCCTAATATGGTGCCACACACCAAATACACCTACTGCCCGCAGTACTTACACCTACTGCCCGCCGTTTGCACTGGTGATTGCAATGCTATAATGTGTTTTACTGTCAGTCTTGCCTTTGGTGCTGCGATCCTGTTTGACTGTCGCAGCGGGGGTCTCTGTGGCGATTGGTTTGCCTGCTTTTGCACCACATTGCCGAGCTTCTGACCAGCAGCGGCTGGCTTTTGGCTCACTCGGAGGGGCTTCTTTGCAGCAGCCAAATTCTCGAGCCGAGTCTGTAAAAAAAACGTGCACAAAAAGCATGTCAGAGGTTGCATCAAAGGGGCACTAAAGTCAATTAACCATTTACGTCAGACTGCCCCGCCGCGGTGGTCTAGTGGCTAAGGTACTCGGCTACTGACCCGCAGGTCACGGGTTCGATTCCCGGCTGCGGCGGCTGCATTTCCGATGGAGGCGGAAATGTTGTAGGCCCGTGTACTCAGATTTGGGTGCACGTTAAAGAACCCCAGGTGGTCAAAATTTCCGGAGTCCTCCACTACGGCGTCTCTCATAATCAAATGGTGGTTTTGGGACGTTAAACCCCACAAATCAATCAATCAATCAATCATTTACGTCAGAGTGAAATCTCAATGTATGACAACATCTAAAACGACAACATTAACAGTGCACTACTTAATAGTGAGAAATTCAGGTAAATGCAGAAGAAAAGAAGCGCCGAAATAGGACAATTTTAAGATGATCGCGATGACATCAGACGGACCGCCTACAATAAATCATCAGTAATCGATCAAACTGCACTAAATAAAGAACCTTCCATGCATTAGGAGGCGCAATAAAATGCTGCTTGTTTGTTTCTGTTTGATTTGAAAGAACCGCCAAATGTTACCCCGGGGAACGGCCCAAGTGATTCAAATATTGAAATTTAGTGTGGTTGCACTGGACAGGTGGTGCCATCTAGCGGGGCGCAGTTGAAACAAAAGAAATGTCTGTAGTCTCGAAGCCAATTGCGCGAAATTGATCAATGGCCGTTGTTGCTGCTGTGGCTCCAGCAGCTTTCAGTCAGTGATAGTAGCGCAGTAAAGCCGGGCAACGTGGAGCACGGCAACAGTGACTCGATCGATCCGCTTCTTGAGGCGGGTAATTTGAAGTGCGCTAACCCAATGAAGACCATTAAAACACGATGTTATTTCAAAATAGGCCCTTCCTAGGCACAGAAGTAGCACTACAAGAATTCAGGACCGCCATTACAACAATCAACGTTGATTTAACAGTTGCATTTAGTGTCCCTTAAAACACGAATGGATCGTTTGGCTTTAATTGAAGCCGCGGACCATGCGAGACAGAAGATCACAACATTGGTCCTGGTCGACTCCAATAATAGCATTTCACCCTATGGTGAGGGAACCATAGAAATTGAAACAACGTTTGCCAATCATGGAGCAAGGCAGGGCCTGTCAAACAAACGCAACATACATGAAAGGAATGTCCCACACACTTGTTTGTGAACACTGAACGAAACGTGCCTCGCCAACCATACTGCCACGTTCTTATTTCTCAAGTTTTGTTATCAACCCCAAAACACTACACAATTCTCAGAACAAGCCGCGCCTGCAGCTTTTGAAAAGCTTCTGGACTTTAGTAGACCATTTCGATAAGATGACGCCCACTCTGCGCACTGTACAGATTATTCTGGAACCTATGCCACCGCCAGCAATAATGCTAGAACATTCGATGGCAAGAGTATTAATGCCGACGCACTTCGCCGCTTGTCAGTAGTTGATCGACGGCCGACGCTTCGTTCACTGCTATGTGTGCAAGACTGCTCCTGTAATCGGACTTTCCATTCACCGGGCACAGGTTCGCCCAAATAAACAGTTAAATCCCAACACAAAGTATCCCGTCTTCGGCCACGTCACGACCCCGTGACAATACAGTATTGAACATGCCTCGCAGGCATCCTGAAGGACATTGCATAAGATAGCATCACCAATTACAAAACAAAAAATACAAGCAAAAACCTAACAATGTTGTAGAATAACACGCAACAGAAACCAGTTTATCACAGAAAGTTTCACTAAGAGAGACTGATGAATGCAATCCAGAAGATTGCTCCTATATACAATAGCTCTAGGCAGCAGCGACAAGTTAAATGCCTGCTTGGGGCTCTGGATGAATGCCCACAAGAATGATTGCATTGCAATTACAACAAGGTGTGTGCTCGGGAGGATGAAGTTGAAAAAATTAAATTATCACTGTAAATGTACCTAAGCAGCATACAAAACATCAATTATGCAATGATGTTGAAAAGACAAACACAAGGTGTTTTATTCAGGCAATACTAGAACAATAGTCATAGTTTCAAGAGGCTACTCTATTCTGAATGGCCTCCAACATATAGACTAGATAATCTTGTTTATGTTGACTACGTGGATGAGGGAATTTGTGATGCATTAAAGTAGTCACAAAATGTCCAAGCAGTCGGGCTGCTATGAAACCTTGGTGTGGAGTGGGGGCCGGGCGGGCTTATGTGGTCGAGTCATATTGCACTACGAATGCCAGGGTAAAAAGTTTCGCAGACGGGAAACACTGTGCGACCCTTGGCTACGCCATTGCTTCCGACACTCGTGAACAGGGAACTGCCAGAAAACGAAACTCTAGATTTTCTAGAGGAATTCGACTTACGCCACGATGCCTAGCGCGACGTTGGAAACCGGGCAAGTCATGCATCCCCTACTGCAAAAAAAAAGAGCCATCCCGCGAATGTTCGACTCGAGCCCAAGAGACCTTAAAGTACAGAGAAACGTGAACGAAAAATTGGCTCCTAAAATCAAGAACTAAAGTAGGACAGAGCATGTGCGTGCTATCGGTGACCTCGCAGCTTTACAATAATCCAGCGCCCACTGCACACAATAAAAATTTAACACAGCCTTTTTAAGGCCCTGCATAGTCTACACGTCACCATAAGTGACCACATGAAAACCTTCGAAAATTCTCGCCATAGATAGACCGAAATACCAAAATATGTGCAGTGACAGCTGCGGCGGGCACCTTCAACAAGATTCGAAACAAGTGGCTGGCAGGACAAAATTGAAATCATTGCGCTACAAAAGAGCGCACCACTGTTTAAGCACGTTCGCCCAATGAAATTCAATATAAGCCACAAAAAACACCAAGGAATGCCAATTCCGCAGCGGCGAAGACTCTTACAAGAAGCTACCGGGCGTGCTACGGCAACGGCCCACTGCAACAGCTTTCGTCAAAAAAGGGGCTAGCATTGTCCCAACATTCGCCTAGACTTCGTTGGCCACTCACCCTTCTTGAAGAATGTCCGAAAGTGGCCATGTCTTCAGTACCACAGACGTTTCTTAGAGATTTCGCTTCCACGCTGCAACGGTCGTCCCTTTGAATGTGCCGCTGATGCACCAGCCAGCCGCCCACAACGCTCCCGCAGCACGTATGAGCCTTTATCAACGGTTCCGATGCATCATAATTGACCACGTGACCCGACCCTAGGCACCTGGAGGCCACGAGCTGTACTACTAGTCGTAGTATCCATAGCGCAAACGTTCGCGCGCAATTTGAATTGTCGTGCACACGCGCAAACCAAATAAATAAATAAATAAATATGCACGAAAGAACTTTCTTTCCTTCTCTGAGTATTCGCGACTATTTAGGCAACCTTAGTCACCAGGTTCTTGGCCGATCCCCCTTTGTGGGTGTGTGCTGGAGTATCAAGGATCATCACCATCATTTAGGCAACCTAGGTACTTGTTAGTAAAAGTTGACGTGAACGTTTCCCTAGGCTGCACGGCTATTCCCGCGAAATATAAGAACTGTCACGCGTTGTAAGTCACCTCATTTCTTTTCTCGATTGTCATATATAAAAGTATAATTACCTTTTTTTAAACGATGTATTAACAAATGAGACTGCTCTGAACTTGTTTGATAGGGACGACATTAATGGCTAAGGGTTTGTTGCTTCTATCGGCAATTGAGGTAGCTCCCGCATTCTACTATCTGTGTCAACGTTACTCGCTTCACCCGTTTCACATTACACGTCACCACATATGTGTGCAGTAGTGATCGGCGATCAAATCCGCATAGGGACAGCAAACATGTGAGGAGCTCACACATCATTAGTGGATCCAACTCATGACAGTAGTTAAGTCGCACTTGGTCGCCGCTCTGGCTCTAAAATGCTTAGATCGCGATGCCCTTACATCACTGAAGTGAGAAAAAAATGTTTCTCTGATAACTCAGCATGTTGGGGCTTAGTCACTGGCGACCTATTAAAAAACATCCTATCGTGAACCTTTCATTCACTTTGTGTGTGTAAACTAACCCTTTTATCGCCTGATAGGTCCTGCCTTCCATCGGCCATATGAACCGTTTTGGTGGACCAAAGTGTAGCTTACAGCCCGCTGTTAAGTCAGCGAAAACTACATCTGATGAGTCAGCGAAAACTACAGTAACTCCATTTCACCACGTACAGTCAGTGGCCTGACCAACCTTGGCTGCAATTAGGTATGGATATCGTAGGTCCCCTGCGTACAGCTCCAAACCCTATCATTACTACTTTTCTGAATGGCTATAAGTCGCTTTTACCAATTCACTCACGACAAGAGACGTCGTTAAGCTACTCAGATCAGCTTTCAATGGTCAGCCACAAACCTTCGTTTGCATATAATGGACCCCAGTTTACGTCCAGACAGTTCCAGGATTTTATGAGGGGAAGTGGTATTGACTTCTCACTTGACTATTACCCGCAGATAAACGGGCTAACAGAGATATTTAACCGTGTCAAGTCAGTAGCAAGGTGCAAGCTTCTCAACTGGGCCTCCAGGTGTTGCGCCCGTTGAAACGACGACGGCGCACCACCAGCAGCGGCAATCAAAAGGCATTCACGAGCATGTATAGTGCGAACGCGTAGAAGATTTGCAAGGGACACACTTATGGTGGCAGCGCTCACCAGAAAACAAGCAGTGGCGCCACACTGCTCGTGAAGGCAATGTCATCGAGGTGTTGCGACATCTTGCAAAGTGACAGAAGTGTAGGGATGTTGGTGCTTCACCCTTACTTACAACAGCGAAGGTTTTGAGCAGTTGTATCAGCCAACATAGGACATATATCAGCCAACATTGCCAACATATATCAGCCAACACTGGACAGCTTCTACTGCGGGCATCTGCATTGCGGCTATGCGTAGTATGTACCTTGTTTGCACATCAGCGCTGATGCATTCATGTTGTTCACCGGTGTACATGCTAAAATGTTACTTACTTTGCCTTTATTTATGCAAAAACTGTTTGGCTCGCAATAAAACGATTTGTTGTTGCAAGTTGGTGGGATCAGCCTAGTCATTTTGTTCAGCCTGTATGCGGCATTACAAACTTATAAAGCATGCAAGAAACTTGTGAGTGTCTAGTGAATAACTGTCTGCATTGTACATCACGCAAACGAGAGAAATTGAAAGAGGCGATTACGTAGGAGGGCGGTCGTCTTGTAATTGTCTTGAAGGTGGAGGGGGTTGCAATCTTGCCCCTGGTTCCATATCACCGAAGACTGGTTGTTTTGCTTGACACTAGGTCAGGGGAAAAGAGCCTGTGGTTGATCTTGCTCCTGCTTGAGTGCGTTGCAAGCAGCCGCGAGAGCCCTTAGGCCACGTGCTCATATCTTGCCATTCATAAAAATTGACCTCGAACATGCCGAGTAGCTGTCGCGGTTTATTTATGCAAACAAAAATTATTGTATCAGTGGTGACATAATGGAGCATTTGCCTAATTTGTTCTTAAATGAAAAATAAATATAGGCACATGTCGACCAAACTGCAATTGAAATAAACCAAGAGTGGCGTGATGAGGTAAACAAAGGAAATGCTGCACACCCTGTGTAGGAAATCTGTTTGCAGGCTTTATGGGTGCATTGCGCGTGGAGGTCTACTAGCTGCTGCACTACACTCCCGACGAGGAAGTTTGCTCGGCACTAAACCCGTATGGGAAAGTGAAAGGAGTTACCCGTGAGCTGAGCGCTGGCGGATTCAAGGCATCCAAGACAAAGGTTCTTCAACGCGCACTGATTGCCTCTAGTTGAATTCAGGTGTAAACCTGGATGATTTACTGCCACCAGCTGCGCATCGGTGGCATTATGTAGCTTCAATGTTGCCCCAGAGAGAGCCCCGTTATGCCTGCATTGCAACAGATCGGGGCATATCAGAACAGACTGTCATGTGCCTCGCTGTGTGGTGTGTAGGCGGTTTGGTCATGCAGAAAATGAATGCGTGTGAACCTACGCCGATGTAGCTGACCCTATGAAAAGTGACGAACTAATCCGTGAGCACTTAATGCATGAAGCAGGCGCCAAAGAAGCCGCCAGAGGACTGATGATGAGGCCGCGAGCTATAACCCTGGAAACGGTGGTGCATGCGGAAGACAAAGGGTCTGAAGCGGCCTTCGAAGAGCGAACATGCAGACTCTAATGAAAAAACAGATAAGAACTCGGTGAAGAGTTTGAAGATAACTACTGATGAGATGGTGATGGACACAAGTGGGGCGCCATTAAAGCACACCCTTGAAGAGGATTCCCAAGAAACTACAGGAGATAGCAGAACGAAGGAACTGATGTCGAAAATTCCGTATTGTCGGATGACATTAAGGCCGGCGCCTAATTTACCACCAAGCCAGAAACAGAGCGACACAGCGCCGACTTGGAAGATCTTCTTTGGCGCGTACTCTCGCGTCTTTCCTTTTATTTTTTTTGCCAATGTCTTTTTATTTTTTGGTTCGTTTTTTCGCGTATTATTTTACAACTTTGACCGGGAAAGTGCATTTGTGTCTCAGGCTGAGCGACGCGTGCCGCTCGGTCCCCGCTTCGTCACCGCAAAATGATTCACATATACAAGCTAGTGCGCTTAGATACTATCGATGTTAGGGGGCTATCGGGATGAAGGAAGCAGTATAAGCTACAACGCCTTTTTGTCGACAATGATCATGATATGATTGCAGTGCAGAAGACAAAGATAGAAAGTGAGGATGGGACGGACAGAATGGCGAATCCTTTCATGTCGCCCTATCTTGTGTGCGTATCTCATGCACGCGAAAAAGCCGGCGGTTGTGAACTCCTGATAAGAAAGCTGGATGAAACAGAAGTTTCATAACGGATGATAGTGGGCGCCTGGTTGTATGTGACTCAATGTTAAGCGCAGTAAAGTGGCGTGTTCTTTGTACATACCTAATGGAATAAGTGACCGGTCGAGCTTTTTTGATATTTTGGTTGGTATTTAAAAGTTGAAGGGTTTATTAGGATGATAGGTAATTTGAACTGTGTATGTCATGTAGAGGATCGTGAACGTGCCCCGCCAATATTTGGTACTAGTGCAAAAGTTCTGGCCGAAACAATAGAAGGTCATGAAATGACGGATGTTAGCTAAGTATTTCCAAATGCTGAAATTTCAAAGTTCACGCACTACCAGAAAGATAATCAGGTGAAGTTAGATGGAATATATGTATCTACCCACATTATATCGCACAGAAGCGGCTATGGGGTAACAAATTTCTCATTCAGTGACCACACTGCGGTCCATGTTTTGATAGGTCAAAAGAAACACTCATACTTTAATTGGTCTCTGTGTAAATTTAACGATAAAAGTTTACAGGATCAATTTTTTGTAAACAAGGTCAAAAATTTTATAAGGGCACATCACGAACGGTACGAAACAAGTTGTTTCGAAGCGTGGCAATTTTAGACGCCATTGAAAGATCCTGTGTGCTAAAACAGGCAGAAAAATTAAAAGAAAGGGAGCTACAAGCTGAGCTAGATTTTCCTCCTAAGCAAAGAAAGAAGTTGTCCTCGAAGTTCCATGTGAGAAGTAAAAAAAGCTGAAATGGAATGATTGGACGTTAACAAATATAAAGGTGCCATTATACGCTCACACGCAGAAAAACATTGTTGCGGTGAAAAATCAACGGAGTGGTCAATATCTGATAAACGGGCTATGCTGCAAGGAATGAGATAAAAACCCTAATGCACCAGAATGACGTAATTCGGGAAAGAGACATAAATCTCGGTGCTTTTGCAGACTAGTAAGGGTGAGTGCTGGGGCAGAGGATGTCTTAGTCAGAAGGTTACGATGAAGTATTTTTTCAGACAACGCCTAAGCTAGATGATGGTAAGAGAGAAAGCTGAGGCCCCTATAGCCGTCGCGGAAATATAAAAAGCCAGCGAAATCTTTAGCAATAGTACTTCACCAGGACCAGATAGTTTCGGTGCAAGCTTCTATAAAAAGATTAAGGTAGAGCTAGCCGGAGTCTCGCATGATGTAATAGCAGAGGCTTATGATAAACAAGTGACCTCTATGCTTTCGGCGAAGCCTTACAGTGCTAATCCCGAAATCGAGTGATCCTGAAAAACTCTTATCAGTTGGACATTATCGACCCATTAGCTCGACCAACACTGACTATAAGGTATATGCGAAAGTCTTAAAAAGCAAGCTGCAAAATGTAGTACGACAACTGGTAGGTCCCCACAAAACGTGTGGGATAAAATGGAGATCAGCAACCACAAATATTCATGTGGCACGGACGATCATCGAGTGCTGCGATGCCTTCTCGGAAAAAGTCGCAATGATACAACTAGATTTAGAGAGGGCTTTCTATAAGGTATCGCATGGCATTATCCTCAGGGTCAAGGAACGCGCCAATGTGTGGGTTTTATTCTATCGGACGAGAACCGGCGCATTCAGCATGGTATGGCCGATGGCATGGTTTTATTCTATTATAAGGGGTAAGGATGTGCTACCGGGAAACCAGGGCGCAAATTGTAGTCAATAAAATGCTACCTCGCAGCATTAACATCAGGTAGGGTGTAAAACAAGGATGTGCTCTTTCCCCTCTAATTTATGCAATAGCCTTAGAACCCTTTTGCTTATGTGTGATGCATATAATGATATTAAATGATTTAAGGTGGACATGAGCGAAATATAAAAAAGTCTACACAGATGATTTTGTAACATTTTTTGAAGATAAGCGAAGTGTAGATAACACGGTAGAAGTGCCCACAAAATTTTGTAGCATGGCTGGCAGTGCAGTAAACTGGAGCAAGTCGCTGTGTTTGAGGCACGGAAGCTGGGAAGATACACCAATACATTTCAAAAACATGACATGGACCTCGACACCGACAAAGTACCTTGGCCTACCTTTACAACGATACATTGATCCAGAAAATTATTGGCACGAGTTAATCGATGACATGAAGGAGAAAACAGCCAAATTCAGAGGCCGCAACTTGTCTATTCTCGCATGAGCTACAGTCTGTAATCTTTTTCTTGTTGCGAAGATATGCTATGTTCTGATGTTTTTATGTATCTCTAGAGCAAGTGTATAGACAATACACAGAGTTTTCGCAGTGTATATTTGGGGCTCAACTTGGGAACGAACGAGCCGCACTAATTTATTTCAGCCAGTGAAGGCGAGTGGCCTCGTCTTAACACAATTATTTTTAAAACAGGTAATGTCATGATTTCTATTTTTGCGGGATCAAAGAAGGAGCTTCCTGCACAGAGTGGTTAAAGTAAGGCTAAGTGATGCTTGTTTCCTCACAATACAGGAAGGCATCACTAATAACAGGATTCCTACGCGAAGTGGTATGGTCTTTTCGGTTCTCGCATGCGCGTTTGTCATTGGAGTATCTCGGCAGCGTCACTAGAAAAAAACTGTATACAGATGATATAGATGTCGATTTACCCATTCCGATATACCGATCCATATACGGTGAAAATCATGGCACATAAGTGTAGAAACGGGTGCAGAGAATGCCAATTCGTGGGTCATGAAAAACTTTTTTCTTTCAGCTACACAGTGCGACTTTGCCTGTGAAGCCTTGGCTAAAAGAAAAAGGCATTTTGGTGCCGTAGACAATCAATTGTCTCAGATGCAGAAAGCCTGCGACCATCGAACACATATTCTTAGATTGTTCTACTGCGCTATTTGTTGCGAGACGCGCTAAAACGTACCTTGAAAAAAAAAGGTACCAGTAACGAAATACAGCATACGCTTCCTGCCAGGCAGTGATGAGTGATGATGGCGGGCCGTATGATGTGTTCATGGAGAGCATGCTACACAGATTATCCTTGTGCGCCATGAAGATATGTGTGTAGTGTCACCGAGGGAGTACTTCAATGAGACCATTGTTTATATTCGTAAAGCCTTGAGTACATGACGGACAAACCAGAGTGGTATGACCTCTTAGACAGATCAATAATCTACCAAGTTATTCATTGTAGAGCATTATCCAAAGCGTGATTATGTTTGTTTTATAATTTATCAGCGCATTGGAAGCGTGCTGGGCCCATAACACAGAGGTCCGTGGATTGAAATCACGCTCTGCTAACTCTTATCTTTGTATTGCATAAGTGCGCACTTACTTATTGCACAATTTCCAAAACCACCGAGTGTGCAGCAGAGTGGCGCAGTGCATTCTTCTTCCGGCAGCGCAAATGAACGGACGTAGAATCATGTGATCTGACGGACCGGCGATAGCGGGCCGTGCCGGCTGCGGGAAAAGGTTCGATGGCGCTGAAGATACGGAATACCAGATCGAGCTGCCTACGTCGCCCACTGGCCGTGTTGTGCTGAACACGTTGTTTTTGCACGGTAAAGCGCGTGAACGTCCCTACAGGGTCGATGACTTCAGAGACGCCCTGGCGAAGGCGGTAGTGCTTCCCGACGTCGTCGCGTTAGCGGCGTACCAGATAAACCACGTCTGGGCGGTCACCCTCAACGGCGGAGAAGTGAGCAAGAAACTGGCCACCATGAAGGAATTTAAGGTCAAGGGTCGCTGGTGCGTAATTATTGATCCCGAGGATCAGCAGGTAAAGCTTCGCCTGCATTGACTGCTCTACGGCGTCCAAGATGAGGACATTCGGACAGCATTTGCCGCATTCGGTAACGTCACTGAAGTGACTCGTGAACAGTGGCGTGTGCAAGGCATGAGGGAGAAGTGCTCGACCACGAGAAGCGTACTCCTAAAGTTGAAGCCGGGAATGAAGGTGAATGACCTGCCCCACCAGGTGCGAGTCGCCAGCAAGTTGGCCCTCGTCGTCGTTCCCGGGCGGGCGATGCAGTGTTTGCATTGCCACGGCACGGGCAACGTGCGCCGAGATTGCAGGGTGCCCCGCTGCTCGAAGTGCCGGCGTTACGGACACGTGGACTGCGTTCGTACTTACGCGTCGGCAACCGGACTCCCTAGGGTTGACGAATATGGCGAGCTTATGGACGTCGTCGAGGCCGATGAGGCTGCCCAGGGAACCGACGAGACGAACAACCAGAGGGGACCACCAGCGTCGTCATCGCCTTCCGGCTGTGGCCCCTCGGATGTTGAAGCTTCGCAATCCAGGCCAGCTGCCGTAGCTGGCCGGAATCTAGCAGTTTGAGCTGTAGTTAATAACCTCTGCTCTAGGCTTGTTTCATTTCTTAGGGAGTTTAGATGGTTCCTAAATTTCGCAGCTGCCTTTTTCTCCTTTTTATGTACTTCTGCCAGCCACTGAGCCCCCTTTCTTCTAACTTATCATTGATCAGAAGGGATGCTTCCCTTCTACAGCTTAGAAAAATTTTTCATTTTCTTTCGACATCTTGTGTCGCTTCACACCACTGCTTAGCATGTCTGTGTTCCCTAGAAGCTTCCTGACATTTTGCTATGGCTCTCTTAAATTCCTCATCCCACCAACTCTTGGGTTTGTGTCCTCTTTTCCAGGGTGACTTGTCAAGTGCATTAGCAAGCTTTAGCTCAAACAGTCCAATTAGACTCGTTAATGTCCACACTCTTTTATAATTCTTAGTGATTAGTTTCTCAATTCGTTTAGTAGCTATCTCTAATTGCCTTTCTGAATAAAAAGTTTCCTGTAATTGCTCATCTTGTCTCCTTCCCACTTTCACTGCTCTTCCAAAACTTAGCTTGATATGTCTGTGATCACTACCCTTGCGTCCATCCAGTGAACACTCCAAGTACCACCATCTCGCATACCCTGTGGCACATAGACGCTGAGTTGACGTCACTGTGCGTGGAACGAAGTTGGTCGCGCGCTGGAAAAAATGCACGAGCTTTTCCTGCGCGTTTCGGAGCCTGTTGACTGGCCCTTTAACACGATCCCCATTGCCATACACGTTCGTTTGTGCGCTGTGTACAGCGTCAATTTTTATGAAAGGGAACACGCGAACGCGTGACCCACGCGCTTTGGCGGCTGCTTGTAGCGCGTTCAAGCGAGAGCGATAGCAATCACAGCATCTATTCCCGTCATCTAGTGGCAAGCACAACAAGCAGTCATTATTGATATTGAACCAGCGGCAAGATTGCAGCCCCCTCTCTCTTCAAGGCGATTACGCCCGGCCTCTCACGTAATTGCCTTGGAGGGGAGGTGGTTCCTATCTTGCCACCTTTTCCATATCGCCAATGACTGGTTGTTTCGCTCGCCACTAGATGACGAGAATAGAGGCTGTGGTTGCTATCGCTCCCGCTTGAGCACGCTAGTAGTAGCCGTCAGAGTGCGTGGGCCACGTGTTCGCGTGTTCCCTTTTATAAAAATTGACACAGTACATGCGTATATAACTCGTTCATTTTGGATAGCACATGATGCGTTGTTCTTAATCGCTTGTTGTACACAAGCGGCAGTTGCGCAAAGACGTGCGCCTGCGTTGTGCGCTTGCTGCGACCGGTGGCTTCAACTATTTCTTGTGACATTACATTGAAAGCACGCATCCCGCCAGTACATCGTGAAGGAATATTTTCTGACTGTCCCTGTTTGGTTTTCAGAAAAAACTGATACCCTTTCACTTTTTTCTTATTAACCCATTGGCTTCGTCAGCAGCAACCCGCCGGCCGGGTTGGTGAGGCCAAACGCGCTATGACCAGAGAGTTGTCGGCTGCCATAAAAAGATATGCGCTGCAGTTAACGTGAGGTGAGTTGTAGCGCTTGTTTTTGAAGTATATGAAATTGTCCAAATAAAACTGTGACATCCAAAATTGCTGTATATTGAGTATAATTTGCTTCCTGATTGTTGAAAAGCCGTATGGTTGCTTCAATTGAACGATATCAATGAACGCGTTATGGATGGATGGGTGCAAACAGCTTTATAAACATTATTATTTACAATATATGCATGTGAGAAACTAGCTGAACTTGGTTTCATTGTCAATGTGTGCGTGCAATTCATGATTTGAGCCACAAAAGCCACATGTAGAACACCGAACAGTATATGTTTTGAACAATTTTTTTGCCAATCTGCTGTATGGAGTTAGGTAAAATTGATGAAAAAAATATACTGTATGTTGCAGGGTGCGGTCTGTAAAAGAGGTAGCTGATGAATAATAAAAAAACAAGATATGAAAATATATAATATGCAATCACAGTTTTTTTTCTTTTCTCACGACAGCACGTGGTTTTTATTCTTTTTTTCATCCATCTGGCATGCTGTTTTCACACTTTTGTGGAATGCACACAACGCACAGACACGATCAAAGGTCATGTGACTTAAGTGCGTGTGTTTCACATCTTTAACCTATATAAACAGTTACCGACTGGTCCAAGAAAATGCTAATTGAAGTTGTTAACGCAGCTGTCGTGGACGGTAGTTTTTCTCTGCAAGCAAATCCAGCTGCAAATGGTGCTTTAAAAATAAAGATTACACAATAGAATTCTGAGACTTTCGTGCTGCCGATGCGAATATTTTGTATTTCTCTCATTTTGCTGAACTACCACACGTTTTGACACGACAAACTGTACGAAGCCGCGTGACACCCGTTGGCTGCCCATCGTGACCATAGGTGGCTTCCGGAGAGGGCATTGTTATGGCGGACGCTGTAGCAGACGACGCTGTTGTGTCCACCCTCAAAAGCGGCGGAGCCCTGAGGACGAGCGCATCAAGTGGCGGGTGGGGTTGCGCGCGTCGAGAACTCTACTCGAAAGCTTGCCACGCGCTGCTCAAATGGAAAGGACGCACGAAATGAACATTTACAGGACGAGCGCGAACTAACAACTCTCCCAGCTCGACAAGAGTGACGATGTGGGCTTGTTGGTGAAACATTTGAAAGAAATTTATGTAGCGCGAGGCGAAAAAACGAACACAGGAAAGAATAGAGTGAGAGGACAGACAGAGCGCTCTGTCCTCTCAGTCTATTCTTTCCTGTGTTCGTTTTGTCACCTCGCGCTACATAAATTTTAAATATTTCTCCCAGCTCGACACTCAAAGCACTCTGCTCAAGCGCAGAGAAAGGCACATGGAACCAGCGCTCAATTATACAAAGGAAGAGCGCGCACAAACTACTAGTACAAAAGTGACTTTGTATCTGAACAGTATGCCCCTTCCGTAAGCTCAGCCACTGCTTCGAGAAGTGGTTTTCGTTTTCTGTGCAGCTTTAAGCGCCTTCTTTCTTCTACAAGTACCAATGGGCGCGTGGGGCGGGATGACTCATGACAAGAGAGCAGGGAGCCGTGTCCGTTCCTCGGCATGTGTTGCTCTTGACCGAACACTTTCTTCTTTTTTTCATTTCATGTACAGCTTTTAAAGGGCCATGACACCCAATTCTCGATAACAATCTGGGTTATGTCTGTTAATCCAGCATTTACAAATAATTTTGCAAAATTTTAGCGCATTTGGTCGAGCACTGCATTTACTACTCAATATTTTTACAAACACGCGAGTTGTCTGAGAGTCGGGCAACACTGACGCACTCGGGAGCCGGGACATAACAGGAAGAATCGCTGTGCGAGCGTCTGCATCCCGGTGAACAATATTGTTTCGTCGTCAGCTGCGCATAAAATCAAGGTATTGGAGCTTTCTTCTACTAAGTACTGAAAGTGAACAGTGTGCAGCTGCTAGGGCCGTGGTAGACGTGAAGTCCCTAGAAATAACTTCCTTTAGGGACTTTAGGTTGAAGACGATGGCAGCGCTGCTTGCGCCCGTGACGTCACAGGCATCATGGCAACATGGCGGTCGCCAGCGGTGGGCATAATCTACTACAGGTAAGGTCTACGGCCTGTTTTGCACAAAAATGTGTTTTATGGCCTACTTTTTGTATCTCTATAGGTTTAATAGACCCTATCTGTTGTTGCTGAAAAGTACAAATAGTCTGATGACTGTGGCAAGTCACCATCGTGCGTGACTAAGAGGGCACGTCACGGCATACATCAAGTGGCGAACGCGGTAGGCATGCAATTCATGATTCTAAAGTCAGTCAATGGCCGTGAATTCGTTGATGGCATGATCGCTTATGCCATCTTTGACTGATCGTTTCGGAGCGATTTCCTGACAGAAGTGAAGTTGCATCTTTTGATTTCCTCGACCTCTTTCTCACAGGAGATCGCTCTGAAGCGCTTCGAAACGACCAGTCAATGGTGGCATTATATAAGTGCCTCGTAAAGTAGTTAGACGGGGCATAATTAGAATTTACGGCATCACTTTTCGAAAGAAGAGGAACTGAATTCCAGCTGATTGAAAATAAATGTAAATTTCCGGCCGAATGCACCGCTATAACGCTTGGCTGACATGATCTCAGGATCGGATGACTTGATCGGTAGCGTTTTCTAATCATTCTGCAAAAGTTTCGCAGATGTAGTTTAAATTTCGCAATCAAGTCGGTTGTCGAAGAGAGCAGTCCCGAACGCATTGAAAAGGATAAGTTGATGTGAACAAATATAAATGATTTCCGTGATGTTACGTGCACAAACCATGACATAGTTATTAGGCACTTTGTAGTGGAGGACAACGGAGTATTTTAGATCATCATCGGGTTCTTTAACGCGCATCTAAATCTATATATATAAATATATAGACGCATTTAGGTTGCACATTGCCATCCCTGTAACATTATCCACGATGCGATGCTCAGCTACTATTTTTAGGCGGTGGATTTCTCGTCCGACTACGTTTTTTTTTTGAGATGGGAGATTTCAGTTTCCATTCAAGTGTTTTTGCAAATTTGCTTTATAACCTGCCTTTAAATTGCCTCAGTACATTTCCCTAGAAATGGTCCTGCTCATCCCTGAGCGCAATTGCGAATTTAATGCTTGGAAATATTTTTCTTTATATCATATACCTCTTTGAAAGCATGAAAAGATTTAGAGACTACACCTGCACTAGATAATTTCAACAGCAAAAACAATGACAGGACCGCCGAATAGAAAAAAAAGGCTGGTGCATGTGATGACGTAAGCTTTACAGCAACAGACCACAGTGATATTAAGGCTAACAAGAAGTGCAACTGAAGCTACTGCTCTGCTGAAATGAGGGCCACACAACTTTCCTCTTCACACCTTAATAAATGATGCTCTATGCCACTAACTTTGGCCATTTGGCCCGTGTCTACTTCTTCGTTTTTGGCCCGATAAGTCCTAGTCCTGGCCTCAAACAGTAGAGAACCACCCCGAGTATTATCATAGATCCTTTCCTTGGCAATATCCTGCTTAGGAGTTCGATAGATCTCTAGTCTATTTTGCCTTGGCTCTCCTTAAACCCCGGTGCTTTGCAAAACTCTGCGCGCCTTTTACAAAGCATTATCAAGGGTTCGGCAGTTTCCTTCTCCTCTCCACACGCTCTGCATACCGTGCCTACATCTTCGTCTTTGGCCCGATAAGTCCTGGTCCTGGCCTCAAACAGTAGAGAACTACCCCGAGTATTATCGTAGATCCTTTCCTTGACAGTAGCTTGCTTAGGAGTTCGATGGATGTGTGAACTTTTTAATCATGCCAGTTCTTCACATGCCGGTCTCTGTTTCCTACACCTTCTTCTTAACCGATACTTCTTTTTGATTCGGCCCCCTGCACTTTTCTAAGTACTTACCCGTCAATTTTCTGGTTCCCTTCCTCGATTTGGAATCGACATTCCTCATGTACAAGTACCTGAAAGCCTTTCTAGTTCAACACTTTTCCCCCATTTCTCTCAATCCCTTCTCAAATTTTTTCTTGCTGTTTGCTTCCCTGCCCTCAAAAGATGTCCATCCTATATCACCTTGTACTGCCTGATTATGTGTATTCCATGAGCTTCTAAAGTGAGCCTACCTATTCCACGTTGGTGAGTTTCTAATCTTGCTTGTATCTCTAATCTCATGCACAAGACCGCATTGCCGAAAGTCGGACCAGAAACCATGACGCCTTTTTATATATATTCCTCTCACAACATCATACCTATTCTAATTCCACAGTGCGCTAGTTTTCATTACTGCTGCATTTCTGTTACTTTTAGTCGTTACGTATATTTCGTGTTCCTTTAGGCACTCAGTTCCATTGCTTGTCCATACGCCTAGGGATATTTGTTTTATCTCTTGTCTCTAGCGTGACCTCCTGTATCCTAAGTTCACCACCTTCATTACCATTAAAAATTGTGACTGCTGATTTTTCCTTACTGAATCTGAAATCTAACCTATCATCCTTATTACCGTAGATGTTCATGAATCTCTGCAAATCTTAATTGTTGTCGGTCAATAGTACTTTAGCTTCTGCGTACGTCCGTGCTCGTAGTGCTTGTTCATTGAGTTTTTCTTGTTTGATGAAATAGAGGTTGAAGCCAAGTCCAGTCCCCTATAATTTGGCTTCTAATCCTTGTTGGTACAACACGAATAACAAGGGTGACAGAGGACACCCCTGCTTAAGCCCCCGTTTTATCTATGTGCGCTTGGATGCCTACTTTTCCAATATTATAACTACCTTGGTACATTTATGAATATCGTTTCAAGATTAGTGACTCCATCTCCCACACCTAGTGTGTCCAGTATTCCCACAAGTCCTCTTGAACCATGCTATCTTACGCTCTCTCAATATCCAAAAATGCTAGCCATGAGGACCTGTGTTCCTTTTCTGCTATTTCGATGCACTGCATCAGTGACAATGGATTGTATTCCAACCTTCTGTGTTTCTGAAACCCATTCTCAAGTTCTCCCCAGCACCCCGTCATCCTGTATCCATGCCTGCAGTCTCTCCTTCATAATGTCCATCGCCAGTCTGGAGACCACTGGTGTCACTGTTTCAGGACGGTAGTTGTTTGTGTCAGCTTTGTCCCCCTTTCGTTTATAGATCATGCTCATCCTGCTAAGTTTCCATCCATCGGGTACTTCGCGATATATTATTGTTTTGCTCGCTGCCTCCCTCAAAGTCTGCTTAGACTTGGGACCCAATGCCTTTATCAGCATAATTGGGATGCCATCAGGACCTGTTGATGCACTTCCAGGAACCCTCTTCTTAGCCCTTTCCCACTCTCTTTGTGAAAGTGGAGCGACAGCACCACTTGATCTATGCTTGTCTATTAATGTGCATAAGGCACATGCTTGTTGAAATTTTTCTGTCACCCTTGCTCTTATATTCAATAGCTTCGTCCCCTTCTAGGCTGACACCTTGAGCTACAGTTATAAACTTGTGCTCTAGGCTTGTCGCATTTTTAAGGTAGTTTAGATGGTTCCAAGATTTTGCAGCTGCCTTTCTATTTTTTATGTACTTCTGCCACACTCTGAGCCAACTTTCTTCTAATTTTTTCATTGATCAGAAGGGCAGAAGGGATGCTTCTTTTCTACAGCTTCGAAGGACGTCCCCGATTTATTTCAACGTCATCTGTTGATTCACCCCACTGTTTAGTATGTCTGTTTTCCCTAGAAGCTCCCCGACGTTTTGCTATGGCTCTCTTAACCTCCTCATCCCGACAACTGTTCGGTTTGTGTGTCCTTTACTGGGGCGACTTGTCACGTGCCTTAGCAAGTTATAGCTCAGTCTGATTTGATTCGTGTGTGTCCACACTGTTTTATTATCGTCAACAATTACTTTCTCAGCTTAATAAGTAGCTATTTCTGTTTGCCTTTCCGAATAAAAATTCCCTTGTGGTTGCTTATTTTTTCTCCTTCCCACTTTCAATGCTCTTCCAAAACTTAGCTTGATACATTTGTGATCACTATCCAGACTTCTGGAGCCACATTCATCTATTTGCATTCCCCTAAGCCTATCAAACATCCTATGTGACAACCTATCGTCAACTGCAGCCTTCCTACCTCCCATGTTGTTTGGCTTTCACACTTCTCAGTACTGTTGCAAATGATCAAATCATGCCTTTAACATATATCCATGATCATTTTTAATGTTGGGTCAGTATAGCCTTCTGTATCTTGTTTGTGCACATTCATATCGCCTAGTATAACTATCTTGCACTCTCCTCCTAATTCCTCAATGTCAATCGTTATACACCCTACCATTGCCTGGTTTTCCTCTCTGGCCTTTGCTCCTTTCCACAAGTACATTAGACCAAGGAGTGTCATCTGCCCAGCTACTTTCCCTTTATACATAAATGTTCCGTGCATCCCCGCTTGACTTTTTCCCAACACTTACTTTTATGTACAAATGCCCCAATTCTACCGGCCTTTTTGCCGCCTTCTGTTCTATTGCAATATTCCCATACGTAGTCTCGATGGCAAGGTGTTTGCTACATGTCCGGAAGTTGTGTCTCCACAACCCCATATACCATCAGCTCCTCCTGCCTTAACTGCTCTTCTATCTCTTCCCACTTCAACCTATTCCTGCCACGCATATAGCCTATGTCCCATTTAGATCAGCCGTTATGCTCAAGTCATCCATTTCTTCTTCCACGGACCCCACGTGGCTTGAATATTCGTGTCTGTGTAGAATTGTCTTGGGCTCCACTGTTGGCCTCAGGGCTCTGGGGAAGAACATATATTGACTAAGATGTCCTGTGTAATTTGTTTTTGTACTGTCCCAATTATGTTTTCAAAGGCAGTTGTGTAACAATGGTGCAAAAGCTTAGAAACGACCCCTGCATGACAGGATTGAACACACATACATGGCAGTGACATGACATGTTGCTATTTTGCGACACGATCGTAAAACCTCCGAGCAAGTGCCCATACTCGAGCATGCGGCCCCTCAACTTTCCGTGACATCAGAAATATGCCTCCTCCATTTTCGCCATTTTCACTGTTCTTATTCGCCCGATGAGGACAAGTGAAAACGGGGAAAACTTCCATGCTTTAATGATTGTCCAACATGAAGAAAAACGAAAAACCGCTGTGATCAAACAGCAACAGAAGATCCTAGCGCTGGTGGCGACACATAGCGGCACGTGTCCCGAGTATACCTATGCCTTATTTTCAAGCATCCTCCTTTGTGCTGCAGGGGCATGCTGAAATTATCGAGGTGCTTGACGTTATTCGTGTGAGATTCGGTTTGCTTGCTATCGCATTAGTTGCTTCGCTCTAGCTGCGAAACTGCTTTTTTTGGAAATGCCACCTATAGTTAGCTTTCGACCTCTCTCTGAAACCAGAAGAGCTTGATCAAAGCTAGTGAATGTATCGAGATAATGGAGCTCTAATTTCGCACCAGCTACACAGGTACTTTACACGCCTACACTTGCAGTACGTTGACACACCACCAAAATTAAAAGCAACTCTAGAAAAAATGTACACACAGCCTCAGAATGCTGCAGCTCGGCCGTTCAAGCTCGACACACCAGAACCCTTTGTCAAGACCTATTTCGAGTGATATAGCCAAGAAAATAAATACTTCACCAACCGCAGAACCATGCTCGCTATACCAGATTTCATTGCTGACAACAGTTGGGAATTTTCATCACAAAGGTCAAGCCTTTCCTTCCAAAAAAAAGAAACCGCCATGTACAATAGGTTTTGATAATGCTTATTATAGCACTTACGCAGTGGTTCCTGTAAAAAGACAAGAATCAAGTTTTTTTTCTAGCAATATATTGGCTGACTTGCATTTGAAGAATAAATCTAGGATAGAGCACAATACAACACATTCATGCTTGACTTGTAGACCATCTTCCTGGCCCTTTCAGTTTCCCTTTTTCAAGCCGCAATCTTAACACAGCCCAGTATATTTTAGTCACTGCTGGTATGCTCAGCAGCTCAAGATGACCACGTCATTTCGCACTGAGTTCGGTGTAGGGTTCGTACAGGTTTTCAAACCAAAAAAACGAGGATATTCAAAGACTTTCCAAGACCTGATGCAACTTTTTTCAAGGACTGAAAGCGCCATGCTATGTGAGAATTTATCACTCTCAAATTTTTGAATTAACAGATTTTATTGCACTTATTATAAATATATAAATATCACATTTATAACGAAAACAAATATATTCGAGACTTCGTCCACCTCCTCCCTTCTCAATCTCCATGTATTACGAGCCACCGCGGTAGCCGTCGGCCTGGAGCATGTTGTTTGGCATGAAGAAGAACGCTGGCAAAGCCAGGCCGTCCGAGGAAGGTCGGAGGTGGGCCATCAGGTCTCACACAACAGCCCGGCAGTCAGGCGTACCCAGCTGGAAACCCGTGATAGTGATCCCGTGAGTGGCTTCGCCAGGAAACAGAAAACAAAAAACAGAACGATAAAAAGGTTATAACGTGAAACGGTGGTTATAGACACACAAATTTTCTATGATAACCTTAGCGTCATTGATTTCACCACAATAGGTTTACGAGCAAGCGAAAAAATAAAAATTTTCAGATTTCCCAGCGTGGTCTTGGAGTGGTGATGTGAGATATAAGGCTTTTTTTTCTTTTTGCATTGGTCGAAAAAGTTTCCGAAATTTCATTCGTTCTCTGGGCCCCTGACAAAAAAAACGTACTTCATTTAGCAGACTTTATCAAAATTTAAAGACACAGCGAAGGTGTAGGGACTTTAAATATTGAAGAGGTTCAAACTGGGCTAGTTAGTATGAATGCTTAATAATAATAAGAAAAAAACGAGGTTTAAGCACAGGTTATGTGCACTAATTTTTCAGTCTGCTGTCGAAGCTTGTCTTGGTGGTTCTTCCTTCAGTATATTTTTTTTCTTGCCGTTACGTATCGCGACCTCAAGTTGACACCACCTGTATTTTGCAATCGTCAAGCATCTTCTCACAGCATGCACGGTGTCTTTAGTAATATACAACTAGAGAGAAACATTTGTTTTTCCCTTCAGTGTCCTTATAAGGTCAGGAAGTGGGCAACAATGTGAAGAAACCAAGTGGCAACATCACCAGCTCAAGGTTCATGCTTGTTTACATGAAAAAACTCATGGGTTTTCAAGGACTTTCAAGGCTACGTGTACCAATTTTAAAAAACCACACTGTTTGTTAAAAACCCAATCACACACTTTCAGGGGAGGACAAAGGCTTCAAGTAACTATAATTTGTGAAAAAAGCGCAACATCAATGGTGCAGACGTCAAAAACGTGGCTCCAGTGACACTTTATTTTCAGACAACTTTCAATCATAGTTTCTTAAACTGCATAGGTAATCCCGTTCAGTGTGACACAAATTGCAAACATTTATTCAGATAGGAAAAACCAAGGAACAGTGCTTATGCAACGTCTTGTTGCTTTTTTTGAATTTTCATATCAATATAGCTATCACCCGCTGCTTGATCTTGGCACTCATCCTAAGGATGTTTGCCTTGATGATGCCCGTCAGGTCGCCGATTCTCTGTGCTTTTGTTTTGCATATGAGTCTGCTGTAGCTGATAATTACTTAACAACGGCTTCAAGCTTTTTTTTTTCTTTTTAACACGAAAATGCCAGGGTCTCCGCTGGCGTACTTACGTCACGGAAGTGACGTTGAAAATATCCACTAAGAGATTGAAAAAAAAACCAGAAGGCAAGCATCTGTCACGCGGAATCCAACCAGTAACCTCTAGGTTTTCAGCGCGCGGGGCTAACCACTACACCACTGAGCGTGCCTTGCCTAGATTGCTAACCGCATACACCGTTCGGTTGCCCTCAGCGCTTCAACATTTTAGCGCATTTTCTTCATCAGTGGCGAGACGGCACAATAGGCTCTCGTTGGGCGCGCTATAAAGGTCGTCATCTCCATGAAACCCTGCCTACAAGGAGAGAGAGTGGTCTCTCCTGCGCGAGCGCTCATCGGACTTGTCATTAGAGAAAGGACAAAGGTCACTTCCCACACTGCTGACAAGAGATGCAGGAATTTTTGCTACAGTTGTTCGCTCTCGTCCTGCGTATACTTGTGCGCTCCTTTAGTGCGTCTTTCTTTCTGCTTGATCGAGCGTTTTTCTTTCTGTTTGAACAGTGCACTCTAAGTTTCGAGCATGACAGTTGTTTGTCTGCGCTCTTTCTGCATATGCTAATTTCGCGCGTTATTTCTGCTTGAGGTATGCGCTGCAAGTTTCGAGCTGCTTGCCATTCCTAACATAACTTTGCAATTTATTGCTGTTGCTGAAGCAATGCACAATACATGCCTAACTACCTCTGTAAAGACACCTTTCATTTTCGTGTTATATGATTCCTAAGTAGGGGTATCAGCCACGTTATTTTATAGATATTCTGACCTCTCCTGGATGCAACATTTCTTTCTCTCTTTTTAATCCTCCTGCTCCTATTTTTTCCAAGTTTCCGGAAATGCACGATGTTGGTTTCATGCAGAATATATTTATTTTTAAAGTTTTATGTGATGGCCACCTGCTCAACTTACGGCATTACAAGTATTGGGCCATGAAGCATGCGACAATGTCTTTAAGAATTCGGAATTCTAAATTGATGATTCGGAACTTCTAACTTGAAGGGAGCAACTCTTTGTCTGCCATATCAGCTGGGTTTCCACGGAAGTTCAAAGAGGACGAGAGGACGAGGAAATAGCATCTAGGCCTTTCGCTTCTAAAGTGTTCTTGGTGACACTTTGTTTGCACCAAATCATCTACACAAATACAATTCAGCCTCTACATTGCCTCATTCTTGATAAGACAACTATGAATACCACCCCACCAGCGCTTCATCAACCTAGCGAAAAGAAACACTTTCATATTGCTATATATCATAAGCAAGTACTTGTGCATCCTTTGTAATTTTTTTCCTCGCAATTCCAAATCAAGTTGCTCGAAAAAGAGTTGAGAAATATTCAAATTAGGAATACTTTCCAACTTTTCCCTGCAATCTCACATTAAACTATCCGATGAAGATTTTAAAATTATACAAGAAATATTTTTAAACATTCTATTCCATTTGCACTCACACTTCAACATTCGATTTTGTTTCGCACCCAAAATTTGGTATTCACATAGCCCTAGTGTAATGTTGCCATTGCGATACAGATGTGAAGGGAATGAAAAGACAACTTGCTGGTGGCGGGAATAATACCTGCAACGGAAGGATTATGCGCTTGATGCTCTTACCAAATGAGCTACGATGGTGGTGGTCTCCTCATCCAAATAGTGGGGTATTTTATGTGCATGGAAGGAGTGTTAGTATCACTCGCAGCATAGACAGCTTCCGTCATGCGGGACATGATCGAGTAAGCCCTCGCATACAACTCCTGAAGTTTGCCGGAACAAGATTCTCGCTACAAATGAGTGGAAACGATTTTGAGAGCTCATGTTGTTTAACACAATGTTAGCTGAATACTGGCTGAAATCAAAGCCAAGACCAAGAAAGTAAAGGAGATGTTAATACATTCAAACCTCATTATAACAAAGATGCTTCTTACATGAAAGTAAGTTTGCTTTTTCAAAAAATTCGCTTTAAAGGTTTATTCCTAACACTATATTTATAGCAACTTTTCTTCATTTCCTTCGTTATAACTAACCTTTCTATATTGCTAGGTTCGTTATATCGAGATGTGAGTGTAGTAATTTATTAAGCTCTTTCAGCGAACTGGGAGCGCGGAAACATGCACAAGAGACGCAGAAGAGCCACGCAGCCTGATTGCACACTCGCTGCTGTGTCGCTCTTCTCTGTCTGTTGCGTGTTCCTGCCCTCCCAGTTCACTAAAAGAGTACGAACTTCCAACTAGGCCACCTTTCTTTACTGTTTTAAGTGTACCGTAGAAATTCTGACAGAGACGTAAACAAAGTAAAGGTGTTATTGTGTCATAAAAGAAGCTACGAACTCATACCTGAACATATTTTGTCGCCGGGTAAACGAGACAACGCCAAGCCACTATATAGTGCAGTGATAATTCGCCTCCTCGTGAAGTTACTTGACTGCTTTACGGTACACCTCGGTAGAAGGAAAATGTCGCATCCGCATCCACCAGCGAAGTCTGCTCGCTGAAGATTGTCCGATAGGCATCCAGCAACTCGTTGTGACCTTCTCTGCCATCCGGTGGGATCCACCAGAGTTGGAGCTTCAGCTGATGGTAGCTGGTAGGCATGCTGCATAGCATCAAATCCTTTTTAAAAGAACGGTGGGTTCGTCTTGTGGTCAGTTTCAACAAGTTGCAGTTATTTAAAGTGCACCAAATGGGCTCAACATGAGTATCTGCATTCGACTGGCAATTCCGCTGCAATCAAGTGTAGGAAGAGCAGTGTCATGCTTCGAAGCAGACTACGATCACCCCTGAGCTAACATTTCCTTCACTAATAGTTTCGAGTCATTGAAAATCGTGCCCAATACACAAGGTAGCAAGAAGCTAGCACTGACTAAAATTGTCTGGCTTTATTTACGTTCAACAAGAGCATCAACCTTGACATACGAACCTAGACATGAACCTCAAAAGTTCCTGTTTAACATTACCCAATATTATGTATCTGAATTGAGATGACATTTGAGATGACATTATTACAATACATCCTGGACTTCACAATTCAATAGGTATGCATGAATGGGACTTGAAATTTGCTACTTAACGTTACCTAAATCTTACGCGGCTGACTACTGATGACATTACTGTAATACACCACAGAATGAACGATTCGATCAGTGGACGTGAACCTTGAAAGTTGTTACTTAATAACGTTGCCTATATGTACTAATCTGATTGGTGAGAAGGTTATTAGTATATGTCCTGGACCCGTGACCAAGCTTAGCATCACTATGCTTTAGCTGCTAATAAGCTACCGTGACATCAGGTTCCATTTCAGCACAATCTAGCCAATACAAGATGACATGGAAAACAAATCTTTTGCAGATTTCACGACAACTCTGGAAGGTCAGCATAATAACTGACTAAGAATGAAAAGCTCCGAATTCGTGAAATGTCCAAAGCTCTACCAAAACCGATTGCAACCCTGTTTATTTTTTATAAGCACATTGCTCCTACTTGCTTTATTTGTGAGACGATGATTAGGCTGTCGGCGAAGCATGAAGTGCTTCTCAACTGACCTAACGGCAACAAAGAGAGCTTTAGCTTTGCACATGAAATGCAGTCAAGATTAGTTTAATCTTCACATGCTTTATACAGCCTAGAAATAGTACAAGGTGAAACTGTAGAGCCGTGAAACATTACTACTGACAAAACCTAAAGCGAACTTACAACCACAAAAAGTCCCAGAACATGCACGGCGCTTCGGTATTTACTGATTTAATCATGCCGCCCTATCCGTCCAGCTTAATGCAACTCGAATGTACTATTGTATATTTACTTCGAAAGACAATAAAAATTCATTTCATGCCTTCTATGTGCCTTTAAATCATTGCTGGAATGTAATTTATATTCCCACTGAATACCGCGTCAATGTAAAAGTATTCATTTTGGTGTCTGGTGTGCTGAGATTCAAGTGTGGCACACAAACCCGGAAATGCTACCTGCCATCACCTGCCTTAATAAAATAAGTGACCACAAAGTAATTCATACCACTTTTGCTCCAACCCAGGCTGTGCATCAGTCACATAAGAAAATCATGCGTCTCAACGATCAAGGAAATTAGTTAGCGATCAACAATGAATTTGAACAACTGTACGAGGAATACGAAGCAAGATTTCAAGAGAGCGACATTCATGAAAGGTGGTCTCTAAACTGCCATCCTTTTCTGGTTTCGATGAAATCACATCAAGTTTCTGAAGAACACCAAATTCATTTCTGTGGCAATACAAATGCTGTTGTTTACCCAGTCACTGCCATCTGCAAACCTACCAGAAGATTGGAAAAAGGCTAAGGTTGTTCAAGTCTACAAATCAGGCAACAATAGTTCACCCCTAAACTACCGCCCCATTTCCATCACATCAGTGCCTTGTACAATCAAGGAGCAAGTCACATATGTTCTTATAATTTCCTTTCTTGATTTAAATATCTTTTTTGCCATTTTCAGCATGGGATCCACAAGGGACTGTCTTGCAAAACGCAATCAGCTGCATTTCTCCATGACTTCCATCTAAATCTACACGCTAACATTCAAACTGATGCAATTTTTCTTAATTTTGCAAAATATTTCCACAAAGTTGCTCATCAACGCTTACTACTAAAACTCTCCCAACTAAATCTACAACCCGCAGTTATAACATGGATTGAGCAGTTCCCCACTAACCGCCTGCAGTCAGTGCGCATCAATAACAACTCTTAGCCTTCTTCAGTGAGATTCGGCGTCCTTCATGGTTCTGTATTAGGCCCCCTACTCTTTTTAATATACTTTATTGCCCTACCATTACATGTTACTAGCAAAATCCACATGTTTGCAGATGATTGCATTATTTACCTTTCAGTTGTTAACATCACTATCCAGCCTACTCTTCAACAAGACTTGTACAACATTAAGGGCTAGTGTCAATGCTGGTTAATGGTTTTGAATACTGCTAAATGCAAAACAGTGTCATTTTCTCGCAGTTCTAACCCGTTGAAATTTAAATATGTTATAGAAAATCAGCAACTAGAGGCCGTATGCCGATGTAAATACTTGAGTTTGACGACATCAAATAATCCTAACTGGTGTGTGCATGTGACCAACGTTATTGCACCATCTGAAAAAAAATTGGGTTTTTACGACCTAAAATACAAAACACATGGCAGCATGTCAAATTATTAGCTTAAAAACACTAATACAGCCCAAATGCATCAGCCACTTGGAACCATTGCCAGATTTTTCTCAAAAACGCCCCTAATGCCTTTGAGAATCGTGCCATTAGTTTCATTCATTTCACCTCTTCATACAATTTCAGAGTAACATCCTTCAAAGCGGAATCTGGCTTACTAACAATTTATCATCGACGCCTCATTTCTAGTTTATCATTATTTCATGAGTTCTACCACAGCGCGCTACAACAACCACCGTATATTTCGTCACCATCACACACATCCTATCATATTGGTCACCCCTTAAATGTTGCCTGTCCTCATGCTCGCACAGTCACCTTCGCCTCTTCATGTTTTCCTCGGGCAGGGAAGGACTAGAACGACCTTGCACAAGACATTGCCAACTCAAGCCCTCGTCGCAAGACGATGCATGCGGCGCTACATGCTGAGCAACTCCTCGCGTGATAAAATGAATGAGGCAAGTAAAAAAAGAGCAAGACAGCGTGTTGACTCACTGCAATGCTACGCTCATCAGACGTGAAGTTGTTCTCCAAGGATCCCACTTGCTTTTCCTTGTAATGATTCGCCATGGACTCGTATTGGGCTTTCTCCTCTTCAGTCAACGACTGCAAAGTTGGAGGTCTGTTAGAGCTCATAGAAGAAGAAACAACATCACTGAACGGTGGAGCACCATTCAAGGCATTAATATCAGACAACTTCTAAAGACGTACGGAAAGTAGGAAGACCCACAGCAATGCATAACGAGCGTGGAACCTCAGTGTTCACGTTACGAAACTGCTTGTGACAGTAAAGAAGGCGGTGAGGCTCGCGCCAAGAGCAACGTCGCGGACAATGCCGTTCCGTTTGACGCGCAATAAAGAAACCCTGCGCGTGCACAATGCCATCGGCAAAACATATAGAAAACGCGAAGTCTGCAGGTAAAGAGAGAAGTTCCGGCATACCTTCCACCTCTCTCCAGCCTCTTCTCGGACTGTCTCTAGTGTACAAGGGAACTTAAAAGTGTGGCAGCTAATTGGTATGGCATGACGATAGTTATAGCGCGAGAACAAAACGACGACAGATATACTAGAAGAACACTCTGTGTCGTCGTTTTGTTCTCGCGCTAGAACTATCGTCGTACAAGCGAAGTTGCGTTCGCGACGCTCGTTCTGTAGTTCTCGCAATAAAAAGTAGAACGGTCTCATTTTGCTAGGAGCCATAGTGTAATAATAGGTGCACGTGCACCACGAGCTACTGCAGAACGACAGCGCATGGATGAAGTAAAGAAGAAGAAAGTTGACAGGGAGTGTGCCGGTCAAGTAGGCGATCCAGTACGTTGCTGTCAAATTTCTTCTACTTTACTTCATAACTTGCGTGACTTTTCATAACACTCCATAGCAACTCAAGCTATAATGAACCAGCAACGTCGCGGACAATGCCGTTCTCTTTGACGCGCAATGAACAAACCGTTCGTGTGAAGAATGCCATCGGCAAGACATATAGAAAACGCGAAATCCACGGGTATAGAGAAAAGTTCTGCCATATCTTCCAGCTCTCTCAAGCCTCTTCCCGGACTGCTTGTAGTGTACAAGAAAAGTTGCGTTCTTGACACTCGTTCTTTCTTGCAATTTAAAGTTGAACAGTCCTAGGGGCGAAGCTCCTAAAGCGGCACCCGTTCGTCTCTCGTAGTAGTAGTAGTAGTCATAGTGTGTAACCAGTGTTACATTTTGACCTCCAAGGTGGTGCCGGTGGGAGATTTCTTCTGTGCGTTGTTGAACAATAAAAAATTCGCACCATGCGCGTTAACTAAAAGCCAAATTCTCCTGTCTCTCATTCCCCAATAGCAGCCATTGGCATGTACATTGAGCACTATCTGACAAGAAATGGTTGCTACATTATACTCGCTGGGCATAAGCTTCTTGGTTTTAAAAAGGTTTAGCGAGTGTTGGGCCGCAGTGCCATGAATACAGTGAACTAGTATATACCATGAACCAGATGTGGTTAAAGGTGGGAAGTAGACACGAAGCCCAAGTCATAAGAAAGTGTGCGTGTGCCTCTTCTCGTTCAGTCCTTGGAATGTGTGCTTCATGGCGGTGCTTCTATACGATGAATATACGATGAAAAGATGCGAGATGGTGGTACTTGGAGTGATGAATAGGTAGACGAACGAACACGCACACAGGTGCATGAACGGATGCACGAGCGGATGCATAGGCGAACGCAGGGACGGACGCACAGATGGACGTGCGGATGCACGAACAGACGCATACACGGACAGGCGGATGGACGCACGGGCGGCCACACAGACGTACGCATGGACGGACGGAAACAAGAACGAACGGACGGACGGAAGCTTCGCCCCACTCTCCATCATTCACTCCGTGAATATGCTGCCATTTTGTTTATTAGGAGCCATGGTGTGATAATATGTGCGCGTGCACCACGAGCTTCTGCAGAAAGACTGCGCGTGGGTGAAAAGAAGAAGAAATTTGACAGGGAGCGTACTGGTCAGGTAGGCGGTCCAGTACGCTCGCTGTCAAATTTCTTCTATACTTGATAACTTGCGTGACTTTTCGTAACACTCTATAGCAACTGAAACTATAATGAAGAAAAAAATTAAACCATTATTATTGTACAAGTGAAACTAAGAATTGAAAAAATTAACAAAAAATTCTGGGCCATTTTGGCAGCGCAGAGTTGCGCGCAGCTTTTAAACGACGACACTGTGCATTGATGAATGAATAGATGGATGTGTTGTGCCCTTATCATGGATGGATAAGTATGGTTGCACTCTTTAAATTAGATTGGCCGGAAGCTTGCGTTTTCTAGCAGTATTACTTAGTTAACCAACAACTAGATTTATTTTTTGTTTTTCCCTTCAAATAGAGAAGTGTAGGACTGGTACTTTGCTGTGAATGATTTAAATTTCACTGGTGCCTTGATTTTAGCCACGAATCAGATAACCTCCTCCTATGTGTTTTTACCCGTCTCAAGTCTATTTCGCCCCGGCTGTCCTTGAACCCCAGTGCTTTGCAAAACTCTGCGCGCACTTTCTAGAACATTATCAGGTGTTCGGTAGTTTCCTTCTCCTCTCCACACGCACTGCATACCGTGTCTACCTCTTCGTCTTTGGCCCGATAAGTCCTGGTCCTGGCCTCAAACAGTAGGGAACTACCCCGAGTATTATCGTAGATCCTCTTTGACAGTATCCTGCTTAGGAGTTCGATAGAGGTGCGGACTTTTTAATCATGTCAGTTCTCCACATGCCGTTCTCCGTTTCCTTCACCTTGAATTTAACCGATACTTCCTAGCTGAACGCTCTTCCCCCATTTCTCTCAGTTTCTGCTCAAATTTTATCTTGGTGTTAGCTTTCCTGCCCTCAAATGATGTCCATCCCATATCACCTTGTACTGCCTGATTATGTGTATTCCCGTAAGCTTCTAAAGCAAGCTTACCTATTCCTGGTTGATAAATTTCTAATCTTGCTTGTACCTCTGATCTCATGCACAAGACTGCATTGCCGGAAGTCGGACCAGGAACCATGACCCCTTTTCATATACATTCCTCTCACAACATCATACCTGTTGTAATTCCACAATGCCCTAGTTTTCATCACCACTGCATTCCTGTTACCTTTAGTCGCTACGTATATTTAGTATTTCCTTACGTACTCGGCCCCATTGCTTATCCAATATGCCCAAAGGCATTTGTATTTATCTCTTATCTCCAGCGTGACGTCCTGTATCCTAAGCTCACTACCTTCATTACCATTAAAAATCATGACTGCTGATCTTACTGAATCTGAAATCTAACCTCTCTTATTACCGCAGACGTCCATCAAACTCTGCGAATCTTTCTTGTTGTCGGCCATTAGCACTATATCATCTGCATACATCAATGCTGGTAGTGCCTGTTCAATGAGTTTTTCTGGTTTGATAAAGAGATTTGAAGCCAAGTACACTCCCCTCTAATTTGGCCTTTATAGGTACAACATGAATAACAAGGGTGACAGAGGACACCCCTGCCTAAGCCCTCGTTTTTTCTCTGTAGGCTTGGATACCTGTTTTTCTCATTTTATATATACCTTGTTACTTTTATAGATATCCTTTAAAAAATTAGTCACTCCATCTCCCTGCTCGACTCTTTGCCAACACAGACTTTTATGTAAAAATGCCCTGATTCCACCTGCCTTTTTGCTGCCTTCTGTTGTATTGCATTATTCCCATATGTAGTCCGGATTACAAGGTGGTTGCTCCATGTCCCGAAGATGCGTCTTCACAACGCCATATACCATCAGCTCCTCCTGCCTTAATTGCTCTTCTATTTCTTCCGACTTTAACCAATTCCTGTTAAAATTGCCAGCTATCCTCTGGGCAGCAGCAGCAGATACGCTTGATTTTACGTACCTACTGTGACTGCTTTGCGTCCACCTTCAAAATCAAGCAGACCCTAACCGTGAAGCACCGCATTATAACGCACCCTACCGAACGGTCTATACGACAGCAAGTCTACAGCGTGACGTAAAAAGAACAAGAGGCAATACGTTTTCAAATGAAACAGATGCTCGACGACGACGTCATCCAACCCTCGAACAGTCCATGAGCGTCACCCATCGTACTTGTAAAAAAGAAAGACGGCACTCCTTCAATTTTGCGTCTATTACCGGAAGCTCAACAATGCGACGAAGAGAGACATCTATACCCTCTACCACGCATAGATGATTCACTGGATCGACTTCGGCATGCCCGATATTTTTTATCAATGGATTTACGCAGCAGCTACTGGCAGATCGAGGTCGATGAACGCGACAGGGGAAAAAACAGCATTCATAACTCCAAATGGCCTCTACGAATTCAAAGTGTTACCATTTGGACTGTGCTCTGCACTGGCGACGTTCCAAAGGAAGATGGACACCATCCTGTCCGGTCTGAAGTGGGAATCCTGCCTCTTGTATTTAGACGACGTCGTTGTTTTTCCAAAACATTTGAGCAATGCTTACAATGACTTCAGCCCGTCTTTGTCGCTATTCGATCCACAGGCCTATTGCTAAAACCGGAGAAGTGTCATTTCGGCTAAGAAGAACTAAAGTTCCTCGGCCACCTTGTGAGTCACGATGGCTTTTGACCAGACCCAGAAAAGACCATGGCCGTTGCTGCATTTCCTCCACCTTCGAACAAACAGGATTGGCGCCGGTTTTTTGGTCTCTGCGCCTACTACAGGTGTTTTGTCCAGAGCTTTGCCAACATCACTGAACCCCTTACCCGCTTAACGAAGGAGGATACTCCTTTTGTGTGGGGTCCAGAGCAGAGAGCCGCTTTTTCCAAGCTTCAACAGTGCCTTTAGAGTGAAGCTTTACTAGGGCACTTTGATGAAGATGCCACCACCGAACATCACACTGACGCAAGCAGCATCGGTCATGGTGCAGTGCTCGTCCAGTGGCAAGACGGCGCTGAACCTCCGATCGCTTATGCTAGTCGCATTCTGTCATCTGCGGAAACTAACTACTGGACCCTGGAGAAGGAATGCCTTGCTGTTATTTGGGCGATAACAAAGTTCCGACCGTGTCTGTATGGCCGTTCATTCAAAGTAGTCACGGACCATCATGCCCTCTGTTGGCTGGCCAATCTCAAGGACCCTTAAGGGCGCCTCTCGAGGTGCAGCTTGCGCCTTCAAGAATTTGAGGTTACAGTCGTCTACAAGTCGGGCCGCAGGCACACTGATGCTGATTGCCTTTCGCGCGCTTCCCTTGCGACAACATCGAGTGACGATGATACCGATGGCCATTTTCTTTTGCAGTCAGTGAATCTCACTTGGCCCAACAACAGAGGAATGATTCAGAGACCCGACAACTTGTCAAATGCCTTCAAGGTCACAGCTCGAGTCCACCATCAGCATTCGCACGTTCAGGGTCATTTTGTCTCTGCAACGACATCATATACAAAAAGAACTTCGAAACTTATGCGACTGAGTACATCCTCGTCGTTCCACCAGGGCTACGTGCTGACATTTTATCTGCCTGCCACAATGAGCCTTCCTACGGCCACCTAGGATTAGCACGTACCCTTGCCCGGATTCGGACTCACTACTACTGGCCAAAGCTCACCCAGGATGTCAAGCGTTACGTTGAAACGTGCAGTCATTGCCAGCGCCGTAAAGCCCCACCTGTGTGCCCTGCTAGATTATTGCAGCCTGTTCCACCCCCGTCACAACCTTTTGAACAAATCGGCATGAACTTGCTTGGGCCCTTCCCGAAGTCACATGGTGGCAACCGCTCGATCGTAGTCGCTACTGACTATTTAACGAGGTACTACGAAACGAAAGCCCTACAACGAGGCACCGCCAATGAGATTGCGTATTTTTTTATCAGCAACATCGTTCTCCGCCATGGAGCACCAACAGTTCTTATCACTGACCGTGGAACAACCTTTATAACCCAACTGATGCAAGACGTCACGAGACTCAGTGGAACAGCTCATCGCAAAACGACCGCATACCATCCACAAACCAGTGGTCTGACGGAGAGATCAAACAAGATGCTCGCTGGCATGCTATCTATGTACGTCGACCGCAATCACAAAAACTGGGATGAAATTTTGCCATACGTAACGTTCGCTTACAACACTGCGGTTCAAAAGACTACGGGTTTCACTCCCTTCCGGTTGCTTGATGGCCGAGATGCTAGTTGCCATGTTCTTGCCTGACATGACTGATATTCCTACTGATGCGAATGACTTTATCCGGCTCGCTGACGCAGCCCGCCAGCTTGCACTCGATTGCATCCGAAAACAACAACGCATCGACTCGCAGAGGTGCAAGTTCCGTCATCGCCATCGTCATCGCCATTTACCGACCCGATGATCTGGTGTAGCTGTGGATCCCCGTTCGCCAAAGGGGCTGCTCGGAAAAGTTACTTCAACGCTACTTCGGTTCTCATAGAGTACTACGACGACTCACAGACGTCAACTACGAAATTCTGCTTGAAGACACAGCTCGGCGATCTCGATGCTCCAAGCAGGCCGACATTGTTCATGTGTCACGGATGAAGCCACACTACCCCCGAGCCACCTGACACTGCTTCATCATGTGTCTTTGTGCGTGTAGGCGATTACTTTAACTTTTATTCGGCATTGATCATCAGGGTGGTACTTTTTTGGAAGAGGGGGTAATGCCACAGGCATGGAACGAAGTTTAGCCATGCCAATGCGAGTATGTGCCATGGTGTGAAAAAAGAAGAGGACTGTTGGTGTGCTCGTGTTCTAACTCTCGGTTCGGCTCGACGTCTAGTGCTGCTCCTGTGAACAGACATTGTAGTCGTTCTGTAATCACGTGACAATATAGCCTATATCCGACTTAGTTCGGCCCTTGTGCTCAAGTCGATTTCTTCTTCCACGGACCCCACGTGGCTCGAATAATGGTGTCCCTTAAGAATTGTTTATGGCTATACTGTTGGCCTCAGGGCTCTTGGTCCCGCTAAAAAAGCTGCGGCTTGATGACCCATCCTATTACCAACCCTCCTGCCCGTCACACTACTGTAACGAATGCCATTCTGTGTAAAGGGACAAGCGCCAGGCTCGTACACGCCTTGGTTCACCTCTATTACGCTGTATCCGAGTTGCCGGCTCATACCCCTGATCACACAGTTGGCTTCCAGTACACTCCTTTCAATCCAACGAGACTGCCCTCAGACCTGTGGGACTGTGGGTCACATGCACACTCCCAGAGGCTTCTCGGAGCTTACGCATCCCACCCTTTAACTGTCTCAGAAGGTTGCTGAACCCCTCCCATCAGCACATCATCGAGACAAGTATGAATAATGACCAGATTTTTGCCCTCTATGCTGTCCTCTACAACCTCCTGAGTTTTGGCCAGTACATCCACTATGCTCTCTTCTGGCTGAGCCTCCAACCTCACTCTCTCAACCTTTTTCACTGACGTGAGGACACCATCTCTAACGTTGGCCACGTTAAGAGTCCCTCTCCACTGGGACCTTTCTACGCTCCAATCGCTGGCTTCCTGTTTGCGACATCTGTTTCTCTTTCTGCCGTCTCTCATGTGTTCCTGCCCTGCTCAAAAACGGTCGCGCAACCGAGCTGTATTTCCCCAGAGTCTCCAAGCTGTGGCCAAACACTGCGGCCCCTGGCCTCTTTTCTTGCCTGTACTTTCCTGCTTGTCGCCTTCTTCGCTATCCGCGCCCTCCATCTCACACCGTTCGGCGCTGGGGCAAAGCGCCATTAGCTCCTTTACCCTTTGCTCGAGCTTGGTCCGCCTTTCCCGTTCTTTTCTAAGATCGCCTTTCATTTGCTCTAATAGGCTGGTGGTAGCCTTCTCCACTCATGCGAAACTTCGAGCTGTTTTTCGAACTCTATCGTCTGCTCCCGTTCCACCCTTAGCTCCCTATGAAGCCCCTTCAGATGGTCCTCTCTTTGCATGCTTATCTGACCTTGAACTACCACAGCTGCTAATCTCTACTATACGACAGTTGTACAGCGACAGTGTAGTGAGTGTGCAGTTCGGTGTCATAATTACTGGCCCAATTCGTGCAAATAAGGATTTGAGGCAGGTCTGCACATTGTCACCAATGCTGTACATTCTATACTTAACCAGAATAGAGCGGGCCTTGTTGAACACAAACCCCGAATTTGGCATGCGTTTCAGCACAACTAGTGCTGGAGAGAACAAATACCACCCGCCTAGTTTGTCATTTGCACACGATCTGGTGGTTATGGCAGAGAATAACCAGGAGTTGCAATGCCTCCTATATCTGCCGGATAGAAATCGCGAGTCTTGGACTTCGATTCAACATTAAGACATCAGCAGTTGTCCCTCTAGCTGGAGGGAACCAGTGGCCGCATGTAATGAATGCAGGTAGTGGGTGTCTCCCTGTACAGTGAACCACAAGTATTGTATACACATCCATGATATTTTTCCCATATGAGAAAAATGTCCACATGGACATTGTAAATGTCTCTTATATATCCATTAAAATTCAAATTAAGAAGATTAAAGGTACCCGTAACTATGAAAAGCTAGATCGAGTAAGGTTTCAGGTACCTTACACATGGACACTCAAAGGACATTCAATAGATATAGACATTGTCATATAGTGAATAAAAGGTTTTTCATGTACCTGGCACACTTACCGCATGTAGTTGGTGTGTCAGACCTGTGGTCCCATGGCAGTCTAGCTCATTGCCGCTCAGCTATAGAAAGCATCAAAGGCGTGAGGCTGGCTGGATTGATATGTGGGGTTTAACGTTCCAAAACCACTATTAAGACGATGACGTTCCAGACACTGCGATCAGACTCAACTCCGTCTTTAAGGTATAATGCAAAAATACTTGTTTATTTAACTACGCTCGGAAGCGCTCTGCTGTCACTTGAGCGTAGCCGCGTCCCTCGCTCGCACTCTTTTTTTTCCTCGTTTCATTGTCCCAGCTCAGAACGTGAAAAATAATCACCATTCCCGGCCGTGCAAAAATAAACACATAGTTCAAGTGGGTACAGTCTTTGTATCGGCCTGATCGCAAGGTGACCGCCTTGCAACTTGATTCTTGCAAGAACGAAAACGAATGAGACCGTCTGCACTGCGGTACACTTCCGTGACCCTTGCCAGCTTCCATAGCTGGCGTGGCGTGTTGTCCGCATGCACGAGAACAATGTCCCCTTGCTTCAATGCTTTATTTGATTTCGTGTCGGCAAAGTGTGCAGATCGTAATTGCAACAGGTATTCTTTTTGCCAACGCTTCTCAAAACATTCAACCAGCAGCTTCTTGTAGTTGTGTCTGCGTATGGCGTCTGATCGTTTAGAATTACTGTTGACTTCGTCAGTGGTCGCATACGGTATGGAAGTCACCCTTCGTCCAAGGAGAAGTTCAGCTGGCGTCAAAGTGCAAGGTTCTCCTGCATCTGTCTCGATGAAAGTCAGAGGCCTAGAGTTTACGACTGCTTCGACCTCCGCCAGCACTGTCGATGTCTATATTTCTTCGTAGTTCAGACGAGCTTTGCCGATAATTTTTCGCAGCGGAAGCTTCACTGATCGTACAAGGCGCTCCCACCATCCACCCCACCAAGGAGCATTTGGCGCTATAAACCTTCCACGAAATGCCGTTGGTGCTGAGGTGACCAGCGATGTCCTCTTCAGAAAACATTCGGTGTAGTCGCTTTATGTCTGCCGATGTCTTGTGAGAGCTTTGTGCGTTGTCAGAATAGATCACCCTAGGTAATCCTCTCCGAGCTGCAAATCGTCGCAGACGCAGCAGGAAAGCCTCGGATGTTATTTCTAAGACAAGCTCGAGATGCACGGCTCTGGATACGGCGCACGTAAAAAGTGCAACGTAGCACTTCGTGTCCCTTTTCTCCGTGCGTGCATACAGAGGGCCCGCGAAGTCGACTCCTACAACTTCGAACGGGTTCGTTGGTGACACTCGATGACTTGTTACGGAGCAGTCTCAGCACTTCCTGTGCCCGCACTGAAACACTTGCATATATTTCGGCCATGCAGCACTCTTTTTACCAAAGAGCGAGCTCGAGAAATCCAGTAGCATTCCCGAAGCTGCGTAAGTGTATCTCTAACTCCTCTATGTAGGACTTGAAGATGGGCTCTGTTTGCCAAAAGTGCCGAAAAGTGGTGGCTTGACGGCATTGAGATTGGGTGCTTGACATCTTGTGTGGAATGCATGAGGGATAAACGGCCTCCAACCCGACGAATTCCGTCTTTGTCTATGTAAGGGCGTAGTTCAGCGATTCGAGATGTAGACTCGACTGGTTGGTTGTTGGCCAAAGTGGTGAGCTCTTCAAGAAAGCCTTGCTCTTGTGTACATCTTATCCAATACTGTTCAGCGTTCAGGATTTCTGTTGCCACGAAATATCCTGTATGATTACTTCTTTTTCTGCATCGGTCAATAAATCTGAAAATCCACGCAGTGACTCTGAGTAGGTGCTGAGGCCTGCTGTACCGTTGAATATCAATTATTGGAACTGAGAAGCGTGTCATTAGTGCGACGTGGACTGTTGTAACTTCACCTTGGGTGGCTTCCGCTATGTCTAGTTCACTGAACTGTAGGGGCCATTCAGACATCGGTTTAGTTAGTCCCTCGGGACCATGCCACCATTTTGAGCTGCACAGCAGTCTTTAAAGCATCGCGCCACGTGTGAGTAGGTAAGCCGGGTTGTCCGTTCCAGGACAGTATCTCCACTTTGATGGATCTGTAGTGTACCTAGTTTCATTGACTCTGTTGGCTACGAACTGTTTCCACTGTTTGACGTCACCTTTTATCCATGACAACGTAATGGCAGAATCTGTCCACATCGTGTAGTCAACTTGAACATTCTTCAAAGCGCTTTTCACGTATGCCAACATTCTTGAACCGATTAAGGCAGCCAGCAGCTCCAATCGCGGCAGCGTTGTCTCCTTAATGGGTGCTACACGGGACTTCGCAATCAACAGTATCGGCTCCTCAGGACTTGATACGACGTATATCGCTGTTCCGTATGCCGCTGGACTGGCATCGCAGAAAACATGCACTTGAAGCACATTGGGCTTCCTTGCTCCGCCGCCCAGATAGCGAGGAACGACGACGTCTTTCAGTTGCGGCAGCTGGATGACCCAATCATTTCATTCTTTTTGCAGGTCATTGCATAGTACTTCATCCCAGCCAATTTCTCGTATCCACAGTCTCTGAAACAATATTCGTACGGCAATAGTATATGGTCCTACAAATCCCAACGGGTCAAATATTCTTGATGCTGACTGACAAGACAAATTGTTTTGTACTCGTCTCTGCTGTCAAAACCCAGAGTATATTTTCAACCGAAAAGTTGAATTCATCCTTTGCAGGATTCCAAATCAAACCCAGGACCTTGACCGACATTTCGTGAAGAACGACCATCTCATTACTAGTAGATTGCACTTGATTCTCAAGCGTGCGCATCAAATTTGCTGAATTTGTTGTCCATTTTCGCAATGTCCTGCCGGCCGATTTCATTACTGTGCGCGCTTGTCGGCAGAGTTTAGCGGCTTCCTCTTCTGTGTGTGCGTAGTCATCTACGTAAAACGACTCGGCAAGAGTTTGTGCTGTTTGTGCCATGACAGCCGGTGCTCTTTTCACGTGGTAGAGAATAGTAGCTGTGAGCAAAAATGGGCTACATGTAGCTCCAAAAGGCACTCGTGTCATCCTCCACTCTTGCAGCTTGCCCTTGGATAAATGTCCTTCTGCAAACCAGAGAAAGCGGAAAGCGTCTCTGTCGTCCTCCCGAATCGCAATCTGAAGGAATGCCTTTTCTCCGATAGCTGCCACCGGGTGCGTTCTGAAGCGTAGCAGAATTTGCACGAGGTCTTGGTATAAGTTGTCACCCTTTTCAAGGCAGTCATTAAGGGACTTGCATCCTATGGCATGTGACGAAGCGTCCAACACCACTCTCATTTTCGTTGTCAGTGCTTGTTCACGCATGACTTCCTTGCGCGGCATGTAATATAATTTCGTCACCTCTGAGGGTACGTCACTGACTACTTCGGCGTGTCCTGCCCTCAAGTACTCCCTTATGGTACGATCATACGTTTCGAGCAGTCCTTTCCTGAAGTCGAGACAGTTGACAAGCTTGTCCAATCGAGTAACGGCTACTTGCCTGTTGCTTGCAAGCTCGAAATTATTCTTCTAAGGGAGGGTCACTTCATATCTTCCGTTTATAAAGCTAATCGTTTGCTCAAATGCCTCTTGGTGTTGCTCATTTGAGGTGGCTTGTTTATCGTGTCCGTATTTCTTATGTTTTCAAGTTTTCAACAGGAGCGCAAAATCTCGTCCGAATCGGTAGCTTGGGCTTTTAGCACGCACACCATCATTTGTGAAGTAGTTGTTCGGGACAAGTGCGATGTGCTTCCCTGCAAGGTCCATCCAAGCTTGGAGTTCAGTGCGATCAATGATTCGTTGCCTTCGCACCGTTAAACTTCACCCGTCAGCACTTTCCACATCTGATCGGACCCGATAAATACGCTCATACCACTCTTAGTTATGATAGATGGATGTTGGAGCTCATCGGCAACATCGTTTCCCAGCTTCTTGAAAGACGCAACGAAGGCTACGTCTATTGCAGTCTCTGCGATGTCTTCGCAGATGCTTGGGATCTCTATTGCAGTTAAGACCATTTCCGCGTCGGAAAACTGGCTTCGCAGTCGTAGTTTTACTATGCGGTGCCTCTTAGCCTCTTGGTCCGATTTACTTGCGAAAGTATTCAAGGCTATTCGAGTTGCTCCCACGCTTTTCAGCTTGAGGTGCTTGGACAGATCTTCAGTTACGAAAGTCCTCTGACTGCCAACATCAAAAACGCCTCGTATGTAGCGGCAGGTGTCATCATTCATGGGCCATGCTCCGAAAGTCTGAAGAAAAATGCAAGTGGTAGAGCCTTCCTTGACGGGTCTTCTTCCAAGTGATGCGCATACTGTCGTAGTTTTTTCGTAGTTCTTGTAAGCATAGTCTGACTTCCGCGAACACCTATCGGGATCACACATGCTTGTAGCATGTCGAGCTTGGCATCTGGAGCAGGAAATCCTCCTTTTGCAGTCCCGTGCCCGATGTCCTTTGGTGGTGCAGCGGAAACAACTTTTGTCGTTGGAAAGCAGTTCCTTCTGCGTCAGTGACAAGTCAGCTGTGCAGGCTTCCGATCTGTGATGGCTGGACGAGCAGAATACGCAGTTGTCCTTTTTTTCTCGTACCGAGTTGCTGTGAAGCACAGATGAGGTCGGTTTCCCACGCCGAGGGTACGTCGACTGACTGGCCACTGGGAGTGCTCCATGTTCTCGTCCTTTGGCATCCTTAAAATCACTCTTCTCCAGACTTTCCAGCTCGATACACAGGAATTTGAGCACACGGTCCAATCCCACGGGTGTAGCTTCAGCTCTCGAGTCATATGCCAACTGTACCGCACATGATCGATGATACTGCGCGACTATATCCTGTGGAAAAGCACGCAATACGATGTCGCAGAGCATTGACAAAAATGACGACTTGTGCACACCCAAAGTCTCTAAGCCTCGGATATTCACAAGAACTTGGTCGTACAAGCTGCGTAGCACTTTGGTGTCAGTCGATGAACGGACAGGGCTTAACAACCGTAGCTTGGCAAAATATTCTTGCTCCAGGCGCGTCTTGTCCCCAAATCGCTTCTGTAGCATTTTGATGGCATCACTGTAGCAACTTTCTGTCGTCGGAAGGCCGGCAATTACTGATGCAGCGTCTCCTTTAAGATACAGTCGCAGGTAATGAAACTTCTCTGTGGCAGTGATGCAATTGTTACTATGAACAATTTGGTAAAACTGTTCCCAAAATTCAGTCCACTTGCATAGGTCTCCAAAAAAGGAGCTATTGTCAGTTTAGGCAATTTAACTCCAGTTCCATCTGATGTTGATGCGACTGTCTGGGCAACTGTTTCTTGAGTTCCGTTCGATGTCCTTAGCATGCGATCTTTCTTGCTAAGAATCTCTGCGAGAATGCGCGTAGCAATGTCCTCATATTGTAAAACAGCGTTATACTCGACTTCGAACTTCTCATTCAGGTCTATGCGGCTCAATCTCGTTGTTCTGGTTTTTAAGCTTTTCGTTATTACCCTTCAGCCTCTCATATATGGAGTTGAGCTGGTCATAGAAGGCAGAGTCGTTAGCGAGGACCTCACTTGCCTCGTTAATAATCCTTGTGTTCTGTGCTCTCCGCGACGTCCTCTTCGACTTCAGTCGCTCCATGCCGCTGCACTTGACTGGTAGCCGTCCGTAGGGTCCTGGTTTTCAATCGTCGTTCTTCGGCACCAATATTAAGACGATGGCGTTCCAGACACTGCGATCAGACTCAACTCCATCTTTAAGGTATAAGGCAAAAATACTTGCTTATTTAACTGCGCTCGGAAGCACTCTGTTGTCACTTGAGCGTAGCCGCGTCCCTTCGCTCGCACTCTTCTTCTTCCTCGTTTGCTTGTCCCAGCTCAGAACGTGAAAAATAATCAACACCACCACATGGTTATGAGAGATGCCGCAGTAGAGGGCTCCTGAAATTTGAGCCACCTGGGGCTTTTTAACCCATATCTGTGCACACCAGCATACAGCATTTTTGCCTCCATCGAAAATGCACCTGCCGATGCCGGGATTCGATTCCAAGACCTGCGGGTCAGCAGCCGAATATGTACCTTAACCACTAGACCACTGCGGCGGGGCGAGGCTGACTGGATTGTTGTCAGACGACATATCTAAGGCCAGCCTCACGTTATTGATACTTTCATTAGTATGGCACACTAGCCAAGAGGCAGACTGCAGTGGGAGCGCAGGTCTCAAACGCAAAATTATGTATACATGCAGCAAGCCTGAAGAAAGTGCGAGGCTGGAAAGTCTGCTTTGTTTCTCTTGATGCTTTCTTCCCTCCTTTCTTGTTTTTTTCTTTTTTAAGTTTTTATGTCTCTATTTTTTATTTCTTAGTCTATTTTTATTGCCCTTTCTGTTTATTTTTATTTCTTCCTTTTGAATTTATATTTCTCAGTTGCTTACATTTTTAAATTTTGCTAGTGGTGTTGCTTGCGTCATGCCAAGCGACAAAAGCCCAGGCCCCTAAAGGGCTTTGCACTTGAAAGTACCTTCGGCCTGCATGATTTCTCCCTATCATGTGCGGCAGCACTAACGTGCCATGCATGTTAATTTTATGTTCATTGACACTCTTCATTTCCTTGTGCATCATAGTGTATGCATTACGCACGCTCGAACGTTAAATGTCCATTTATGTCCGAGTACTTTTTAGATTTTACATGCCAGTATATATTTATCATTCTAAACGTCAACTAAACCGGTTTTGAAAGACAACATTCCGCGATGCACTTGATGTTGAGAGCATGTATATGCGACATCAGTGGCGATGTCTAGTTTTTGTCTAAGGGAGAAGTGCATATACGAAGTTAATAATATGTAGACACTCTAGACTGTTATGATGACACATTATTAGGATGTCAATTAAATTTTATTGATAGACATACACGTATGGACCTTATTTCTTTGTTGACAGGATATCAGTGTTCACTGTGGATGCAGCAAAATACAGTCTACGCGAGGCTATGATTTGACAGACTGTGCCGCAGGCTCAATGAATCCTCTGTCGCCGATCCCTACTGAAACATTCCGTATGATGCGGAGACCTCAAGTACGGAATTATTGAAATATGGAAGACGTATGATGCGGACTCTGCATAAGATGTAGGATGTGGACTCCGCATCTTATGGAAAGACGTATCATGCAGAAATTACTGAACTGTGTGCATGTTACGTCTGAATCTAGTGCAAAGCAATATAATGTGTAAATTGAATAGACGTCCACATCTTGAGTACATGAAGTACTGTGTACAAATCACAATATTTCTTAAATGTGCATGATGAGGGATTGAATCATCGGCATCTTTCTAATTGTCGTGATGCAGAAGCAAAATTACCTTTCAAATAAAATACAATCCAAAACTACTAAATTAACATGCTAGCGATCATAAATGGTGGTTACATTGCAACACAGTAATGCAGTGTTCTATGCAAAACTTAAAGAACTTATAAAATTATTATTATCAATAGAGCAGCAATAATATACACATCAGCCCTGCTACAATCAATATATTTTTTATTTGTCTGTATGCTCCAGCTATGAATAGTGACATTGCAGTGTTGATGGTGCACAAATGAGGTGACTGCACCGTAATTTCATGAGCTCGACCTAAGCCACAGGATTGTGGCACAAAACACAATGTAACAGCAATTTTAGAACGAAATGTTTAAACATAAATAATAATCATAGCACTGTGAAAGTGTGGCGTGTGTTTATCTCATGAACACCTTGTGGAGATCGGCGAAACGCTGCTTGAGGCTCCGGCACCACAGTAAATTTGGAAGGTCACTGCCATAGAACTTATGTGTACTTCATAGGCACCAGTAAATGAAAATAACTGGCACAAATATTGTCAGAGACACATGTTAGCACATTATTTCACATGCACAACATGCACAAGAAATATAACACACAGAATGAAACTGAAAATGTAAGGCGCACAATCCTTCATGTTATGCATAAGTGAATAATAGAAAGAATGAGTGTATAAATTAGTTCTGCCACATTAAAGAAAACAGCATGCTTATCAAAGTGAAAATAACTAGGTTGTCACGATTTTCAATGGTAGAGATAATCGATTATTATGTTGTTATGAAATTATGATTTAAATGCTTCCTGCACAGTAAAACTTTAGGAACTGCAAGTGAAAGCTCTCAATGTACATTTAATAGTGTGTGCATGTACATCTGCTGCCTTTAGGCTATACAGTTTGTGCACAAGATTGGCATCTTGAACAATTTTGAGAGTTAAACCTATGCAACCTATGAAGGTTAAAATCACCATGAAAGCAAGCAGGACCAGGCAGGTGCCATTAAAAATCTGTGCAAGCCAGATAACTATAACCGAACTGCACACATATAGGGGAGCAAGAGTAACAGGAATTCGGCTGCTGACCCGCAGGTCGCGGTATCAAATCCTGGCTCTATTTCCGATGGAGGCAGAAATGCTGTAGGCACGTGTGCTCAAATTTGGGTGTACGTTAAGGAATCCCAAGTGGTGGAAGTTTCCAGTGCCCTCCACTACGGTGTCTCTCATAATCGTATAGTGGTTTTCGGATGTGAAACCCCAGATATTAATCAAGAATAACAGAAATAAACTGCCAACAGAAAAGTTGGGTGCATGTGCTATCTGTAAGTGCTTACACCTTACTACATACAGCATGCTCATTCCATTTTAAATACCGATATTGAAAATAACTGCTCTATTAGGAATGTAAAAGGTAAAGTAGAACTGAACGACTCTACAAAAAGTGACCCTATTTTGACATCACGTTTTCTTATAACAAAGTTGACTAAGACTCTGAAATATCATTATGCAAGAAAAAAATATTCAAAAGAACAATCAAGTTTGAAGTCATAATTTTTAATATGGCTACTATGACTATAATCAAGAAATCGACCTCAACATAGGTAATGTTAGTTTTTAAGGCCTATGTTCACTAGACAATGAACTATACCACAAAAAGCACAGCGTTCAGGCAAACCACCACATAAAAAAGGAAGCAGTCTTTTTTGATATTACCTACAATGCCTTTAAAATGGTATTTTTACCTCTACTTCCCACTTTTTATCTAAGTAACTGGTGTGAAACAAGTTAGCTGAAAATGCACTGTGCCTCCAAAACCTGTTCGTTGAAACTGAATTTTTAAAAAATGGTGAAGCTTGCACTAAATTAGGCTCCACAAGCCTTGGAACAGCGAGACCTCATGACTCTTAGGACTACTTTGGTTACTTGTGTTTTGTTTCTGGGCCTAAGCATAAAGACAAGGGCTTAACTTAATTGCTGCTAACAAACAAATGCTTTCAAAATTGCCCGAGCGTCAGAGGATGCTCTGACATTAGTTGTTTTTCGCACTGGGCTATTCTACACCAAACATACAAACCCTACTGCCTGGCGACCATCACAGATGTATAGTTTAAAAAATGATGGTAATTTACTCTTCTGAAAACAGTTATTTGCAGAAATGTTTTGAAGAGAAAAAAGTAGTGGTCACGTGGGTATCTTCAGAATTTCGCAGAATGTCGTGCGGGTGTTATTTGTGAGAAAAATTTCGAAGTACCGCTTTTTCTAGCCATATTAAATTTGATCTACATATTAAGTAAAGGTGCTTCATAAAGTATTTGAAGCCGAGCAACATTAGTGCAATTTTTACGCTACATAGGCTTTGAAGAATTCAGCCAAACTGTTTATCGTTTGCATTTCTTGTATGGCAATACTGCACTTTGTATGAATATTTGAGCCACAAATACTCACTGCACAGAAGTTATATTTCATCAAAAAAAATAATGTTAAGTCCAGATTACAAATATTACTTTATAATCGTTTTTGTCCACATTGAGTTGCGATTTGAGCTGTGTGTTTGTCTAATCGAAAATTACTTTTATGTGTAAGTTGAAAGCAAACAAACAGTTATTGTTATATGGCAAGTGTTATCATTACCATTTTTGTTTAAGTGAGGAAAATGATTTTTAAGTCTCCTATTGAGGGCCATGGGGAACTTCGGAACGGAAGCTGTCGTATATCAAATGCAGAAAACAGCCATCATAAGAAAACTTCAAAAATTCATTTCTACTTTAAGACAAAGTGTAATCATATAACTTGCCATATAAAGGGAACTGCTTCCTTGCTTTTGATGTGGCAAAAAAATTGCACTAATATTACTGAGCTTCATGCACTACGCACAATCACCTTTACCTAATACCTAGACCGAATTTGGTGTAGAAGAGGCAGTATTTTTGAAACACTTTTTATTTTTACAAAAAACACCCAGACGACATCCTGGGAAGTCCAGAAGGCACCAGTGTGGCCTAATATTTTGTTCTCTGCGATATATTTTAGCATTTTGCTGTTTTCAATACAGTAAACGAGTACAATATTTTTTTTCAAAACACATTTAGGACGGTTGGCAAAATGGCTGGGATGTTTGATGTGTAATTGCCTCACTGCCAGAATTTATTCTTCCGAAGCTCGAGCTATCACCTCTCTGTTACTGCCTCCCTCATATACAATGCCTGCATAGGAAAGAAAAAGAAAGGCAGGTCCGACAAAGTTCACAAGGCAAGATATTTTCATGTTGGATAAATTCATTACCATAAACAGCAGCAAAATAACATTCATTTGAGTAGTCCAAGACACAAGCTATATACCAGCATACTAAGAGCCACGCACAAACTTTTCATTTGAACATGTGTGGTGATAGACAGGAAGCACTTATTACAAGACTGATCAGTCTGTAATTAACTGAACGAAGTACAATGCACTGTTCAATCCAACATCACATAGGCATCTTTGCTATAGCAAAGCCATGTGTCATTGATTCATGCACTAGATGGGACAATGCAAATGTAACAAAAGAGGTGAAAAAAACCTAACTTGAAAAGAAGCAAGCGCTGCACTCTTCTGCGTTATAGGTTTTTTTTTCAGACAAACATATCCAACAGGCACACACGCCTACACCAAAAGATGATGTCATTACTGACCCAATTTAAATTAACACGCCAAGGATGACAAGGTGACTTCTAAAAATAGGTCCTCCTATCGCAACATCGGCCAGCCTGTCTGAAGCACTTCTACTGTTCACCCTGACTACCCCACTAGATGTTTCCATCTGTCGACTCACATCTTCATTTTGGATAACACTAAGACGAGCTTACATTGATGATTTCGCACGAAAGTTTAGTGATGTATCATGTATCAGATTAAGCAACTCTGTTAAAAAATTAATTATAGCTTGCTTCCAGGCTTTTATACTGTAGCCTGATACTTCGTAATGTCTTCTATGCACATGAACCAGATTGACAACGTAATGCACAACATGCTTAAGAATACTGCGAGGAACATGATAACGACAAAACGACCAGCCACCCAAATTTTTCGCTGTACATGTTTATAAAATGTGCATGTACCCCAAACGAGGTGCTTATGATACAACCCGAAAAAACCTACAAGTAGGGCCTCGGAGCCTTCTGGAAGTAGACGTGTTGCATTTTTTCTGTGGAAGGCTTTACACCCCTAAGTGAGGAACAAAACTTCTGTATAATGAAGAATGTTGGCAGCTATCAGTTATAGAAAAACCTAATAGAGCTAATCTTCCCCGACACATCTGCACATTTAGAGAGGTGACGTAGCTTCTGTGATTGTGGCAGTTAACTCCAACAGGACCAGTGCTAAAATTGGCACTACTTGGCTACACAAATGTCCAAACATGCCTGCCCGACTCCCTCTAGCCATCCCGGCTGAATCTGACGCATGATTTCTTAACTGCTCGCTGGACAAAAAGAAAACCACTGAAGCACTCACGATACACAGCGTGAAGTTTCTTTGGAGTAGTCAACTTCGTCTTCTGTGATGAAAGAGCAGCACAGTGTACTGATAAGGCACTCCTTGCAATGGTTTTCAATGCCACACAGTGACCTTGCTGTTCCTGTCGAAGAGAGCTTCGGGAGCTTGGAGGGTGCTTGCTCTTTTCTGGGGGCTGCTGCCGCTCCTCGTTTTCTGCTCAAGGTCAACCTGCACAAAGTTGTAGACGAGGCTTTAAGAGTTGTATATAATGATATACAATTTTTCGCTGAACACGCATTTCCTCGAGGCACACTGAGGAATTTCTTATAAAACTTAAGGCCTCGCATATGCAAACATTTACAATCGATCCGAAAATGCACTCGACTCTAAAGGAGCAAGTTTGTTACGTAGTGTATATAAAGAAAGGTCATTCAGCACAACCACAACTACAGTTGCACACGAAAACGACATTTTACACGATCCTGTTTATTTAAATGGTCCATTTTATTTTATTTACACGGTCCAATTTACACGGTCCTGTTTTACACGATCTGGTCTGCATGAACTCTTGAACCGGGCCCCATATAAGTTGAAAGACACACACAGAGTTCGGGACAAACCTAGTTTCCCGTGGAGCATCCTCTTGCGCTATAACAACACATCTCAATTTAGTTAGTTGGTCAGAACGAGCTGAAAACCGCTCGCACTTGAAAAGCACGGGCAGAAGGATTGACGCCTGCACCCTGTGCTCCCTGTACATTCTCGTTGAGGGTGCAGTTTTCACCTTATCCATATGCAATTTCGCATTTATAACATTGTTCGCTGCATAATCATTGTGGCATAAAAGTGTGTGATACCGTCATGTGTATCCTATGTTTTTATAAAGATAGAATACAAGATAGCTTGATTCAAAAATAACAAAGTGCATCCAGCGCCATGTCCTGTAGCCATTCTTTAGGCAAGTGGCAGAATGATTTATTCTTCAAATCATATCTTACTTGTAACCACTACAAGAGCTAACTCGTACACTGGCAGATTCTGTTTGCCTCTTCAGATTAAAAGGTACCTTTTTTACACCAGAAAATCTTCAAGAAGAATGGAAGTGTTGTAATTGTGAAGAAAGAAAAGTAGAAGGAATAAAAAATAACCTGCCCTGTACAGGGACCGAGCCTGCGAACTTCGAATAACATGTCCAATGCTCTATCAACTGAGCTACCATGGCGGCTATCCCTCTTCCATTTTGCACGGTATATATGTGCATTTATACATAGAAGAGTCAGTCAGCGCTGCCTGTTACCATTATGGCGAGTGTGGGACACCTTTTTTTGCCTACTGGCAATTAGATTATGATTGCAATTACGTTACGATTACTTCCAATATCCCTATACTTCTTTGGCAGAATTATGCATCTGTCAGTTCTCAGAAAATCTGCTAGTCACAGGAGGTGGCAGTGGTTCGCCCTCCCATCTAAATGCATGTGCTTGAACACATGCACAACTGATAAAAAAAACAAGTCACACACCGCTAAGATTACTGAGATTCACTGTTTCAGATTCATGATTAAAGGAAAGATCTATAATTTTAAGGGTTTGCTGTCTTTGTTGAACACATTATAATGATAACTAGCAGAAAATGACGCCAAACAAAGTATAGGGGATCCTATCAAATTAACTTTAACAAAATTGTGAAAAGAAAATTGAACAAAAACGTACCTTGGCAACGTTTTTTGACAATTGAATTGACAATACTTTTTATAACATCCCTTTATTTTACTGAGTAATGTTGTCGGGTAATTCTCATTATTAGAGTGGTGAGTAGGCTGACAAACAAAGCATATGGCATTGATACTTCTTTTGAACACCTAATAGTTTGAGGACCTTAAAAGAGCGGAAGCTACTTTGAGTAGACCAGAAGTTGGAGTGAAAAAAAACGTACACACATTTTCACCAGGCTGTTTAACACATTTTGAGACATAAAAGTGTATGATGCCCGTAATGTTAAGTACCATTACTTTTGTCACACTATGCACTGTAGCAGGTGTAGTTAGAGTGGTGATGGTGAAGGATTAATCAAGCACGCCACCAACTGCGTTCACATCAATGGTCGCGTATTTTAAAAATAAACCTGCTGTATAGTAAAAAAATTTTAGAGCATTTATGATTTTATCCAAATCAAGTTAAACCGACAAGGTAAGCAAACCATTTGCATAAAATTAAAAGGCATAAAGTGATTCATGTATTATAATTATGTGAACAATTTCAGCAACGCAGGGCAAAGTGACAACAGTTCTATTAAAAACCCCTCTCATTATAACATGCATGAAAAACACCACACCAGAATATTTTATAGTGCATGTAATATCGAGACAACTAGACTGTCAATTGACGTTTTAGAAGAAGGGTATCTCCTTCACGTTCAAGGGGCAACCACTTAGCCTTTTCCTGAGCTTTTCTGTGAATATTTCCTGAATTTCAGATATCATTAGGAATGATTTAGAGTGAACAGCTTTTGCTTACGCATTGAAGCCTAGTTCTGTATGTAAAGGCAATTATGGGTGCCAAACCACCTCCAAATAATTTTTAAAATTTAACTTATTTTTTAACTGCAGCACCACAACTAGCTATGGGTGCCCAAAAAGTAGCTAGAAACAATACCTTTACCTCTTCGAGCCTTTTGGAAGTGTTCAGCTTCTCAGTGCTCACCTTACAACATTTTTTAAATACGTGTTTGTGTGCGCACTGCTCCTGCTCCTTGTACAGTGAGGAGAAGCAAGCACATGGCAAGAAGAGACAAGAAAGAAGCATAGCAAAAAAAGCGAAGTAAGCGAGGACCTCTTTTGTATCGTACAACGTGTGGAACATTACTATTGCGACAACATATAGACAAATTATCACGGCTATGCATCCATTGTCGAGTCATACACAGCTGCAGCACCACGACTCAATTTCAACCTTGTGTTGGTTTAGGATCCCTTTATAGTAGCAAGCTAATGATATCTGCATTTGTTTGGCACATATTAAGATGCAGTGAAATGTGATATGGTAATCTCATTTAGAATGCACGTCATGTGGCTTCATTGTATATGTGGCCACAAGTAACTCTGGTTGCAAAGCAATATGGCAGAGCCTAAACAGACGTCACCGACCACTCCAATCTGAACTTGCCTTTGCTACTTGCCCATTATCATCCCAGCAAAAAATGAATAATTGAATCTGCTACAGATATGTGCTAGCTTATGCTAAGGACCAAGTATGAAGGGTGTTTTGTCATTATTGAGATCAGTTCTTTGTTCAAGAACACTTGCTGTCAAACACAAATACATTGCTGTCGAAGCATTAGGACTCAATAATAAAGCAAAAAGGAGTGTCTCTTCAAAAATACAGGCCACAAGGTGCAAGATAAATATTTGATATACTTGGGATGTAAGGCACGCACAAGAGGTGCTGCCATATTATACTTTTCCTTGTGTTGAAACCTGCTTGCTTTACTCACCCAACACATCTGTAAAGATGCCGTGAAAACACCAAGGAGCTGATGCAGGAAGGTTGAACACATGTCCAGGGATTCCACCATTCCTAAGCAGCCCTACAGCCTCCACAGTCCTGCAACCATTTGTAAGATAAATATAGTTCTACCCAAAGTTCTTGGTTTACAGACACACACGCAAGACACATAACCACTCTATAGGACGTTTGCATAATAATGCGCTGGTTAGCAAAACGGATGCCAATATCAAATATCCCGGCCTGCCGCTTCTTTCATTCCGTTCTATATAATCAATCCATGGTTAATAAATGTTCCCTCAATGTGAAGTGTACTGGCCGTCCGGTGAAGAATTGCAATGTATTTCAAACACAGTCCATTTCATGGCAAGTAATCATGCAATAGCGATTTGTCAGCAGTTCGAGAAAAGAGCTAGAAGTTTAGCTAAAACCCATGTTTTTTATAAACACCATTCAATTTGATATAAAAGTTGTGAGCACTATGTGAAGGAACACGGATTCAAGTTTAATCAATGATTTCTTATAATGTACTAATATGAATGCAACCAACTGATAATGAATTGATAATTTTTGCTTGAGAATTTAGAGTTATGAACACTATCGCACTTGCCAGCTGCATCTTGTCCAAAACAGCGGCAAGATAGGCTAGTTTCTGTAGGTGAGCAGTAATGAGCAGTGCAAAGTAACAACAAGAAACACCAGTAACAATAGTATGGGGCAAGCACAGACTGCCAACTGTATAATTTATTGCACAAAAGTTCGCCTGAATATCAGTCAGACAACTCGAGTAAATGAAGGTCCAGTTGGGAATGAACAAGTTACGAAATCAACAATGCCTGCTTTCACTAACAGGACCCTCATTCACATAAAGTATGCAGCGATAGGCCCCTACCGAGGTACATCACAGCATGATGTCATTGGCACATGTAAAAGGTGTGGCTGGAAAAACACTCCCGCTGGTGGCTCAGCCCGGTACAGTCGTGCGGTGTTTGGGGCAAGTTTTAATTTTTCAAAGCTTACACTTCACGTTACAATGTCGACATTAGCTGCAGTATGTGTCAGCAAACATCTAGCTGTGTGGTAAACTGTGTGGTAAAATATTTGCCACGCTGTCTGCTTATCTTGAAGAAGTAAACACACGTGGTGGCCTGTGCGAGCAACAGTGGCATAGTCTTGAAAAATGTGCACTGTTCATTGCGGCATGTAGTGTGCATTGAAAGGTATTGAGAATATCGGTTCAACTGAAAATATTGTGTTTGGTGTGTGCAGTGTCAATAACAATGTGTCTTGTTTGCGAAGACGTTAGCACTCATGGTAGGGACCGGTCGATGAAAAAACTTGATTCGACATTTTAGTCAAGGTAAATATGCGCTTGACGCGACCATCTGCGAGTAGGTACATCTCGGTGTTTGCACTGTGTGCAGAAAAAAATTGCATGGTCACCGGGCTGGAAGATACCATTTGCTGAAGCTGCATGTATGAATCGCCCCTGACGAGTACGCAAGCCCAATAAAGATATAACTCGTTTTATCGAAGGCCTCATATGTCTTCATGTAATAAGCAGAGATTCTTGTTTCACATATTACTCAGTACCTTTACCGCTCGATATTCATGAAGTGGCAATGCAAACAACAAGTTTGTGTGTTAGGTCCTAAGGGAGCAATGAAAATATGCAAATAAGTTATAGGTGTCAGATGCAGCGATCTAACTGCACAAAAGATTACGTATATATTAGGCTACGGGTTTAGAATCGCATACATCTCAGTGGTCTATCAGGAACGTCACAAACAACTCCCTTGCCAACCAGCCCTTGCACAGAGGGAGGGAATGGCTGGCACGGTGCTCGAAGTGACGTCACACTATTTGCAAACATCGAGAGGTTTCTTACTTAGGCAACATTTTGCACAATATATTTTTAGATGCAAGACTGTACTCGTCCACATTGATCATACTGATGTCTTTTGTTGTTACTTTGTGCTGTGAATTACTTACTAGGCAATTAGCCACCATGATCTTTAAATGTGAATTTCAGTGTTCTCTCTCATATTGATGACAACTGTGTTGTTGCATAAATTGGGCGAAAAAGCAACACAGAAAGGCTGTCATAATAAATACACCAACATGGGTATTCTCCTGCAAACAAAAGTCGGCACTGGTCCTGTCATTACCCGTCTTCCTTCTCTCTTTGCCTTGTTTGTGCTGAAACAGCCAAACACCTGATGAGCTAGATGAGAAATATTATCGCCTCAAAACTATAAGTTCTTGCATCAGCAACTACACAACAGCGTGATAACCACACCCCTGCCACACAGCAGCGAAACATATTTAGAACATGCTGGCAGTGTATTATTTTATAAAAAGCAACTCTGGCAGATTACAAAATCTCACATCGTGCATGCAAGTTTTCTTCAAAGTCAGGCGTACAATGTAGGTGCTGGCCGGTACATTATTAGTTACAAGCAAAGGCGTCTTGCAGGTACACATGCAGATTGAACGAACACCTCTCTCTCTCTACACTAGACACACATATTATAACTTTCAACAAGCACACGCCACTGTTTCGGGGCATAATAACGCTCTACCATGAACGTATGCTAATCAACCCACTTAGGCGGTTGGCAAGGTGAATCGAGCCAAGTTAGAAATTGTATCGCCCGCGAACGTAAACAAAATGCTGCTTTGCCTCAAATGGCACTGCAGGCTTCGTTTAATCAACAACGTAGCAAGTGCCGTGTGCGTCTTCCTCACTACATTGCACATATAAAAAAATCGATCACCATACACATGCAAGTTGCCGCAGTTGTCTCGAATTAGCTCCAGTAAGGCCGCGCCGATGCGCCAGGGCTCTGCTGGCGTTAGCGTTGTCAAAGCGAATCGGCAACCGCACTCGCAAAGGCGCGTAAGGTTGCCGTTTCACGACGCCTCGTTCGAGTGCAGCAACACACACTTGCACTGAGTGGCATACTTGGTCTACCTAAAAAAGTGTCCTCCTTACCTTTAGTTTCTTTCACACTGTCCTGAGGGAAGCGACCATAGGCGTCAGCCGTCACCTCGGAGTCCTTCGAGCGCCGAACCCACCGATTCCTTGGACGACTCGCTCTTGATCCGCACTCGAACAACAGCGGGAATAGGGCGCAATCTTAGCACATCACACGAACGAGGAACGGCGCTTCCTTGCGTAAATTTAACATTTCGTACTCTCGTGTGTAGCAGCGCGAACACATGAGTAACGCACGCAAACGGCATGCCCCCGGAAACAAAGACAAACAACATGTGGCTTTAGCTGTGAATGGATTCGGCTTGGATATCTGTGTGAGGAAAAAAAACATCTGTCGCTGCTATAAACTGAAAAAAATGTATGTTATCTGGCAAAATAACTTCAAAAGTGATAAACAGTTATTAAAAAACAAGTTAGAACTTATGAATATTTTCGCAGGTCTTTGTTTTGCTTTTGTTCTAGCAGACGACAGCCTCCTACTGCTTCTACGACAGACGTAGTGCGGTTTCACGTTCGGTGCGTGTCGCCGACGCAAAGCTCTACAGTAGTGATATCAGAGTTATCAATTCTCAATGAATCATAGGATGGCTACAAAGCAGTAACATTTTGACATAGTGCAGTACGCAATCTTTCGAGGTATGACATTTCTTTGCTCTGAAGCAAATCGAAGCAAGCGGGCCGGCGCAATCAGCTGATGTCGCCACTACGCGAGGCATGGTCGTGCGCAATTCCGTCGCGCCCCGCGCTCGATTTGTCATCAAGCGATAGAGCTACTAAGTGGAATACAGCTAGATGCAGGGATTGATGGCGTATCACTCTAATTCCCTGTGGTTGCCGACTCAATCGCAAGAGAGCCCCGGGAAACAACCTTCAACTGCTCAAGCTTGTGTGTGGGTGTAAAAATACCTGTTTTCATCCGCGGCGGGGCAGCAATCTATAGTTGAAAGACATGCGAACAGCATGTGACGTATATACAATCACAAAACATATGCACACAACAATAGATACGATCGCATATTGTACATAAATATGCCAATACATAGCGTGTAAAAAGCAAATTATTATACATAACATAAACTAATCTGCACTCTCAGCCCGAATAGCTTAGCAAGCTAATGCACTCAGTTCACGTACACGAGCACAACTGAGTGGCGCAGGTTGGAGTCCCGCCACGTCAATTTTTTTTCAACGTTTTTTTCGTACTGCTATCTTTTCTAATGCCTTAGGTTCTAAAACAAAATAAAAGCAATATTGCGTTCAAGTACGTATGTGGGACTGTGTTTTGCGCAACAGTTATTAGTATTTTTATTTTCAATATTAATTTTTTATTTATTTTATAATATAACAAAAGTAAGGACTAAGGGGAACATGGGGTCTGCTTAATTGTGAAGAAACTCGAGAAGTGAGAAAACTCAAACCAAAAAATTTATTTGAGCTAAAACTGAGCACTTCACAGCCGGACCAGTTTCTTCAAGGGTAGGCCCTAGGTATGCGCGAGACTTGCTATATGACTCATCTCAAGCTGTGGCAGTTGAGGGAAGGCAAGATCACCGACAAGCAGTTCCAAAATATATTTTGGTAGATGTTTTTTGATTCCTCCAAAATAAGGGCTGCACAATTGTGATCGAGCCAAACCAAGAATTGCGGGCACGAAGTCATGAGACAGAAAATGAATAATGTTGATTGTTTGAAAAACTGCCCTTAATAAAAGGAAGAGTTATGGAGTGCTACTTAGCTTAACTCGCAGTTGGAATTTTATATATACATATAGATAGTTTAAAATGGACAATGTTGCACACACAGACATTGGTTAAATTTCTTTGCAGCACAGTTGAAGCATCTATGTAGAACTGAAGCATCAAGAGAAGCTCATGCGTCCTCACTTTATTGCGCTTTACATAGCTTGTATGCGTCCATGCAGCCATGATATGATATATTTTCAAGCATTTGTTTAGCCTATAATCTTCTTATTCATTAAAGCTGGCCCATAAGTTGTGTCTTATGTAGCACTACAATTAAAGCGTAATCTGCATGGTGCTCTGAAACAATGCTTTCGAAAATCTCAAAACGACCCAGCTCTATACACGACCATCCGAGCATCAATGATAAGCATCATTATGTGTCCGTACATATCAGTTGTGCTCTCATACTTAATTATTTTTCTGAGCACTCCCTCTGCCCCTACCTCGTATCTGTCGTGAAGCTGTGGCAAGTTGTGTATAGCTGTATTTATAGTGTATTAGCACATACTATCAATAAAAATTATTTTTAGGCTACATGCAATTAGTTTTCATAGATTTTCATTACTTTTGTCGGTGCTCAGGAGGGCTAAGCTCATGGTCGATATTTTAAAATGACATTTCTCTTTGCCAATGTTATTGAGAACAGTTTCATTAATATTGACAAGTTCTTTCACATTGAATTTAGTTCTCATTATTATTGTTTCTACCAAAAAACGAGCCCTTGAAGTTATGCTTTTTTTGCTTGATTTGTTTTCGTGTGACAGCATTCAAGTAAAATGACAGTTATTGATATTCCTTGTGAATGACTAATTTTCTGTTTTTACAGACTTTAGCACCTGGTCATCTGCAGAAGTTGTATTCATTCTAGAAAAGGGCGAACAGCGGTGACTGACAACACAGACTAGCCTGCGTTATTCTTTTGTACTTAATATGTCACTGTTAATTCATTTATAACTTTATAGAGCTCAGATTTCCTGCTGAAAATGTGACAACTGTAGAGTTTCCACATTTTTGCAACAATCCACATGCCTTTCATACAATATTGCACATTTTAGTAAGCACCTTACAAAATCTGTATATTTCCGTAAGACCTTACATTCAGCATTTTCCTTATGAAAGCTTCTGTACACTTTATACACTTTCCTTATCCTTCCATATCTTCCATAATGAACTCTCCATATGCTCCATAAGTTTCCTTATCTTTCCATATTTTCCATAAAACTCACTCCATCCACGCCATAAAACTTCCTTATCCTTCCATATACTCCATAAAAAGCCTTCCATATATGCCATACATTTTCCTTATCTTTCCGTATACTCCATAAAAAGCCTTCCGTATATGCCATAAAATTTCCTTATCCTTCCATATACTCCATAAAAAGCTTTCCGTAAATGCCTTACAACTTCCGTATATTTCGATAAAACTTCTTATTTTTTCTGTATGTAGCATAAGGAAATGTTACGGAGTCCATATATTTTCCGTAAGATTTCATACGGAACGTTTCAGTAGGGATGCCTGGTTGCAACCACTTTAAAATGATCCGGAACCTACGGGAAATGTTTTGTGTGCCGAGCCTGACGTTTCAAAACGCGGTAGTGTGCATATAGCCAACGAAACGGGAGTGCTTGGAGCGTCATCAGAGAGAGGTCAGCCATGGAGCGCTCGGTTCCCATTGTCGAGTTGCCAATGAGGCGCTACAGGGCGATGTCAGAGCCACCTCTGGATATGCGCAGGAAGCCCTACTGAAACGTTCCGTATGAAATCTTACGGAAAATATATGGACTCCATAACATTTCCTTATGCTACATATGGAAAAAATATGGAGTGTTATGGAAATATACGGAAGTTGAATGGCATTTACGGAAGGCTTCTTATGGAGTATATGGAAGGATAAGGAAATTGTATGGCGTATACGGAACGCTTTTTATGGAGTATACCGAAAGATAAGGAAAATGTGTGGCATATATGGAAGGCTTTTAGTGGAGTAGATGGAAGGATAAGGAAGTTTTATGGCGTGGCTGGAGTGAGTTTTATGGAAAATATGGGAAGAGAAGGAAACTTATGGAGCGTACGGAGAGTTCATTATAGAAGATATGGAAGGATAAGGAAAGTGTATAGAGTGTACAGAAGCTTTCATAAGGAAGATGCAGAATGTAAGGTTTTACGGAAATATACAGATTTTGTAAGGTGCTTATGAAAATGTGCAATAGTGTATGAAAGGCATATGGATTGTTGGAAAAATGTGGAAACTCTACAGTTGTTGTCACATTTTCAGCAGGAAATTCGAGCTCTATAAAGTTATAAATGAATTCACAGTGACATATATACTACAAAAGAATAACGCAGGCTAGTCTGTGTTGTCAGTCACCGCTGTTTGCCCTTTTCTAGAATGAATACAACTTCTGCAGATGACCAGGTGCTAAAGTCTGTAAAAACAGAAAATGAGTCATTCACAAGGAATATCAATAACTGTCATTTTACTTGCATGCTGTCACACGAAAACAAATCAAGCAAAAAAAGCATAACTTCAAGGGCTCGTTTTTGGTAGAAACAATAATAATGAGAACTAAATTCAATGTGAATGAACTTGTCAATAATAATGAAACTGTTCTCATTAACATTGGCAAAGAGAAATGTCATTTTAAAATATCGACCATGAGCTTAGCTCTCCTGAGCACCGACAAAAGAAATGAAAATCTATGAAAACTATTTGCATGTAGCCTAAAAATAATTTTTATTGATAGTATGTGCTCCTACAATATAAATACAGCTATACACAACTTGCCACAGCTTCATGACAGAAACGAGGTAGGGGCAGAGGGAGTGGTCAGAAAAATAATTAAGTATGAGAGCACAACTGATATGTACGGACACATAATGGTGCTTATTATTGATGCACGGATGGTCGTGTATAGAGCTGGGTCGTTTTGAGATTTTCAAAAGCATTGTTTCAGACCACCATGCAGATTACGCTTCAATTGTAGTGCTACATAAGACACAACTTATGGGCCAGCTTTAATAAATAAGAAGATTATAGGTTAAACAAATGCTTTAAAATATATCATATCTTGGCTGCATGGACGCATACAAGCTATGTAAAGTGCAATAAAGTGAGGACGCATGAGCTTCTCTTGATGCTTCAGTTCTACATAGATGCTTCAACTGTGCTGCAAAGAAATTTAACCAATGTCTGTGTCTGCAACATTGTCCATTTTAAACTATCTATATGTATATATAAAATTCCTACTGCGAGTTAAGCTACGTAGCACTCCATAACTCTTCCTTTTATTAAGGGCAATTTTTCAAACCATCAACATTATTCATTTTCTGTCTCATGACTTCGTGCCCGCAATTCTTGGTTTGACTCGATCACAATTGTGCAGCCTTATTTTGGAGGAATCAAAAAACATCAACCAAAGTATATTTTGGAAGTGCTTCTCAGTGATATTGCCTTTCCTCAGCTGCCACAGCTTGAGGTGAGTCATATAGCAAGTCTCGCGCATATCTAGGGCCTACCCTTGAAGAAACTGGTCCGGCTGTGAAATGCTCAGTTTTTTCTCAAATAATTTTTTTGTTTGAGTTTTCTCAGTTCTCGAGTCTCTTCACAATCAAGCAGACCCAATGTTCCCCTTAGTTCTTAATTTTGTTATATTATGAAATAAATAAAAAAATAATATTGAAAATAAAAATACTAATAACTGTTGCGCAAAAAACACAGTCCCACATACGTACTTGAACGTAATATTGCTTTTATTTTGTTTTAGAACCTAAAGCATTAAAAAATAGCAATACAATAAAAACGTTGAAAAAAAAACAAAAAAATAGACTTGGCGGAACTCGAACCTGCGCCACGTAGTTGTGCTCGCGAAAGTGAACCGAGTTCGTTAACTTGCTGAGCTATTCGCGCTTTTTTTTCTTTCCTTATTGCGTGTTTACATACAACATTCACAAACATATATACATCAAAGTAGAAACATGAAACAAAAAAGAGGTAAAAAGCATCATATTTAACAGGCTTTTTAAAATTGCTTCTTCTGTAGAAGGCTTTCTACTTGATGAAGCCATTCTGGCACCTCTTGTTGAACCTTTTGTGCTTCCACGAACTAACAGACAGATTGAAAGAAATATTGCCTGACCGGACGTACATTAACATCAGCATGGCGCACCGCCATTCTAGATTGCCATATACCGTGCAGGCCCAGTAACATAACTAGGTCGAAAGGTATTCCTTCTTCATTTGATACTGGTAGAAATCTGATGCCACAGGGATCGAGAGGCAGATCCTTTTTCAAAGTCCTTTGGAGAACATCCCAGAAAAAGACTGCATCCCAGCAGTCCAGGAAAACAAGTTCAATTGTTTCCGGCTTTTTGCAGAGAAGGCAATCAACACCCCAAGGAACGAATAAGCCTTTTTCTTGCATCCATGTTTTCACGGGCAAGGTCCCAGTGTGCAACCTAAAGAAAAAGGATTTCGCTCCAGGTGTTACCTCCATTTTTTTAACACGGCTTAAGACATTTTGGCCTGGGCCTACACGGTATAATGCTTTATATAGGGGAACAGGAAGAACAGTTTCTACTAAATCTTTGTATAACTTTTTACGCGAAACCGTACTGAGGTATTCCAATGAAAAACCCGTTTTTAGAAAGAGACATGAATCAACAACTTCTTTTAAGAAACCTCTAATACTTGCCTTCATGTGAACAGATGCTACCACAAATTCTGGCAACCGTCTTCCAAGCCTAAGCTGTATAACAGTACGTATGAATGGGTCTCGATTATTTCGGAAAAACATAAACCGATTAACTAACTGACGAAGGTACAAATGACACAGACCAAGTCCTCTAAAGCGAACCCGTCTGAATAAGTTAGTTCTACTTGTTCGCTCCCAAGAAGAACCCCACAAGAAAACAGCAAATATTCGATGAAGCTTCTGTAGATTCACACGTGAACAATGCATTACGTGAAAGACATACCAGAGCTTACTGACTAAAAATACGTTACAAAATGATGCTCTGGCGAAAATTGATAGCTGGAAACCATTGAGTTGTTCAGCTTTTTCTCGTAGCTCCACGGCCTGACGCCGCCAGTACGGTTCACTGTCACAATAATATTCTAATGGCACACCTAGGTATCGTACCGGAGTAGTAGTCCATGAAATACCAGCCACAAATTGTGAAGTCAAAGGCCATTCGCCATGCCAGTAACCCAGGCACTTGCTCCAGTTTACCAAACTACCACTTGCATTACAATAAAGGTTCACAATTTTTATGGTTTCAGCGATACTATCATAATCTTTACAAAACACAGCTATCCTCTGCGTATGCCAGTACCCGTACTTCAGCTTCTTGTAGTTTGTACTCCACTATGGTATTGCTTTTCATGACTTTTTGGCAAAATGACTCTATATAAATTGAAAATAGGAGGGAAGACAAAGGGCAGCCTTGCGTACAGAACGTCTGACATTAATTCGTTTCCCAAGAACTTTGTTGATGATTAGCCGAGTTTTACATCCAGTTCTTACCGCAGGGGCGCCTGCGCAAGTAGGCGTTTGGTGTGTAGCGACACCACGAACCCGAGCTAACGGGGGAGTTTCGACTCCCTCCCACGCCTAGCCGTGCGTGGCTTTGCCGTGTCCGAGGAAAAGGGGATCCTGGGGGTTGAGCCGACGCTGGGTGATTGGACCGTTAAGGCTCCCCGGCAGAGGCAACACACCCCTTTGGCCCCGGCTTCACGTAGACGGCACCCCTGAGCTGACCCACCCAGGGGAATCGGCAGTCGCCTTTTCCTATCTCTCTCTCCCTACATCTTCGTCTTTATCTCTTACTATTTATCTGTCCTGTCTTCTACTCTCTTCCGTTTACTTCCAAACTTCCTGGCGGCTAGGGTTAACCCTGTGCAAATAGCCTACCTTGGTCTAGGCGCATTGGGTTATAGTGGCGTTGTACGGCTGGCGTCTGCAGGTTTCAGCATTTGTAACCTTGTAGCGTCCCCTCGTTGGGCTCCGTGGTGGGTGGCCGCCAACGCTGCTGAACAACAATAAGGAAGACATGCATGGAGCATTCCCACTACTGTCTGATCGTACCGGCTTAAAGCCGGTACGCACCGATGATCTCACCAGAGAAGGATTGGCCACCCTGGTGCAGTATCTGGCCACCCCCTCCCGTAGGCATTCGTCAATTAACTCACGGCCCTCAGTCCCCACCAGCTGCGGAGCAACTGACCACGGCGGCGGTCAGATCTGCAAAGCAGCAGAGGGTGCTAGGAATCTCTGGATACGGACAGGCCACCATTGGAACTTGAACTTAGCAACGTTTAACGTTAGAACGTTATCTAGTGAGGGAAGTCTAGCTGTATTATTCGAGGAGCTAGAAGGCATAAATGGGATATAATAGGGCTGAGTGAGGTTAGGAGGACAGATGAGGCCTATACTGTGCTACAGAATGGGCACGTCATTTGCTATCGGGGCTTGGCAGACAGAAGAGAACTGGGAGTAGGGTTCCTAATTCACAGAAACATAGCTGGCAACATAGAGGATTACTATAGCATTAAAGAAAGGGTGGTAGGCATTGTAAATAAACTGAATAAAAGATACAAAATGAAGGTAGTACAGGCTTACGCGCCTACATCCAGCCATGATGACGCTTCAGTTGAAAGCTTCTATGAAGACGTGGAATCGGCAATGAGTAAGGTGAAAACACAGTATACTATAGTAATGGGCGACTTTAATGCAAAGGTAGGGAAGAAGCAGGCTGGAGACCAGGCAGTAGGAGATTATGGCATTGGCACTAGAAACGCCAGAGGAGAGCTACTAGTAGAATTCGCAGAACGCAATAATCTGCGTATTTTGAATACCTTCTACCGAAAACGAGAAAACCGCAAGTGGACATGGAGGAGCCCTAATGGCGTAAAAAAGAACGAAATAGACTTTATAATGACTGCACACCCAGGAGTCGTGCAGGATGTGGAAGTGGTTGGCAAGGTAAGATGCAGTGACCATAGAATGGTACGGGCTCGAATCCGCCTAGACTTGAAGAAGGAACGACAGAAACTGATACGCAAGAAGCAAATCAATGAGCTAGCACTGAGAGGGAAAGTACAGGAATTCAGAGTGTCACTGCAGAACAGGTACTCTGCTCTTAGCGAGAAAACCAACCTTAGCGTAGATACAATGAATGATAATCTGACGAGTATCATCACGGAGTGTGCAGTGGAAGTTGGAGGCAGGGTAGCTAGACAGGACACCGGCAAGCTTTCCCAGGAAACGAAGAACCTAATTAAGAAGCGTCAAATCATGAAAGTGTCAAGTACAACAGACAAAATAGAACTGGCAGAGCTTTTGAAGCTGATTAATAGACGTAAAGTATGCGATGTAAGAAGGTATAACATGGAGAGAATTGAGCACGCTCTGAAAAACGGAGGAATCGTCAAAGCAGTGAAGAGGAAACTTGGGATAGGCAAAAGGCGGAGGTATGCACTAAGGGACAAAGAAGACAAATTAACTACCAATATGAATAGGATAGTTAAAATAGCGGAGGAGTTTTACAGAGATCTGTACAGTAGCCAAGACAACCACGACCTTAATACTATAAGAACTAGCAGTAACCCAGACGACACCCCACCGGTAATGATAGAAGAAGTCAGAAAAGCTTTGGAGAGCATGCACAGAGGCAAAGCTGCTGGTGAGGATCAAGTAACATCAGATCTGCTGAAAGATGGAGGACAGATTGTGTTAGAAAAACTAGCCACTCTATTTACGAGGTGTCTCCTGACGGGAAAAGTACCAGAGTCTTGGAAGAACGCTAACATCATCTTAATACATAAGAAAGGAGATGACAAGGACTTGAAGAATTACAGGCTGATCAGCTTGCTCTCTGTAGTATACAAGCTATTTACAAAGGTAATTGCTAGCAGAGTAAAGAAAACATTAGAATTCAATCAACCAAAGGAACAAGCAGGATTTAGAACAGGCTACTCAACAATTGACCACATTCATACTATCAATCAGGTAATAGAGAAATGCTCAGAGTATAACCAACCACTATACATAGCCTTCATAGATTACGAGAAGGCGTTTGATTCAGTAGAAATATCAGCCGTCATGCAGACACTGCGGAATCAGGGCGTAGATGAAATATATATAAACATTCTGGAAGAAATCTACAGGGGATCAACTGCTACCATAGTGCTTCATAAAAAAGCAACAGAATACCAATAAAGAAGGGTGTAAGGCAGGGGGACACAATCTCCCCAATGCTATTCACTGCGTGCTTACAGGACGTTTTCAGAAGTCTAGAATGGGAACAGTGAGGGATAAGAGTTAATGGAGAGTACCTCAGTAACCTGCGCTTCGCCGATGACATTGCATTGCTGAGTAACTCAGGGGACGAATTGCAACTCATGATTACGGAGTTAGACAGGGAGAGCAGAAAGGTGGGTCTTAAAATTAATCTGCAGAAAACGAAAGTAATGTACAACAACCTCGGAAAGGAGCAGCGCTTTGCGATAGGTAATAGTGCACTTAAAGTTTTAAAAGACTATGTCTACTTAGGGCAGGCAATAACCGCAGAGCCTAACCACGAGATTGAAGTAACTAGAAGAATAAGAATGGGGTGGAGCACATTCGGCAGGCCCTCTCAAATTATGACAAGTAGATTGCCACTGTCCCTCAAGAGGAAGGTATATAACAGCTGTATCTTGCCGGTACTTAGCTACGGAGCAGAAACCTGGAGACTCACAAAGAGGGTTCAACTTAAATTGAGGACGACGCAGCGAGCAATGGAAAGAAAAATGGTAGGTGTAACCTTAAGAGACAAGAAGAGAGCAGAGTGAATTAGGGGACAAACGGGAGTTAAGGATATCATAGCTGCAATAAAGAAGAGGAAATGGACATGGGACGGGCATGTAGCACGTAGACAGGATAACCGCTGGTCATTAAGGGTCACCAACTGGATTCCCAGAGAAGGGAAGCGGGGTAGGGGGAGACAGAAGGTTAGGTGGGCCGATGAGATTAAGAAGTTTGCGGGTATAAATTGGCAACAGCAAGCACAGGACCGGGTTAACTGGCGGAACATGGGAGAGGCCTTTGTCCTGCAGTGGACGTAGACAGGCTGATGATGATGATGATGATGATGACATCCAGTATATGCCATTCGGACTGTATCTCGAATTGATTGATTGATTGATATGTGCGGTTTAACGTCCCAAATATCTCGAATTACTTTGCCAACATTGGCATAGTCAAACAAAAGAAAAAGAATTTCGTGCGGTACTCGATCAAATGCGTTTTCTAAATCTATCTGGATCATCGCGATGTGATCATTTGTGGCATCGCAGCACGCCAATACACTTCGTGCCTTGTGAATGTTTGTGAATAAAGTGCGCCTTTTGATCCCACATGTCTGGTGGTCGCCTACAATGTTATTATTAACTGTCTGCAGTCTCCTTGCTAGCAATTTCATCAAAATCTTGTAGTCGATATTTGAGAGAATGATTGGCCTATACGATTTCACTTCACGTAATTTAACTGCGTCCCCAGTTTTTGGAATTAAAGTAGTATGAGATAGCAGAAAAGAAGGTGGCAAAGTCTTTATGTCTAAGGCTTCGTTAAAAACCGCTGCCAGGATCGGTGCTAGTTCGTGTTTTAATTCCTTATAAAATGCGGCTGTTAAACCATCAGGTCCTGGGGACTTTCCCAAATGGAGGGCAATGATTGCTTTTGTTACTTCCGGTTCAGAAATAGGACATTCTAGGCTGTCTTTCCTGCAGTCCTCAACCTTTGGCATTATATTTAAAAATTCATTCTTGAATTCATCTACAATTACTTTACATTTATCAAATAAAGTGGTGTAGTACACGTTGAAAGCATCCTCTATATATCTTTGTTCACTTGTAACGTTACCCATGTATTCAATCTGATGTATAACATTCCGCTGAGCGTTTCGTTTTTCGAGACCAAGCATTCTTTTGGTCGGTTTCTCTCCTACGGTCATTTTCTCTGCCCTTGCCTTTATTTGTGGGCCACGATACTTCTCCTCATCAATTTGTTCCAATTTGGACTTTACTGACCTTATATCATTTGTGAATAAGCCTGGCGTTTTGCTGTCCTCTGCTAGCAGTTCTTTGAGATTTAAACGTAGGGTTCTTTCTTCTTCACTCTTTCCGTGTTTTATTACACATGAGCGTTCTATGCTATCAACTTTATATTCTGTTTAAATTGTTCCCTCTTCACTTCGTATTTTTGGTCTCCACTATCTATTTTTACCAACGCCTCTCGAACACTGTCCATAAATTTTTCATCTTCCAAGAGATTAGAATTCAGCTTCCACGTGTCCCAGTTAAATACTGGTCTACGTCTATTCCTTTTACCTATTACAAATGATACTAAGCATTGATCACTAAATGAAATAGGTTGGACTTTGTACTCACTGATAATCGCAATTAAATCCAGTGATACGTAGGCCCTATCTAGGCGCGCATGACTGGAGCCTTGGAAATGCGTATACAGTGTTGGTCCTTTACCAATACACTCTGCAACATCCTCAAGGTCTAAGTCAGAAATTAGTTTTGTTAACGCGACTGTGCTTGAGTCGTTGAAATTGGATGTACTTGTTTTATCATCGGCACTGATCACACAATTAAAATCTCCCATAAGGATGACTATGCGATCGCATTGACAATAAGTACGAATTTCGTCGAATGTTACACACCGTTCATCAACCTTAAGAGCTGCATATAAACAAATCACTCGCCATTTAAGAGAAAAGAAGGTCAAATCACATACAACAAACCTTCCGGATGAGTCAGACGTGACGTTTTGAACACTGGCACCTAAACTATTCCGCACAAAAGTCACACACCCTGCCGACCTACCAGCTGCATGACTGACGCTGGCGGTGTAGCGTCCAGTGAAACGTTACAGTAGGCTCTCGGTGGCGTCCACGCTCTCCACTTTGGTTTCCTGACCTGCAATAATGTCCAGGTCTTGGTCCATGGCTAGTCTGTAGAGCTGAGTCTGTTTCTTCCTGGAAGCCAGTCCTCGTACATTGAGCGTCGCTGCTTTCACGAACCCGCTCAGCGACGTGATCGGTGAGCGGGTCCAAGCTGAGAGCCCTGCACGTTCACTTACTGGGCTCTCGTCGTCCAGGGCGGATCCATGTTGTTCACCTTTAGTTTGAGCGGCCATCGTCACGTTTGAGCGACGACGACCGTTGTCGGGCAGCGTTTCGTTTCTTGCCTCCACTGACCACCTTCCACTGCACTTCGGACTTTACTTGCGTTTCGTGTACTTGAGCACCGTCATCTGAATCGCGACGGCGTTTTGCAGATGCCGATTCAAATTCCATGTTTAAGGTATCTAGATAACTAGGCAAATCCTGATTTTCGTGTGTTTTGTTCGCCAAAGAGTGCTGTGAAGCCGAGTTTAGAGAAGTCGAAGCAGCGTTGGCCTGGGACGCCGGCGTTTCAGGGCGCGTTGCTTGCAGCTGCGACGCGGCGTGCATCGCAGGCGCAGGACGCGTCTCTTCGCTAGTCGTTGGGGCCGCTTGACTTCCCATCTTCCGTTCGGCGTTCGTGTCCGGGGCTGAAAAATCTTGCTTGCTTTTCCTCAGCACCGGCGTGTCGTCTGATGTCGTCTGCTTCTGTGGTGTCGCAGGCTAAGACGCTTGTTCAGATTCCTCCTCATCCATAAGAAGTTCACTCTGTTGAGTCTCTGGTCGTCGCCCTGCAGCTCGTGCGTATGAACGGTTACACTCATCCTGCTCATGACCGAAAGAGTGGCATTCGCTGCACCTTGGGACCTTACAATCGCGTCGCATATGCCCCGTGCTTCGGCACCGCAAGCACAAAGGCGGTCTTCCCGGCACCACGACCAGTGCCGTACTGCTGCCAATACGCACCTGATGGGGCAGTTGATCCACAGAAACGCCATTTCGTAGTTGCATGCGTATTACACGAGTGGTCGATTCAACTCCTTCAAAATCCTCGACTCTCCATCGGTCATCGGTCACCTCCTTGACGTCGCCATATTCATAGAAGGCACGTCGAATGGCGTCTTTTGTAACATCGAACGCTAGCCAGTGCAATTTCATTTTAACTTCCTGCCGCGTCGGGTCAATGACGAGACATACCCTGTCTTTACCTTGATAACGCCTGTGTCTGTCGGCGCTTTCGTTGCTTCCACGGTCTTCATGTTCAATAGCCACACGTGCGACATCTGATATGTTCCGATGCCACTTACTTGATGTATGACGCCTAAATCTTTGAGAGGTTTCCTGAAGTCGTCGATGCGGTACGGTCGGCCGCTGACGTCGCAGTGTAGAGCTACTGCTCGACGCATCGCTTCACCTGATGGCAACGAAGGCAGAATAATCCTGTAGTCCTTAGGAACGAGGGGAGACGCTGTACCGCGGCCGGCGTCGGCCGCTGTCGCTGCTGGGGATGAGCTTTCCATCCTGCGTCTGCACCAACCGGCGTCCAGAAGCAGAATGCTGAGCTATTCGCGCTAAATGGTACAGTTTCTTTAAGGTATGTATATAAATTTGCTTTTTTCATGCTATGTTTTGGCATATTTATGTACGATATGCGATCTTATCTATTGTTGTGTGCATATGTTTTGTGATTGTATATACGTCACATGCTTTTCGCATGTCTTTCGGCTATAGATTGCTGCCCCGCCGCGGATGAAATCAAGTATTTTTACACCCACACACAAGCTTGAGCAGTTGAAGGTTGTTTCCCGGGGCTCTCTTGCGATTGAATCGGCCACCACAGGAAATTACAGTGATACGCCATTAATCCCTGCATCTAGCTGTGTTCCATTTAGTAGCTCTATCGCTTGATGACAAATCGAGCGCGGGGCGCGACGCTATTGCGCACGACCATGCCTCGCGTAGTGGCGACATCAGCTGATGGCGCCGGCCCGCTTGCTTCGATTTGCTTCAGAGCAAAGAAATGTCATACCTTGAAAGATTGCGTACTGCACTATGTCAAAATGTTACTGCTTTGTAGCCATCCTATGATTCATTGAGAATTGACAACTCTGATATCACTACTGTAGAGCTTTGCGTCGGCGACACGCACCGAACGTGAAACCGCACTACGTCTGTCGTAGAAGCAGTAGGAGGCTGTCGTCTGCTAGAACAAAAACAAAACAAAGACCTGCGAAAAGATTCATAAGTTTTAACTTGTTTTTTAATAACTGTTTATCACTTTTAAAGTTATTTTGCCAGATAACATACATTTTTTTCAGTTTATAGCAGCGACAGATGTTTTTTTTTCCTCACACAGATATCCAAGCCGAATCCATTCACAGCTAAAGCCACATGTTGTTTGTCTTTGTTTCCGGGGGCATGCCGTTTGCGTGCGTTACTCATGTGTTCGCGCTGCTACACACGAGAGCACGAAATGTTAAATTTGCGCAAGGAAGCGCCGTTCCTCGTTCGTGTGATGTGCTAAGATTGCGCCCCATTCCCGCGGTTGTTCGAGTGCGGATCAAGAGCGAGTCGTCCAAGGAATCGGCGGGTTCCGCGCTCGATGGACTCCGAGGTGACGGCTGACGCCTGTGGTCGCTTCCCTCAGGACACTGTGAAAGAAACTAAAGGTAAGGGGGACACTTTTTTATGTAGACCAAGTATGCCACTCAGTGCAAGTGTGTGTTGCTGCACTCGAACGAGGCGTCGTGAAACGGCAACCTTACGCGCCTTTGCGAGTGCGGTTGCCGATTCACTTTGACAACGCGAACGCCAGCAGAGCCATGGCGCATCGGCGCGGCCTTACTGGAGCTAATTCGAGACAACTGCGGCAACATGCATGTGTATGGTGATCGATTTTTTCATATGTGCAATGTAGTGAGGAAGACGCACACAACGCTTGCTACGTTGTTGATTAAACGAAGCCTGCAGTGCCATTTGATGCAAAGCAGCATTTTGTTTACGTTCGCGGGCAATACAATTTGTAACTTTGCTCGATTCACCTAGCCAACCGCCTAAGTGGGTTGATTAGCATACGTCACGGTAGAGCGTTATTATGCCCTTAAACAGTGGCGTGTGCTTGTTAAAAGATATACTGTGTGTGCCTAGGGTAGAGAGAGAGAGGTGTTCGTGCAATCTGCATGTGTACCTGCAAGACGCTTTTGCTTGTAACTAATAATGTACCGGCCAGCACCTACATTGTACGCCTGACTTCGAAGAAAACTTGCATGCACAATGTGAGATTTTGTAATCTGCCAGAGTTGCTTTTTATAAAATAATGCACTGCCAGCATGTTCAAAATATGTTTCGCTGCTGTGTGGCAGGGGTGCGGTTATCACGCTGTTGTGTAGTTGCTGATGCAATCACTTATAGTTTTGATGCGATAATAATTCTCATCTAGCTCATCATGTGTTTGGCTGTTTCAGCCCAAACAAGGCAAAGAGAGAAGGAAGACGGGTAATGACAGGACCACTGCCGACTTTAGTTTGCAGGAGAATACCCATGTTGGTGTATTTATTGTGACAGCCTTTCTGTGTTGCTTTTTTGCCCAATTTATGCAACAACACAGTTGTCAGCAATATGAGAGAGAACACTGAAATTAGCTTTTAAAGATCATGGTGACTAAATGCCTAGTAATTCACAGCACAAAGTAACAACAAAAGACATCAGTATGATCAATGTGGATGAGTACAGTCTTGCATCTAAAAAATATATTGTGCAAAATGTTGCCTAAGAAACCTCTCTATGTTTGCAAATAGTGTGACGTCACTTCGAGCACCGTGCCAGCCATTCCCTCCCTCTCTGCAAGGGCTGGTTGGCAAGGAAGTTGTTTGTGACGTTCCTGATATACCACTGAGATGTATGCGATTCTAAACCTGTAGCCTACTATATACGTAATCTTTTGTGCAGTTACATCACTGCATCTGACACCTACAACTTATTTGCATATTTACATTGCTCCCTTAGGACCTAACACACAAACTTGTTTGCATTGTCACTTCATGAATATCGAGCGGTAAAGGTACTGAGTATATGTGAAACAAGAATCTCTGCTTATTACATGAAGACATATGAGGCCTTCGATAAAACGAGTTATACCTTTATTGGGCTTGCGTACTCGTCGGGGCGATTCATACATGCAGCTTCAGCAAATGGTATCTTCCAGCCCGGTGACGATGCAATTTTTTTCTGCACACAGCGCAAACACCGAGATGTACCCACTCGCAGATGGTCGCGTCAAGTGCATATTTACCTTGACTAAAATGTCGAATCAAGTTTTTTCATCGACCGGTCCCTGCCATAAGTGCTAACGTCTTTGCAAACAAGACGCATTGTTAATGACACTGCACACACCACACACATTATTCTCAGTTGAACCGATATTCTCAATACCTTTCAATGCACACTACATGCGGCAATCAACAGTGCACATTTTTCAAGACTATGCCGCTGTTCCTCGCACAGGCCACCACGTGTGTTCACTTCTTCAAGATAAACAGACAGCGTGGCAAATATTTTACCACACAGTTTACCACACAGCTAGATGTTTGCTGACACATACTACAGCTAATGTCGACATTGTAACGTGAAGTGTAAGCTTTGAAAAATTAAAACATGCCCCAAACACCGCACGACTGTACCGGGCTGAGCCACCAGCGGGAGTGTTTTTCCAGCCACACCTTTTACATGTGCCAGTGACATCATGCTGTGACGTACCTCAGTAGGGGCCTATCACGGCATACTTTATGTGAATGAGGGTCCCGTTAGTGAAAGCCGACCTTGTTGATTTCGTAACTTGTTCATTCCCAACTGGACCTTCATTTGCACGAGTTGTCTGACTGATATTCAGGCGAACTTTTGTGCAATAAGTTATACAGTTGGCAGTCTGTGCTTGCTCCATACTGTTGTTACTGGTGTTTCTTGTTGTTACTTTGCACTGCTCATTACTGCTCACCTACAGAAACTAGCCTATCTTGCCGCTGTTTTGGACAAGATGCAGCTGGCAAGTGCGATAGTGTTCATAACTCTAAATTCTCAAGCAAAAATTATCGTTTCATATTCAGTTAGTTGCGTTAATATCAGTACATTATAAAAATCATTGATTAAACATTACTCCTTGTTCCTTCACATAACGCTCACAACTTATATATCAAATTGATAGGTGTTTATAAAAAAATGGGTTTTAGCTAAACTTCATGCTCTTTTCTCGAACAGCTGACAAAACGCTATTGCATGCCTACTTGCCATGAATTGGATTGTGTTTGAAAAACATTGCGATTCTTCACCGGACTGCCAGTACACTTCACATTGGGGGAACATTTATTAACCATGGATTGATTAATTCAGAACGGAAAGAAAGAAGCGGCAGGCCGGGATACTTGATATTGGCATCCGTGTTGCTACCCAGCGCATTATCATGCAAACTTCCTATAGAGTAGTTATGCGTCTTGCATGTGTGTCTGTAAACCAAGAACTTTGGGTAGAACTATAATTATCTTACAAATGGTTGCAGGACTGTGGAGGCTGTAGGGCTGCTAAGAATGGTGGAATCCCTGGACATGTGTTCAACCTTGCTGCGTCAGCTCCATGGTGTTTTCACGGCATCTTTACAGATGTGTTGGGTGAGTAAAGCAAGCAGGTTTCAACACAAGGAAAAGTATAATATGGCAGCACCTCTTGAGCGTGCCTTACATCCCAAGTATATCAAATATTTATCTTGCACCTTGTGGCCCGTAATTTTTAAAGAGACACTTCTTTTTGCTTTATATTTGAGTCTTAATGCTTCGACAGCAATGTATTTGTGTTTGACAGCAAGTGTTCTTGTACAAATAACTGATCTCAATATTGACAAAACACCCTTCATACTTGGTCCTTAGCATAAGCTAGCACATATCTGTAGCAGATTCAGTTATTCATTTTTTGCTGGGATGATAATGGGCAAGTAGCAAAGGCAAGTTCAGATTGGAGTAGTCGGTGACATCTGTTTAGGCTCTGCCATATTGCTTTGCAACCAGAGTTACTTGTGGCCACATATACAATGAAGCCACATGACGTGCATTCTAAATGAGATTACCATATCACATTTCGCTGTATCTCAATGTGTGCCAAACAAATGCAGATATCATTAGCTTGCCACTATAAAGGGATACTGAACCAACTCAAGGTTGAAATTTAGTCGTGGTGTTGCAGCTGTGTATGACTCTACAGTGGATGCATAGCCGTGATAATTTGTCCATATGTTGTCGCAATAATAATGTTACACACATTGTACGATACAAAAGAGGTCTTCGCTTATTTCGCTTTTTTTGCTATGCTTCTTTCTTGTCTCTTCTTGCCATGTGCTCCTCCTCACTGTAAAAGGAGCAAGAGTAGTGGGCACACAAACACGTATTTAAAAAAATGTTGTAAGGTGAGCACTGAGAAGCTGAACACTTCCAAAAGGCTCAAAGAGGTAAAGGTATTGTTTCTAGCTACTTTTTGGGCACCCATAGCTAGTTGTGCTGCTGCAGGTAAAAAATAAGTTAAATGTTAAAAATTAATTGGAGGTGGTTTGGCACCCATAATTGCAGTTACATACAGAACTAGGTTTCAATGCGTAAGCAAAATCTGTTCACTCTAAATAAATCCTAATGATATCTGAAATTCAGGAAATATTCACAGAAAAGCTCAGGAAAAGGCTAAGTGGTTGCCCCTTGAACGTGAAGGAGATACCCTTCTTCTAAAACGTCAATTGACAGTCTAGTAGTCTCGATATTACATGCACTATAAAATATTCTGGTGTGGTGTTTTTCATGCATGTTATAATGAGAGGGGTTTTTAATAGAACTGTTGTCACTTTGCCCTGCGTTGCTGAAATTGTTCACATAGTTATAATACATGAATCACTTTATGCCTTTTGATTTTATGCAAATGGTTTGCTTACCCAGTCGGTTTAACTTGATTTGGATAAAAACATAAATGCTCTAAACTTTTTTTTATTATAGTAAAGCAGGTTTATTTTTAAATTACGCGACCATTGATGTGAACGCAGTTGGTGGCGTGCTTGATTAATCCTTCACTATCACCACTCTAACTACACCTGCTACAGTGCATAGTGTGACAAAATAATGGTACTTAACATTACCGGCAGCATACACTTTTATGTCTCAAAATGTATTAAAAAGCCTGGTAAAAATGTGTGGACGTTTTTTTTTTCACTCCAACTTCTGGTATACTCAAAGTAGCTTCCGCTCTTTTAAGGTCCTCAAACTATTAGGTGTTCAAAAGAAGTATCAATGCCATATGCTTTCTTTGTCAGCCTACTCACCACTCTAATAATGAGAATTACCCGACAACATTACCCAGTAAAATATAGGGTTGTTATAAAAAGTAATGTCAATTCAATTGTCAAAAAACGTTGCCAAGTTACGTTTTTGTTCACTTTTCTTTTCGCAATTTTGTTAAAGTTACTTTTTGTAACATCCCCTATAGTTTGTTTTTCATCATTTTCTGCTAGTTTTCATTATAATGTGTTCAACAAAGGCAACAAACCCTTAAATTTATAGTTCTTTCCTTTACTCATGAATCTGAAACAGTGAATATCAGTAATCTTAGCGGTGTGTGACTTGTTTTTTTTATCAGTTGTGCATGTGTTCAAGCACATGCATTTAGGTGGGAGGGCGAACCATTGCGACCTCCTGTGACTAGCAGATTTTCTGAGAACTGAAAGATGCATAATGCTGCCAAAGAAGTATAGGGATATTGGAAGTAATCGTAACGTAATTGCAATCGTAATGTAATTGCGAGTAGGCAAAAAAAAGGTGTCCCACACTCGCCATAATGGTAACAGGCAGCACTGACTGACTCTTCCATGTATAAATGCACATATATACCGTACAAAATGGAAGAGGGAATGCCGCCATGGTAGCTCAGTTGATAGAGCATCGGACATGTTATTCGAAGTTCACAGGCTCAGTCCCTGTACAGGGCAGGTTATCTTTTTTTCCTTCTACTTTTCTTTCTTCACAATTACAACACTTCTATTCTTCTTGAAGATTTTCTTGTGTAAAAAAGGTACCTTATATTCTGAAGAGGCAAACAGAATGTGCCAGTGTATGAGTTAGCTCTTGTAGTGGTTACAAGTAAGATATGTTTTGAAGAATAAATCATTCTGCCACTTGCCTAAAGAATGGCTATAGGACATGGCACTGGATGCATTTTGTTATTTTTGAATCAAGCTATCTTGTGCTCTATTTTTATAAATTACATGAGATACACATGACGGTATCACACACTTTAATGCCAAAAAGATTATGCAGCGAACAAGGTTATAAATGCGAAATTGCATAAGGATAAGGTGAAAACTTCACCCTCAACGAGAATGTACAGGGAGCACAGGGTGCAGGCGTCATTCCTTCTGCCCATGCTTTTCAAGTGCGAGCTGTTTTCACCTTGTTCTGACCAACTAACTAAATTGAGATGTGTTGTTATAGTGCAAAAAGATGCTCCACAGAAAGCTAGGTTTGTCTCAAACTCTGTGTGTGTCTTTCAATCTATATGGTGCCCGGTTCAAGAGTTCATGCAGACCAGATCGTGTAAAACAGGACCGTGTAAAATGGACCGTGTAAATAAAATGAAATGGACCATGTAAATAAATAGGATCGTGTAAAATGTCGTTTTCGTGTGCAACTGTAGTTGTGGTTGTGCTGAATGACCTTTCTTTATATACACTACATAACAAACTTGCTCCTTTAGAGCCGAGTGCATCTTCGGATCGATTGTAAATGTTTGCATATGTGAGGCCTTAAGTTTTATAAGAAATTCCTCAGTGTGCCACGAGGAAATGTGTGTTCAGTGAAAATTTGCATATCATTATATACAACTCTTAAAGCCTCGTCTACAACTTTGTGCAGGTTGACCTTGAGCAGAAAACGAGGAGCGGCAGCAGCCCCCAGAAAAGAGCAAGCACCCTCCAAGCTTCCAAAGCTCTCTTCGACTGGAACAGCAAGGTCACTGTGCGGCATTGAAAACCATTGCAAGGGGTGCCTTATCAGTACACTGCGCTGCTCTTTCATCGCAGAAGACAAAGTTGACCACTCCAGAGGAACTTCACGCTGTGTATTGTGAGTGCTTCAGTGGTTTTGTTTTGTCCAGCCAGCAGTTAAGAAATCATGTGTCAGATTCAGCCGGGATAGCTAGAGGGAGTCGGGCAGGCATGTTTGGACATTTGTCTAGCCAAGTAGTGCCAATTTTCGCACTGGTCCTGTTGGAGTTACTGCCACAATCACAGAAGCTACGTCACCTCTCTAAATGTACAGATGTGTCGGGGAAGATTAGCTGCATTAGGTTTTTCTATAACTGATAGCTGCCAACATTCTTCATTATACAGGAGTTTTGTTCCTCACTTATGGGTGTAAAGCCCTCCACAGAAAAATTGCAACACGTCTACTTCCAGAAGGCTCCAAGGCCCTACTTGTAGGTTTTTTCGGCTTGTATCATAAGCACCTCGTTTGGGTGTACATGAACATTTTATAAACATGTACAGCGAAAAATTTGGGTGGCCGGTCGTTTTGTCGTTATCATGTTCCTCGCAGTATTCTTAAGCATGTTGTGCATTACGTTGTCAATCTGGTTCATGTGCATGGAAGACATTACGAAGTTTCAGGCTACAGTATAAAAAGCCTGGAAGCAAGCCATCAATAATTTTTAACAGAGTTGCTTAATATGATACATGATACATCACTAAATTTTCGTGCGTATTCATCAATGTAAGCTCGTCTTAGTGTTATCCAAAATGAAGATGTGAGTCGACAGATGGAAACATCTAGTGGGGTAATCAGGGTGAACAGTGGAAGTGCCTCAGACAGGCTGGCCGATGTTGCGATAGGAGGACCTATTTTTTAGAAGTCACCTTGTCAACCTGGGCGTGTTAGTTTAAATGGGGTCAGTAATGACATCATCTTTTGGTGTAGGTGTGTGTGCCTGTTGGAAATGTTTGTCTGAAAAAAACCTATAACGCAGAAGAGTGCAGCCCTTGCTTCTTTTCAAGTTAGGTTGCGCTGATACAAAGTGTTCTCCTGTTGGAGGTTGGGGGTAAGGGAAGCAAAAAAAAGATGAATGATAGAAAAGAAGAAAAAAGAAGAAAGAAAAGGGAGATGCAAAGTAAAATTTGTGCTACACTTCTCCTACTTTGCATTCCCTCTTTTCTTTTTTTTCTCTTGTTTTCTTTTTTCACCTTTTTGTTACATTTGCATTGTCCCATCTAGTGCATGAATTAATGACACATGGCTTTGCTATAGCAAAGATGCCTATGTGGTGTTGGATTGAACAGTGCATTGTACTTCATTCAGTTAATTACAGACTGATCAGTCTTGCAATTAGTGCTTCCTGTCTATCACCACACATGTTCAAATGAAAAGTTAGTGCTTGGCTCTTAGTATGCTGGTATATAGCTTGTGTCTTGGACTACTCAAAATGAATGTTATTTTGCTGCTGTTTATGGTAATGAATTTATCCAACATGAAAATATCTTGCCTTGTGAACTTTGTCGGACCTTCCTTTCTTTTTCTTTCCTATGCAGGCATTTTATGTGAGGGAGGCAGTAACATAGAGGTGATAGCTTGAGCTTCGGAAGAATAAATGCTGGCAGTGAAGCAATTACACATCAAACATCCCAGCCATTTTGCCAACCGTCCTAAATGTGTTTTAAAAAAAATATTGTGCTCGTTTACTGTATTAAAAACAGCAAAACGCTAAAATATATCGCAGAGAACAAAATATTAGGCCACGTTGGTGCCTTCTGGACTTCCCAGGATGTCGTCTGGGTGTTGTTTGTAAAAAGTAAAAAGTGTTTCAAAAGTACTGCCTCTTCTACACCAAATTCGGTCTATAGATATTAAGTAAAGGTGATTGTGTGTAGTGTATGAAGCTTAGTAATATTAGTGCAATTTTTTTGCCACATCAAAAGCAAGGAAGCAGTTCTCTTTATATGGCAAGTTATATGATTACACTTTGTCTTAAAGTAGAAATGAAGTTTTGAAGTTTTCTTATGATGGCTGTTTTCTGCATTTGATATACGACAGCTTCAATTCCGAAGTTCCCCGTGGCCCTCAATAGGAGACTTCAAAAATCAATTTCCTCAATTAAACAAAAATTGTAATGATAACACTTGCCATATAACAAGAACTGTTTATTTTCTTCAAAATTACACATAAAAGTAATTTTCAATTAGACAAACACACAGCTCAAGTTGCATCTCAATGCAGACAAAAACGATTATATAGTGATATTTGTAATCTGGACCTAACATAATTTTTTTTCGTGAAATATAACTTCTGTGCAGTGAGTATTTGTGGCTCAAATATTCATACAAAGTGCAGTATTGTCATACAAGAAATGCAAACGATAAACAGTTTGGCTGAATTCTTCAAAGCCGATGTAGGGGAAAAAATGCACTAATGTTACTCGGCTTCAATTACATTAAAAAGCACCTTTACCTAATATGTAGATCAAATTTTATATGGCAAGAAAAAGCGGTACTTTGAAATTTTTCTCACAAATAACACCCGCACGACATTCTGCAAAATTCTGAAGGTACCTACATGACCACTACTTTTTTCTCTTCAAAATATTTCTGCAAATAGCTATTTTCAGAAGAGTAAATCACCATCATTTTTTAAACTATACATCTGTGATGGTCGCCAGGCAGTATGGTTTGTATGTTTGGTGTAGAATAGCCCAGTCGAAAAACAACAAATGTCTGAGCATCCTTTGATGCTCCGGCAATTTCGAAAGCATTTCTTTGTTATCAGCAATTCAGTTAAGTCGTTGTCTTTATGCTTAGGCCCAGAAACAAAACACAAGTAACCAAAGTAGTGTAGTCCTAAGAGTCATGCAGTCTCGCTGTTCCAAGGCTTGTGGAGCCTAATTTAGTGCAAGCTTCACCATTTTTTAAAAATTCAGATTCAACCAACAGTTTTTGAAGGCACAGTGCATTTTCAGCTAACTTGTTTCACACCAGTTACTTAGATAAAAAGCGGAAAGTAGAGGTAAAAATACCATTTTGAAGGCATTCTAGGTAAAAACAAAAAGGACTGCTTTCTTTTTTTGTGTGGTGCTTTGCCTGAACGCTGTGCTTTTTGTGGTATAGTTCATTGTCTATTGAACATAGGCCTTAAAAACTAACATTACCTATGTTGAGGTCGATTTCTTGGTTATAGTCATAGTGGCCGTATTAAAAATATATGACTTAAAACTTGATTGTTCTTTTGATGATTTTTTTGCATAATGATATTTCAGAGTCTTAGTCAATTTTGTTTTAAGAAAACGTGATGTCATAATAGGGTCACTTTTTGTAGAGTCATGCAGTTCTACCTTACCTTTTACATTCCTAATAGAGCAGTTATTTTCAATATCGGTATTTAAAATGGAATGAGCATGCTGTCTTTAGTAAGGTGTAAGCACTTACAGATAGCACATGCACCCAACTTTTCTGTTGGCAGTTTATTTCTGTTATTCTTGATTTATATGTGGGGTTTCACGTCCGAAAACCACGATATGATTATGAGAGACGCCGTAGTGGAGGGCACTGGAAACTTCGACCACTTGGGGTCCTTTAACGTACACCCAAATTTGAGCACACGTGCCTACAGCATTCCTGCCTCCATTGGAAATGGAGCCGGGATTTGATACCGCGACCTGCGGGTCAGCAGCCGAATTTCTGTTACTCTTGCTCCCCTATATGTGTGCAGTTCGGTTATAATTATCTGACTTGCACAGATTTTTAATGGCACCTGCCTGGTCCTGCTTGCTTACATGGTGATTTTAACCTTCATAAGTTGCATAGGTTTAACTCTCAAAATTGTTCAAGATGCTAAATTTGTGCACAAACTGTATAGTATAAAGGCAGCAGATGTACATGCACACACTATTAAATGTACATTGAGAGCTTTCACTTGCAGTTTCTAAAGTTTTACTGTGCAGGAAGCATTTAAATCATAATTTCATAACGACATATTAATCGATTATCTCTACCATTGAAATTCGTGACAACCTAGTTATTTTCACTGTGATAAGCATGCTCTTTTCTTTGATATGGTAGAACTAATTTATACACTCATTCCTTCTATTATTCACATATGCATAACATGAAGGATTGTGTGCCTTACATTTTCAGTTTCATTCTGTGTGTTATATTTCTTGTGCATGTGAACTAATGTGCTAACAAGTGTCTCTGACATAATTTGTGCCAATTATTTTCATTTCCAGGTGCCTATGAAGGAGACATAAGTTCTATGGAAGTGACCTTCCAAATTTACAGTGGTGCCGGAGCCTCAAGCAGCATTTCGCCGATCTCCACAAGGCGTTCATGAGACAAACGCAGCGCCAAACTTTCACAGTGCTATGATGATTATTTATGTTTAAACATTTCGTTCTAAGATTGCTGTTACATTGTGTTTTGTGCCACCATCCTGTGGCTTAGGTGGAGCTCGTGAAATTACGGTGCAGTCACCTCACTTGTGTACCATCAACACTGCAATGTCACTATTCATAGCTGGAGCATACAGACAAATAAAAAATATATTGATTGTAGCAGGGCTGATGTGTATATTATTGCTGCTCTATTGATAATAATAATTTTATAAGTTCTTTAAGTTTTGCATAGAACACTGCAATAATGTTTTGCAAGGTAACCACCATTTATGATCGCTAGCATGTTAATTTAGTAGTTTTGTAATGTATTTTATTTGAAAGGTAATTTTGCTTCTGCATCACGACTATTAGAAAGATGCCGATGATTCAATCCCTCATTAAGTATCTTCTTAACACATTTGTTTATTTCAAGCCTTTGTTTATTCATAAAGGCTGTTTCAGATAGCAAACATATTTCACCTTCATGCAACATATTAAGAATGAAATATTCATATATATTTCTACACAGTACTTGCTTTTGCAAACAACGTGAATGGCCAATTGCTTTTACTCGAGATCTAGGATGTCCATTTGATCTTAGCAAGATGCAGGAGATAGTCGCATGGTTTCTGCATTATGCTGATTTCCGTAAGCTGCTTATCGGGTAATTTAGCATGATATGGCACTTTCCGTAAGCTGCGGATGCCCGCATCTTTCTGCATGATATGGCGCTTTCCGTAAGCTGCGGATGTCCGCATCTTTTCGCATGTTATGGCGCTTTCCGTAAGCTGCGGATGTTCGCATCTTTCCGCATGATGCGGCTTTCCGTAGTCCAATAATTGCGTATGTACGGATCCGTATATGCGGAACGTTTCAGTAGAGAGCCGCCAGCAAGATTGCCTATCAGGGTCGTCTCACGCTCATGCGACACACTCGGTGGGCGCGCCACCTGTTAGAGTATCTTTCGGCAACATATGCATAAGGACTGGCTGGACATGATGACTCTACCAGCTGAAGAAAAAGTATGGCTTTTTTGCAGGAGCCAGTCCTCCTGAAACTGTAGCAAAGTGGGCAGTCGAGGTCCGCCTGCGAGTCACAGAAGCAGAAGAAACCCGATGGCGAGAAGCTATGAAGGCAAAATCCACCCTCGAGTGCTACAGAAAACACCAGGACAACATCTGTGGGTCGCACCTATATGATAACCGCATTGGCAGCAGCCTCCTGTACAAGAGGAGAGCTGGGGTTCTTCGCACTCGCGAGTACCGCAGAAAGTTCAATGGCACTGTTGTCAGCAACCTGTGCAGAGTTTGCGACGTAGAAAGTGAGACGCAAGAGCACCTCGTTCTTCGTTGCAGGAGTCTTCCAACTGCTCCGGTGAAGGGCACAACTTTCCCACAGGCGCTTGGGTTTCAAATGCTCGATGAAGATGGCCATGGCAGCCACGAAAAGGCGGCTTACTGAGTGGTGGGCAACTATACGGCGGACTACGGGCCTAGACCATTATGTGCACACCTCCTGCCTTTGTCGTTTAAGAATGTGGATCCTTTTTTTTCTTTTGCTTTTTATTAAGGCCAAACCACTTTGTGTGTTCCCCTGTTGCAAAGGGGCTGGCCGCCATCACATCATCATTCCAAAGACTGTGTCAGTGAAGTGTCCTGATTTCGATGCATGGAGCCTATGGAAAGTTTCGCAACTCGTATGATTGAATAGCTCTGTCGTAGCTGTGGGTGGGAACAGGAACTGTCGTCAACTTCACTGCTGTTTGTTGAGACCTGGTCTAGATCAATCGACGAGCTGCGTGCTGCGTCACGTCGCCGAGTTGTTGTCACTGCACATGCAAGGAGATCTGTCAGGTGTAGAAAAGGAGCACGGGAATCGTTTTTAAAAATGGAGACTGTGGAGACTGTGCGCGGCACGCAACTTTGCAATATTCAGAAAACTTGATCGCTGTAATCTACTCTACGAATTACTGAGCTTGTTTGGGGGGGTGTATAAAAAAAAGTCGGAGCCTGTTGACGGGCCCTATAAGAGACACTAAATTGGAACAATTTATGTACAGTATAAACAGAGGCGTTACATATTCAGCACTGAAGTCAACAGCTTTCGATGATGACCTGAGATTTCTTCGGTTGCTTTCTCTCTTTTTTCGCTGCATGGTTCTTTCATAGGCCCTGGAGATCACTTTGCATCAACGAATAGTTCGCAGCCTCCAGTCATGAACCGCCGCTGGTCACTGACTGGAATCGAACCTCTTGGTGAAGGGACTTGCTGCACATTGAATAAGATGCACCGCAAAAGACGCCAACGAATGCATTAGACTGGCTGGAATGAGACCTGTGGGGAAGGGGGCTTGCCACGCGTAGCGTAAGGCACACTGCAAGAGATGCTGTCGATTGCATCAGGTTGGCTCGCTCGCTGTTTGTGACGCTGCCGGACCCATGGGTGAGAGGACCTGCCAGGCGTTGTGTAAGAGACACCGCAGAGGTGCTGTCGAATGCATCAGACTGCCACGCTCGCTGGTTTTGACTCTGGTGGCATCAGCCAGTCTATCGATATTGATGCCACTTGCATCGAATGACACCAGCTTGAATACTTCGCAGACTCAATGAAGTTTGGATTGGACTCCCAGGCATTACAGCAGACACAAGCACCACTGACCAAATTACTAGCAGCATTTCTTCAACTGCAATGCCCAAGCCTGCTAGGGCCCCTTCCAAGTCGTCACTTGTTCACTCTCTTTCTCTCTATCACACACACACACACACACACACATGCCTGGGCGTGTTTACACACTCACACACACACCAGTATAGTGCTCAGCTATTGCGATATATATGAGTGAATGCTGTATCAAGGAACATTTAGGCATTTGAAATGTAAAACATCAACTTCATCTTGTCTCTTTCTCTGTCATCATAACTTGTCTGTTACAATTTAAGCATATTATACAGTAGAAAAATGAGCTGTTTGGCACCAGAATAGAAAAATGTGCAGTAGAAAAGATACAGAAGTAAGCACTTGAAGTGTCTTGCAACTAAGCTCAGATGCAAAGAAAACTCTGTTGCAATTTTATACACTCACTTTAATATTTGTTCGGTAAAATACTGGTAGAAATGATGATTCTTTCTCCATGCAATTGCAGGTAGCATTACAGATATCACATCACATAAAGTTAATGCACATAAAAACCTGATATATTATGAATTCTCACATTTCATCAAGCCAATTTTTGTTCAATATACATAATGCGAAGCACAGTTTTTGCCAGATACGGAATTGCTTTTGACACGTTTTGACAAATAAGGAGAAAAAAAATCACATTTGCAAAGGTATTCTACCAAAGATCTCAAACAGAATGTTCCATCTAAAAACCAATGTAACAATCAAAATTGGCATTGCAAAATTGTGATGAGGCACCATTTTTGGTAACACAAAGACGACCATGCCTCACAATGTAAGCAAAATACACTTGAAAAAATATTTTGACTTGACATAAGGTTGGCACAGAGTAAGACTAAAAGCAGATACAAATATATACAGTAGTATAGTACACTCCCTTAAACACAAACTCCAAGGGACCACGATCATTTGTTTGTCTTATTAGAAGTGCCCTTAAAAACCAAATGCTAATCATGCCAAGCATGTTTAAATATGTTGCTTGAAAACACTGAATGAAGTTTACCTACAGTGAGGAGAAAAGGAACTAGAAAGGCATTTGTTTGGCTTAAAAACTATTCTTTCAAGCAGAGTGTTTATACTAATCTAACGAGTACTTGATTTTGCGAGTTCATAATAAATATGCTCATGAATAAATAGCTACCACATCTTAACAATACAACTGTAGCACGTCCATGTTTTGACGATCACAAAAAACAAAAAGAAAAAAACAAGCACAATTTTCCTTGAAAAAATAAAAAATTTATTCTACTGGGTGTTCACCTTCTGAGAGGCTGTTTTACTGGCTTTTCTATCACTTTTGGATATGCTCTCATTGCATACTGTTACCTTGAAAAAGCAAATATACGTCAAGTTGCTTATGGAAAGTCTGCAAGCTTTTCTTTGAGGTTTGCATATTATCTTATTTTCAGCCTGCTGTAACTTTTCCTGAACAAGGTGCAGCTGAAGATCTCCGTTTATGGCACTCACGATCACAAGCTTCGAGCACACGAAAAGACACGCCATATTTAGTGTGCAATATGACCTTCCTTTGTTATGCACTTTTATAATTAAAACAGCACATAAGGATTTGCTGCATTTCACTGTGAACAGATACGATGCACAAAGGCCCTATGTAAAACAATGCAAACTGACCACATGTGCTCAGGCGTTGTTGTGTGATGGCAATGACAATGCATCGGACTCCCTGATGGGAGTGCTAATGCCGCAGACGTTGTCTCGGTTTCATGTTATTATTATGCACAGACAACCTTTGTTCCCTTTTCACTTTCATTTGGCTTTTTTTGCCCCACTTCCCTTGCATTTTTCTCTTAGCCAAGCTCATGTGTTCTGTTCTCCATTGTGCTCCTGTTGGGAAACTGAAGAACACAAAGAGAATACAAAAGAACGAATGCTTTTTGCTGCTTTCTATGCTGTTTAAAAGTCTGCCCTTTCTACACCTACAGGCTAGGGGTGAGGGAGATACCAACTTCATGCGCTGAACTTTCGTTTCCACTAATCTCGATTCCTCCCTCCACATCTCAATTAGCTTTGGGTGTTTGTGCCAGGACTGAATTTTTTTATTTTTTTCGCCTTCTCTTGTCCGCCTGAGCGCCTCCACCAGGACTATAATGTTCGTTGCCCAGAATCCTTTCCCTCTTGTTGTCAGTCGCTGCAAGAGTTCATTTTAACAGAGGAGGCCTGTTATGCGGTTCTTTTTTTATGGAGAACCAAACAAATATTCTTGTGTTGTTTGTCTGAAGAAAGAATTCGTCTTAATAGAGTTCATTTCAACCGGAGTTTACTGTATATCACTACTACACGTATCATCTACTGACTCAGAATCATCTACTTACTCACATGTTGTGTCTGACAAGACATATCGCTACTTCACACACAATGAAATATTCCCACATTACAGGCAAGAGTATTATAAACACTAACAGCTTTTGTCAGATAAGACTGAAATGGTAGTCATTTAAGGTGAAAAGGCTCTAGTTGTTATGCAGGAATGCGGGGCTGAAATATTGATTTTGCAAAAAAACAAGCACTCTAAAATGGACATTGTTTGGCTTTCTCAGTAAATAAAGAATTAACTATACAGTATGAGTGATATCTTCACTACAGAAAAAATTATAGGAAGGCAATTGCTGTCAAAAGCGCTTGAAAACAATGTGCTCCAAATACAGCTGCAGAGTACAGGAAAAATGAAATGCGGTGTGACAGTCCTTAATTGAAAGATAGGTCTTTGTAGTATTAAGCCATGAACAACCTACCAAGTATACAGCACAGTGTGAGAAAATAAGTAATATTAGTAGCAAATCAAGATTGAGATGTGGCCGAAACTTCTGATAGATACTAACAGGAAAAGTTATAAAAGGAAACTTATGAAGGTAGCCTATTTTTCAACCTCCTAATTTTTTTCAGTTGGTACATTTTGGCCTGGAAACAAGTTTATATGAAAACTGTAACTTCCAAACTGAGGCTGCATCCAATGGGGTCTCTGGAGTGAAATTTCGCCAGGAAGAAGATAAGGCACTTGACACATTTCTAAAAAACATGCTCCCAACAAACGAGAAATATATTTGAACTATGGTGGCAACGCAACAACACTTTTTTTCAGGTGATGACATTTTAGTCCAAATGGCATAGAAAAGAGTGGCTGCCTTATTATCAACTTCAGATTTCTTATATATCTCCCATTTATGAACAATATAATATTTACAATTTTCGAATGCTCATTTTCCAATGCTAAACTACTCTATATGTTGACCCAGAACATTTTTTGTTAATATCAGATCAATAAAATTGAATATGTATTCTAATAAAAAACAATAAACCATTTCACTTAACTCAGTTAAGCAGATTATGATCTGCCTTTGCATGGCATCCCTCTTTAAATAGGTTTGCTAGCTTCTGCTTACTAGTAACTGCACTCAGAAGCACTGGCCTCTTACCAATCATGCTTTGACATACATGGTTGACAGTGGTGGACAACAAGTATGGCAAACATAGTGCTGGGTGTTTACACTCTCATAACCAGCTCAGAAGCAACAAAGGTGAGAATACCTCTAACAAAGCTGAAATGCCAAGACAACAGGAACCATCAGAGATCAATCTTAGAGTTCAAATTTTATCACTGGATGAAGTAAAAAAGATAATCATTTGTTTTTGGCTGCGATGGCCACCGCAAGCTGAATACCTAAATGAAGTGGCCTCAAGCCATGAGAGACCAGTTTCTTTACCTTTGAGCTGCTCAACACCATGCAATGCTGCGCAGCTAAACGGCTTTTTGTGGCTTCTGTGGCTGCTGCACTAGTGCCACATGAAGCATCATCTACAATAATAGTCCTGTACCCCAACTGTAAAGCATGCGATGTTGTGGAGGCCACACAAACATCATAGGCTAGTCCACACACAAAAATATCAGTGATTTCCTGTTCCTTCAGTTTTTTGTCAAGAATAGTTCATGAGCGCTTGTCATTGTCCCAGAATGCAGAATAGCTGTCCACATCTGGGCTAGTGCCCTTGCGTATTATCAGTGCACCGTCCCAAACTTTGAGGTTTTTGTGCAGTTCTGCCCCCCATGTATCCTGTATACAGTGTGCAGGCCACAGCGTTTGCTCAATGCAACCAGTGCGGCACACGGCATCAGCAAACATCACAGTATCAAAAACTTTGGCATCTCCAGCATTCACTTTGCTACTGGCATGGAAAGGTCGACGGTCTTTGTTTTCAAAAAAATGAAATGTGGTCTTGTGGGTGCCAGTCTTGTGAATACACAATAAGTTTCCACGGGACATTTTCTACAAGGTCATTAATGATGGGCACAATGCCTGCAGGGTCTCTGTTTTCATCAAGATTTTTCGCTGAAAGATTTCCAGAGATAAAATAATTCTCCACATCAACAACAATAAGGGCTTACTTTGGGCATAGTTAGACTTGCACCCACTGAGTAAACAGTGTTTCAAATTGTGAAGAATCTATTTTTTCATCATGGTCACAATCAAATGTCTCAAACAACAAGGTAATTGCATGTTCTTTTTCTCCGGCTGAGAGCTCATCAAAATCAGTGAAAAGTGAGCTCAAAAATGCAGAAAAATTCTCCTTCAATATCACATCCTGGTGGCTGGTTGTAATTTCACTGAACCTTTCTTTCGGTGATTTGGGCTTGTACAATTCCAGCTTGCTCATTATGAGACAACTACTGGCCTATGCTCCAACGTGGTCACCTAAGATGAAAAGCTGCACACTTGTTACAGTTCGTCACAGTGCAATGGGGAAGGAAAACCTAGGGCTATTTAATACAGTTGTACAAATACAGCACACCAGTGTCAGCTCAGAAGATGGCCTTGGATATAGAAGTTTGAAGTTTGAGAGAAGCCTGTTTGGTACAAGGTAAAAAAAATCCCGGAGGCACTGCGTCGACCAAAGTGAAAAGTGATTGAAACACTCTGAAAAAGGCGTTTCGGCTTGGCACAGGAGTTGTGTTCACGAGTGAAATGAAAACATGTGTCAAGCAATTTGGCTTATGTACGCTTGAATATATCACACAAGCAGAGCGCTTACACTGAAGGCCAATTGCTCTCGTCCCTGTCCCGTAAATAAGGCATACATGAACAAACTATTTGACACATCCTTTCATTTCACTTGGGAACAAGGCTCCTGTGTGTGAGTCGAAACATCTTTTTACGAGTGTTTTAATCACTTTTCACTTTCGTCCGCGTTGTCCCTCTGGATTTTTTTGCCTTCAACCACACATACATATAATACCAAAACCTAGTCCTTTTACAACACACACCTTCCATGATGCCTTAGCATACACAAGGCAGTAGCAGATGGACGAAACAGTTTCAGATATGTTCACAAACAATTGAACTGGAACAAATATCAGATCAAGCTATATTTATGCTGACAAGATAACTATGTTGATGTATAATTTGCAAAGTTACTTACAAGATACTGCCACAAATCCACAGAAAGCTGCATGAAGAGACAGATGAAAAGCAAGATTAAAACACAGCTCCAAATTGTTCTTGAAATGTTCTGCATACCAACAACGTCAAAGAAAAAATATAACCAAGTGGCAGTCAAAATGGCCCTTCCCAAAAAATGACCCTTCCCTCCCCCCAAAAAAATTTCCAGGAAGAACTATACACCAAAGACTTGGCATAGAACAAAAGTATCGACACAAATTTTTCAAAAATTAAACCCTTTAACCTCACTAAAATTTCAAAAAAATTACAAGCTATAACGGGAAGTGTTTTTGTGCAATATACACAGGAGAGACTGAAAATTTAGAGCTTTGCCTACATATACAACTTTACTGGCCTTACTTTTGTATTCTTGCAGGCACACAGAAGAGACCCACAAGACATTTCCATTTACCCAAACTGACAGTGTGATTCACACCTTCCACTACCCATCAAAGAAGCGCCAATGAAAAGATAGCTTTCTATTGGGCCATATATCCCATTAATAAAAATTCAGTAAGGGAATATACTGAACGGCGGCGATGGCATAGTGGTTAGAGCATCCGCCTAGCATGCAAGAGGTCCGTGGTTCGAATTCCGGTGCCGCGCAGTTCCCAACCGGATAAAAAAAATCCACGTGGCGATGGCACTGTACTAAAAGGCCTGCGGTGCGGCCTCACCGGGGACCACCTGCCATTAACGCTCTCCCTCACTAGAGAAGGATTGGCCACCCTGGTGCAGTATCTGGCCACTACTTCCCACATGCATACGTCAATTAACTCACAGCCCTCAGTCCCCAGCAGCTGCGAAGCAACTGATGACGGCAGTCAGATCTGCAACGCAGCAGAGGGTGCTAAGAATCTCTGGATCCAAACAGGCTGGCATCGGAACCTGAACTTGGCAACAGAACTTCGCAACATTTAACGCTAGAACCTTATCTAGTGAGGCAAGTCTAGCTGTACTATTCGAGGAGCTAGAGGGCACTAAATGGGATGTAATAGGGCTCAGTGAGGTTAGGAGGACAGATGAGGCCTGTACAGTGCTACAGAACGGACACGTCCTTTGCCATCGGGGCTTGGCTGACAGAAGAAAACTAGGAGTAGGGTTCCTTATCCACAAAAACACAGCTGGCAACATAGCGGAATACTATAGCATTATTGAAAGGGTGGTAATTATCGTAATTTAACTCAATAAGAGAATAAAGTGGTACAGGCTTAGGCGCCCACATCCAGCCATGATGACGCGTCAGTTGAAAGCTTCTATGAAGATGTGAAATCGGCAATGAGTAAGGTAAAAACACGGTATACTATACTGATGGAAGACCTTAATGCAAAGATGGGGAAGAAGCAGGCTGGAGACCAGGCAGTAGGAGATTATGGCATCGGTACTAGAAACGCCAGAGGAGAGCTACTAGGAGAATCAGTAGTAGAATAGTAGAATCAATCAGGTAATAAAGCAATGCTTCATAGATTACGAGAAGGCATTTGATTCAGTATAAGTAGCAGTCATGTAGACACTGCGGAATCGGGGCGTCAACGAAGCACAGATAAACATCCTGGGAGAAATCTACAGCGGATCAACTGCTACCATAGTGCTTGATAAAGAAAGCAACAGAATACCAATCAAGAAGGGTGTAAGGCAGGGGGATACAATCTCCCCAATGCTATTTACCGCGTGCTTACGGGAGGTTTTCAGAGGCCTAGAATGTGAACAGTTAGGCATAAGAGTTAATGGAGAGTACCTTAGTAACCTGTGCTTCGCCGATGACATTGCATTGCTGAGTAACTCAGGAAACGAATTGCAACTCATGATAACGGAGTTAGACAAGGAGAGCAGAAAAGTAGGTCTTAAAATATTCTGCCGAAAATGAAAGTAATGTACAACACCTCGGAAGGGAGCAGCGCTTTCAGATAGGTAACAGTGCACTTGAATTTGTAAATAACTATGTCTACTTAGGAATAGTAATAACCGTGAAGTCGAACCACAAGATTGAAGTAACTAAAAGAATAAGAATGGGGTGGAGCACATTTGGCAAGCACTCTCTAATCATGACAGGTAGATTGCCACTACCGCTCAAGAGGAAGGTATATAACAGCTGCATCTTGCCGGTACTTAGCTACGGAGCAGAAACCTGGAGACTTACAAAGAGGGGTCAGCTTAAATTGAGGACAACGCAGCAAGCAATGGACAAGGTGTAACCTTGTCTCTTAAGGTGTAACCTTAAGAGACAAGAAGAGCGCAGAGTGGTTAGGGAACAAACAGGGGTTAAGGATATCATAGTCGAAATCAAGAAGAGGAAATGGACATGGGCCGGGCATGAAGCGCATAGACAGGATAACCACTGGTCATTAAGGGTAACTAACTGGATTGCCAGAGATGACAAGCGGATTAGGGGGAGACAGTAGATTAGATAAGCAGATGAGAATAAGAAGTTTGCGGGTATAAATTGGCAGCAGGAAGCACAGGACCGAGTTGACTGGCGGAACATGGGAGAGGCATTTGTGGACGTAGTCAGGCTGATGATGATGGGAATACAGAGCCTTTAGGTGATGATCACTGCTCAAACAAGAAATTCTGCTACAGTGCCAATGTTTTGATAAGGAAACTTGTCTGTCAGGGCAGCAACTAATGAGCACAAGCACTTGGGTTGAAATGTTGGCTCCAGATATATTCTTTGTTTTACCACTGCTCACACACTGCTACTGCTCTAAAAATTTGCCACTTATTTGTTTTGGGGTAAGATTGCACTTTGTAGGTGAATTTTTGAAAGAGGCAAACACTAAATGCCTGAGAAATCACAATGTCCAGATCAGTAATCAAATGGATTAACTGTGGAGTGAATTCAGCCAATTTGTGCTGCTCTGTCATGTAGAGCCCTAAGAAACAGACTTTAGAACAAGGCCTTTCCTTAGAAGTCATTTCTAAGGCTTGAGACGACTCGAAGTATACAACTATTACTTTTTAAATATTTTAGTTCCGTAAAATTGAAGCCATGTCTGTCGACTCCTATGTTTTGGTTATATTGCCTCAGTACTATTCTCCAGCTGCACTAGATTTTGCTTAATATGAAACATAGCTAACCTACAGAAAAATTTTTGAAGCAATGTGCATGACAAGTAGTCAACATTGCTCGTATTTTTAAAGCATTCGAATCATCTCATGAGTGATACATTTTCTTTCCACACAGTACCCAAACTGTTCTTGTTAAAAGGCTACAAAAATTAAGACATAAAATCTCATTACCTACACATTCTATTGTTTCTGAAAACAGGAATGTTAAATAACTGCATCAATTATAGAACAATTACTAACACACGCATTGATGACTTAACTCAGGAGGACTTTAACTGTTTATAGCAATGGTGTGACCGTTACTTAAACTTAATGCTGAGAAATGCAAATTGATAAAATTTTCTTGTGGGCATGGTATTTTCTTGCCAAAATACAATCAATAACGTTCCCGTGGGAGCTGTGCAGTCTTACTAGTGTAGCCGCCCAAAACTATCGTGCGCAAGAAGCAGTGTTTTCCATGTATCATTACCATATGATTGAAATAAGTTCCAAAAAGGAAGAGGACAAGTGTACGTCTACAAAGCACATGCCCGCTAAACAATTTTTTGAAACTTTGTTCCATTATTTTGGCACTACCAAACAAAAAAGCTGCCGCTGTGCAAGATCGCTGAAGAATTGGGCAGCTGTACCTCGTGTTATGCTATATATCTAACTTTTTCGGGAAACACACTTCACAAACAAGATTTCGTCTCCTAACAATCACTCGTTTTTTAAGTGTCATCCAAAATGCACCCCGAAACAGTTAAACTACTTGCCCACCAGAATCCAATGAAAATTGGAACATGCATTTACCATATCGAATCGACGACAAATATATCTCACTAATGCACTCTAAGTCATACAAAACTGCGCCACAATTAGGGTTCATTCATTTTGACGTGAGCATATCTTACTTAAAAAAAGGAATATAATTTGCTTTTTTTGTACAATGCCATCACAATGAAACTCTTTCATACTTCCAGAAGTTTTATCACACGTAACTTCTTTACTCAACCACCCTATATCCTCCCCGCAGCCAAAACATCTCATCGCCAGAGACACTCTTTTCAAGTGGGCCACCCAGGGGCTCCGAAAAAACCGGGGGGGGGGGCAGTGTGGGCTGTCACCACCTCACGGGTTAGAAACCAGGGGGGGGCGGTGCTCCCCCACTAAGAGCTGCTACAACTCCTCCCCCTCCTTTTCTCATCTTAGTAAAAGCAGATATGTATGAACGCCCACTGCCCCCAAACATCACCCCCACACTTCAGATATACTTCTGTAGCCCCTGGGGCCACTCTCGCATGTGAACGGTTACTTTTTCCATTTGCCATTCCACAACAAATTAAAAGGAGCACAATCACTTGCCCTAGTACGTTTATGAAGAATGTGTCACTGCACAATTTTCACAATAAAAATGCCTCGTGTTAACACACTTAGAGACTCATATAATTTTAGATTGTATATTTTAGGTCTGTGTACTTGTGCTGATGTATATGTAACACTTATTTATCTCGTTTTTTTGCGTGTTCAGTTATGTACTTATATTGAGCAAATACTTTATGTATTACCTTCGTCGAGGTGTTAAGGTGATATACTGAAGTTTTCAAAGACAAATGTGCATTCGGAAAAGGCAGATTTTGGACATGAGAAAAATTGAGGCGCCTCACGAACGGTACATATTTTACATGAGGACTTGGGTTTTATCTAACCCCATGCAGACTATAGGAGCATGACACCGCGAAGATCCGCCTTCCCAGAAGATTGCGTCTTCCACGCTGACATAATGTTTGCGTCTTCAGATCATTTCATCGTTTAAAATTGGTATGCAAGCTGCATTTACAGGCCTTTCGTATGTGGCGAAGCTTATTGTAACCCGGAGCAACGTTGCCCGGAGGTACAGCCTGCTCTCTTATATGTGGGCACCGCTGCGGTGCAGTCTAGTGGCTAAGGTACTTGGCTGCTGACCCGCGGGTCGCGGGATCGAACCCCGGCTGCGTTGTCGGTGGAGATGAAAATGCTGTAGGCCCGTGTGCTGAGATTGGGGTGCACGTTAAAGAACCCCAGGTGGTCGGAATTTCCGGATCCCTTTACTATGGCGTCTCTCATAATTATATGGTGGTGTCGGGACGCTACACCCCAGGTAATATTATTACTATTATTATATCTGATAATGCATGTCAAGACAACTCTTGTCGCGTTATATTGTGTGATGTGTCATCTGAAATGGCAGATAGGGTGATTCAAGATACTTGTCCTCAACTTCTCAAGTTCCCGTTTGAGTTACGGCATTTCAAGTCGATACCAAGTCTCAATGACTGCGTCAGGCTTTCGAACGTTACTGCGCGTACTGGAGCGTACTCACCTCTCAGTAGCCGTCGGCATGCTGCGAGCCTTGGCACCTTCGAACCGCGAAGGAATGTCGTACTACTGGTAGGTGTTTTCTGGTACTACGCAGTAAAATAATAAGTGCAGCGCGAGCGGTTACGGCGGTTACGACGGACGAATTGGAAAATGCAAACAGGACAACGCTTCTGTTTGCTTTTTCCGTTTCGTCCATCGTCCCCATGCGTGCAGTACTTTACCCAAGATGAATAATTACCAACCATCGACTTGCTCAAACCTCCTCGCTCCGACAAGACCGGCAAGGCATGCGCAGTGCCGCGCTGCACAGGCGGGCTATTTAAATTAATTTTTTTATGGATGTTGCGTGCAAAACCTTCGAAATGAAGCTAGTGCCACCAGGCTCTTTTATGGATACCTTTATAAGCTGCAGTGTGTATGATTTGTGTTCTGAACCTCCCCCATTTACGTCTAGTTGAGTGATGCTGTAAAGTTTATTCACTCCGTGTGTTCGTTTTAGTTCCGAGGACCAATAATGCGCTTGTTTGATGCTGCTACCTTGTTTTCGTCTCATAGGGTTATCTGTCAAAGAGCGTGTCAACTCGGCAATAAAAAAATTCCATGTATTTCACTGCACCAAAGAATGCTCCCCAATGACGAGAAATCTTAGGTGTTTGTGAAAGCAATTCTTTGGTGTTTTTACAAACATTTAACAAAAAAAATTAATAGAGGTCTCAGGCTTGCCCATATTTTCGCTCTTTATGAGTGCTACCACGATGCATGTTTCTGTTAGCGTCGTTGCGCAAGTGCAAAAAACTGGTTATATAAACATCTGCTACTCTTCAGCATTATATATGCCTGTGCTTGCAACATGTATACATATGTATTTCGATCATGACGTGTGCATGACGCGTGGCTCAATAAAAAATTATAGCACGGTCACTTTCGCTCCACATGTTTTGCGTAAATTGATTACCGGGGTACGTGGGTGTCACTAACAACTGCAATGTTCGTCTCGCCCACGCGCCCCATCGTCCAAGAAAGGGTGCTTTTGCGTTGAAAGGACGGCATCCGGGGACGCAGTGGCGGCGCGTCTTCCCTGGACCTGTACCGAATGGAGGGACCCGTGTTCGAGGAAAAAGAGATGACCTCGAGAGGGGACGGGACGTCCCGAAAGAGTTTGGAATGCATCGGCATCGACGAAGGTGCAACCAGCAAGAAGCGTGGTCGCCGCGGTGTCGCGAGGCTCGCGTAGGCGGCGAGTATATGGAGTGACCCGCGCAACGTATTGAGCCGGCTGCAATACCGGGCACAGTCGTCTTGTACTAAGATGGCGAGATCTTCAGCGGCACCCGTCAACTCACCTACGTGTACCAAGAGCTGGCCTGGTCCATATGGAACTTTTCATTGTGATTTTTTTTCAACTGTTATATACCCAGCTTTTAAATAATTGTAATTGTGTGTGCTGCATCGCACAAAGAAGCGCGAGCATGAGCTTTTTCTCGTAATGTTTTTTTTTGTTTCTCCGGTAGTTTCCGCGTATGTGTTTTGTCTGTACTTGTTGTAGTGTTCTTATAAAGCATACTTTTTTATAGCTGTTCTCCTCCATCGCACAAACCTTTGTTGTTTACTCTCTGTTATTTTCGTAGTCTCCTTGCCATTGTCCGATATGCCTGCATTTATAGTTTGCCTGCGTTCAATCCAATGTCCGTTTCCGCTCTATGAGTGCGTCGGTCGGGCCCGTACATCACCACACGTGCAACCCCGCACGGATCGAGCGACCTCCAAATAAATTTGAAGTGTGCCACTTCGAGACCTTTCAGGCGCCTCAGGCCGAAGCGTAAAATGGAAGCCTGCGAGTCTGCCGCAGGTTGATGTTAGATCAGCGAAGCCTCACCCAAAGTGTGTGAAAGTGGGATCTGCCGAATGGTTAATACCTTTAAACTATTTCTTTGTACTTCCAGTTCCCTTAGATATGGGCATGCAGCAATCTGACTGAAGATCAACAGAATAATGATACGTAGCCCCCCCTGTTAACATATTGTTTTACTTTTTCTTCTTAAACCTTGAAACCAAACCATTTCTTTGTTCTTACGTTTCGCTCACATAAACAGGGGCTCCGAAAGTATATCTGAAGTTTATTATAACGACCATGGCAGAAGAGCACAAATAATAAATAAATAAATAAATAAATAAATATAGGGGGCAGCCCCTATATTTATTTCTCTGTGTTTCGTTCTTTGCCCTTCTCTGTGCCTCGTTCCTTGCGCTGTTCTGCCATAATCATGAATCTAGCCCACCAAACAAAATAGCGCATTACATTACATGGACGCCCTATTTTTTATAAAATTCAGTTAGAGCGAGTTTCGCAGGCGAGCGAAGCGCAGCAGTATGTGATAATGATATTACTCTTGGATCATGACTATGCCTAGCGTAGCAGATTCCTGCAAAACCAAAACTTTTCAACCACCTGCGTTGCCTGCGTGATAATATTTTTATGAATCAAAGAGATATGTACAGGCACCAATCTACTCCGTCTTATAAGATTCACTGCAGTGATCTCGTGTCCATGGTTGCACACGTCTCACAACATAAATATGTACCAACTAGCTCAGTGCTTTGTTGGTCGCAATATTGTTATGTATACAGTACTTGAGAGAACTATAATTTTTATGGCAAGCATTTTGTACCCGTGTTGTTTGTGGCATCAAAATTGGAATCCTATGAAATTGCAAACTACTCCGGTGCATCTATCAGTTTTTTGGCAGAATATATCATTCCTGCAAAAGCAATGCAGGCTGAAATGGGCTTCAATGGAAACTGCTGGGTGCCTTCAATAAAGGCTGCTTGCTCAACTGTGCAACTCGACACCGAAAGAGATGCAACATATCAATTGCTCTCTGCCCATGTGAGGAGCTTGTCAGTCACTTGAGCTGGTAGTGATGGGTATCGATTGGGCACTATATGGCCCACAGTTAGTGGTATTGTCTATATAACAGTATTCTTAGTATATGCTAACAAAGAATACTATTATTACTAACTTATCTGGTTGCTTCTAGGCTTTGGCTAGGTGATGCTAGGTTGTTTTTACGTTAATTCTCAGGTCAGAGAAGTGCATAGACAGTCACTGGCACGACACGGTTATTCGAATTCCAGAGACAAAAACTCACCCTGAAACTGAGTGTTCACACTTCTTATAGATCTAGAGGCACGTTTTTAGCACATGCCTTTCATTGCTTCGGGGTCTTCTCGCAGCTGCCATTTCCTTCCTCCTTTCTCTAGTATTTTCTCATACGGGCTTTCCACGCTACTAATACGGCGGCTGGCAGCCAATTTCCTTTCTGTTTGCTCATCTTGTTAACGCAAACTAAAAAGCGCATTTGCGAGCACATAGTGACCCACTATTTCGTGGATGCCGTGCTCACTCTGGAAACTATTGGAAGGCAGTAAATATGGCGTCATTCAAGAATTGAAAACAAAGACATTCTTGCAAAGCAAGGAAAAATTTCACCTAAGACTTTTCACAACTGTGTGTCTAGAAATAAATAAAGCAGCGTTCATTTAACCGGAGAAAATTATAGCAAACAAGTACAATTTACGGCATGGTAGCAGGCAGAGGTTTCGTTTCTTTAGCTTCCACAGTGCCGTTAAGAAAAGTTGTCCCCTAATATGGTGCCACACACCAATTACACCTACTGCCTGCAGTACTTACACCTACTGCCCGCAGTTTGCACTGGTGATTGCAATGCTATGATGTGTTATGCTGTCAGTCTTGACTTTGGTGCTGCGATCCTGTTTCGCTGTCGCAGCGGTGGTCTCTGTGGCAATTGGTTTGCCGGCTTTTGCACCACAATGCCGGGCTTCTGACCAGCAGCGGCTGGCTTTTGGCTCGCTCGGAGGGGCATCTTTGTAGCAGCCGAATTCTCGAGCCGAGTCGGTAAAAAAGTGCACAAAAACCATGTCAGAGGTTGCATCAAAGAGGCACAAAGTCAATTAACAATATACGTCAGAGTGAAATCTCAATGTATGACAACATCTAAAACGACAATATTAACAGTGCACTACTTAATAGTGAGAAATTCAGGTAAATGCAGAAGAAAACAAGCGCCGAAATAGGACATTTTCAAAATGATCCTGATGACATCAGACAGACCGCCTACCATAAATCATCAGTAATCGATCTATCTGCACTAAATAAAGAACCTTCCATGCATCAAGAGGCGCAATAAAATGCTGCTTGTTCGTTTCTGTTCGATTTGAAAGAACCGCCGGATGTTACCATGGGGAAAGGCCCAAGTGATTGAAAAATTCAATTGTTTTGTGGTTACATAGACAGGTTGTGCCATCTAGCGGGGCGCAGTTGAAACAAAAAAAGTCTGCAGTCTCGAAGCCATTTGCGGGAAATTGATCAATGGCCGTTGTTGCTACTGTGGCTCCCGCAGCTTTCGGTCACTGATAGTAGCGCAGTAAAGCCGGGCAAGGTTGTGCGTGGTAACAGTGACTCGAGTCTTTCCGATCGATCCGCTTCTTGAGGCGGGTAAATTGAAGTGCGCTAACCCAATGCAGACCAATAAAACACGATGTTATTTCAAAATAGGCCCTTCCTAGGCACAGAAGTAGCACTACAAGGATTTAGGACTGCCATTACAACAATCAACGTCGACTTAACAGTTGGCTTTTGTGTCCCTTAAAAGACGAATGGATCGTTTGGCTTTAGTTGAAGCCGTGGACCATGCGAGACAGAAGATCACAACATTGGTCCTGGTCGACTCCAATATTAGCATTTCACCCATTGGTGAGGGCACCATAGAATGTGAACCAACATTTGCCAATCATGGAGAAAGGCAAGGCCTGTCAAACAAACGCAACATACATGAAAGGAATGTCCCACACACTTGTGTGTGAACACTGAACGAAACGTGTCTTGCCAACCATACTACCACGTTCCATTTCTCAAGTTTTGTTATCACCCCCAAAACACTACACAATTCTCAGCGCAAGCCGCGCATGCAGTTTTCGAGAAGCTTCCGGACTTTAGTAGACCTTTTCGTTAAGATGACGCCAACTCTGCGAACTGTACAGAATATTCTGGAACCTACGCCACCGCCAGCAATAACGCTAGAACATCCGATGGCAAGAGTGTAAATGCTGACGCACTTCGCCGCTTGTCAGTAGTTGATCGACGGCCGACGCTCCGTTCACTGCTATCTGTGCAAAACTGCTCCTGTAATCGGACTTTCCATTCACCGGGCACAGGTTCGCCCAAATAAACAGTTAAATCCCAACACAAAGTATCCTGTCTTCGGCCACGTCACGACCCCGTGACAATACAGTATTGAACATGCCTTACAGGCATCCTGAAGGGCATTGCATAAGATAGCATCAGCAATTACAAAACAAAAAATACAAGCAAAAACCTAACAATGTTGTAGAATAACACGCAACAGAAATCAGTCTATCACGGAAAGTTTCACTAAGAGAGACTGCTGAATGCAATCCAGAAGATCGCTCCTATATACAATAGCTCTAGGCAGCAGCGACAAGTTAAATGCCTGCTTGGGGCTCTGGATGAATGCCCACAAAAATGATTGCGTTGCAATTACATCAATATGTGTGCTCGGGAGGATGAAGCTGAAAAAAGTAAATTATCACTGTAAATGTACCTAAGCAACAGACAAAACATCAATTATGCAATGATCTTGAAAAGACAAACACAAGGTGTTTTATTCAGGAAATACTCGAACAATAGTCATAGTTGCAAGAGGCTACTTTATTCTGAATGGCCTCCAACATATGGACTAGATAATCTTGTTTATGTTGACTACGTGGATGAAGGAATTCGTGATGCATTAAAGTAGTCACAAAATGTCCAGTCAGTCGGGCTGCTATGAAACCATGGTGTGGAGTGGGGGCCGGGAGGGCCGATGTGGTCGAGTCATATTGCACTCTGAATGCCAGGGCAAAAAATTTCGCAGACAGGAGACTGTGTGCGACCCTTGGCTACGCCATTGCTTCCGACACTCGTGAACAGGGAACTGCCAGAAAACGAAACTCTAGATTTTCCAGAGGCATTCGACTTACGCCACGATGCCTAGCGCGACGTATGAGACCGGGCAAGTGATGCATCCCCTATTGCAAAAAAAAGCCATCCCACGAAAGTTCGAATCGAGCACAAAAGACCTTAAAGTACAGAGAAACGCGAACAAAAAAATTGGCTCCTAAAATCACGAACTAAATTAGGACAAAGTACGTGCGTGCTATCGGTGACCTCGCAGCTTTACAACGATCCAGCGTCCACTGCACACAATAAAACTTTAACACAGCCTTTTCAACACCCTGCGCAGTCTACACGTCACCATAAGTGACCACACAAAAACCTTCGAAAATTCTCGCCATAGACCAAAATACCAAAACATGTGCAGTGACAGCTGCGGTGGGCACCTTGAACAAGATTCGAAAGAAGTGGCTGGCAGGACAAAATTGAAATCATTGAGCTACAAAAGGGCGCATCGCTGTTTAGGCACGTTCGCCCATTGAAATTCAATTTAGACCACAAAAAACACCAAGAAATGCCAATTCCGCAGCGGCGAAGACTATTACAAGAAGCTACCGGGCGCGCTACTGCAACGGCCCACTGCACCAGCTTTCGTCAAAAAAGGGGCTAGCATTGCCACAACATTCGCCTAGGCTTCGTTGGCCACTCATTCATCTTGAAGAACGTCCGAAAGTGGCCATGTCTTCAGTAGCACAGACGTTGTTGTTGTTCTCCTATTGTAAGTGGCGCATACCCTCTGTGGGGGATTGGCCAAGAATCGAGTGGTTTCAAAATTTACTGTTCAGATTTTGAATGATGGAGGTTTAACAGAATGATTACTGGTAGCCTAGGAAAGTGTGTTGCTTAATGTAATGCTTGCAAATTTTTACATAAACGAATTTATTCTTAGAATAGAGCAATAATAAGATTTTATACGTATATAATTATGTGGACCTGTTAGGATAATGAAACTGGTTAATTAGTCAACCTATTAGTTTCATCAATATAGTCCCGGACGGCCGCGCATACTGTCGCATTAGAGAAACCAGAAATGGAAGTTCCAAAAGACAAAATGACAGGCAGAGATAAGTCCATACCAATACCACGTAAAGGTATTTCTAATAGGGTTTTTGTAATGTGTTAAACCGCCTGGAGGACAAAAAGAAATGGTCTATTGTTTCCAGTTCATCACAGATTGCACACAGTGGCGAAGGTGCCTGAGCAGACCTGTGTTTATAGAAATTTAGATTTGGTACCCGGCAACGCAGCCTTGTGATAGCTACTTCTTGTTTTCGAGTGCGGCAAAAGTCTCTTCGCCAGGGATATAATAAATGGCGATATTCTGTAGAGTTTGTTAGTGCTGAACCTTTAAACACTTGCATAAGCGTACGTCTGCGGAATCGAGCAGCAGTCACATAAGCGGATGATGGACAGAGTGGTTGAATTGGTTCGCTGATTGACGACTTAGCTAAGCAATCGGCTATTTCATTCAGAAACAAACCTTTATGTCCAGGCACCCAAACTAATCATACTTTTCTCAAATGCGCAGGTACTAGAGCACGGCACTCCTTTGTTACTTGATTATCAGCACCAACAGAAAGTGCCGCACAGAGAGATAGGGAATCTGTTATTATGACAGCTGATGTAATTTCTGTATCTAACTTGCGTAAGGCGAGCACCACTGCCAGAAACTCAGCCACAAAAACGGGTATGAAATCGGATAGTCGAAGGGAATAAATCCAATTTAAAATCGGGCTGAAAATACCAACCCCTGACATTTCGTCGTACTGCGATGCGTCTGTAGCAATAATAACTTTCGCTGTAATACGGTGCAGGTGATCTTATAGTAAACCATCTAAAATATTATGGGGAAGTAATTTGGCATTATTAGGAAAAATGTCGTTGAATTGAATTTCCACCGGGGCTAAATTATCACGACTCGGCATGATGTCGCTTATACGTACGTTTAGAGGCTCCAGTAAATTTTACACAAATACAATTTGTGGCGTGTGAAATCGCGGCCATCTAGCAGAAAAAAATGATTCCGGGCTGGAAATAAAGGCTGTTTCTGAATGTCGTAATGGTGATTCATAAATTCTTAAGAATGTCTGAACAGTCAGAAAGCGAATTCTACAAGAAAGCGGAGGGACCCTCGATTCGAGATACAACACACTGTAAGCAACTGTTTTGGGAAGGCCAAGGCATAAGCGCAAAGCTTCTTTTTCCAGAAGAATTACAGATCGCAACTTGTAAGCTGGAACTTCACAGAAAAGTACACATCCAAATTCCAAAATGGGACGAACGTACATGCGATATATCATTACCAATGTGTCTCTTCTCATACCTATGCGGTAGTTGCTTAGCCTACGTAATATGCCAATGGCCCGCACTCCTTTTCCGGCGATATATTCGATATGAGGTCGCCAGTGAAGCGACGTGTGATAAATTACTCCAAGGTATTTACCAGATTCCAGCTGTGGTATGTCCTCATGGTGGTAAGACACAGAGATGTTCACAGGGTATTGCAGCGGGAAAACAAGGAGGGCACATTTACTCGGATTAAGTAAAAAGCTGTTGCCATCGAGCCAGCTCTCCAATATATTAAGGTAAGTCTGCAGCCGTTCATATAAGGTCTGAATGTTATCTGCCATTGCAAAAAATGCGATATTGTCTGCATAAACATAAGTTGTTATATCTTGTTTACGTGGAATGTTGCTCAATAGTAAATTAAATGGCACCGGGGAAAGCACCGAGCCTTGCGGTACTCCTCTCGTTTGGGTATGAGTAGATGATGAAAACCCATCTTTAAAACAATAAAATTTTCTGTCTGCGAGAAAATTGTGAACCCACGCTACTATGTATGATGGAAGATCAAGGTATTCTAATCGATCTATCAAAATATAGTGCTCCATGGTATCATATGCTTTAGCGATATCTAAGGTAACTAAGGCTGCATATTTTTTATGCAGCCAAGCTAATTGAAGCCGACTCTCTAAATCAACGTGGGCATCCCAAATCGAAGAACCAGCCCTGAACCCAATTTGACAAGGACTTAGAATTGACCTCATGGTAATAATTTCATTAATTCGTATATTGATGATTCTCTCAACCAATTTCACTAAGTTTGATGTCAGTGCTATCGGCCTTATGTTATCCAACGTGTATGCATCATTTTCATTTTTTTGCAACAATACAATTTTGGAAAGTTTCCATTCTGGAGGTATCCATGCGTTCCCTAACGAATAATTCACTAGTTCTAGCAAAATATTAGGCGATTCCTGGAGTAAACATTTCAACATAGAGTTCGTAATCCCATCTGGTCCGGGAGCCGTCCTCGGTAAGCATAATACTGTCTGACTCAATTCAGCTAAAGAAACTTGTGGAAATTCATGAGAGTTTACCAGAACGAACTGAATAGCCAAACATTTAGCGGTGAAGCAGCGTTCTAAACTTTGCGCTAAGTCTTCTAGAGAGGTGTTCATTTCTTCCGGCGTCAAGACACATGACTGCAACGTTAAAGGTGCTGGCAGTACTTTTCTTGTCCGAAGATAAGCGAAAAAAGCACGCTTATTTTTAGATTTAGAAAGATAATCAAAATGTCTACTGTCGTATTCTTCTTTCGCGCGGTTCACTGTACGCTCAAATACGCCAGCAAGGAATTGATAGTCTTTCCAGTTTGTTGGGCTCTGATTAAGAAGACGTTTTTTCCAAGCGGCTTTTCGTCTTCTATAATCACGCGTAGGCTCATAATTCCACCAACGAGATTAGGATCGTTTATTGGATGGAATAGAAAATTCGGAATTTTTTCTAGATCCTTCCAGCATTGAACCAATCGTGGATGCAATCTCCTTAGTACTGACATTTCTAAGCTTGGAAATGGCAGAACGAAGGCAGGTTTGAAATTTGCTATGGTTGATGTATGTGCGTTTTGGCTGATCTAAAGTTATTGTTGGACAAGTAATGTCAAAAACTACAGGAAGATGGTCGCTGTTAGTTGCCGAATCCAGAACAGCCCTTGAGAAAACCTTGATTGCATTGGAGCAAAACGTTAAATCCAATACTGAGCTAGTTTGACCTCGGACAAATGGTACATGACCTTTATTCAGACAGGAGAGGTTGTGATCAATAGTCCATTCCCACAGTCGCCTACCACAAGAATCTGTCCTTATACCCCAAGGCAAATGATGTGAATTAAAGTCTCCTGTGAGTACAACTTCCTTTCTACATGGTACCAAAACGCTATCAAGATAACGCGTACTTTGCACACCGGAGGGGAACTAACAGTTTACAATTAAAAAAGGATGGTAGCCGGGGAGACAAAAGTCTAATGCTAATATTTCACAATCCAAGTCTAACATTCTGAAAGAAATTTTCGCCCTATGGCATAATTTACTTGATACAAGGATCATTAAACCTCCACCACGTGATGGGTGATCCAATCAAAAAGAACGAAAACCTGCAAGATGGAAATTTTTATCTGGTGTGAGCCAAGTCTCTTGGAGAATTACAATATCAAGATTAAAATTATTGCAAAAGTAATGTAAGTCGGTTGAGGCTGAGAATCTAGAACGGCAGTTCCACTGTAGTACCCTCAACTGACCTATTGTGTTGAGCGCACCACAGAGGCGCATGTCGCGCCCTTGTTAGCATCTTCACGCGAAATAGCTGATTCATTCCGTTTAGATTTAGACTTGAGATTGGTGAAGAGAGGGGGTCTGATACGTATATTAGTTCGTATATCGAGTTCCATATCTGTAGCAGTACTTGTGCTCGGCTGAGGCGAATGTAGGTCCAAGTGCACCTGTGTTCCTGACTGCTTAGCCTTGCCTGCAGATGCAGCAAGTTCGTCCAACACTACATTGCGTAGCTGTGTGGCATCACTGGTTATGTCTAATACTGCTGGTTCTGTACTAGTCTTCACTGTTTGTCCAATCTAACTTGAAAGAATTTGCACCAAACAGTCGGAAAGGTTGGAGATGAGTTTATCCATTGCCTTACTCACTGCTTTTTCCACAGCAGTTTCAATAGCCTGCGATAGGTTGGAGCCCGTACTGGAAGTGCAGCGCCCTGTAATACCAGAGTATCCAAAAGCCCTGTCTCTAACTATGTCAATGGCTTCCCTTCGAGAACAGCGGCGGCGGTCAATAACTTCAAGGATTTGAACCTCCCGGGAATGAGCGGAACAGTCAGAGTTGTCGGCGCAGTGACTGCCCCCAAAGAGACAACACTTTTCCGCTGTTGCAGTACACTTGCTTGAAGTATGGCTCTTTCCGTAGGTGCTACAACGAACGTTAGATTTACATCCTCCCGCACTGTGGCCGAATCTCCAGCAGTTCTTGCATTGAATCGGATGAGAAGCGAGGGGTTCTACTCGGAAGATCAGTGGCCATAATTTTATTTCTGACGGGCATTTTGTGCCCACAAATGTCGCGTTGACAGATTCGGTTGGTACCCTCTCGTTGTCGACTAGGCGATTACACTGGTAAATTTAAATTACGCCTGCTCCAGAGAGCCTGTCAAGGGTCTCAGCTGGACTCAGCTTGGAGTCGACTCCCCGTACAAGGCCTTTGGTACATGCAAGGTGAGGTGGAATAAAAGCACTCACCGGGGTAGCAGCAAAGAAGGTGCATTTAAGAAGATCCTGCACGCAGGTCTGATCCGGCGACCTACACACGATACCTCCTCGCCCAAATGAGTGCACATCTGTGATAGTCTGGAAATCATTTGAAGTTGTCTTAAGTTCCTTTTGAACCGCCTGAGGGTTTGTAAGTCTGATGAAGCCTCCATTTGTAGGTACCAGTGCCACGGGAATACTGTTGATACCACAGCTGAAAAAGGAGTCTAGCGGTAGTTCATTAGACGGCAGGGACGCTGACCAGGCGGATCGCGCCTGGCCAGGAGAAGTAGTCGACATGAGCGCTAGAGATACAGTTAGACTCTGAAACAGATAAACTATAAAATCGCACTCTATGACAGAAAGTTAAAACCACTCAATCGTTAGCCAAGAACACCCCAGTAGGTTGAGCACGGGCAAGCCAGGCTCCGAAGCTTACGTGTCCCAAAGGGCTTGTCCGACGCGTCGAGCGTTCGCACTAGTGACGGAACTCAGCACAGACGTTTCCTCGAGATTTCGCTTCCACGCTGCAACGGTCGTCCCTTTGAATGTGCCGCTGATGCACCAGCCAGCCGTCCCACGCGCTCCCGCAGCACGTATGAGCCTTTATCAACGGTTACGATGCGTCATAATTGACCACGTGACCCGAACCTAGGCACCTGGAGGCCACGAGCTGTAGTACTAGTCGTAGTATCTATAGCGCAAACGTTCGCGCGTAATTTGAATTGTCGTGCACGCGCGCAAACCAAACAAACAAATAAATAAATACGCACGAAAGAACTTTCTTTTCTTCTCTGAAGATTCGCAACTATTTAGGCAATCTTAGTCGCCCGGGTCTTGGCCGATCCCCCTTTTTGGGTGTGCGCTAGAGTATCAAGGATCATTACCATCATTTAGGCAACCTAGATACTTGTTAGTAAAAGTTGACGTGAACGTTTCGCTAGGCTGCACGGCTGTTCTCGCGAAAGATAAGAACTGTTAGGCGTTGTAAGTCACCTCATTTTTTTTCTCGACTGTCGTATCTCAAAATATAATTACCTTCTTTTAAACGATGTATTAACATATGAGACTGCTCTGAACTTGTTTGTTAGGGACGACATAATTGGCTAAGGGTTGTTGCTTCTATCGGCAATTGAGTAGCTCCCGCATTCTAATATCAGTGTCAACGTTACTCGCTTCACCCGTTTCACATTACGCGTCGCCACATATGTGTGCAGTAGTGATCGGCGATCAAATCCGCATAGGGACAACAAACATGTGAGGAGCTAGCACATCATTAGTGGAGCCAACTCATGACAGTATTTAGGTCGTACATGGTCGCTGCTCTGGCTCTAAAATGCTTAGATCGCGATGCCCTTACATGACTGAAGTGAGAAAAAAATGTTTCTCCGATAACTCAGCATGTTGGGGCTTAGTCACTGGAGACCTATTAAAAAGATCCTATCGTGAACCCTTCATTCACTTTGTGTGTGTAAACTAACTCTTTTATCGTTTGATAGATCCTGCCTTCAATCGCCCATATGGAGAGTTTTGGTGGACCGAAGTTTAGCTTAATTCCCGCTGTTAAGTCAGCGAAAAATACGTCTGATAAGTCAGCGAAAACTACAGTATCTCCATTTCACCACGTAGAGTCAGTGGCCTGAACAACCTTGGCTGCAATTAGGTATGGATATCGTAGGTCCTCTGCGTACAGCTCCAAACCCTATCATTACAACTTTTCTGAATGGCCATAAGTCCCTTTTACCAATTTACTCACGACAAGAGACGTCGTTATGTTACTCTGAGCTGCTTTCAAGGTCAGCCACAAACCTTCGTTTGCAGATGATGGACCCCAGTTTACGTCCAGACAGTTGCAGGATTTTTTGAGGTGAAGTGGTATTGTTCATCACTTCTCATCCGACTATTACCCGCAGATAAACAGGCTAACAGAGATATTTAACCGTGTCGAACCAGTAGCAAGTTGCAAGTTTCCCATCTGGGCCTCCAGGTGTTGCCCCCGGTGAAACGATGACGGCGCACCGCCAGCAGCGGCAATAAAAAGGCATTCAGGAGCATGTATAGTGTCAACGCGTAGAAGATTAGCAAGGGACACACTTCTGGTTGCAGCGCTAACCAGAAAACAAGCAGTGGCGCCACACTGCTCGTGAAAGGCACTGTCATCAAGGTGTTGCGACATCTTGCAGAGCGACAGAAGTGCAGGGATGTTGGTGCTTCACCCTTATTTACAACAGCGAAGGTTTTGAACAGCTGTATCAGCCAACATTGGACATATATCAGCCAACATTGCCAACATATATCAGCCAACATTGGGCAGCTTCTGCTGCGGGCATCTGCATTGCGGCTATGCGTAGTAAGTACCTTGTTTGCACATGAGCGCTGATGCATTCATGTTGTTCACCGGTGTACATGCTAAAACGTTACTTACTTTGCCTTTATTTATGCAAAAACTGTTTGGCTCGCAGAAACGATTTGTTGTTGCAAGTTGGTGGGATCAGCCTAGTGATTTTGTTCAGCCTGTATGCGGCATCACTAATTTATAAAGCATGCAAGAAACTTGTGAGTGTCTAGTGAATAACTGTCTGCATTGTACATCGCGCAAACGAGAGAAATTGAGAGAGACGATTACGTAAGAAGCCGGTCGTCTTCTAATCGTCTTGAAGGGGGAGGGGGTTGCAATCTTGCCCCTGGTTCCATATAACCGAAGACTGGTTCTTTTGCTTGCCACTAGGTCAGGAGAAAAGAGGCTGTGGTTGATCTTGCTCCTGCTTGAGTGCGTTACAAGCAGCCGCGAGAGCCCTCAGGCCACATGCTCATATCTTGCCATTCGTAAAAATTGACCTTGAACATGCCGAGTAGCCGTCACGGTTTGTTTATGCAAACAAAAATTATTGTAGCAGTGTTGACTTAATGCAGCATTTGCCAAATTTGTTCTTAAATAGAAAATAAATAAAGGCACATGTCGACCAAACCGCAATTGAAATAAACCAAGAGTGGCGTAATGAGGTAAACAAAGGAAATGCTGCACACCCTGTGTAGGAAATCTGTTTGCAGGCTTTGTGGGTGCATTGCGCGTGGAGGTCTACTAGCTGCTGCACTACACTCCCGACGAGGAAGTTTGCTCGGCAATAAACTCGTATGGGAAAGTGAAAAGAGTTACCCGTGAGCTGAGCGCTGGCAGATTCAAGGCATCTAAGACAACGGTTCTTCAATGCGCACTGTTTGCCTCTAGTTAAAGCCGGGTGTAAACATGGGTGATTTACCGCCACCAGCTGCGCATCGGTGGCAATATGTATCTTCTGGTTGCCCCAGAGAGTGCCCCGTTATGCCTGCATTGCAACAGAACGGGGCATATCAGAACAGACTATCATGTGCCTCGCTGTGTGGTGTATAGGCGGTTTGGTCATGCAGAAATCAAATGCGTGCGAACCTACGCCAATGTAGCTGACCCTATGAAAAGAGACGAACAAATCCGTGTGCACTTAATGCATGAAGCAGGCGCAAAAGAAGCCGCCAGAGGACTAATGATGAGGCCGCAAGCTATAACTCTGGAAACGGTGGTGCATGCGGAAGACAAAGAGTCTGAAGTGACATTCGAAGAGCGAACACGCAGACTCTAATAAAAAGACAGATAAGAACTCGGTGAAGAGTTTGAAGATAACTACTTATGAGACGGAGATGGACACAAGCGGGGCGCCATTAAAGCACACCCTTGAAGAGGATTCCCAAGAAAATACAGGAGATAGCAGAACGAAGGAACTGATGTCGAAAATTCCGTATTGTAGGATGACATTAGGGTCGGCGCCTAATTCACCACCGAGCCAGAAACAAAGCGACACAGCAACGACTTAGAAGATCTTCTTTGGCGCGTCCTCTCGCGTCTTTCGTTTTCTTTTTTTTTGCTATTGTCTTTTTACTTTTTGGTTCGTTTTTCCGCGTATTCTTTTACACAATCGACCGGGAAAGTGCATTTGTGTCTCAGGCTGAGCGACGCGTGCCGCTCGGTACCCGCTTCGTCACAGCAAATAGATTCACATAGACAAGCTAGTGCGCTTAGCTACTATCGATGTTAGGGGGCTATCGGGACGAAGGAAGCAGCATAAGCTACAACGCCTTTTATGTCGACAATGATCTTGATATGATTGCAGTGCAGGAGACAAAGATAGAAAGTGAGGATAGGACGAACCGAATGGCGAATCCTTTCATGTCGCGCTATCTTGTGTGCGTATCTCATGCACGCGAAAAAGCCGGCGGTTTGTGCACTCCTGATAAGAAAAGCGTTGGATGAAACATAAGTTTCATAACGGATGAGAGTGGGCGCCTGGTTGTATGTGACTCATTGTAAAGCGCAGTAAAGTGGCGTGTTCTTTGTACGCACCTAATGGAAGAATGATTGATATGTAGGGTTTAACGTCCCAAAACCACCATTTGATTATGAGACAAGCCGTAGTGGAGGGCTCCGGAAATTTTGACCACCTGGGGTTCTTTAACGTGCACCCAAATCTGAGTACACGGGCCTACAACATTTCCGCCTCCATCGGAAATGCAGCCACCACAGCCCCAAATGGAATAAGTGACCGGTCAAGCTTTTTTGATATTTTGGTTGGATATTTAAAAGTTGAAGGGTTTATTATGGTGATGGGTAATTTCAACTCTGTATGTCATATAGAGGATCATGAACGTGCCTCGCCAATATTTGATACTAGTGCAAAAATTCTTGCCGAAACGATAGAAGGGCATAAAATTACGGATGTTAGCTAAGTGCTTCCAAATGATGAAATTTCAAAGTTCACGCACTACCAGAAAGATAAGCAGGTGAAGTGAGATGGAATATATGTATCAACCAACATTATAATCGCACAGCAGTGGCTATGGGGTAACAAATTTCTCATTCAGTGACCACACTGCGATCCATGTTTTGATGGGTCAAAAGAAACACTCAAACTTTAATTGGTCTCTGTGTAATTTAAACGATAAGCGTTTACAGGATGAATTTTTTGTAAACAAGGTCAAAAAATTTATAAGGGCGCATCACGAACGGTACGAAACAAGTTGTTTCAAAGCGTGGGAATTTTAGACGCCAGTGAAAGATCCTGTGATCTAAAACAGGCAGAAAAATGAAAAGAAAGGGAGCTACAAGCTCAGCTAGATTTTCTCCTAAGCAAAGAAAGAAGTAGTCCTGGAAGTTCCTTGTTAAAAGTAAAAAAAAGCTGAAATGGAATGATTGGACGTTAACAAATATAAAGGTGCCATTATACGCTCACATGCAGAAAAACTTTGTTGCGGTGAAAAATCAACGGAGTGGTCAATATCTGATAAAACGGGCTATGCTGCAAGGAATGAGATAAAAACCATAATGTACCAAAATGACGTAATTCGGGAAAGAGACATTATTCTCGGTGCTTTTGCAGACTATCATGAGTGAATGCTGGGGCAGAGGATGTCTTAGAAGGTTTCGATGAAGTATTCTTTTAGACAACGCCTAAGCTCCATGATGGCGAGAGAGAAAGCTGAGGCCCCTAAAACCGTCGCGGAAATATAAAAGCCAGCGAGAACTTGAGCAATAGTACTTCACCAGGACCAGATGGTTTCGGTGCAAGCTTCTATAAAATGTTTAAGGAAGAGCTAGCCGGAGTCTCGCATGATGTAATAACAGAAGCTTATGATAAACAAGTGAGCTCTATGCTTTCGGCGAAGCCTTACAGTGCTAATGCCGAAATCGAGTGATCCTGAAAAACTCTTATCAGTTGGACTTTATCGACCCATTAGCTCGACCAACACTGACTATAAGGTATATGCGAAAGTCTTAGAAAGCAAGCTTCAAAATGTACTACGACAACTGGTAGGTCCCCACAAACCGTGTGGGATAATGTGGAGATCAACAACCACAAATATTCATGTTGCACGGACAATCCGACAATCCTCGAGTGCTGCGATGCCTTCTCGGAAAAATTCGCAATGATACAACTAGATTTAGAGAGGGCTTTCTATAAGGTATCGCATGAAATTCTCCTCAGGGTCATGGAACACGCCAATGTTTGGGTTTTATCCTATCGGACGAGAACAGGTGCATTCAGCATATTATGGCCGATGGCATGGTTTTATTCTAAGGGGTAAGGATGTGCTACCGGGAAGCCAGGGCGCAAATCTTAGTCAATAAAATGCAACCTCGAAGCATTAACATCAGGTAGGGTGTAAAACAAGGATGTGCTCTTTCCCCTCTAATTCATGCAATAGCCTTAGAACCGTTTTGCTCATGTGTGATGCATAAAAGTGATATTAAAGGAATTAAGGTGGACATGAGCGAAATAAAAAAAAAGTCTACACAGATGATTTTGTAATATTTTATGAAGATAAGCGAAGTGTAGATAACAAGGTAGAAGAACCCACAAAGTTTTGTAGCATTGCTGGCAGTGCAGTAAACTGGAGCAAATCGCTGGGTTTGAGGCACGGAAGCTGGGAAGATACTCCAATACATTTCGAAAACATGACATGGACCTCGACACGGACAAAGTACCTTGGCGTACTTTTACAACGATACATTGATCCAGAAAATTATTGGCAAGAGGAAATCGATGACGCGAAGGAGAAAGCAAGCAAATTCAGAGGCCGCAACTTGTCTATTCTCGCATGAGCTACAGTCTGTAATCTTTTTCTTGTTGCGAAGATATGCTATGTTCTGATGTTTTTATGTATCTCTAGAGGAAGTGTATAGACAACACACAGAGTTTTCGCAGTGTATATTTGGGGCTCAACTTGGGAACAAACGAGCCGCACTAATTTATTTCAGCCAGTGAAGGCAGGTGGCCTCGTCTTAACACAGTTATTTTTAAAACAGGTAGTGTCACGATTTCTATTTTAGCGGGATCAAAGAGCGAGCTTCCTGCACAGAGTGGTTAAACTAAGGCTAAGTGATGCTTGTTTCCTCACAATACAGGAAGGCATCACTAATAACAGGATTCCTACGCGAAGTGGTATGGTCTTTTCGGTTCTTGCATGCGCGTTTGTCATTGGAGTATCTCGGCAGCGTCACTAGAAAAAAAACTGTATACAGATGATGTAGATGTCAATTTACCCATTCCGATATACCGATCCATATACGGTGAAAATCATGGCGCATATGTGTTGAAACGGGTGAAGAGAATGCCAATTCGTGGGTTGTGAAAAACTTTTTTTCTTTCAGCTACGCAGTGCGACTTTGCCTGTGAAGCCTTGGCTAAAAGAGAAAGGCATTTCTGTGCCGTAGACAATCAATTGTCTCAGATGCAGAAAGCCTGCGACCATCGAACATATATTCTTAGATTGTTCTGCTGCGCTATTTGTTGCTGGACGCGCTAAAACTTACCTTGAAAAAAAGAGGTACCAGTAACGAAATACAGCATACGCTTTCTGCCAGGCAGTGATCAGTGATGATGGCGGGCCGTATGATGTGTTCATGGAGAGTATGATACACAGATTATCATGGTGCGCCATGAAGACATCTGTATAGTGTCATCGACTGTGTACTTCACTGAGAGCATTGTTTATATTCGTGAATCCTTGAGTACATGACGGACAAACCAGAGTGGTATGACCTCTTAGACAGACTGATAATCTACCAAGTTATTTATTGTCGAGCATTGTCCAAAGTGTGAATAATATTTGTTTTATCATTTATCAGCGCATTGGAAGCGTACTGGGCCTATAACCCAGAGGTCTGTGGATTGAAACCTCTGCTAAGACTTATCTGCTCTGCTAAGACTTATCTTTGTATTGCATAAGTGCGCACTTATTGCACATTTTCCCAAGCTACCGATTGTGCAGCAGAGTGGCGCAGTGGAGAGCGTGCTGGGCCCCTAACCCAGAGGTCCATGGATCGAAACCACGCTTTGCTAACATTTATTTTTCTATTCCATAAGTGCGCACTTACTTATTGCACATTTTCCCAACCTACCAAACATGCAGCAGAGTGGCGCACTGCATTCTTCTTCCGGCAGCGCAAACGAACGATCGTAGAATCATGTGCTCCGATGGAGCGGCGATAGCGGCCCGTGCCGGCTACGGAAACAGGTTCGATGGCGCTGAAGATACGGAATACGAGATCGTGCTGCCTACGTTGCCCACTGGCCGTGTTGTGCTGAACACATTGTTTTTGATATGTGGGGTTTAACGTCCCAAAACCACTATATGATTATGAGAGACGCCGTAGTGGAGGGCTCCGGAAATTTAGACCACCTGGGGTTCTTTAACGTGCACCCAAATCTGAGCACACGGGCCTACAACATTTCCGCCTCCATCGGAAATGCAGCCGCCGCAGCCGGGATTCGAACCCGCGCCCTGCGGGTCAGCAGCCGAGTACCTTAGCCACTAGACCACCGCGGCGGGGCTGAACACATTGTTTTTGCACGGTGAAGTGCGTGAACGTCCCTACAGGGTCGATGACTTCAGAGACGCCCTGGCGAAGGCGGTAGTGCCTCCCGACGTCGTCGCGTTAGGGGCGTACCAGATAAACCACGTCTGGGCGATCCCCCTCAACAGCGGAGAAGTGACCAAGAAACTGGCCGCCATGAAAGAATTTAAGATCAGGGGTCGCCGGTGCGTAATTATTGATCCCGAGGATCAGCAGGTAAAGCTTCGCTTGCATTGGCGGCTCTACGGCGTCCAAGATAAGGAGATTCGGACAGCCTTTGCCGCGTTCGGCAACGTCACTGAAGTGACTCGTGAACGGTGGCGTGTGCAAGGCATGAGGGAGAAGGGCTCGACCACGAGAAGCGTACTCCTAAAGTTCAAGCCGGGAATCAAGGTAGATGACCTGCACCACCAGGTGCGAGTCGCCAGCAAGTTGGCCCTCGTCGTCGTTCCCGGGCGGGTGATGCAGTGATTGCGTTGCCACGGCATGGGCAACGTGCGTCGAGATTTCAGGGTGCCCCAATGCTCAAAGTGCTGGCGTTACGGACACGTGGACTGCGTACGTACTTTCGCGTCGGCAACCGGACTCCCTAGGGTTGACGAATATTGCGAGCTTATGGACGTCGTCGAGGTCGATGAGGCTGCCCAGGGAACCGACGAGACGAACAAGCAAATGGGACCACCAGCGTCGTCATCACCTTCCGGCTGTGGACCATCGGATGTTGAAGCTCCGGAATCCAGGCCAGCTGCCGTAGCTGGCCGAATCTAGCACCTTGAGCTGTAGTTAATAACCTCTGCTCTAGGCTTGTTTCATTTCTTAGGGAGTTTAAATGGTTCCTAAATTTCGCAGCTGCCTTTTTGCCCTCTTTATGTACTTCTGCCAGCCACTTAGCCCCCTTTCTTCTAACTTTTCATTTATCAGAAGGGATGCTTCCCTTATAGAGCTCAAAAAGATTTTCCATTTTCTTTCGACATCTTCTGTTGGTTCACACCGCTGCTTAGCATGTCTGTGTTCCGTAGAGGCTTCCTGCCTTTTTGCTATGGCTCTCTTAACTTCCTCATCCCTCCAACTTTTGGGTTTGTGTCTTTTTTTCCAGGGTGACTTGTCAAGTGCCTTAGCAAGCTTTAGCTCAAACAGTCAAATTAGACTCGTGTATGTCCACACTGTTTTATTATTCTCAGTGATTACTTTTTCAATTCGTTTAGTAGCTATCTCTAATTGCCTTTCTGCATAAAAACTTTTCTGTAGTTAGAGCCACAAAAGCCACATGTAGAACACCGAATAGTATATGTTTTGCACAATTTTGTTGCCAAACTGCTGTATGGAGTTAGGTAAAATAGATGAAAAAAATTATACTGTATGTTGCAGGGTGTGGTCTGTAAATGAGGTAGCTGATGAATAATACAAAAACAAGATATGAAAATATATAATACGCAATCACAGTTTTTTTCTTCTCTCATGACAGCACGAGGTTTTTATTCTTTTTTCATCCATCTGGCATGCTGTTTTCACACTTTTGTGGAAGGCACACAACGCACAGACACTATGAAAGGTCATGGGACTTAAGTGCGTGTGTTTCACAACTTTAACATATATAAACAGTTACCGACTAGTCCAAGAAAATGCTAATTGAAGTTGTTAACGCAGCTGTCGCGGACGGTAGTTTTTCTCTGCGAGCAACTCCAGCTGAAAATGGTGCTTTAAAAATAAAGATTACACAATAGAAATCTGAGACTTTCGCGCTGCCGATGCGAATATTTTGTATTTCTCTCATGTTGCTGAACTACCACAGGTTTTGACACGACAAACTGTATGAAGCTGCGTGACACCCATTGGCTGCCCATCGTGACCATAGGTGGCTTTCGGAGAGGGAATTGTTATGGCGGACGCCGTAGCAGACGACGCTGTTGTCTCTACCCTCCAAAGCGGCGGAGCCCTGGGGGCGAGCGCATAGAGCGGCGGGTGGGGTTGTGCGCATCGAGAACTCTACTTGAAACTTGCCACGCGCTGCTCAAGTAGAAAGGACGCACGAAATGAACATTTACAAGACGAGCGCGAACTAACAACTCTCGCAGCTCCACAAGAGTGGCGATGTCGGCTTGTTGGTGAAACATTTGAAAAAAATTTATGTAGCGCGAGGCGAAAAAACGAACACAGGAAAGAATAGACTAAGAGGACAGACAGGGCGCTCTGTCCTCTCAGTCTATTCTTTCCTGTATTTGTTTTTCTCCTCGCGCTACATAAATTTCTTTCAAATATTTCTCCCAGCTCGACACTCAAAGCACTCTGCTCAAGTGCAGAGAAAGGCACATGGAACCAGCGCCCAATTATACAAAGGATGAGCGCGCACTAACTACTAGTACAAATGTGACTTTGTGTCTGAACAGCACGCTCCTTCTGTAAGTGCAGCCACTGCTTCGAGAGGTGGTTTTCGTTTTCTGTGTAGCTTTAAGCGCCTTCTTTCTTCTTCAGGTACCAATGGGCACTTGGGGCGGTATGACTCATGACAAGAGAGCAGAGAGCCGTGTTCGTTCCTCGGCGTGTGTTGCTCATGACCGAACATTTTCTTCTTTTTTTCATCTGATGTACACCTTTGAAAGGGCCATGGCACCCAATTCTCGATAACAATCTGGGTTATGTCTGTCAATCCAGCATTTACAACTAATCTTGCAAAATTTTAGCGCATTTGGTCGAGCACTGCATTTACTACTGAATATTTTTACGAATACGCGAGTTGTCTGAGAGTCGGGCAACACTGACGCACCGCGAGCCGTGACATAACAGGAAGAATCGCTATGCGAGCGTCTGCATTCCGGTGAACAATAATGTTTCGTCCTCAGCTGCGCGTAAAATCAAGGTATTGGAGCTTTTTTCTACTTAGTACTGAAAGTAAACATTGTGCAGCTGCTAGGACCGTGGTAGACGTGAAGTCCCTTGAAATAACTTTTTAGGGACTTTAGGTTAAAGACGATGGCAGCGCTCCTTGCGCCCGTGACGTCACAGGCATCATGGCAACATTGCGGTCGCCAGCGGTGGGCATAATCTACTACAGGTAACGTCTACGGCCTGTTTTGCACTAAAAGGTGTTTTTATGGCCTACTTTTTGTGTCTCTATAGGTCTAATAGACCCTCTCTGTTGTTCCGGAAAAGTACAAATAGTCTGATGACTGTGGCAAGTCACCATCGTGCGTGACTAAGCGGGCACGTCACGGCATACATCAAACGGCAAACGCGGTAGGCATGCAATTCACGATTCTAAAGTCAGTCAATGGCCGTTAAATTGTTGATGGCATGATCGCTTATGCCATCTTGGACTGATCGTTTCGGAGCGATTTCCTGAGAGAAGTGAAGTTGCATCTTTTGATTTCCTCGACCTCTTTCTCACAGGAGATCGCTCTGAAGCGCTTCGAAACGACCAGTCAATGGTGGCATCATATAAGTGCCTCGTAAAGTAGTTAGACGGGGCATAATTAGAACTAACGGCATCACTTATCGAAAGAAGAGGAACTGATTTCCAGCTGACTGAAAATTAATCGCAAATTTCTGGCCGAATGCACCGCTATAACGCTTGGCTGATCTAACCAAGTTTCGCAGATGTAGTTTTGCAGATGTATAAATATATATATATATATATATATATATATATATATATATATATATATATATATGCATTTAAGTTGCACGTCGCCATCCCTGTAACATTACCCATGATGCGATGCTCAGCAGCTACTATTTTTAGGCGGTGCATTTCTCGTCCGACTACGTTTTTTTCAGATGGGATATTTCATTTTCCAGTCAAGTGTTTTGCAAATTTGCTTTATAACCTGACTTTAAAATGCCTCAGTACAGATCCCTAGAATTGGTCCTGCTCATCCCTGAGCGCAATTGCGAATTTGTCGCTTGGAAATATTTTTCTTTATATCGTATACCTCTTTGAAAGCATGAAAAGGTTTAGAGACTACATCTGCACTAGATAATTTCAACAGTAAAAACATTGACAGTACAGCCGATTAAAAAAAGGCTGGTGCATGTGGTGACGTAAGCTTTACAGCAACAGACCACAGTGATATTAAGGCTCACAAGAAGTGCAACTGCAGGTAGTGCTCTGCTGAAATGAGGGCCACACAACTTTCCTCTTCACAAATAATAAATAATGCTCTATGATACTAACTTTGGCCATTTTATCTCGAAATACCTGTTCATGTTATCGTGAGATGGTGCTTTCATGAGACAGTGAGACAGACTTTTCCAAGTTTTTTGAAAAATGCTGTTCAGTGGGACATATAATATGTCCCACTTTCTTCTGTGATCTACTTATTTGACTGTGGTAAAATTTGTATAATACTATTTTTTTAGTCTATGTCAACATACCACAGCCGGATTTTACATCAGTGTAAAACATATAAGCGAACCTAAAAAAAGTTATTGTGTAATGGTTCAAAAATTCTTCTTCAGCCCTTGGCTTCAGTGAGTGAATTAATTTCCTAAGCAAAGCACCATCTGATTCATGACCTATCTCCCTGAGTGGGTTGCAATATGATGCTGAGAAAGCAACGAACCAACATTCAGAAAATCTTGACTTTACATCGTTGGCTTTGGCTTCTTCCGAATGCAATGCCTGAGTGGCCCTCCATACAGATGGGCGACTGTGGCCCCTGATGCTTTTCACCCCAGCTTTCACTTCCAAGCCTCCGCATGATTGTTTCTGTGTCCTCCATCAAGAGTGGCCGAGTAGTCAATTCACTTATAGAGAGGTGTGCACCACTTACCATGGTCTCTCAGCTCAATTACCCGCAGTACATACCCAAAATCTATGTACTGTCAGAATAGTCTCGTATTTCTCTTCCAGGTTCTGGCAGTAAACCTTTAAATGCGGTCATTCTATCTTGTACACCAAGGGGCAGGGAAGCGAAGACGTCCAGCATTGCCTTGAAGTTCTTAACTTGTGGTCTTGCCTGTGGAGTGATCAAACCGAGCTCTTGCATTTTTTGCCAGGTGCTTCGGCATAAATATAAAAAGCACAGGCTTATGGTGATGTCTTTTCCGAGGACTGGTTTCACAGCGATGTGGCCTAGCAGTACAAAAACAAAGGATAGCTGCCGAAATCTCTTGGAAGCGCACTCGAAGTTTCCGTCCATAAAACAGGTGCTGCTCTCGGTTAAGAACTTCAATTACTTTGTGCTGGCAAATGAATGTAGTCCATTTTCAGTCTTTTTGCCAGTATTGTTTCATAGGAAGCGCTCTGGACAGTCGCCTGCAATCATAGTCCAAGGTTCCGGAATATCAAGGTCCCTCGATTGACAGCATTCGGTGCGAACATTTTGCTCTGCTGCTGGTGAATGCAGTATTTGTGTGCTCGCTGCTAATGTGGCATTTTTCTTGATTTCTGAAATTTATGGGACATCTGGGACAATGTTGGTGGGTTTCACTCTCGAGACAAGGACAGTCTCTATTTTTTTCCGCTTCATTTTTGGGACAATATTCGCAGAACTGCAGTGGTTGCGGCGAACACTTATGGCACGTTTACACAAGAGAGAAAAAAACACTGACATCACCCAGACGAAAACACGAGGGAGATGCAAACCATCGGCTGAGGAGTTGCCCGCCAACGAAGTCGCCAGACCCCTAGGTCACACTAGGCCGATGACGACACCGCTGCCTCAAAAGTCAGCGTTTCCTCGTAGTGTAACACGATGAGAGGCCGAACGCACCAGCAAAACGCATCAGCAGACCTGTCGTCGGCGTGTCTTCGGGAGGTCGGCGGCTGAGCGAAAATTTGCCCGATGTCTTTGCTTCAAATGACCACGAAGCGGGCACTCTTGAGGGAGTTATCAATGTTATCTCCGAAGCTTTAGCGACGTCTCAATACGCAGCTCGAGTATCCAATGGAAGTCTTTTCTTCGCTTTCCTATTGTGTTCACCACCCTCGTCCTTTGTTACCATAGAATATGGTGAGGGCTGCATTTGGTTGCCAGAGAGGGACAATGGCAGAGCAGCGAGCGTGCCTGAAAATGAGCTGCAGGTGCGCAAGTTTAGTTGGTGTCACTGTGTGTATTTCCAATGTGACTACAGAATTGGCCAACGAAATACTGTGAGCACAACAAGGCGCAGGTGGGGTCTTCGAGAGACCACCGGCGAACTGTTTGTGTCTTTGCAGTGTACATAGGCCAACGACAAGAGAAAAGACACTCTTAGAGACACTCCGCAGATCGAAATCGTTGTCGTATCGCACTAGTGTGAATGCGCCGTCAGGTGGTAGTTGTTTATTTATTTGTGCATTATTAAAGTACCTTTGCATTCATTACGTTAAATAGAATGCCAGCCTGAGGAAATGTCTTTTGTATTGTGTATATATAACCATGAAGGCACAGCTTTGTGCTTCTTTAGTTGATTTCATTGCCACCATTCTACAGATTAGTTCTGTTTTATTTAGGTCACTACCAGGGCAAGTATCTAATTACCTATTCTAATCGTACGCTTACATTTAGAATTCTTGTGTGACCAAACTGCTGATTCAGGATGAAATGCATGGCTGTTAAACTGACATTCCCTTCATGTTGTTTGAGGCTCGTGTAATAGGTACATAACACTGTATCTGATGTGCACACTGTATGTGATATTATCTCCGATATGAAACTTGCGTAGATGAAACTTGAAGTTGGGCATGCTGGTTTGTCATTATTGAGCCCCTTCTGTAGTCTCACCTCTTGCACTGTGGAAATGATAAGATATATATTTCTTGCACAATAAATTTCAGTAAACTGCAATCTGGGCATGAATTCTCGTTTTATGAGAAAAAAATTGGCAACTGGAGGGACAGTTTTTGAAGGCCCTTGTCAAAGAGACATTTTATCTCACAAAGCAAATGGGGCATTTTTTTCTGGCAGGTTTATTCAGGGGGTGTGTTTTTAGAGATACTTATTCCAGAAGCATTTTTTCTGAAAACCTTATTTACGTTGTAGATACATTTGTTGTTAGTGAAAGTTGCGTGACTATGTTGCGGCATTTAACTGATGCAGGTCTGTTGGACTGGTGCGTCCGACATTCACAGATGTCCAGCTTGCCGAGCATTACACCAACTAAATTCGCCTGTCGACCGAAAACATGAGGTCTTTTTCAAACTTAAAGATGATGATTAATGCTAATCGAGCCGTTTTGTTGGTCAGAAAATCAACGTCAAAATGCATTTAATTTGCATTTGATTGATCACATTAGAAACGTCTTGCACTATGAAGATGGAGCTACAAACATTTAGGTTAAATATTGTTGATTTATGTCTGCAATCATTTATAGTGTAAGATTGCTTTGGGATTTCATGTGAGAGTGGTATGTGAGAAGCCAATATATTTAGTTTATGTAAACAGGCTACCAGCTGTACTCTAGAAGCAAGTGCCAAAATCTATGCTTGCCGTACGTGTGGATCATGTGCACTCTGAAGCACTGCAAGTCGCTGGCGAACTTGGAATTTCATCGAGGCTTAGAAAGCGTGAGCATATAAAAGGTGAGTGCTAGTTTTTTATTTATCAAATAAAAGCAATTCAATTTTTTTGTACTGGTTGAATTGTCGGACGCAAAAGTTTGGGGGATTTGCAGTGCGTGATGGAGCCACGAAAAACAGCATTCCTACATTATATCTGCTGTCAGACGCTGGGGTGTTGAGGCTACCAGGCCATGCCCTCCCCCATCAGATCTGGCATCGACACTTTGATGAGGCTAAGCGCGGAGGCAACACCCGTTCGCCTCATTGTGACATTGTGTGCCTATAGGTGGTGCAAGAATTCAATCTTTCGTTGCGAGTCCGCGTACCACATATCCTGCAAACTTTTGCAGCTGACAGCACGTGTATAGAGATGACGCTGTACGAAGTGCCTATGGCATAAGATTCTCAACTTCCCCATGAAGGGACTGTCTATCGTTTTGACAATTTCTTTTCATTGTAGTGAAAATGACAAGATCATTTTTCACATAAAACCAGCATGCATTTGTCTGGTTATAAAAATTATATTAACAACTTGATGCTGAAAATTCTTATAAGAATAGCCGCTAGTTGCCCAACAGCGATTTGGTTCAATCTGGCAGGTGAAGAAATCCTCACAGGTAGACCTATTTTGCGAAAAAACAAAGATGTATACCATGGAACTGTATTTTACAAACTTGAGACAGCTTTCGATTGTGCCAGAGAGGGCTTTGTTTTTTTTCCCAAGACTTTAGGCACTTCGGGCGGTGTGTTCACCTGCCTGCCTACAATGAAGGAACACAAACACAGCGTCTAGCGCCACTCGCAATAATAAAAGTTTTCAATAAAGAGCAGATTTCTGACTTAACGAATTTTGGAATTGTTCCCTTGAGTCAGCCCTAAGTTAGTGTAATGTTGCACAAGTCCTTATGCATGAAATGCACACCAGTATTCACCGAAATTATACATCGAAGATTTGCCATCATTTTCCACTCAAGATGCATGCTGGCTTTCATATCACATATGCAACGCAGAACACCTAAACATAATGGAAAGAGGGTAAGGAGTTTCTGTTCTGCGAAGCACGTTTCAGCAAGTCTCATGTTCGTTATAGTGGCACATTTGAAGTACCATTATTGCTGGAACTAATTAACTTATCCGTTCGAATACGATGATTTTTCATGCTGAAGCTGGAGAGACTGGTATAATAATACTTCATTTGACAATTTGTAGGTTTTACATGAGCACTATGGTATTTGCTTTATTATTAAAGAAAACTTGAAGCCTGCAAAAACTGCATGCAATTACAGCTTTTCGCCGGCACTACAGTCATTGCTTTTACCAACTCATGTTGTGGGCATCTTCACAGCAATAGGTGATGACAAAATACAGAGTGCAAAATTCTTTTTGAAAATTTCTGCTCACTTTTCAGTGAAACAGCTGCAAGGTTGTATGTTTCAGACGGTATGCTTTTTATGTGATACAAAACTAACACCATAAATGATGGTAGACAGTCCTTTCAACAGTTGTGCAACTTACCCCCGTATTCACAAATGCTCCTCGGCCCGACTTTCACCCTTCACTTGAAAGAGGTGAGCACTGCGCCACCACTCGGCTAGAAATAACGCTGCGCTACTCAAGAATTGCAACAGACTATCGCTAATATGCAGTGACTTGCCGTATTTATACAGAGGGCACTCCCATCGGTTTTCTCAAGTGAAGGAGAAGCGTTGAGTGAAGGGAGGTCCTAGAATACGGGGGTTAGCCTTAATGCTAGTGTACTACTTACTCATACAGATGAGCTGTCTTGAATAGTAGCTTGGATGTTTTGGAATATTTGAGTAAAGCTTGGTGACACTTTCAGTAGTTGCGTACTGAGGTACCAAGATATGTATCGGTGGGATCCTATTACAGTAAGGTCTGTTAATTATCCCAATAAAGCTGCCTGTTTGACTTCAGCAGTCTCATTTTTCGAAATTGTTCGATATATAGCATTAAACTACAACTAGCCTTCACACCCCCAGCTCCCCTTTCAGCAGTGTTTTCACAATTCCTGATAAAATGTCTGGCTATATCACTGAAGAGGGGGAAGCTGTGGCTCTTTAGCGCCACTTTTGCTTTGCAGTAGTGCAGTTTAGTTTATCAGAATATTTTACATTACAATCAAACATGATTCCCTGCAAAGGTACTTCAAAGTAAGTCGTGTATGTGTGGGAAAAGGAAATGACAGCTTAGAAAGTTTATTGGGAGATGCAGTTCTGAAAAAAAAAGAATATGTTGATTTATGGCCTTGACCAATGAAAGTTTTATTCTTCAAATTGGCTTTTATGCTGATTTCACATATGTAATCAGTTTTAATGTAAGTTGCACAGTTTTCGTTTTGTGCCGTGACTATGTGTAAAGTTTTGTTCGTTTTTGAAAAGCTTTTTATGCCACTAAAATTTTTAGTTCTGAGCCATTAATGGCTCATAATACTCCACAGTAATTGTAGGATGGAAGTAACTATCAAGAAAGTGCATATAAGACATTTAGTTGGTCAAGAAATATTGTACTGTGAGAATTAATGGGATCCTCAGTCTATACTAATTGCTTACTGTTGTGACAGTTTAAGTTCATAATAATCATACTGGCTATATGAAGTTTTAAAGGAGATACTTGCACACTACCTAAGTTGAGGAATATGCGGTCAAAATTTAACCCTGAGTGGGCTAGCAGAAGTACAAAAAACGGGATGTCCATACTCAAAAAATTGCCCTGAGAACGGACCTTGAAAGAAAACATTTTCAAGGTATAAGTGACAGGTCATCTGTACAGAAAATCTATGTTTTGAAAGATATCTTCCTTGAAACTTGGAAATAATGGCTATTTTGAGGGTGTGGCTTTAGTGAATGCCCCATGCTAAATGCAATGGCAAGCAGTCAGGTGACAATTTTTAGGGAACTCTAGACAATCAGCTCTTTTTAGAAGCTACATTTTGCTTTTTAAAAGCGAATTCGAGTTTAACTGTTTCGTTACCGCGTGAGAATGGTTGTTTTTTGTATGTTTTGAGAAGACAATTTTTGCCAGTTAGACAAGTACAGCAGCACGCCTTTCAACATACCAAACTTTGCAGAATGAAATGGCCTTTCCAAAAAATCTGAGTTGTAGAGCAACAAAAATATTCTAAAATGAATGAAATGTGAAAAGTGTGAAAACTTTCGTCACCAGCTGGTAAACCGTAAAATAAAAAGCACTATACATGCAAATATATTCAAAACAAAGGAAATTCAGAATATAAATTTTGTAGATAAATGTCCCAGAAACAATATAAAAATAATGACCTACAAAATGCTTTGTTTCACAGGGCCAAAGAAAATCAGAACCAAGGTGCTGCTTTATCGCTCAGGCTATGCGGTGAAGCATTGCAAAGTTTTTTTTGTGAGAAACAAGTGTACTTGTACTCTGTTCTCAGTAAATTTTCATTGTCCTGCATAAGAGTAAGTTTTGCAGCACAGATGGATACCGTTGACACGAATAATCCCTCTCTAAACGAGATGTCCAATGAACTTCGCTATTTGATCTAGCGTCACCTCTTTCCATGAGCCACCTCACTCCTCATAGGTTGGCGTTGCAATATATGCATGCAAGCATAATTCTTTGCATCCTTGGGCATATCGTAATGAAAAAAAGGACAGTATTGCGTGTCCTAGCAAAATGTGGACCACGCACGTAACCTGAGTTACTATAAGATTATGCACAACAAACAGAAGCTACATGCACTTACGGCGGAGGAGACAACTTGAGAATGTAAAGAAAACAAACCCAAGACCGGCGACGGATGTCTCAGGCTGTTGCAAAACATCGCCCCCATAAACCATGAAGCTGAGGTGCTGTCATCAACGAAATCTCAGATCGTTCTCACTCAATTCAGGTGGGGTCGCAAGACAGTTTCAAGCGGCCCATGTGTTTTGCAGCGCTGATGCGCAGCCATGCGCGCATCACGACCTCATAATAGAAGCAGCAACTACTGACACTAGATGTGACCTTGTGTCTGATATAACGATACAAGCAAAAGCAAAGTGGCTGGAAACTTGCAGTGAGACCCACCTGCAATCTTTGTACATGTGGCGAATTTCGGAAAATATTTTCTTGCAGAATTATTTTCCCTGACTTCTAGCAACAGCTCTCTATTGAATAGCTGGCATAATATTCCGACAATAATTACTGCCCAGCTCGGTCGAATTGTGAATCTAACATATCAATTCAATTTTTGGCTTGCAAAGTTTCTTTTCATTTCAGAACTTCGATTACTGTAGCATAATATTGAGGATCACGCTGTTCTGTCTAGTTCGCCAACCTAGTGCATTTTTCCAACTACACACCCACAATGGTTTGCGCTAAAGTCTGAAAAAAATTGTCTATGTTGCCGAAGTCGACAAATTCACAAACATTCTTATTGAGTGGCTCAACTAACGACTATAAAGTGCTGGGAGCGCGAGAAGAACATTTAACATGCCGAAATCGATGACAGAAAAGCGTCGATCACCGGTGATCAGTTTGAATAAGCATGATAACGAAAGTACAGAAACTAAACTTGCGAAAGCAAGTACAGTATAAAAAAATGTGTGATTTTGGAAAAGACTTTCAGTTTTCGAGTAGCATATCCCCTTAATGCCATTCGCTACTGATTGTGTCCGTGGAAACTTGTTCGAAAGCAGCATGCAGCTGTTGAGGCTGTAGTTCATGCAGTGTAGTAATCTTAAAACATTTGAAATAGCGTCTACTATGTCAGAAATATTTTAATTGTGGCTTTTATCTAATCTCATGGTAGACTTTTATTTTTACTTTGTTGGCTATTCAGCATTGAAGAGGCTTTTTCAACATGACAGGCACGATGTTGCTTTAAGTGTGCAATAGCCTCTTGAACCGTCTTGAGACACCAACAAACTCGCGCTAATGGCACCATAGTGTGCTTATTTCTAAAATTCGCTAACCTTGATTGTATTTTAGACTCATAAGAATGACTGCTTTTTTACGCTAATATTGCTCACATCAGAAATCAATGTTACAGACATCATAAGGTCTCATGCCACTAAATTGAGATGTAGCGACTCTTCCGAAAAGAATGCCATTCAGAACTCAAAGTGCCCCTCATCAGGCCACCTAGCAAATTCTAGTCATTTACTAGTGTTTACTTACCTATTAGAGAGCCCTCTACCATAAAAAGTTTCCCTATTCAGTTTTAGAGTTGAGCCCTTTTTGCAGTGAGTCACAATCTAACCCTTGAGAGATACGATCCTGAGCGCATGAAGCATTCCTCTTGTTAGCTCAAAATGTCATGACCTGTTGAGGGAACCTGGGAGACCTTAGTTAATGTTATTTCTTGTTCCCGTGTTGCGCGATTTTTAAGTATGTTTTGCGAGTATGCTCAATTTTCAAAATTTTTGTTTATTTTGTAGCTGTTTTTATGACTTGCAACTTAATCTGTAAATTTTATTTGATCTTTGCATTCAAAAATTTCTCAAAAAGAAAATGCAAAAATATTTAGTTTTGCTCAATATATAGTTGCGTCGTAATAATGCTGAGCAAATCAAATGTTATGTGTGCTCATGGGCTTGCTTTTATTATTTTTGCTAGGAAGAGTGAAAAAGGACGATCCTGACCAGCCAGCGGTGACTACGAAAGGGGGTGGAAAACGAAATAAAAGCAGTGGAAGTAGACATGTCGCTTAATTTTTCCACAGCACTTCTGTGCTTGGGTGCGACATCTTTGAACACTTTTTTATGACAATATTTGCAATTCTCTGTGTTAGTGGATCACCATTATGGTGGTCGTCATTGCAGTGCAACATCTTAACAGGGTAACGTTTCACTGCTACGAAGATTTAGGAAAGTTAGAGCTCGTTCTGTGACAAATTAGTTGTCAAAAATACCATTTGCCCAGCCAATCACCAAGTGCCCCTTTATGTGGGGGGGGGGGCATACACGTGTAGACAAAAGTTTTTTTTTGCCAATTCTGTCAAAATAGGGCCTGAAGGAAAGCAATAGGGATCAAACTTTTATCACTGGCAACTTTCTGTATATATAAATACCTTCATTTATTCTGAGTATGCGGCTTGTAAATGCAGACAATTATCTTGCTGAACTTACTAGTACCATGCTTCATAAGCAGTTTGATAGGCTGCATTCCAGTACTTATGTCGAAAATATAATTCTTCATTTGCTTGATATGAGGACTACTATTAATAAAATCTGCATATACTTTGAGTTTTCTTTTATGCAAAAATACATGACTAACTTCAGAAATATTTTTATTACACTTCAAATGAGATAATTTACTTAAAAATTCACAGCACAAGACAGTATAGTTTTTCATTTAGTAAGTAAAAAAATCGAGTGCATTGGAACAGAGTTGGGCGCATTGGCCACATTTGGAGACAGTCCGTCATAATATGCCCCTGATGAATGTTACTTGCCCTCGGTGTAAAGTGCATTCACACATTGCAAGACTGAGGTGGAAGATGGAAACGTGGCTTTTGTGATGAAGTGGCATACAGCAGACTGACATTTGCATGTGCAGTTTACACTCTTTGTGGCCATTTGAATTATAACTGTCGTGGCCGTTGGTGGGGCAAGTGTACAGTAGAAAACAGCAAATCTGGGAATTCTGTAAAAGCATTTACTAACGCAAGAAATATCTTTTATATTGTCCTTAGCATTTTCTACATGTTACAAAAACAAAGTATTCTAATACAATTACTTAATTCAAAATTGTAATATACAGCCATCACTTCTCTCTCCAAGAATAGTTATGCTGTTACTAAAATACAATTGATAACTTTAACATAATTGATCTTTTGAGCTTAACAAATATAGAATGATATGGCCCTTTAATTTTATACCTTTAGACCTTTCACGGGGTGTTGGTTTACACTCTAAATATTACTTTTCAAAATCTGTTGCACTACTTGACTAGTTTTCTTCTGTATGCAACAGCGGTGACTATGAAGGAGAGGTTGGTGTAGTAAAGCTTGGTAGTGGATATCTTCTGAATCCTTTACAAAATGCAGTGCTTTTAATAATTTCTGGGGCTAACGGAAAGCACACTTGATGACAGAAGCACACTTGCAAGAACTGATGAAAAAGTCAAAGGTTTTTGTTGCTGGCGTAATATAAATTTACTACCAGTGCTCACACATAGTAGCCTCTTTTCGATTCGGTTCCTAAAGTATGGTGGAGCTTGACCCTGTCAGCATTTTTTGTGTTTTTGGGGGGGAAAAGTGAAGAGTAATTATGATGGATGCTAGTAAATGTTACCATCCGAGTGTGTTCCCAGTAGATAGGTTTCCAATATATGTTCCCATCCCATTAACAGTTACCAAATAGATAATGATATTTAAAAATGGGTATCTGAATGAGCCTTAAAACTCAATTAGTGTGTTATAATTGCGAAATTCGGTGTATATGAGCCAGGCATCCGACGGGGAGAAGAGGGTTCTTCTTGCGACCATCAATTTCTATTCGTATAAATATTGGAGGTTATCAAGGCGAAGTTTCAGGGTGCTAGACGCTCCAGCTGGCATGTTTCATTTCCTATGGGGGATGTGAATTGAACATCACATGCATTTCACTGTCCTGCCATACAATTTCTAGGGGGTTTCATCACTCTCACTTTAGTCAAAGTTTTGTCCCACTCTTTAGCTCCAAAGTGTATAACTTTTCTCACACATTATAGCTTCCTTTGCCTAAAGATGTACCGTAGAATCCCGAGCAAGCATTCCCCCTCCTACCTGCTCCATCAAGTCGAAATTGCCGACCAAGTTGAGGGAGGTGCTTTCTTGAAACAATTCAAGATGGTTTTCCCATTGGGAAAACAGCTGAGTGCTTGTGGACTTCTTCAGAAGTTTTTTCACCCTTATTTATGACTTAGCACATTACAATGATAGCCAACTACACCAACGCAATGCGATAAATTATTGATATGTGGGGTTGAACCTGCCAAAACCTCCGTATGATATTGAGAGACGTCATAGAAGAGGGCTCCAGAAATTTTGACCTTCTGGGATTGTTTGACTGGCACCCAAATCTCAGCAAACAGGCCTACAGCATTTTCACCTTCATCGAAAATGCAGCCAGGATTCGATCCCGCGACCTACGCGTCAGCAGCAGGGTTGTTTATCTACTAGACCATTGCAGCAGGGGACAATGCGATTGTACCACAGGAAGTGTGGCATGGAAGGGCCTTTGATGGAGAAATGCAACAGCTCTTAGTAATAAACACAGATCTTGGCTGGCTTACTTTCGCTGTCTACTTTGTCGTGATAGGTACCAATTTGTAATACAGATCTCGAAGGCCATTTGCTCACGGCACCCTGAAAGTCGTCCTGTGCGTATTCGATTAAGTATGAAGTGCGATCATTATGCGGGCCAAAACAAAATGAAATTTCGAAGACAAATTTCAGGTGCTTAGAGATTGAGCAGCTGAGTAGAATTGGAGGATTTAAAAGGAATGCACTGTGGAACGCTGCTTGATCGGGTTTAGAATGACAGAAAAATTTCTAATTAGCGGTGGCATGGGAAGGCGGGATTACTCGAGAAAGGGTTCTTGCTTGGAATTGTTAAATTGCAAGATTATCGAACCAGTAAAGTCGATTACATGTAAATGAATGCAGTTTATTCTATACAGTTCTGCGGCTTAGCTGTGTAACATTGAAATTAATAATTACATTTGAATGCCTCAATGCTGCCTACTGCAGTAATAAATAAATGGAAAAACACAGCGAGACATTTAGGAATATGAATGGATACATCATCGTGGACTGGTGCAGACGAGACAGCAGCTGTGAGGACAGCGGCACTCGCTTTGCAGATTTTTACAACTGAGGAGCCTTCTTTCAGAATTGCAACATTCAGTTTACCAGCCTTGCATTTTTTTCTGAAGCATCGTGCCAGTGACTCTGCAGACCTCATAAAATTTTAAGCATGTTTTAAATTCAACTGATCTTCCTTCTTTTTTGCTGCTGTAAACACAAAAAGGCGACCTAATTGCAATATGTCATACCAACAAGCTGTGCTTTATCAGTCATGAAAGATTGAAGAGCGATGTTAAAAAAACTATTTTCAACAGATTTTAAAGTAACATTTCTGCCGTTTCCCCGTAGAGCTTTGTGCCGCTGCTGCCAGTCTTTGCTCGTGCCGTCGCCACCGTACTGAGAGTTACCACACCGTCACCGTCGCCACACAATAATATCGCTTCGCTTCCGTTGGTCACCGGAACTGGAAATAGGGACATAAAATGCATTACTTTGCCGGTGCAACTCTTCTCGATGTGTTCATGCAGTGGACAGTCCAGCTGCTACTGATTAGTGGGAGCTCAGCCAGCAGCACAGCCTCTCTTCCCGGTTTTTTCGCTTCGTCATTTTGATGTTGTGAAGTTTTCACAAATCTCGGCTCAGATTAAAGGTACAGAATGCGCTCTGTCTATTAAGAAAAAGAATAGGAAAGAGCTCTACAAGCTAACCACTTTTGAAGCCGCTATCTTCTTGGCGTTGTGTCACAATTTCCATCATGTTTGTTTGTTTTCCTTTTTCTTGGTCAGCTAATTGGGGAAAAACAAAAATTGGTGAGCACGTGCACCTCACAACCGCAAATTACCTCTTCAGATGGTACTGTCACCTTGTGTTTCCTGCTATGGGCACAGTTACCAGCATGTTCTTGGTAAATTTTTATAGCTTGGGAGCCATTATCGATGTGTAGCCTTAGCGGACTGTCGATTGAAGCTGCAGTTGATTGGGTGAAGTTCAGCGACCAGCGCAGCCCCAGGTTCCGGTGCTCCTTCGGTAACGTCAGTTCGATATTGCGGTGCTCTACTTATAGTGTGCAATGGCTCTTAATTTTTTTCTGTAAATGGCTCCCAAACAATAGCTTGTTGATTTGATTTGTGGGGTTTAACGTCCCAAAACCACCATTTGATTATGAGAGACGCCGTAGTGGAGGGCTCCGGAAATTTTGACCATCTGGGGTTCTTTAAACGTGCACCCAAATCTGAGTACACGTGCCTACAACATTTCCGCCTCCATCGGAAATGCAGCCGCCGCAGCCGGGAATTGAACCCGCGACCTACGGGTCAGCAGCCGAGTACCTTAGCCACTAGACCACCGCGGCGGGGCAACAATAGCTTGTTACTGAAATATTTTATTATATATATATATATATATATATATATATACTTTGTATGCTTATGTAATTAATTTTATATTGATAATATGAAATGGTGTGTAGGTAGTCTAATAAAAATTTTTCATGGCTTTTTTTGTGTGTGGTGCTTCAATAATTGGACTGTGCACGTTGTACTTGTAATGGAGCTAGCGCGGCCGTCCACCGCGCCGCAGCTTCATCATAGTGTGTGCGCCATAAAGTTTCTCAGTATGATGTGCGGATTACAGTTGTTGGACGTACTGCATTTTCTAGATTGCAATGCCAAGCGTGATGTTGTCAAAAGTTAAAGTGTTCTTGCTGCCGAGTTTTGCTCGTCACGAAGGACAAGGTCGACGATGAAATAAATGCTTTCGCACAGTTCAAGTGTGCGTTCAAGACAAAAAAAGAAAGCTGGCTCGGAGTGTGGCAGAAGTACATGAAAAGATAGAAAGGCAGCTGCAAAATTTAGGAACCATCTAAACTCCCTTAGAATTCAGGCAAGTCTACAGCAGAAGTTTATAACTGTAGCTCAAGGTGTTAGCCTAGAAGGGGACGAAGCTATTGAGTATAAGAACAAGGCTGACAGAAAAATTTCAACAAGGGTGTGCTTTATGCACCTTAATAGACAAGCATAGAGCAAGTGGTGCAGTAGCTCTATTTTCACAAAGAGAGAGGGAAAGGTTTGAAAAAACGGTTCCTGGAAGTACATCAACAGGCCCTGATGGCATCTCAATTATGCTGATAAAGGCATTGGGTCCCAAGTCTAAGCAGACTTTGAGAGAAGCAGCGAGAAAAACAATAATCAATCATGAAGTCTCCGACGGATAGAAACTTAGCAGAATGAGCATGATCTATAAAGGAAAGGAGGACAAAGCTGACACAAACAACTACCGTCCTGTAACAGTGACACCAGTGGTCTACAGGCTGACGATGCAGATTATGACTGCAGGCATGGTAGAGGATGACGGGTTGCTGGGAGAACTGGGGAACGGCTTTCCGAAACACAGGAGCTTGGAATACAATCCATTATCAATGACGCAGTGCATCGCATTAGCAGAAAAGGAACAGATGTCCCAGTGGCTAGCATTTTTGGATATCAAGGGAGCGTACGATAGCATGGTTCAAGAGGACTTGTGGTGAATACTGGACACACTAGGTGTGGGAGATGGAGTCACAAATCTTTCAAAGGATATCTATAAAAGTAACAAGATATGTATTAAACTGGAAAAAACAGGCATCCAAGCTTACAGAGATAAAATGGGCGCTTAGGCAGGGGTGTCCTCTGTCACCCTTGTTATTCATGTTGTACCTACAAGAATTAGAGGCCTAATTATAGGGGAGTAGACTTGGCATCAACCTCTATTCCATCAAACAAGAAAAACTCATTGAGCATGCACTACCAGCATTGACGTACGCAGATGATAAAGTGCTACTGAGCGAGAACAAGAAAGATTTGCACAGATTGATGCACATCTATGGTAATAAGGGAGATTCAGTAAGGCAAAATCAGCAGTCATGATTTTTAATGGTAATGAAGGTATTGAGCTTAAAATACAGGAGGTTACGCTAGAAATAAAAGATAAATACAAATATCTCTTGGTGTATGGATAACCAATGGGACCGAGTACCTAAGGGAACACGAAATATACGTATTGACTGAAGGTAAGAGAAATGCAGCAGTAATGAAAATTAGCGCACTCTTGAATTACAATAGGTATGATGTGAGAGGAATATATATGAAAAGACGTCATCGTTCCTGGTCCGAGTTTCGGCAATGCGGTCTTGTGCATGAGATTAGAGGTACCATCAAAATTAGAAATTCATCACAAGGCATAGGTAGGCTCGCATTTGAAGCTCACAGGAATACACATAATCGGGCAGTACAAGGCGATTTGGATAAACATCTTGAGGGCAGAGAAGCTAACAGCAAGATAAAATTTGAGAGGCGATTGAGAGAAATGGGGGAGGAGCATTAAACTAGGAAGGTTTTCAAGGTACTTGTACATGAGGAATGTGTATACCAAATCGAGGAAAGGAACCAGAAAATTGACGGGTAAGTACTTAGAAAGTGCAGGGGGGCCAAATCAAAAGAGTACGTGAGGAAACCGGAGACCGCAGTGGAGAACTGGCATGATTAAAAAGTCTGCACTCTATCGAACTCCTAAGCAGAATACTGTCAAGGAAAGGATCTACGATAATACTCGGGGTAGTTCTCTACCATTTCAGGCCAGGACCAGGACTTATCGGGCAAAGACGAAGAGGTAGACACGGTATGCAGTGCGTGTGGAGAGGAGAAGGAAACTGACGAACACCTGATAATGTTCTGGAAAGGGCGCGCAGAGTTTTGCAAAGCACAGGGGTTCAAGGACAGCCGGGGCAAAATAGACTTCAGACGGGTAGAAATACGTAGAAGGAGGTTACCTGATTGGTGGCTAAAATCAAGGCACAACTGAAAATTAAATCCTTCACTGAAAAGTACCAGTCCTACACTTCTCTGTTTGAAGGGAAAAACAAAAGATAAAGCTAGTTGTTGGTTAACTAAGTAATACTGCTAGAAAATACGAGCTATCGGCCAATCTAATTTAAAGAGTGCAACCAGCTTAGCCATTCATGATGAGGGCAACAACACATCCATCTATCATTCATCAATGCACAGTGTCGTCGTTTAAGAGCTGCGCGCGGCTCTGCGCTGCCAAAAGGGCCAAGATTTTTTTGGCGAATTTTTTCAAATTCATAGTTTCACTTGTACAGTTTAATGTTTTTTTTTTTTTCTTCATCATAGCTTCAGTTGCTATAGAGTGTTACAAAAAGTCACGCAAGTTATGAAGTAAAGATGAAGAAATTTGCAGCGAGCGTACTGCATCGCCTACTTGACCGGTACGCTTCTTGTCAAATTTTTCTTCTTTACTTCACCACGAGCTGTCGTTCTGCAGTAGCTCGTGGTGCACGTGCACCTATTATCACTCTATGGCGCCTAAGAAAA